>CM046446.1:10898330-11591310 GCA_025506515.1 Flaveria trinervia
TGTCTTCTCATGTTAAAGAGATCATACAGAGGCAACTAAAACATGCCTTGCCAAGTGTAGACATTCTCAATGCCATGATCTCTGATGACATGGCACCTTTCTAGATTTGTAGTGTATTTCCAGGATAGGATGGGTCTTTCTGATGCAAGAGGAGTTATTTGAATGGGAGATGATGGAGCATACTCTAGCTGCACATCCTCCGGATGTTCTGACTCATCCTGAGGTTTAGAAAAGGATGCAGATTTCTCTTTCTTCTTTGGCTTTGGTTTAGAAGCCATCCTTTTCTCTTTACAACTTTTAACTGAGAAGGCTAGCCTGCAGTACCTGATTGATCTTCATTGTCTTTCTCAGTTGGATCTTCAACTCTCACAGGTTCAGATTGAGAGTGAGTTTGGCCCTGCTGTGGATCAGAAGATGAAGCTTGCTGAGATTTAGCAGGAGGTCCAGGTTGTGATGTCTCTGGTTGTTCAACCTTAACCTCTACTTCAGGTGGGGCTTGACTTGGAGGGGAATGTAAGTCAACCAGCTCTCCACTCTCGATCTTCTGCTTGATCACCCTGATATGCTCATCCATAGTGGATAGGGACATGGGACCAAGTCTCCTTCCGGAGAATCCATACAGCTTCAAGAAGCTCATCATCCTCTGCCTGTCAGCAGATTTCTTCATGCTTTTGTGGATGATGGCTCTTGACTTAGCAACTTCTTCCCTCAGCTTCCTTTTAGTTGTCTTTCTTTCTCTGACTATCTCAAGTTTAAGTTGTTTGAGATACTCAAACTCAAAATAGTCATAAGACAGGGGAAGAAGTGCTTCTACCTGATAAAGGCCTGTGGCACTCAGATAGTTGACCATCTTGATCCTTTCTTCTTCTTTATCTACCTGAGGTTCTTGTTGAACCACATCCTCATATGCAGGGCTTTCTTGAACTGGGGAGAGGGTAGGCACATGCTTGTACAATCTTTTCTTTCTTCTGTCTTCTTTGATTTGTACAAGAAGTCCTGCATCTTCTACTTTCTTCTTCTCCCTTGACCTTTTCAGGTCAACCAGTTCATTTAGATCTTCTAAGGGGAGAGAGATGACAATGTCTATGTCCTAGTTTCTTGTCTGCAGATAGTTTATCCTGACTGCCCTTAACTCATCATTCTAAGTATCTGGTCTGGGGGCAGCCCTGATAGCAGACTCCATGAGTCTTGCAGACTTAGAAGAGGAACTTTCTTCCCTCAGCTTCATTTTCCTCTCTCTCTTCTCCTCCTCAATCTCCTCAGATGTCATCTTTCTTTTCCCTTGTCACTCACAGACCTTTGTGACTCAAGGTGGAGAGAGCTTTGGCCTTCATTGCTTGATGCAGCTTCTTAGCTCTGGCTAGAGAGAGGTTGAGAAGCACCTTCACCAGCAGGTGTCTCAAAAAGGGCATTGATCTCTACAGTGGTTGATAATGATAAACTGGGCTCTCAGGTTCTATCATTGGGCCTTCAGTCAATGTTTCCCCTATGAAGCTAATCTTAGGGTCGACCTCATATCCAGTTGAGCAATGACATTGCCTGATTCCCACAGTCTTCTTCTTAGGCTGAACTCTGTAGTGATCCTGTCTTGGATTCTTTGTGCTAACTTGTCAGCTTGTCTTGATTGGCTTGGATTGACAAGTGGCATGTTAACTAAATCCAAACTGTCATAATAGTTCAGGTTCTAAAATTGAAGATATCTTGTTGTCCTTGAACTTTTATGATGATTAGCGCTCTCCTGTTGTTGTCATACCTCCACCCAATGATGTGATTGGAAGATGGTGGAGATGACATAGCCATTGGTATCCCATCCTCAAACATGCTCTGTATGAAGGAGTCTGTGTAATCCACATCAATGTGAATTTGAGGAGGTTGCTGAGAATGCACAATTGTAAGTGAGGATGGTGAGTCCTCAGTGTCCATTCTCTTTGAAGAACTCCCAGGTTCTGTAGCTATAATGACTTTCTCCCCCTTTTTGGTAGTATCACCCACTTGCATAGGTGAGGCAGGAGTTAGGTCAATCACATCCACAAGTTCTTGTGTTCCTGGTTGAACTCTTCTTAAAGGTCTCCAGCTACTTTTTCCTTAAGATATGAAATCTGAAGTTGCTGATCATTGACCCTGTTATGCAAGGTAGTCACTTGAGATTCAAGGTGACTAACCTTGGAGACTAAATAGGTGCATGTTTTGTACAGTTTGTGCACCTTTAGTATTAAATTCCCCTCATCTTCATCAGAAGAATCATTAGGGGATGATATGATTGGACCAAAGTCCTCTCTCTCACCACCAGCTTCAGGTCTTGGCTGCTGGATTTCCTCTGCTCACTGGCAGTCTCAGTTGAGATGACAGTGGGCCGAGTTGCCATGGTTGAGGTCTTAATGATGTAATCACTTTCAAAAGTGAGAGCCTCTTCCATATGGACATCCTGAACATGTTCAGAAGTGTCCACCTCAGTAGTAGGTGACTAACAGGGGCTAGAAATAGGAGCCTCAGAAGCACTCATCTCTCTTTGAGTAGGGGAAAAGAAGAGAGAATTATGGTACTCACTGAAACCTAGATCTTCATCAGTGTAGAAATCAAGATTGGAGATTGGTTGGTTGAGATCTAAAGGCTGGGGATGGTACCTGTCCCCTGAAGGTTGATCACTTGAGTGTTAAGACTCAAGTGATGGCTTAAAGCAGTTGGCTTATTAGCTCATCAGGCTGAGCATGAGGAACCTCAGCACTGATCCTTGAAGAGATGGGAGCGGTTTTCTCCTTAGGAGAAGTGGGAGTTCTAGTTTCCACTTCATCTTGTATGGGTGAGTGTATGGGGGCCTCCACAGACTGAATAGTTTGAGCGGGGATTCGTTTGGATTTTCTTTGATAGGTGATGGTGATTTGTGGTTGTGTAGGTGGTTAAGATGTAGCAGGTGTGGGTTCAACACTAGCTGGTGCTGCTAGGTTGTCACCTTGAGCAATAAGCTCTAACATTTTTTAGGACCAGGGCTGTTTCTACCCCTGAGAAGCCAATAGTGGGTTTTCTCAGTATTTTAAAGATGTCGGGCTTCATTTGTCCCAGTTTAAGAAAGTTACCTGTTCCCCTTAACTGTGAGCCCAGTTCACAATTAAGAATGTACTGGACATATCTAGGAAACATGTAATATTCTAAGGAGTCTAAGTTGGCAAGTAAATTAGTATAGACAACTTAAGAATACCTAAACTTGACCCCCTAAATCATTCCATGGATAATGAAGGAGAGATCCTCAGGAATCTGGTCCCATCCACCATGCTTGTTTGATAAGCTGTGGATGACCACATGGAGCAGGAATCTCCACTGGGATAAGACCTTCCCTTTCCTAAAGGTCTTTATAGATAAATCTCCCTCATACCCCATCATCCAGTTGAAGATGCATGTGATGATGGCCGGAGTGATGAAGAATGTTCTCCCCTACACTATGGCGGACAATGCCTTCTCCTCATCCATTACGACCTCTTGGTAGGACTTTCAAAATTCAAGCAGATGATCCTCATAAAGTGGAGGATCAATGGTTAGGGAGGTGAAGTAGTTGGAAAAGATAAGAAGCGACAAACCTCTGAGAAATAAGGATCTTTCTCAGAGCTTAACAGAGCAACCTGATTATGTTGCCTGTGGAGCTGCATGGTAAAGTTTGGGTCATTTCTGTGAGCAAGGTTGGCCATTGTGAGGTAGCTTAAGGATGAAGAAAAACAGAAGAAAGAAATTTCAGAGAGAAATTTAGGGTTTTAGGTTTGGAGGAAGAAGCAGATGATAGAAAGAGGGGGAAACCGGTGGGTTTATATTAGAAAAGAATTTCAGACAAAGTTTAATGAAAGAGGATAAACTTTGAAATCTGAATGTCAGTCCCACCTCTGAAAAAGTAGTTTACTTTTGCTCAAAAAGTAGCTTTCTTGAAAGTCAAAAATCTTCCGAAGGAAATTTATCTTCGGAAGTTTTAATGAAAAAGCTTCCGAAGCTAAAATGACTTCAGAAGAATTTCCAGAGAGTTTTGAAAATTTTACTTCGGAAGAAAAATTAAAACTTGAATTCTTTGTACCCAAAAGTACAAAGCTTCCGAGGGTTAATTTTGCTTCGAAAGAAAAAGCTCTTTGAAAACATATAAGTGCCTAAGAAGATTTTTAAGCTTCGGAAGATAATTAGAAATTTCTTCCAAAGGTAAAGTACTTGAGCAGTTATTTGTTTTAAAAGCATACATTTCTTCCAAAGTTAAAAACAGAACTTCAAAAGGGTCAAAATTTTAATAAATCTAAGGAAAATCTTCAAAAAGATTTTCATCCAAAGAAAACTAGAGCTTATGAAAGTAATGAACTAGACAACTTAGGACACACATATTTTAAGAAATAATAAGAATTAGTTTTAAGAAAAATCTACTCAAAGTTGATCATCCCAATAGCTGATACAAGATATTTAAATCTCTGGTCATCAAAGGCCTTTGTGAATATATCAGCATATTGTTCATTTGTATGAACTTTAACTAGTTTAATTAATCCATTTTTATAATTATCTCTTATTAGATGATACCTGATATTGATGTGTTTGGTCCTTGAGTGCTGCACAGGATTCTCTGTGATTGAGATAGCACTACTGTTGTCTATGTGAATGGGAGTCTCCTTGAAGTTGAACCTATAGTCTAGCATCTGATTTTGAATCCAAAGCATTTGAGCATAACAGCTTGTAGCAGCAATGTATTCAGCTTCAGCAGTTGATACAGAGACATAGGATTGTTTCTTGTATTGCCATGAGACAACCCTTCCACCCAGAAACTGACATCCCCCAGATGTAGACTTTGCAGTCATGTTGCAACCACCATAATCGCTATCTGTGTATGAATACAGATTGAAGTCAGGATTCTTGGGATACCATAAACCAAGTGTTGAAGCACCTTTGAGGTATCTTAGAATCCTCTTGACTGTGATAAGGTGAGACATCTTAGGGTTGGCTGGATATCTTGCACAGATACATGTAGCAAACATAATATTAGGCCTGCTAGCAGTAAGATACATAAGAGACCCAATCATAGCCCTGTATAAATGCTCATCTACACACTCCCCCTCAAGATCAGGTCCAATGGAGTGGTTTCTAGCTATGGGTGTCTTAGCAATCTTACAATCAATCATGTTGAACCTCTTGAGTATGTCTTGAACATACTTTGACTAACTAATGAAGATGTCATCTTCAACTTGCTTCACTTGAATTCCTAGAAAGAAATTGAGTTCCCCCATGGCACTCATTTCAAATCTGTCTTTCATCAGCTTCTCAAAGTCTTTGTAGAGCTTTGGATTAGTTTAACCAAAGATGATGTCATCCACATATACTTGAACTAGAAATATGTCATTTCCCTGTCCTTTTTTGAAGAGAGTTCCATCTATAGTACCTATCCTGTATCCATGCTTGCAAAGATACTCAAATAGTGTCTCATACCACTTCCTGGGTGCCTGATGCAGTCCATAAAGAGCTTTGCCAAGCTTGCAGACATAATCAAGATGATTAGGATCTACAAAACCAGGTGGTTGTTTGACATACACCTCCTCATCAATCACTCCATAAAGAAAAGCACACTTCACATCAAGTTGAAAGACCTTGAAGTTCATGGATGCAGCAAATGCCAGGAATATCCTAACAGCTTCCAGTCTTGCTAGAGGAGCAAAGACATCAGTGTAGTCAATCCCTTCTTCTTATGTGTACCCTTGAACAACTAGTCTAGCTTTGTTCTTGATGATAATGCATCTATCATCCTTCTTGTTCTAAACACCCATTTGGTTCTAATGGTAGTCTTCACATGAGGAAGAGGACAAAGGTTCCAAACTTTCTGTCTTTTGAATTGAAGCAACTCCTCTTGCATAGCTTCAACCCAACTTCCATCCTTTAGAGCCTCATCAACTTTCTTTGGCTCTATCTGGGATAAGAAACATGAGTGGAGATAAATATTTGCTTCATGGGTTTGTCCTCTTGTTCTTACTCCTGTGATAATATCTCCAATGATGTTTGTGGTGGGGTGGGACTTGTGGATGCTTAGTTGAGGGATCACAGCAAGTTGCTGAGAAAGATCTAAATTAGAGAAATTTAGCTCTGGCATAGAAGTTTCACCCACCACATTAGCATACTTATCAAGAGAGACTTGATCCAAGGAGTGTGTGATATCATTGATGTTATCATCTATGGAGTGGTTATCAGCATCAAGAAAGTCTTGATCACTTTCACCACTACCATCATTGCCTTCTGTAATTGAAGCATCCTTATCTGGTTGTGGAGCCTTTAAGCTGGAATTTGAAGGCATACCAGATGTGCCAGCTGAGTTTGTCATTGTGGTGCTGATAGAAACCTCATTTGCAGAAGTAGTTCCAACTGGAGCTGAAGATGTATTACTTGAGGGTCTTTTAAGCTCAAATCTTGGATCAGGATCACTTGTATTTAAATTTTCTGCAGATCCTGAAACAGTCTTACAAGATTTGTTAAAACAGTTGGTAACTAAATCAAGATCAAAGAGCCACACAGGGTGTGTGTTCATTGAAAGTCACATTGGCTGACTCCTTAACAATTTTAGTTCTGAGATTGTATACTTTGTAAGCCTTAGCTTGGGAAGAGTATCCAATGAAGTATCCATCATCTGATTTCTCAGCAAATTTGGCAATTTGATCCGTGGTATTCAAGATGGTGCAAGGACATCCAAATGACCTGAGAAAACCAATGAAAGGTTTCCTCTTGTGCCAAAGTTTGTAAGAAGTCTTGCCATGAGTCTTAACTACAAAAAATTTATTCTGCACATAGCAGGCAATGTTGACTGCCTCTGCCCAGAAGGTGACGGACAGCTTAGATTCAGACAACATGGTTCTTGCAGCTTCAATCAGTGTCCTCTTTCTCCTCTTAACAACACCTAACTACTGAGGAGTCCTTGGAGCACTATATTGGCTTGAAATACCTTTTTCATCACAGAATGCATCAAGTATTTGGTTCTTGAATTCGGTTCCCTGATCACATCTTATGATTTTGACCTTGTGATCAGATTGATTCTCAATCTTCAAGATGAAACTCTTCAGAATCTCAGGAGTCTCATCCTTAGTTCTAAGGAAAAAGACCCAAGTGAATCTTGTAAAGTCATCTGTGATCACTAAACAGTAAGAGGTCCTTCCTAGACTCGTTACACTAGTGGGGCCAAAGAGATCCATATCTAACAAGTGTAGGGGTGTAGTGATGGAGTTCCTTTCCTTAGGCTTGTGAGATATCTTATGTTGCTTCCCTTTCAGGCATGCAACACAGTGGTCATCACTTGTAAACTCTTTCTTTGGCATTCTAGTTACTAAATCATTCTTAATAAGTTTATTCATGTTTTTAAAGTTTACATGACACATTCTTTTATGCCATAGGAAAGACTGATCACTATTGGCTTTAGACAGAAAACATGAAACTTCTCCAGAGGGAGATGTTTCTTGCAAATCCATCTTGTACATGTTCCCTTTCCTGGGGGCTCTAAGCAGAATATGCTCATGAGGAATGACCACCCCGGGCTTGAGAACAATACACTCATGCATAGTAAAGAGCATGTTATGACTTTGATCACAAAATTGGGATACACTCAGAAGATTGTACCTAAGCTCCTTGACAAAGTTTACTTTTTCAATACTGGGCTTACTATTTGTGACCTTGCCCCTTCCTGAAATGTAACCACCTTCATCTCCTCCAAAAGAAATTGGCCCTCCATCAATCCTTTCAAAGTTCTGGAGTAGTGATATATTGCTTGTCATGTGCCTGGAACAGCCACTTTTATGATCCAGACATTTTTGTTTGTCTTTAGCTGTCCCTTCACAAAGAAAATAATTAGTTACATTTGGAAAACCAAGCCTTACTTGTCTTGGGCTCATTTAGAGAAACAGAAGGTAATGCAACAGTAATAGATCCTATGGTTGTGCAAGGAGGATTTTGAGTTGTTGTTGATGGAGAATTCTCAGTCACTTGGTCTTTATTAGACATCCACACCACCTTTGGAGTCTTGGACTTGACCTTCAAGACTTCGGAAGCTTTTGATACTTCGTAAGTTTTGATGACTGAGCCTTCAAAAGATCCTGCAGACACTGCAGCAGACTTCAGTGCTTCGAAAGTATTCCTTCCTTCCGAGACCAACTTTTCTTTCGAAGGCAATTTTCCACTTGCCTTCTTCTTAGATTTGGAGCTTCCAAAGGAAATATATTTTCCTTCTAAAGCTTGAAACTTCTTGGAACTCTTAGAAGTCTTTGTCTTGGTCATATGAAGAGTACCTTTAGGATTGTATGGACAATCCTTAGCAAGATGAGCAGTACTTCACACATGACACACTAAATTTTCTTCTTCCCAAGAGCCTTCTGCTGAGAACAAGACTGAATTTGCTCACATCCCTTCTCCACCCTCATCTTTGCAGATGTTGAGACAGTCCTTTTGGGCTGGGAACTGTTCTTGGAGTTTGATGGTCCATGCTATGCAGTAGTGGTACACAGCAGATCAGTCTTCTTCTTGGTACTGAGATGATTTGAAAAAGAACCAGAACTCTTAGGAGAAGAGTTTAGGTTGATGTCTTCAGTCTTTACTACTTCAAATCCTACAGAGATAAACACTTGTTTCTGCTTGGAGTCAAAAGTAGCATTGATCTCTTGAGCCTTCCTTGCTTTCCTTTTGCTCTTTCTGATCAAGTTCTTTCTTATTGACTTGGTCATCATAGTCTTTCTCTTCTCCTTAGAAGGATAGTGGCCCTTCTTAGAATCCTCATATTCACTCTTCTCAGAGAAATTCTTCACTATCACTTCTTCATCCTCTTCACTCAAAGGATCTATGAGAGGAAGCTCATCTTCACAAGTTCCATACCTAGGTGATCTTACAGACAAGATTGTGTGTGGAGGAGCTATCTCATTTTATCCTAGTCTCATTTGATCCTAGTCCCTGCTTGTTCTGATAGACACTTTGTTATGCAGGTATGAGGATATCATGTTCTTGAAGGTCTCTTCTTCAAGAACACATTTGTCTGCCCTGGCTTTGCTGATCACAAGCTCAGCCTAGCACTCAGTCAGCTTGGTTATGAGATCCTTGATCTGAGTCCTAAAATATGTATGCTCATGTTTTAGAACTGAAATGGTTTTCTCTAAGTCCTTAATATTAGTTTCTAATCATTTTCAGACTTTCTAAAATCAACTTTTAAAATGTTTAAGGACTCAAGATCAGATCTCATTTCCAAGTTATAGGACCTGTATCTATTACATTTAGCAATGCATTTAGGGGTACAGAGATGTTCCAATACCTTGGCTTCATCATGATCTGCATTAGTGCTTGGTTTGGAGAAGAATCTTGCACCTGAAAGCTCCAGTCAAAGCCTCCTTCTTCAACTACAACAGCAGCCTGCTGCTTTGGCTTCTCATTCTAGGGAGCTTTGTCAGTGTAGTTGGGTCTGGACTGTGTTTGGCCACCATTTGTTCTAGGTGCCTTACACTCCCTGGCAAAGTGGCCCATCAAGTTACAGTTGTAACACTTGACTTTGCATTTGTCCAGGCCAAACTTTCCACTGGTTGCATTGCTTGGAAACTTCCTTCCAGTCTGCTTGTAGAACTTCTTGGCTTTGTGAGTGAGAATAGCCATCAACTGGACTATTTCCATGTACTCCAGATCATCTGGATGGATACAGTCTAGGTCTTCAAGGGTGAACAGGAAGCTACCACAACTTTCATCAGAAGACACAAATGTTTGAGAAGAACTTGTCTCTTGGAATGGGCTTCCTTGGGTGTAGTTCTCTCTAGATGTCTCTAGGAAGGTGATGAAAGGACCCTTTGGTGAGTTGTTAGGGTAGCATATGAGATTATGTTAGGGTTTTATGCTATCCCTTTCAACCACATGCAGGGCTGAACCCATTTGATTGTTGGATTTGCCAAATAAACCTTGCATGTTCATCTCCATCTGGTAGACACTGAGAATCCCATATAACTCTGTCAGAGTAAGATTTTTTAGATTCTTAGTCCTCTTGATCACCACACAGTAGTGTGTCCACTGCCTAGGAAGTGAGGACATGAACTTCCTTACAATGTTTATGTTCTCAAGAGGAACTCCTCCATCCACAAGGGTATCCACAATCTCAACATACCTGAAGTATTGCCGAGTCATGGTTTCACCTAGTTTGAAGGTGAAGTTTTCAAACTGCTGCTTTAGGAGATCTTTCTTGTTCTCCTTGGCTTCAGAGGAACCCTCATACATCAGTTTCAGCGCATCCCACAACTGCTTGGCTGTTTTGCATTTCTTGAACCTCTGTATACAGAGTTTGGAAGAGTAGTATGAAGGGTTGTCATGGCTTTTCTATCAATCTCTACTCTCTTCCTGTGTTTATCAGAGTAGTTTGCCACAGCCTTGGGATCATACAAGCACCAATAGCAGAGGGGGTGCTAGGTGTGCAAGGTCCATTCTTAACAGACTCCCACATTCTTGAGTCTAGAGACCTAATGAAACCTTTCATTCTCAAGCACCAGGTATCATAGTCATCAAGAGTGATCAGTGGGGCCTTGTTCATGGTTCCAGTTTCCATATTAGTCTTGGAAATGGCTACCATTTGAAAAGTTTAGTATTTGTGTGTGAGAGGGATCTTAAGATGGTGAGATCTTATATCAAGAGCTTGGAAAGCTCTGATACCAAATATAGGACCAGTGAAGAGGGTTCACTTACAACATAATAACACAAAGAGGAGATTGACTAAACTCAAACAAACAGTGAACTGGATTAACCATAATAAGACACTATGAACACAAGTAATGTAAGAGACAGAACACAAGAGCACAAGTATATGGTTTTCAAGAATGCAGTATATTGCTTTCTCTATGTTCTATTACAAGTGTTACAAAGCATATCCATAAAGTTACAAGAACATGAGATACTTATACTACATCCTACAACTGGCCATACTTTGAAAGCCAGCTGGATACAATTGACTAGACTCAAAACAAAATCAATTGTAGAGTCAAAAAGGCATATTTCCTTTCTGACTTGTGACTATGACATGACATAGCTCGCATTCTTATCTATTAGAAAAAGGATAGAGTACATGAAGTAGAAAGTTACAGACTCAAGACCTCAATGTACAGTTACCAAAAGCATGGATCTTTTCACCAACTCATGTAAGTTGGTGACTTTACAGAGATGCAGTGGAATGGTGTCCAGCTTTATGGAATAGTACATCAGATAAAGCATGTTACTAAAAGTCTTCGGAAGAAATCAGTCTTCATGAGTTGAGGCTTCGGAAGACTTTGTCTCTGAAGCTTTGGAAGACTTCATCTTTGGCTTCAGAAGATATTGGTCTTGGCTTCGAAAGATCTCACACTTAGAATATTTTTTTTTCATGTGTGAAACTTCCGAAGCATTCTTCTTCAGTACTTGTGCAGCATGCATGCAGAAAGTTTTTTGTTGCTTCAGCCTCTATGCATATTCTCTACAATATATATATATATATATATATACATATACATATATATATACATATACATATATATATACATATATATACATATATACATATATACATATATACATATATATATATACATATATATACACATATATATACATGTATATATACATATATATATACATACACACACACACATATATATATAATATATATATACACATATACATATACATATATATATATACACATACATATATATATATATGTATATATATGCGTCTGGTGCGTCAAGTTTTTTTGAGAAAGTACTAGTATGGTAAGTCTTAAAAACGGAGTTGTATTCAAAATATAGTATTTTGTGTATCAAAAGTAATATGAATTTATGGTATAGTAAAACTGATATCATCTGAAAAATATTGGTACCGTTATATAATAATAAAGGCAACATAGTTTTACTCCATTGGATACTATTCATATTTTACACATTTTAAGGTGTTTGGCATGCGTAAGTTCGTGACAATGTGTTTTTTTCCAGGGTTTTACGCATTATATAAAATTTTGAATGTCATCGAAGATGCCCCGGTTTTGTTTAATGTCCTTTTCAACGCGTGGGTTCAACGTATCGACGTTAATTTTTCATAATTTTACATCTCCGCTGCAGCGCGGGTCAAGTTAGATATAAACTTAAAAGATATAACAAATGAAGAAGAATGTTTGAGGTTGTGTTTAATATATATTCTTTAAAATAGATTTTATGTCTAGTAAAAGAACATGTCTACCTTTCATCATACACGAATAACACATGTTGTAGTTGTTGGAGACTTATGTGTTTGTGCGTTATTTTGATATATAGAATTGAGGCAGTGTTGTTGTCATCTCATGAGGATAACACTCAAAATAATTTAAATGTATTAAACAAATAAATTACCTTAAATGCTTGAAATGTAATTTAATGGTTTAATTGACAAATTACAAACAAACTAAATAATGTTTTTCTCCTTACTAACAAACTTATTGGTACAATCTGAGCTATTAAGCAAAACCTCATTACCAAATGAAGACTTTACTCGCCAAAGCGAATCTTCTTAGTTTAAACTAGAGAAATTTGCTCAAAAGATTATGGTTTAGAGCAAAATTTGGCTAATGTTTGTTAGGTCATGGACATGCACAAGTTGAGCCATTTGCAACTAAGATACTCAACGCCATTACAGGTTCATAGGTGTTTGAGTAAAACAAAATTGACAGCTTACCAAACATATTAGCTTTTTATTGATATGGTACTTCAAGGTTTGTTTACTCAGTTATGGGATATGTGTTCTTATCCTATTTCTCAAATCATTTTCATTTCAAACACATAATGTTAACTATTGTATCTTATTCACTTTAGTTCTATTTTGAACATTTTTTAGCTTGCTACAAATGTCTTATTAAGAAGTACACAAACCACAAATTGAATAAGAACACATATCCCAAAAAATTATGTGTTTGAAATGAAAATGATATTTAAGTTTAATGGTTTTGTTGAATTTGCCACAGTGATTAAAACTGCAAAAAAAAATTGGATTGTAATGATAAATTCTATAAAACGACAGGATTGAAAATGATAACTTACTCAAAAATAATTTCATAGATAATAGTATTGAAAACTCATTTTTGTCACTATATTTTTCAAATATACAATGCTAAAACCGAATTTGTACGGCCACATAAGTTTGAAGTTTGTGTCATAAGTTGCTTATGGCCTACCTTGGTGGTGCATACGTCAATTATGTAGATGTACAAATCATAGTATCACGTCACTATTTAAAAAAACTGTTTAACCTAACAAAATTTAAGATTGACAACGGCTTTTGAAAAAGAATGAATTATGCAACCACTTCACGAGAAAGTCGATTAAATGACAAGAAGTAGCTCCTTTTGTGGGAAGAATCATTTAGCCTCTTGTGTTGTGTGAGTAGAAGAATAGTTCTATCGTTCTCACAGTTAATCTGAATGAAATAGAAAAATGTAATTACTCTATAATAAGCTTCAAAGACAAATGAGTATTAAATTTTTTATTCCTTAGATTTTAATCATATTAGTTTTAGGTATTTTCACTTTTAATTATAAGATTTGATTATTTGACTTTGGCTACTTAAGTTTAAGATCTTAGAATTTGACCACTAAATTGTTTATAGTTAAGTTTTACTTTTTTCAAGATTGGGCCACTAGAATTTAGTACTTTTGTGTTCCGCCATCAAACTTGATTTTATGGTTTCCGACGAGCTTGATAGATAAACAAAGTAACGCGGCCTTTGTGTGGGAAAATAGACCAGACTCCTATCACGTAGCGCGTAACTTTGGTCATTAAAGTTTAGGATCTTAGAGTTTGATCACCAATTTGTTTTTTGAATTTGAATACTAAAGTTTAGTGGAGTATGACCACTAAACTATTTATAGTGTTGTTTTATTTTTTTCAAGTTGGCTACTAAAGTTTGGTATTTTTTTAATTTCACCACCTAACTTTGATTTTATGATTTCCGATAAATCAAACAGATAACAATTAAAGTAACATAATGTTGCACATGAAAAAATTGTTTGAACTCCCCCCGTTTAGCATGGGCTCGAGGAGAAAAACCTAGTTGTTAGAAAATAGTATGGAATAACATATAAGTTTTATATTATACATAAAACTTGATTGGACTAGAAAATTTTCAAATTTAATAATGGTTACAAAAAAAATAAAGAAAATACTATTCCTTTAATGAAATAGTTTACCAAATTGTAAGGAGATAAAAGATTCATGGGATGAAACAACAAACATCAAAAATTAAGGAATAAAGTACAAACTAAGTACTACTAGTCATGATATGATTTGTCCGAATCTTAAATTCTACAACTTAAGTACCCTATGTTTGCACTCGAATATTATAAGACCAAGATTTTTAGATTTTTATTAATAAAATTAATATAAAGAAAATACTAGTGTACAAAATTCCCATTTATGAAATTAGAAAATTTTATAAATAAATTGCCGGAGATGATAAGGGTACGATATCACGGCATTCTTGTTGATTTTCAAGTTCACATCTACGATAAAATGGGGACAAAACGTTAGTTTTTTGTAAACCTTATAAAAGTGAGTGAAAACGGAGAAAGAATAGGATGTCATGGTTATAAAATAGACCTATGTTAGTGCTCGGTAGAAAAATCCAATAACTTAAATTGAAAAATGAAACCAAAATAATTAAAATTTGAACAGTTAACTAAACTAAGAGAGAAATTGATGATCTGGTTGTAATTTTTTATAACTGATTTTCATGGTTTTGATATGGCTATAATATGTAAAATAACTTAATCAACCAAAATATATAGATGCAATAAACACCATTAAAATTAACAATGCGTAAATATCAAAACCATTAAACATTAATAAGCTTAAATAGTTTATTGTTTCTTCTAAACACCATTAAAATTAACAATTTATGCGTAAAATAACTTAAATATTTCTCTTGTTTTTAAATAGTTCATTGATTCTTCTAAGCACCATTAAAATTAACAATACAATAAAAACTATTAAGAACCTTAATGTAAAATGCTTAAATATCAAAACCATAAACATTAATAAGCTTGAATACAATTACACTCCTTTAAAATTATAAGTAAAAGACCTTTGTTTTCAAATATATATATATGTTAGCAGCAACTTTTTCTAAATAATAATAAAAAAGCTCTAAAATACCACAATAAAACCCTAATAGAGGTGGATTACTGAAGAAAATAAATATAGTTTTTAACCACAGAGGGACTATTTTAGTAAAGTTTGTATAAACAAAGGGCTTGTGGAGTAATAAGAAGAAACTGATGATGTGAAAGTAGGTATAGGGTTCCATTTTATGGTGAATAAGAGACAAAACAAAAGAGACTCAATAGTCTTTGAAATAGACACAAGAGCTGGCATCCCACGCGCAGCGGAGAGCGCGTGAACGAGTACGCGTCATACAATTGGCTATCGCATTCATGATGGAACAGCTTCAATAAATGCATGGGATTGGTCACCGACTTGCTGGCAATTTTGTCTACTGATTGGATGGAAATATGCGTAATTCCATTTATACCCTTCGCCTATAATAATTCTTCATAAATTGTTAACTTTTTTTACATAAAAATAGTTGAAAGATGGGGATTCTATTAAAAAAAATTATATCCCAAGAGAATTTTTTTTTACTTTTTAATGATAAGATATAAATGTAGTTATAAATAAAAGAAGTATTGTAAGTTTAAGGGCTTGTCATTGCATGGATTCTTTAATGATTGAGTGAGTTTCTTTTTTAAATTGAATTATTTCAAGTGTACTCAATATTTAATTGAATAAGAATCACATATTCAAGAGCGAAAAGGAATTTGTTAAAATGTTCATGTATGTGGTTATGACTAAAAATTGATTTTATATGGTGGAAGAACTAACACCATCAATCGTCACAATGCAAGAAAACGGTTTGATACTTACTCAAAACTGTTGTAGTTTACATTAAAGAGACAACTACTTCAAAAGTAAATATTTTACTTCTAAAGAGCAACTTGCTCTTAAAGTATCAAAAGTAAACATCATACATCCGAAGAAGAATTCACTATTCGAAGAAGAATTCACTTCCAGAGTACTACAACTTATGAAGTATATTTTTTATTTTTAAAATACAAGCTAGCCATTTTTAGAATACATTTCTAATTAATAACAAATATGTTCACATAAATTATTACAAGCCGATCAACGAAGCTTAACTCAACCCAAAGGTGTTGCCCCTTTGATCCAATAGGATTGTTGCCCTTGGAGCCCTATTAACCAAGGGTGCTACCCTCGTATCCTCGTTGTAAGTGAGTTTTGCCCCCTTGATGTCACAACAGGTCTATAGCACTAAATATTATAAGTTTATTAAATAAGTGTCCACTTCATATTAAATAATTGAGTAAATTACCATTTGCATTCCCGACGTTTGTTCATTTTAACCACTTGCATCCTTATGGTTTCAAAATTGTCATCTGATCCCTAACGTTTCATTTTTATATCCATTTGTATCCAAAAGCCTAACGTCGTTAGTTTTTCCGTTAATTTTTTTATAAAAAGACTAAAATACCCTAAGAATTAAAAATAAAATAAAATTATGAGCCACCTACCATTATTCATCAACACCATGAGCACCACAACCCAACTCCACCATTAACCTACAAACATCATCACAAACCTACTCCACCACAACCTCCCCTTACAGATCTGCAAACATCATTATTCCGTCAATCCGACATATAAATACGTTTTCACTCTAGGATTTCGCAGCAGTGGCACCGTGACAGAGTTCACTGGAGTTGCAGAATTGAACTCCAGAGTCGACGATTTGGGGGAATCACAATCAATAAGACAATACGAGAACAATGTCGCTTTGATCTGCGACGGTAGCGACAGCGGACCATCGCCGAGGGCGAGAAGTCCGGCGGATTCGACGAACAACCCTTCGTTTGTGGGTTTTGATTTTATGATTTGAGTTGTCACAGTCTTCAACTTTATACATGGGATTTGAGTTCAATTTTGTGGGTTTCATCTCCGACGAGTTGACGCCGGAGATGGCGAGATTGAGGTTAACAACGAGTGAGGTGACTCGGCGCGAGTCACGGGCGAGTCGGGCGAGGGGTAAAGACTCCTAATCATGGTGGTGGTGGTGGATGGAGGATCTGGGGTGTACGGTGAAAAATAAGGGGGACGATGGGGTTTCAGTTTTAGATTGGGGTTTTTGGTATTTATACAACATATTTATACATCATCACATCTTCCTTCTCAGATCTGTAATTTCAAGTCTTTTCTAGTGATGTGGTTGTGGTGGTGGTTTCGATTGCAGTAGACCCACCGGAGACGTGGTGGTTCCGACAAGCGGAGTCACCGGAGCGACGGTGGTGGTGGTGTTAGTGGTGCGAACACCAGCTCCGGCACCCCTTCATCACCACAAAATCAGGTTGTCTTCGGTTTAGGGTTTCTATTGATACATATTTAGACCGAGGGATTTCTGCCTACGATGGTGGTGATAGTGGTTGCGGTTGTGGTGATAGTGGTTGCGGTTGTGGTGATCAGATTTTAGGGGTTACGGTGGTAATGGGTGGCTACGTAGGTGGTGATGGGGATTGTGGTGGTAGTGATGGGGCTGCGATGGTAGTGATGGGGATACTATGGTGGTGATAGTGGTTGCGGTGATGGTGATGGGTTGTTGCGGTGGTGGTGGTGATAGGCAGCTGTCATGGTGAGGACCAGGTGGTTGTTGTGGTAGTGATGGGGGTGATTGTGGTGATGGTGATTTGAAGAAGATGATGTTGATGAATAAGGGTAATTTCATCATTTTAATAATAATGTTTACAGAAACATTAACAGTGTTAGTCATCTAAACTCAAATGGAGATAAAAATGAAACGTATAGACTCAAATGAAGATAACATGAAACGTTAGGGGCCGGATGGCAATTTTGAAACTACAGGGATGCAAGTGGTTAAAATGAACAAACGTCAGGGATGCAAATGATAATTTACTCTAAATAATTTGTTTGTATGTTTTATTATGACTTTTCCTTGTATCATTAATATATTCAGTTTCATTCAAATTTTGATTACCTTGGCGCAAAAACTATTTTCTTCAATTTTTAACAACACCACAAAGGTTATCACCCCAAGGATATATGTCATCTAATTGGTTCTCTTAAAGCCTTTAATGTGGGCATGCTTGCTCGTTATTAGTGGTGGCATTTTAAGAATAAACAACACAAGCTTTAGTGGAATGTAATGTGAGCTCTCCATTAGGCTTCTAGATCTTGGTCCTTAATTCCTACTCAGATGTCCTTGTTGGTGGTATGAAAGAATATCTTAAAAGTTGAAGGTGGTTTGAAAAGGGTTAATGTTGATATAAAGGAGATCCTTAAAGTTAAAACTGGTTGGGGTAGCTCTACTTTTTTCCTGGATTAATCATTGGATTAGGGGTGCGTCACTCCTAACCCTATTCCCTTTTTTTACCATTGAAAGGAGCAAATGGATGGTAATTCATACTACTTTGAGATTATTAATGGAATTGTTGTTTGGAAATGGAGGCAAGAGCTTTCTAACAACATTGAACTATCATATTTCAATGGTCTCACCTCTGTCTTCTGAAGTGGTTTACTCTCGGATAAAGATGACCGTTGGAAATGGGGTAATGACACTTTTCAAGTAAGTCATGTGAAGAATCTGTTTGTTACTGCTTTGGTGGATCTTATAGCGTATGTTTTTTCGTGGAACAGTTGGGCTCCTAACAAGGTTAATATTTTTTGATTGGTGAGCAAATATGGGTAAAATGCTACCCTTGTGACTCTTTTTAAAAGAAATGTTACGATGGCAAGAAAGGTGTGAAAACTTTAAGGAGAGTATGATGAATCAATAAAGCATTTGTTATTTCTTGTGAAGTTGCAAATATGGTGTGGTTGCAAGTGAGTCAATGATGCAATGTCCCTACTGTCTATGAATTTACTTTCAAAGACCTCATGGATATACACAAGACGGTTCTAATGATGCTCATATACGAAAGATGATCCATGTCATCATCCTTGTCTCTTGTAGGTGCATCTAGATGGCAAGAAATGAATCAATTTTCAATAATAAAGACATGGGAGCTACTAAAATCATTGAAGAAATTAAAGTTCTTAATTCATTATGGGTAAATATCAATCAGGATGCAAAAGAAGGTGATAAACTGGAGCTTCAAGAGCATCTCAGCTGTAGCACTAGTACAATTTTGCAGGACTGGTGAAGGGTGGTTACTTACAACACAATGAGGAGATTAACTTGACTTAAACAAATAGTGAGACTAGATTAACTACAAGTAATGATACTAAGAACACAAGTGAATAAGAGACAGAACAAGATAGCAAAATACACAAGGCAATTGATTTTCAAGAATGCAGTATATTGTCTTCTCAAGTTCTATTACAAGTGTTACAAAACATAAAGAAAAGTTACAAGTACTTGAGATACATATACTACATCCTACAGCCGGCCATACTTTGAAGCCCAACTATATACAATTGACTAGACACAAACAAAATCAATTATAGAGTCAAAAGACAGATTGCCTTTTGACTTGTGACTATGACATGTCATAGCTCACATCCTAATATATTACAAAAAGGATAAAGTATATAAAGTAGAAAGTTATAGACTCAAGACCTCAATGTATAGTTACTAAAAACATGGACCTTTTCACCAACTCATGCAAGCTGGTGACTTTACAGAGTTGCAACGGAAAGGGGTCCAACTTTATGTAAAGTGCATCAGATAAAGCATGTAAACTTCCGAAGCATTTTTCTTCAATATACTTATACATGCATGCAGGAGACTTTAAGTGTTTGAATTGCATCAGCCTTAACATGTAATCCTTACAAGTTTCTATTGATTGTTATGCTAATATTGTAATTTTGCTTTGCCTTTCTCTATTTTCCTAAGGTTTTTAGCTTATCAACTGGATGCTTTAAGACTCCCTATCTCAAAACCATCAAGATTCTTGTTAAAATGTACATAATACTTTAAAAGTTTTACACTTATCAACATAAAGGAAGAGAGAGTTATTATTCTTCTCTATCCCGTATTTGTATTCTCTCTCATCTTGATAGTTATCATATCATTTTTTATATCATCCTTAACTCTCTTCAAACCTTAAAAATGTTCATCCCTTCTATTCCAAGCACATTCTTTCATCTATTATTTAAACTAAATAAAAACTAATTAAAATTTTAAATTATATAAATAAAAAAACATTTAAAATAAATAATGACTAAAGGAGGGTTCATTTGTTAACCTGACTAGAAAAGGGTTCATTTGTTATCACAATAACCTAACTAAAATAAAAATGTAATACATTTATGTATAACTACTTTTGTAAAATAGAAATTAGATTTCATTAAGATACATTGTTAGATGGTCGTGTTGCGTAAATATGTTATATTAAATCATAAACATTGTGCGTCGAGTAGTCGAGTAGTCGAGTTGTGTAAAGATGCTCCACTAAATCCAAGCATGTGCCAAAGACTCTTACAAGACCAAAAAATATATATTTTGAAAACAGTTTAGTTTCTAATAAAAATTGTATCATGACGTTAACAAGAAAATAAATAAGCAAAACGAAAATAATTAAGCGAAATTGTGTTTCAAATTTTAAAAACTATTATATAATAGTTATTAGATAAAAGTAAAATGTTTGTTAATTTGAATATAGTGATAATAGACACATAAACAGATCAATTTTTGTTGGCACAACCACACCAAATTCAAGGTTGTCGTGCCCTGCCAAGAAGAGTGGGTGGTGCTCGTCTAGGTATCGTGATGCCATATTGTATGTGTCATATCGTCATTTGCCCATTCCCTCGGTCCCTCCTCTCTAAGAATTTGACATTTATATCAACGTCAATGATATATAGAATAACAAATATGACCGATAAGTTTGTGATTATACAAGAAATGTGGTAGTTAGCGAATACAGAAATCGAGATGAGTCTTGTCGTGAAGTTAAAGAATAATTAGGGTACGACCGATGGTAGATAACTCGGGCTGAATTTCCAAACAAATACAAAACTTCAACATAGACTTATAAAATAGTCTTTCTTTTTTCATCAGGTTTAGAACATGCACCTTTCATTGTTCCTCAAAGTAACAACCGATCACATGCTGTGAAGATAGAAACAAGACAGAGTTATATATATACACTTAAAGTACACAACAAAATGCATGATATGTAAGTCCAAAGTTAAAATGAATAGCTCCCTATGGAAATACCTAGGAGTATTCATCAGTTAGAATTTTGGTTCCCTCGGTTGGTTTCATTTCCTCGCTTTGAATATGTTTCAATCGAAACAAAAACCACACCAAACGGAATTCATAATTGGAAAATCTAAACTGAACTAATCTAATTCGTGTCGTTAATTACAAAAAGAAGAACCCAAATTTGTAGCAAGGTGATGTTCATCGGTTTGGATTTTAGGCTTCTATGTTTGTTTTTATAACTGGCTAAATGTTTAATAGGTTGAACAAATAGAAAATCTATAATGTCATGTAATTCATGATCCTTTGTTTTAATCGAATTGAGTTTTCTTTAACCAATCATCTAATTCTGTTTTGGTTGAATTTGATTCAGGTTGAACAATTTCTTTTGACACCCCCTACAAACCATATAAAAAAAGTGAACAAAATTATTTCTTAAACTAAAACCTTAACTTTACAATTAACTAATTTTCTTATGCTATATCAAAATTATGTTCTATACTTCAATTAATAACATGTTATGGTTATTTGTAATGAAACTCTAAGATTTTTGTTGTTAATGTCATGGTTTAAGAAATTACTATAAACTTAATTCAAAGTTAATATAATGAATAGTTACGCTTATGTTTAACTATATGCAAATGAATAGTTACGCTTATGTTTAACTATATGCAAATGAAACAAAAATAAACTTAAGTTGATAACTATAAGTTTTTTTTTGTTTTCTCCAAAAGTCTTAACTTTGGCAAACAAATCTTGTGGCCCTAGAATATATGTTGAAAATTCGTTCTGAATAATAAAAGAATTATGGTCTTATAATTTAACTTGATGGTAACAATGTTTGGAGGTTAATGTTAAATAAAATGGATTGAAAAAATGTTTCTAGATTAAAACGACTAAAAGGTTAATGTATTTATTAACCTATATATGTTGTCTGAAAAAATAAGTGAATAAGCAAATGATCAATGAGGAGCCGGACGAAGCCCATCAACTACGAAGCAACTTCTAAATCAAACCTATGAATGAACACATATATGATAATAACCAAAAATAGACTACAAAAATTAGTTAGCAAGAATACATATAAGAAGGACTTCGAAGGTAAGAAGTGTAAAAAGGCTAAAACTAACGCCGTTTCATTTAAGAGTGAGGGAAATATAAACCAACTAAATCTAACCTAAGACGATTAAATGCTTGTTCAAGTCCCACGTGTGATGGTAAATGTTTCTACAAAGACCTATCGAGTTGTGCTAAGTTATTAGCTAATTTGATTCTAACTATTTATTGCCTAGACTAGATCGACATGCAACACGTAGAGAACATGATAGAAAATGACCTAAGGCTCGAGACTGAGACACTCATGCTACAAGTCATTAAAGTCATGTGAATGAGTATGAAGAATCACATGCATATACAAAGATATATATATATATATATATATATATATATATATATATATATATATATATATAGGAATGTTATTATAAAGGTTCATTTTATGTATGAAGTGTATAAATAATGTAAAATTATCACACTTAAAGACGTATGTTTTGCGTAATTATGTAACACATGTGTAATTAGATTATGGTATAATTATCACACAAAAAAAGATGGAATAATTAAATGGATGCATGATAATTCTTTCGTAATTTGATTATGCATGTGTTACTTAATTACATAAAGCATAATTATCTTTTTATTAATAATTTCACTCATCATTTTATACACTTTATACGTAAAAAGGACCTTGTACATTAGATTTTTAGTATACGTATGTGTGTATGTATATATTCATGTATGTATTATATATTTCATTCAAATTTTACATTCAAATTCTACATTTAAAACTAAACGGTTTATTATTTAACTTTAAATTTTAATAAAAATCTTCATATTTTATTTTAGTCAAATAATGTATAGGCAATTATTGATATAGTTGAGGATCTTCTCATTAATGATTCATTTGATCGAATAACCAGGTTAATTGATTTTATCTATTATTATATTCGTGAAATTTCCAAAATCGTTTTTTTTTCAAAAAAAGAGCAATACTTTTTTTGAAAGAAAAAAAAGCAATACTTAACCAAAAAAAGGATGTCATTCAAATACAAATAATCATTTACTATTAAGGTTTCCCAGAGAAGAAAGGAATGCTTTAGTTTAAATACTATTTGTCTGCCAACATACATTCATAATAATTTTCATGAAACTTTATATCCATATGATGTTCTAAGTGTGCTTATACTCTTCGGTTTAGCAAACCATAAATTAATACTAAAAGTTTGTGTTTCATTGATGTTATTAATAGTTTTTTTATTAGAAAAGTGGTTTATTTATGGAACTAGACTATAATGACATCACTGCATAATCATGTTATAAAAGTGAAGATCATGTATGGAAGCAATATTAAAATTTCTACTTTTATTTCAAGAATGAGTTTGGCACCTATGAGACAAAATGATTCTTTTCAGACTTCAAAGAAGACAACCTTCAATTGTTATATGTCTTGCAATTATTGGAAAAATGACATGATTTTCATTAATTTTGGATGTACATATTGTGTTTATGTGTGAGTTATATAAATAATTATTTATGATTCTGTGTTCTAGCATGAGAGTTTCACAACGAATCAAAACACATTACAATTGAAAAAAATAAATAAGATATTGATACTCGAATTGAGTTATTAAAATAAATAATGTTAAACTTGGATAATTCAAGTTGCTATCTAATGCACCATACTTAGTATTGATTATGTTATTATATATCTCTTATATATCTTCTTGCCTAATGCTAACAAAACATGTATACATTTACATGGATGTTTTATTGTTGACTATGTTATTTTTATAACTTGTAATCTCATATCATGAATAAATAATGAGTTTTGATCCAACTTCATAATTTATTTAAATTGACAGAAATCAAATGGGTGTTTTATTTAGCTAATAAATATGTCATAGTTTGGTTAAATAATCAAATTAATATAAAGTTGTGATATAAGTATAAAATGAATATTTGATTCATTTTCTTAGAGAGGAAAAACTTTAAAACTCATATAAAAAAGTGAGTCAAACAAACTACTAGAGAAGAGAACTCTCTTTGATTTCTTTCATCACGTCACTAACTTCATCTTTTTTCTTTTAATCTTGAAAATACCATATAGCCCAACGAAATTTGAGTTCAATACATCTTGATTTATTTAGCAACCTGTATTAATAAAACCCGCCCGCAGATCACCCGAAACCGTTTTATATGCATTTTGGGAGTTATATTTTTTGCATCAAGACATCATTAGTAATCGTTCGTGGAATTAAAAGTTTCTTGCATCAAGACATCATTAGTAGTCGAGTATTTCAAGTACTCAAGTAAGTTTTAATGATTTCTACATGTTTTTTATCTAGTTTTCCTCATGAAACCTTAGTTCATCCAAACACACGTCTAATCAAGCAATTGTGTTGATTGAATGTCAATTATGTGTTTTTATGTTATACAATAGTGATTGTATGGATTAATTTTGTTAGAAACCCAAGTTATGTATGAGTACTTAGGTTTACTTAATATAGTAACTTTAATTGTATGATTGTTATAAAACGTATATTATTGACGGGAAGTTCGTTTATATTCCTTCATTTAGTAAATGAACTAACACGAACAAGAAAATTTTATTCATTTAGTTAAACAAATGAACATGAACACAAGTTGTGTTCGTTTATTTATGTTCATGAATGCTTGATAATGTGTTCGTTTATCTTCGTTAATGTCCTTTCGTTAACGTTCGATAATGTGTACGTTTATGTTCGATTATGTGCTTAATTTTGTGTTAGCTATTTTTATGAAATTTATGTTAAGTGTTTTTGGATAGCTATTTTATGTGTTTAAATATTTATGGTTAATTTTGTGATAAAAATAATGATTTTATTCTAAAATAAATATGTGATCATTTGTATTCATTTGTGTTCATAGACTTCTTTGCGTTCGTCATGTTCATGAACATTTGTTTGTTTTTGTTCGATCTTGTATGCGTTCGTTTGTGTTCGGTAAGTGTTCATGAACAGTCATAAATATGTTTATTTCCATAATGAACGAACAAGAATAAGGAAATCCATTCTGTAAGTGTTAGTGAACAATTCATGAACAATTTTTTTCTTAATGAACAAACGCGAACAAGGCCTTGATCGTGTTCGTTCGGGTTATTTGCAGCCCTATGTGCAATGTGATAAACTTTAAGAATAGCATTGAACATGAATTCATTAAAATGTATCACCACGTGTAACACCCGGATATTTATTATTTTGAAGCCGGTGAAGAAAGAAAAGAAAATAAAGTCCAAAAGTCGAGGGACCAAACTCGCCAACGAAGAAAAGTTGGGGAAATGTGGTGATATATGTAGGGAGAGGGCTGCCCACTCTCCCCACACTCACATTTTAGTTTACAAAGAGGAGAATAGAGAGAAAGAGGAGAAAAAGAGGAAAAAGTGTTGGTTCGTGTCGATTCGGGTCGCCAAAATCGTCGTGAAGCAAGCCGAGTCGAAGCTCTTGTCATTATGCTCGTTTAGGTGAGTTCTAGGACTCCTCTTTTACTTGTTTTCAAACGATTTTGGGGCTGGAATACATCTGAAAACTCTTTTTCGCGTTTTGGGTGAAAACCCGTATGTATGTATATGTATGACGTGATTGTGACTTGATTTCTTGCTTGGTTGTGCTTGAATGATGTTATGGTATGCATCCCTAAGGTTTAGGATGGTCGATTTAGGCTTAAAATGGGTTTAGATGAGTTTGGGGGCCGAAAACCCTCGGCAGCAGTCGGGTTGAACTGCATTCTGCATCAGTTAGGGCTAGGCGACCGACTGGAGGCCGAATGGAGGCCATACGGCCGATTAGGGTGCGATTGGGGTCCATTCGCATGACTGGGGTTCATTCGCACGACTGGAGGGCCAGTCGCATGGGGGTCATGCGACTGAGGGTCCATTCGCACGACTGGATGTTCATTCGCATAGGTGTTCATCCGTATTAGTTCAATCGCATGATGCTCAGTCGCATGGAGGCCATGCGACTGAAGGGTGTCCATACGCCCGAATAGGGCTGTTGAACCCGAGGAAGGTGTAGATTGACTTCTGACTTTCGGGGGAAAGTGCAGATGTAAGTTTTGATGTAAAGGTTCCCATAAGAGTTTTTAAGACGATGATCGAGGTCTTAGAAAGCATGTTGGGCATGATGAGGATGATGATGTTGTACGTTATGTATGTATGATGTTGCCATGTATGATGTGATGTTGATGCATGTTTATGTTCCTTATTATGATGTATAATATCTTTCCTGTGGCTTTACTTGTTATGATGAATGAACGAAGTATTATGTAACGTAAAGTGAAAGATAAAGGAAGAGGAACATGATGAACGAATGAAACGTCTTGCATACATCGGATACGGGGTCCCTCTTGGTGATTGACCCCAAATGTAGGACCTCTACCGCTCACCCCTAGTACTGTGGCATACGTTTAGCTGTCATTCGTTGACTTCGGCCCAGTAGCTAAGACTGACGGTTACTCCTAGTACCGCGGCATACGTTTAGCTGTCATTCGTTGACTTCGGCCCGGTAGCTACGACTAACCGGGGTGTAGCGCATGGTATTGGTTCGGGATGATGTCCGATGCGCAAGTAAGGTAATGAAAGAAGGAATGAACGAATGAAGGAAGATAATAATGATATCATTTATGTGTACGTATGATGTGTGATCATGTAAAAGTACGAACGGTTTTATCTGAAAGTAAAGTATGTTTTATTTATAAAACTAGAACTCACTCAGCAACGCTGACTTTGATGTGTTTCCAGTTGGCAGGTAATGATTGCTGAGGATGGCACGGGCGACTACTCAGCCCTTTTGGGATGGCATTCTTTGATTAATGTTTTTGCATTGTAATGCGAACAAACGATTTTTGTAATGAATGTTGTATTAGTTTGCAAAAGCATTTACATGGAAATGAAAGTTTGTTTTAGTTTTCCGCTGCAATTTATTAAATACAAATGTAATTATATGTTTTATGTGCGATGAGAACCCAGCTGTAAGCGTCCCGGGAACGGGGCCTTACACCACGGGTCGTCTGGTCACACTTGGCCAACAAAAGTTAACTTTGATCAAACTGCTCAAACATTGGATACAACAAGTATAAATGGACTAACATCAACACATACTCAGTGACCTATGTTTCATAGATAATACTTAGTGATCCTGATTTTGCATTTCAAGTTTTACACACAATATAAGTTGAGTCTTCAAGGTCTGGTCCCGCTTTTACATACTTTTCGTTCTTGGGGAGAAGCATGCAAACAAACAATTTTTATATTGTATTATTGTTATATCACATGTTTATTTTAGTGCCAAAATTATCATGAAAAGTCCTTCCACATCAAACCGTTTGTAATGATCTAGCAAAGTAATCTTAAGTAGTACTACTGGTTTTGACAAGCCTGAACACTCATGTTAGTTGTGCTAACTCAACTGGATATCGAACGGGTGTAATATTGACCTAACACTTAACCGTCATTGATGATAGACGTGGTTGAAGGAAAATAACATCAAACAGTCAGCTTCGGTTTAGAAACGTTAAGTAACATGAACATAGGTTAGCTATCTATCGATATGGCTTTTTTTACTTTATCTTATGAGCATTTCAAACATTTATTTGATAATGAAACCTATGAACTCACCAACCATTGTGTGATATTTTAGGTATGTTTTTTCAGGTCGCCAAGACAACTAAAGGTTAGGAATGCACTGTAGTCTCATAGCTTTCATCAAACATCTAAATAGTTTCATTTTACATTACTTACTTTGTTTGGGCGTTGTGTTTTACACATTATTTACATTTGACTATTTTTACATTTATTTACATTTTCATAATTTAAACTTTGAAAACAGTATTATTCTCATGTTGAATAATATAGTGGTCGTTCGACATTACCAATGATCAAGATCCTAATTTATCACGCGTTTCGCGGTAGAACCTCACAGATGGAATTTGAAGATGTGATGAGATACAAGTCAAGGACAATTCACTCTGCATATCCAAGGTTGTTTGATTTTGAAATTACTAGTACTCACACATCATCAGTTGTATTTACATTATTTTGACATAAATAAAAAATGTAAAACTATGATTTTTAAATTAAGATGGTAAACTTTAAATAGAATATCAATGTCGTATACCGAAAAAGTTTTAAAGATTTATAAATTATACCTATGTCTTTGAATTTTTAATATTTTTTATATATTATTGGATTACATATTTAAATATAATTTTAATCATATTATATCTCAAAATATCATCTTAGAATTCATAACTCGTAATTAGTAACTACTAATATTTTTTAATTCAACATGTATAGTATATGGTTTTAACCTACTATAGCTTTTAAAAATAAAATAATATTAAGATATTACACTTTTAAGAGTATATCTAAAGACTATTGATATCCTACAAGAATGTATTTTCCATACACTTTTGTTCAAAAATATCATCACTCAGTATTTAATCTATATTTTTAAAACCTTGGTTATTCCAATACCTTTGAATAACTAAAATTACAATAATTATACAAATGTCACTTTTATAGTTTACATAAAATAAATAAGTAACTATTAATCTATTCTATTTCTCTCTCGTAATATCTTGCTGATATGATATAAATATATTAATTTACTTATTTTTCTGTGATTTCCTATAGTTTTACATGAAATGGCATAAGATAAAATAATAAGGGGAAGCAAGGGTATAAATGGAAATATGGGATCAGAGGAGAGTGTAAGAAAAGGCTGACACCGACGTTGACTCTTATTGTACGGAACGTATTTTTAGTCAGAGAGATATGTTCCCAAGAGATATCTCTCTTTCTCTCTCTCTCTATTTATATGCCATATTATTATATATATTATATTATATTATATTATATATATTATATATTTATATTATATATATTATATATATTATATTATATTATATTATATTATATATATTATATTATATTATATATTATATTATTATATATATTATATTATATTATATATATATATTATATTATATATTTATATTATATTATAATTTTTAATTATCACCTTTTATTACTCTTATTTATGTTCTTGTTATTTCAATTATTATACGAGTATATCACATGCTATTGCTTATCAGGTTTATTCTCCAAGTAACTATATAATTCCTGTTAATTACTTATTATATATACTGATAGATGTTTCAATATCTCATGAACATAACAAGTTAGGATAACAAAAGCGAGTTATGAACAACGATTTAAGAATATTTTATATTTACTTATTCAAAAGTTTGTAATAAGCAGTCTGTAGATACATTCAAAAATAATTTTAAAAATTTATATTTCTCTTATTTACCAAAAAATTGAAAATGGCTTAATCAGTATGTTTTTTCGTTTCTTGTACATTACCAACAGGAGCACTGCCCCCTATCTTTGGTACTACCTTAAACGTTTTATAAAATAATAATTTTTTTAGCACGTCAATATATTATCTACATGAACATTATTAATGTTTCCTCTCTACCAAGTATTATAGAATTTAGTGGTGACTTTTTTGGGTTAAGAAAATATGTGTTTTTCATTTCGTCTACTTTAGTATTTTTCAGTAACATTAACAAAATAAAATTTGTTGCCAAATTTATCTCGATAAGGTTATATCCTACCCTAAATTTTTTATTTTTCTTTATAAAAACCATATTTTAAATATATAAACATTTTTATATCTTGGTTTTTATCTGTAATTTTTGTTAGAACATTTTGAACTTAATATTTATACAAAATGCTATACGTTTGCGAACACAAACAAACACCCACGCATATTATGCTAGTAAACACTGGTTTGCTCTATGAAAACATTGATTTAATTGATGTGACATTTGAAGGCAATTTGATGAAACAAAAGAACTTGTGGTGGTTTAAGGAACACGATTCTCTAATTTATCAACGTCAATTCAATTCTACTAAAGCACAAATGAGAACAATATGTGATGTTATTGTATGTACTTTCTATTAATATTTTAATTGACCCAAGCAAAATAAATATAACATGGACTCATTTTAACTAAGAAAAATGACTCGTGGGTCGTACAACATCAACCTTAAAGTTTACTGGAGATTAGGACACATGTTAAAATCTAAGGAAAAAGGAAGGAGGAGAAAATGATTAAAACATATGCCAATTAATAAGTGATATTTATTCTGTTAAAAAAGAATGAAATTTATTATATAAAATCATGAAAGTGTTCATTTTATGAATTATGTTAAACTTCTATAGTTATGTTAGATAACTGTTGCACCTATTGATATGTGTGGACCTACATTGAGCCAAAATGTAGTCTGTCTTTCAACTGTTTATGAATAACATAAAGAAAAAAATATGATTTTATATAAAATAAAAATTACGGTTTTACGTTACCCTGAGAAAATATAACGTTACCCTTAAAATATTTTTAAACTCTAACACTTCATAGAAAGTTTTAAAGTTCATAAAAAATTATCTTATATTTTATAAAAAAACACTATAACTTATGATAACATAAATAACTAATAAGGTCAAAATAACCAATAGTTCAATACAATAATAATCAACAAGTCCAAAATAAATATAAACCCCAAAAAATATTAAACAACTTATTAAGCCTAACTAATTAACCTAAATACCCTAACTCAATCAAATATAAAACTTAAAACTAAAAAAACAAAAAAAAAATCCACCGCCTCATGCCCCATCGATCCTTTGTCCCTTCACACAGGTCACGGCCACTCAGCTACCATCCACCCACACCACCAGTCAACCCACATCCCCACAGCCGGCCGTCTAGCCGACCACTACCGAGCTACCACATGCTGTAGCGGCCCTTGCCATCGTCCATATCTGATCTTTCACCAATTCACCACTCACTTCAAGGTAACATTTTTAGTTTTTTTTCTTTATTACATTGAAATTAGGGACTTATGGTTCATGTTGTTCAATTTCTAATATTTAAGTGTTATTTATGATAAAATTTAATGGTTATTTGGTTTAAATTCTAATATTTAAGGTTTATGCAATTAGGTATATGAAGTAGGAATTTGAAAGATTAATTAGAGGTGTAATATTGAAATTAGGTATTTGAATTGTATTATTTTTACATGTAATTTTTAATCTTATTATGTTATTTGTTATAAAATCAGGGATTTTAAAGATGAAAAACAAGATTTTATTGATAATTTTCTCAAAAAAAAATTCAAGAATAGGATATTGATTATTCTTTCGGGTTCAAGCCCTTCGATCCCAAATGAATTTGATTTGATTAATCTTCCTTCAAACTTCTTTATTAATATAAATATACGGTGAAAAAACTTAAGTTACCGTTGAATTTTACTTTTAGATACACCACTGCCTATATACATGTAATACAAGAAAGAAGATCAATTTTTCTTTATCTCTTCTTTAGGCTATTTAAACAATCCTTCTTTTAACACTTTGACCGCCTCTTGCAAACAAAAAATACATAATAATCACATACTCTTGAATTATTATTTTATCAATTAGTTCTCGTCATCAAGATTCTTAAGCAAGAGAAGATCAAAAGCCTTAAAAAAACAAACAATAGTATTTCTTACGCATGTAATTTATATGTATTGGTGATCCGTTTGCATGATAAAGTTTGTGGTGATCTTTATCAAGTTTTAGAGACACGTTACTAGTGAACAACTCTTGCTCGAGGATCAAGGAGTTGACGAATGACGAAGTTGTTAGCCTTCATTAGAATCACACTATAATACTATATTGTTATATTTGAAGTGGTTCTATAATTCTATCCTCTATCTTGTGTTTATTTTGCTTTTCTTACAATTTGTTTTCAAAAGACTCCTAAATATTTACTAATTAAAAATAACATGTACACCCTTTTAAGTTATTACATGATTTCATCGTGAAAATTAGGCCGTTCGGTCATTATATATATATATATATATATATATATAGATATATGTATATATATATTATATATATATGTATATATATATGTATATATCTATATATGTATATATAATGTATATATATATGTATATATATATGTATATATATATATATATATATATATATTATATATATATAGATATGTATATATATATATGTTATATATATGTATATATTATGTATATATATGTATATATTATGTATATATATGTATATATATATGTATATATATATATGTATATATATATATATATATTATATATATATAGATATGTATATATATGTATGTATATATATGTATATATATGTATATATATATATGTATATATATATATATATATATATATGTATATATTATATGTATATATATGTATTATATATGTATATATATATGTATATATATATATGTATATATATAGATATATGTATATATATCTATATATATATGTATATATCTATATATGTATATATATCTATATATATATGTATATATCTATATATGTATATATATATGTATATAATATATTAATTATTAATTTTCTTATCCATTTTTATGCATCTTAAGTTGTACGTATGTTTGAGTAGGTTGTACCCATATTTTATCTATTTTCTTTTTTTAACTTTTTTTTTTAACCCAAAAATTTTGTATCTTTTATAATTTACTCTCAACGTTGATTACTTTCAACTCTGGTTTATACACTTATTGTGTTTTATAATTTTTCTGTTTTACATTTCGGTCTAAATTTTACGAGTTTACACGCCGCAACGTACGTTTGTGGTTCAAAGAATTTACGCTTATTTGTTCCTATTTAACAGCCCTACCACTAAGTGTTGATCTTAGATCTACTTACTTATTGTTTTATATTTTTTACGTTTCGCCTGTGTGACGTTTTTACGTCTACTTTGCGTTCAATTTTAATTAATTTTGGGTTTTTATTTCCTTTTAAATACGAACTTTTTCCTAGTTGTTGGTCACTAAAGTTGGTGTGTTATTGGTGCTACTTGGTATGGTTTCATGCCCTCCGCTGCAACACAACCAGGGGCGAAGCTTTATGGGAGTCCCCCCCCCCCTCTTTTTTGTCAGTGGTGCCAATTTTCGGCTCGATAGTGTAAATTTTCGGTCCGGTAGTGAAATTTTTTTAATAAATATAGAATCCGCCCCCCACCCCTATAAAATAATTTACTTTCGCTCCCGCCCCCTCTAAGCTTTGGTTCAAGCTCCGCCACAGGACGCAGAAAGCTTAATACTAGTGAATCTGTAAAGAGCACCCATAATTGCAGTTGCTTTCTTAGTATGTGAAACGCATTATGATAAACAACTAAGTATTTAAAAGGCATTATGATAGCAACATTAGAAAATAAGAAGAAAAAGATTAATTTGCAAACCTACAAGCTATTAACACAAAGAGTTGTTGGACAAGTTTCACAGTGACAACAATGATGGATTATGGTTTTACTCAAAAGGAAAATGGTGAAGAAAAAAGTAATTGAGCACAAACTTCATCAAAATGGAGTAATTGATGCCTCAATGACCACATAAAAATGCTTAAATCCCATCTAAGTACCAAAAAGAAATTCAACTTGTTTGTTGAAAGATTCACCAGGCATGATTTATCTCTCTCAAGAGATACATTATAAGCACTATAATTCACCCCTAACATTCTATCTAATAACACAAGTAAATTAATTGAGCACACATGGAACAACAAGTGTTACCACATCCCATTTCCTAGAAATATCTCCTATGAATAAGGGATAAGGGGAAGCATATGTGATGTCTTGATCAATTCCATTAATACAAGTAGAAGAAACATATAAAGCAGCTATGAATCACATGCTATTTTTTTTCTTTTTTACTTGTCAACATCCCCACCTTCATGGATTGACAATAACTTTTACTTTAATGGTCCATCTTGATGGTTCATTGTAGTATTGTACTATGACACGTTAAGAACCCCTCAATTTCTCCTCAAGCAAGAATGTCTTAAGCAACAATATGATAGCAAATGTAGCTAATTAAGCATCAAACATGTTCTTAGAGTCACAAACATGTTTATGAACTCAAATAAAACTTGAACAAGTTCAACACATATATCACTTTATAATTATAACTAGAATCCAACTTGCGTGGACAAATACATGATGTTAATACTTACTCTTAGTCCGAAACTTACTATACCTGTGAGATTCAACAATTTTCTTGGTCATTGTAACTCAATAGTACTGATAAAAAGGAAATATATGGTACGTTGTTATGATAAGGTTCGAATTAACATGGGACCTCAAAAGGTCACTTAGTTTGTCAACATATGACACTTGAATTATAGAACAAAGAAGATAACAACATGTGACGTTTCATATGTCAAAGAAACAAATGAGCAGTTGATACATCGATCCATCCAAGAACATCATCACGACGACATGTTTATATTTCAGTACATCTTTAATCCATTTGACAATAATAAATTCATATGTTGACGCGACACCTAGAAATCCCCAAGATAACATGCGTTACAAAAGCAGGAATGCAGTTTATTGTAACATCATATGCTACAGATGTTAATTATAATTTTCTGACAAAATAGACAAACAAGAAGTTTCTAGGCCAAAGAAATCAACTCGTTTTTGTGACCCATCAGACAATCCGTCTATATTTCCCCCTTGTAATAGAATCCTTGCAAATTTACATGTTTTCAGTCTTTCACAACGTATTTCTTCTAGTGGTCTCATCGGTTCATGACACAAAAGCTTCTATATTCGTTATGTTGTAGTCGTTATCTTCTGTAAACAGTTTATCGGTCTTCTCATCTGAATCGCGGATAAAGGATGGGATTAAAACAATAGAGGATAAATTATCAACATTCAATATGGCAACTAACTCACAACTCACATAAGCACAGGATTGTGAAAATCAATTGTACCACAGATCACATTAAGACATTACTTTTGAACCTCTAATTTTTAAAGATGACAGTTATGGACGTAGGGTCGAGATAATACGACATGTTGATGTTGATTGCTGAAAGTGATAATAAAATCTTTAAAGTTAAAATGTTTCTCCTCTCCTAGGCCAAAAGAAGGTAGCAAATTCGATCCATTTACATGTTGTTGGGTCGGTTTGAGTTGTTGTGTTTTATATAAGATGGGTCAATTAAAAAATCAGCTAAAAGGAGGGAACTAGATAAATGGGCAAACGGATCAATAGAACCCAACCTGTTCCAATCGGAACTAAAAATGAGTTGTTTCAATCCAAACCGGTCTTCATCATCACTCAACCCGCCCATTTTGTCACACCTCTACAATAGCATACTCGTTAATCAATAGAGCAGAGGGGTTGATTTTGACATACACATGAGGTCATCAAAACTTACTTTGGTTTGTCTTCTAACGTCACCGTCGACTTCAAAACGCCTGGACAAATCTTGTCAGCAAGAACACCTTGTTCCGATATCAAAAAAAGACTTCTCCTTTAGATAACTTTGAAATTTCTTACCATCATAGTATAGCCTCGTTTGATCTACATTTCGAAATAAACAATACAAAATTAAAACTCATTGTTATTAAATTACAAATGCGGAATAAATGTTGATTAAGAACATATGCATAAAACATATAGGATGTCATCAAATGGTACTATCAACAAGCACTGATAAGACTACTCTCTCATCAGTCCAAACCTATATTGCTTATGACAGCTTTTTGGTATGTATGTTGGTAGTGGGCCGGTTCTATACATGGAAAAGATAGTGATACATCTTAAATCAATTTTGCCTGATGTAAAAAATTCAAGATAAATACGTGGGCCACGGCACTCATGAAGGTGTGTACTAAAGGAAGCACATTTTCTACAAGAACATGCACCACTTTTCAAACAAATCTCATATGTGAAGGTGTTGGAAAGTTGAATACTGTAGTATGAGATAAGCTAGCAAAGAGTTATGATTAGTTAATGCCATGATGAAATAAACAGACACCGTGAATCCTTGTTTTTATAAAATTTCCGGTGATGTAATTTGGATTATTACAGCAATGAACTAATCAATCAAAGCCCAAATTTATGAAACTCACATTCACGTTCACGCTAAAACTGATGCATGCACCAGCAAATAGTCTGCATATTCATAGTCATCATGTGGCAAGAGGAAACGTAACAGTTCTTGATTTCACACATAAGATACAATGGTATTCTACAAATACATAAACATACTTTATAGCACATTATGATGACATAATTACTAAGTGATTTATTCCTTAATTTCATTGATAGCATTACTAAAATAGATGAGATAATCCTAGGCTAAAAGTTGATTATCAGGAATACTAGTGTGTGGTGTGCCTAGTAATTGGAATTTGATCTCCTTTGTGGCTCTAATTCTACCCTTGAAACTAAACCTGATGCCTTTTATATTACAAAAACTAGCAATTCCCCAATTTAATGCAAAATATAATATAATCACAATTCCCCAATGGCTTGATTCTTATTCTTGAACCTAAATTAAACATAACTGATTTCAGTATGTCCAGATATATCAAAAACAACTCAGAAAGAAGGTAGCGAGGTTAGAAAATTAAATCAGAAGATATATTCAGCCTCATCCTTACTCAGAGTCTCGGAACCCTATACAATTACAGTTGACATGAAGATATGTAACCATTCTCAAATGCAGCAAATGCATGTTCAACCGATAAAACTCACGTGGACTCATGTAGTCAATAATTAACTTGTACCGATTTTGGCAGAAAAGAACATTGTTAGAAACCAAAATAGTTTCAAAAGTATGCAGAATAAGAGAAACATCAGAACGATCTATGCACATGATTATCTGCCTTAATTGCACCAAAACAATATGATTAACCAGACCATTTGTTAGCTTCTAGCCGCTGAGCTTGATTTGGAATTTCATATTTGTTCATTTGGTTTCTGAGGTTGAAGCAAAATCAATTGATATTCCCAGGTTATTCCATCTCTCGTTTGCACAACTGAAAACCTGTACTTCAATCCTTTGTATAAATAAAGAATAAGAATTAAATGGTACAATTGATCGACTCCTGTCACCTATTTATAATCGAAATTGACTTGACTCCAAGGAAAAAACAAACTGAGTTAATCCAACTTAAATTTAAACTTGTTTGGCCGACTTAAACAATTTTGTTCTTTGGCTGACTCAATTTAAAATCAACTAACTAATAAAACTACTAATAACCCCTCTAATTATCAAACTTGACAAGATTAGTCTAACAAAGGTCTGGTTGTACTCTGATAAATTACAGTAGAGCAGTATGTTACATATGTCACGTCGATTGATATTTTAGAGCCTTTTTGGCGATTAAGTTTAACGATTGTTGTAACTTCATGATGATTGGTTAAATTGTTGAAACTAAGTTACCTTTCTCCAACATCATATGGGCTGCATGAAAAGGAACCCGAGCATACATATCAGTTCCAGAAAACATCATCCATGTTTTCTCATTGGTGTCATGATTCCCACATATTGCACAAATCTCCTTCACTAGAGCCCTTGATTCATCAACTTCTTTCATCATCAACTTCTATCATCATCAACTTCTTTCATCATCAACTCAAAAGGTGAAGAAACACTTGTTTTTCTAGTCCAGGCCCGCTTCCTTAATGCAGTCTATTAGACAAACCATAGTTTATATTTAAATAGTATCTGATTGTATAGGGTAGAGTGTATTATTCTAGTCTATATATATCATGTAATTAGACAATTCAATAATACACACACAATTACTGATTAACAAGTTTATCTTGGTATCATAGCCTACCCAAAAAAAAAACCTAATTGCCGTCGCACAAAAAAAATCCAGCCGCCACCTTCACAAATCGGCGATCACAAATCCGGCAAGAATGTCGATCATCACAGTTTTCAATTCAAGGGAGAAGGCCATTCACAACTCTCACAAGTTCAACTTTCTTCTAAAACCCGACAACTATGGCTACTGGAAAATTTTGATACAACCGTTTCTAGTAACCAACAAGCTTTTCGGCTACGCCAATGGCACAATACCATGCCCAGAGGCCACCATTCTGGTTTCCTCCTCCTCTGCAAAAAAAACAAAGAACTAACAACAGCAACAACCGAAACACGACAACAGAACCCGGAATACTCTGCATGGGTAGACAATGATGCCCACGTGCGGATGCTTATTCTATCTACGGTTTCAGAAAGCGCCATTCAACATGCTCAAGGTACTACCACCTCGAGAGAACTATGGCTTTCTCTTGAACGAGCCTTTTCCCCTCATACTTCGTCTCGTGAATACACATTGAAAACACAATTGTTGCGCATTGAGATGAAGCCGATGAATCTTCCTTTGCGTACCTAATAAGCGCTCAAGAGTATGCCACTGCTCTTGCCAATATAGGTGAACCGATGAAAGAAAAAGATCTGGTGATGCTCATCATCTCAACCTCCGTCCCGAATACAACGGACTCAAAACCGCAGCCCTAACAAAACAACTAGCATTGAATGAACTGCATGCCCTCTTTGCGGATCATGACTACATGCTTCAAAAGAACGATAATACACCATTCCCCTACACAAGCTTTCATGGCCGCACTCAAGCCATCCCCACAATCTGCCCCCACCAATATTCCGCCCTCGGATGCTGTTGTGCAGGCTGTTCACCAGCTTGCTGCTCAACTTGGGCTGCACCTACAGCTCCCTTCGCAACCCCAAGCTCTTTACACCAACCGGTCCTCCAACAACCGCAACCACAGGCCCACAAACAACCGTGGCCGAGGAAGCTCGAGTCAACAACCCAACTGCAACAATGGAGGTAACATAAGTCAGTTTAATTGGGCTACTAACCAGAACACTGTGTATGGCTCTTGTAACAGGTGTGGCATCGGACACATTCCATCTCAATGCCCGAACCGTGATCCCGCCACGATTCGGCCACGACAACCACCTTCAGCCAACTATGCGGATTACAGGTCACAAGCATCATCAACTTGGCTGCCAGACACAGGTTCCAGCCACCACGTTGCCCCAGATCTCTCAGGGTTCGACACTTCGGACGCCTACTATGGCAGTGACAACCTTCATGTTGGGGATGGTAAGGGTTTACCCATCTTACATATTGGTTCCAAACGCTTCCACTCACCCAACCATACCTTTAACCTTCGCAACATTCTTCATGTTCCTAAAATCCAACAAATCTTTTATCTGTTCAAAAATTGTCATGATAACCATGTTTACTTTGAATTTCATGCTTCTTTCTTTTGTGTGAAGGACGAAGCTACCCACACTACCCTCCTCACGGGTCCAAGCACTAATGGGCTTTACTCCTTTAACATTCCTCGTTTCAAACAGTTCCAAAAGCTGCCTTTTCAGCAATTCGGGCCTCCTCCAACATCTGGCATCAAAGATTGGGACATCCTCATCCACAACTTTTGAAGTCAATGCTATCCGCCTGTCATTTACCTTTAAATAACAATTGTTCTACTTCCTTCTTTTGTGAATCTTGTTCTATTGGCAAATCTTCCAAACAACATTTAACTAATTCTACTTTCAAAAGTTCTTCTGTGTTAGATCTTATATTTTGTGATGTGTGGGGCCCCTCTACTGTGACATCAGTCGACGGGCACAATTACTTCCTTTTATGTGTTGACCATTATTCCAAATTTATGTGGTTTTTCCCGTTCAAATTAAAATCAGATGTGTTCTCTTTATTTAAACAATTTATCGTCATGGCCGAACGCCAATTTGGTACAAAACTCAAACAAGTACAAATAGACTGGGGCGGTGAATTTCGTAATCTCTCGCCCTTTTTCCGCTCTCTAGGGGTAATTCACCGCCTGTCGTGCCCTCACACGAGCGAACAAAACGGTACCGTGGAACGGCGACATCGCCATGTTGTGGAAACGGGCCTCACACTTGTGGCCCACTCTCATGTCCCATACAAGTTTTGGAACTATGCTTTTGACACCGCCGGTTATCTCATCAACCGCATGCCTTCCCGAAACAACTCTTCTGTTTCACCCTTCCAACACCTCTTCCACCGCCCACCCGATTACTCATTCCTCCGAGTTTTCGGCTCTCAATGCTTTCCTCATCTTCGCCCCTATAATAAACACAAACTCCAGTTTCGCTCCACACTGTGTGTCTTCTTAGGCTATAGCCCGACTCACCACGATTATCGTTGCCTTGACCCTCAAACCGACCGCCTCTATATCACACGTCATGTTAGGTTCAACGAACTGTGCTTTCCCTTTCAGCCTCCTCCCGGTTCCTCAACACCTTCACCCGAACCCGAACCCTATTTTTCCACCTATCCAGACCCCTACACACTTGATGCACATTCCCCATCTGGTGATCCATCCGTCACTCCACCCCCTCCTACCCCTACACCCTCTACCTCTATACCACCCCCACCACCTCCACCCATTCGCACCTATCAGCGTCGTCCAAAACCTTCCACCACCACCACTTCTCATGCCCGCCCCTCAACAGCTCCACCAACCCCACACCCACCCTCGAACTCATCACAACCCGTTGCCCCTACTCCCAACAATCCGACCACTCAACCCCCTGCTCCCTGCCAACGTCCACCTAACCTTCGCCCAACCCCAAGCCTAGAACTTGTTTACTCCAACCTCCTTTCACACCACCCCTCATGACCCAAATACCATCCCACCATCCTTCACCATAGCCAACAATATCCCACACCGGCGCGCTGCAATGGAAAAAGAATTTCCGGCTCTGCTGAGAAATAGGACGTGGTCTTTGGTTCCTCGTGTTCCTGGCTCCAATGTTGACGATTGCAAATGGGTTTATAAGATCAAACGAGATCCTAATGGTACTATCCAACGATACAAAGCACGGTTGTGTGCACAGGGTTTTTGACAACAGTCTGGTATTGATTATGATGATACATTTAGTCCAGTTGTCAAGGCGATTACAATTCGCCTTGTGCTATCGCTCGCTGTCACGCAACAGTGGCCGCTACGACAACTTGATATCGAAAATGCCTTTTTGCACGGGGACCTTAAGGAGACGGTGTCGATCCGACTAAACCGGACTATGTTTGTCGTCTCCACAAATCTCTTTACGGCCTAAAACAAGCACCACGAGCATGGTTCCACCATCTGTCTGCCACACTCAACAAGCTTGGGTTTCATGGATCTAAAACTGACCCCTCACTATTTATTTATTCATCGGGGCGTACGCTGCTTTATATGCTTGTTTATGTGGATGATATCATTCTAACAGGTAATGATCCTCAGGCCATTGATTCAATTCTTCAACACTTGGGCCCGCATTTTTTCCTGTTCAAGACATGGGCCGCCTCTCCTATTTCTTGGGCATTGAGGTTGCTCCCAAAGGCACAGACATCGTGTTGTCTCAACAAAAATACATCTCGGAGCTTCTCCAGAAAGCAGGCCTCTCCGATGCCAAACCCGTCTTGTCTCCCATCACCACCACGACTAACTTAGCCTTGGGCGACAGTCCCCTATTTGCCAACCCTGTCAAATATCGACACGTTGTTGTGGTCTTCAGTATGCCACTCTGTCACGGCCTGACATTGCCTATGCGGTTAACAAAGTCTGCCAATTTATGCACTCTCTAACCGAAAATCACTGGTCTACTGTAAAACGCATCCTGCATTACCTCAAGGGTACTATCTCTCATGGGCTTCTCATACAACGTCACTCCGATTCAGTCTTACATGCCTATGCGGACTCCACACACCCCAGCCTTACCGCTTTCTTCGATGCGGATTGGACCGGGTGTCCGGATGACCGTCGTTCCACGGGGGGCTATGTTATATACCTGGGCTCGAATCTTGTATCATGGTCTGCACGAAAACAGAAGACTGTCTCTCGGTCATCCATGGAGTCCGAGTACAAAGCCCTTGCAGACACTGTTGTTGAGCTAACATGGTTACAAACCCTCCTTCATGAACTACACGTGCCTACACGATCTCCCCCTACATTATGGTGCGATAACCTAGGTGCAACATACCTATCAGCTAATCCTGTTTTTCATGCTCGTACAAAACATGTTGAAGTAGATTATCACTTTGTTCGAGAAAAGGTGGCCCGGGGTCAATTATCGGTTCAGTTCATTGCCATAGATGATCAGATTGCAGACATCTTTACAAAGCCTCTGCCTTCTCCAAAATTTCTCTCATTACGGTCCAAGCTAAGAGTCACTCCCCGGCCTTAGCTTGCGGGGGGATATTAGACAAACCATAGTTTATATTTAAATAGTATCTAATTGTATAAGGTCTAGAGTGTATTATTCTAGTCTATATATATCATGTAATTAGACAATTCAATAATACACACACAATTATTGATTACCAAGTTTATCTAATGCTTCCCTGTTCCCATTTCTCATTCTATCATTCTCAACTAACTGTCATCACAAATCCAAAATCTTGCAAACATTAGAAATATGACACTTATAATGACAAACAACTTTAGTTACCTGATGCCTTGCAAGTAGAAGATTCTCTGCTTCAGTCTCAATCTCAATCAGCTTTTCTTGAAATGCTTCATCGTATCATCCATTTTCAATCTGTTTAAAATAAACATCAACGATAAAACCTAAATTGGTGAGGTAACTTTGATCATAATTAACTAGTCAACATGATAGTAAACATATTACATGTGCCTATGTACAATCAACAATGGTAACCCTGTAGGTACTAGGTAGACACCATAGACTGGGTACTTTCAGAAGTTTTCTAATTTTTTATTTTTGGAATCACAAGGACTTCAATTTAAATGAAAATACAAAAGCAAGATAGCATAGCAAACAATTTGGCATTTTCCAAGTGCATTGAAACTGTAATATGAATTTCATGACCAATTTTAAGTGCCCAAAGATTCATGTTTGTAGTTACATCCTCACACATTCATTCTCACAAAGAACATAGATTTCATTTACCAATGAAAAGATCAATACCATATTTATTGACCGGAACAGATAAATAAAACAGTGACATGCAGAAAGCTTTCAACTCGTATAAATCTTATACAAAGTAATTACTACCATGAAGTTTGATATTGTGTTTATTTCATCTGTTTAGTTCCGATCGTCAACCCCTCTTTATCATTTTCTGCTTTGTACCACCACTTTGCTCATTTGCTATCTAGTTTTCCAGATTTTTTCTGATTAAGGGCGTTGTACACCTCATGTCCCATTTTTCTCAAATAATCAAGTCAGAGATAAGTTATATATATTTCACTTTATTAAAAACGCTTGTTACCTCTTCAACAAATGCACCACTAGCCTAATAGCTATTAGTGAGCCACGTATTAGCACCATTAAAGTCAAGCACGTGTACAAATACTTTTAGATATGCATATAAAAGTTGGCAAAAGGGTAAAGCACGGTGGATCAGTTAACGAACGAAAAAAAGGTTCAGCCAGAGCAAAGTCATATTTAAAACAGGAAAAACTGGTGAAAATGACAATGGTTGGGTCCGTAATGAAAGATTAGGATCCTTGCCCTCTTCTCATTGATTATCTCCTATAAATAATACAAGGTAGTTCCACTAATTATGGATACCACTAATTACAATAATCAATATTAAATACAATATAATCTATTCTAAAGATAGGGATCGGCTATTACACCCCCGCAGTCGAAGCGGGAGGAGACCGGATGCTGAGACTGGAGCGAAAATCTTCAAATAACACACGCGGGAGACCTTTGGTGAAGATGTCGGCGATCTGATATCGTGAGGGCATGTGAAGGACTCGAACATTGCCACGTTGTACCTGTTCCCGAACAAAATGGATGTCGAGCTCGATGTGTTTAGTACGCTGATGTTGAACGGGTTGCCCGAGAGATAATGGCGCTAACGTTATCGCAATAAACCAAGGTTGCACGAGCTAGCGGAACCGAGAGTTCTAATAAGAGATTGCGTAGCCAACAAATTTCCGCAACTACATTAGCTACACCACGGTATTCTGCCTCGGCGCTGGAACGAGAACGGTACTTTGGCGTTTGGAGGACCAGGAGATCAGATTGTCGCCGAAGTAGATGCAATATCCACTGGTAGAACGTCGGGTATCGGGGCAACCTGCCCAATCGGCATCTGTATAAGAGACAAGAGCCGGAAGAGCAGAGGAGGCCGAGAGGGTGAGGCCGAGTGTAGACGTTCCTTTGATGTACCGAATGATACGCTTAAGAGCGTTCCAGTGATCCACTCGGGGTGCATGCATGTGCATGCAAATTTGTTGAACAGCGTACGTGATATCCGGCCTGGTGAAAGTTAAGTACTGTAGAGCGCCAGCCAGACTGCGTACATGGTCGGGTCACTGAATAACTCACTAGATGTGGTGATGAGTTTCCCATTGGTGTCAACTGGTGTGGCAACAGGATTGCACGCCTGCATGTGTGCCCGGGCAATGATGTCCTTAGCATATGACTGCTGTGAGAGAAACATGGAGACTGAAATGCCCAAGAAATAGCTCAGGGGGCCAAGGTCTTTCATCGCGAATTCCGCGGAGAGACTGTGAAGAAGGTGTTGCCGAAGGGCTGAAGAGGAAGTCACGAGAAGTATGTCATCCACATAGAGAAGTAAGTAAGCTGTATCACGACCCTGGTGAAGAGTGAATAAAGAGGCATCGCATCGGCTGTTGAGAAACCCCAAGCTAAGAACGTAGTCCGTGAAGCGTTGGTACCAAGCTCGTGGTGCCTGTTTGAGACCGTATAGAGATTCTTGAGACGGAAAACGTGATCAGGGAACTGTTTGTTGCGAAATCCCATAGGTTGGTACATGTAGACGGTCTCATGAAGATCCCCATGGAGGAATGCATTGGTGACATCCAACTGGTGAACGGGCCAATTTTTAGAGAGAGCAATGGAAAGTACCGTCCGTATGGTAGACGGTTTTACAACCGGACTGAACGTTTCCCCACAATCGACCCCCACCTGTTGTGATCGACCATCACATACTAATCGGGCCTTGTACCTCTCCAATGTGCCATCCGATCTGTATTTGTGTTTAAATAACCACATGCTACGGACAATATTCATATTAGATGAGCGAGGAACTAACGCCCAAGTACCGTTTCTAATTAAAGCATTATACTCAGTAAGCATGGCGTCATACCACGCCGGGACGGTCAAGGCATCCAGGGGGTTTTTAGGAACGGGATGTATGGATGGTGATGAGGTGGTGGTATTGAGGATTAGAGGTTGTTTGGGTTGAATATACCACTCATTGATCGGGTGTGAACGGTACGTTGGTGAGGTGGTGGAATGGGGTTCGGCTGAGGTGCGGGCTGTGGTGGAGGGGAGTGGGCCGATGTAGGGGATGTTGGGCCAGAAGGTGGGCTGTGAGCGGGGGGGCTGTTGGGCTGGGTTGGCAAAGCGGTTGAGGCAGTGGGGTTAAGGGGTGACGGTACTGGGCCGATTGGGCTGGGGTTAGCGGGCTGGTTCGGGCCGCTGGGTTGGGGCTGGGTGATGTGAGGGCAGAGGTGATATGGGAATGGGGTGGAGAGGAAATCGTAGGAAGGGGTGGGGCGGATGGTTTGTTTGAAGGGAAAAGTGGTTTCGTCAAACGTGACGTGTCGGGAGATGAATATTCGTTTAGTGGAGAGATCAAGACACGGTATCCTCTATGGGAAGTGGGGTAGCCGAGAAAAACACAAGGTGGAGAACGGTATTCTAATTTGTGGATGGTGGAGGAAGGTGTGAGAGGGTAACATAGGCAACCGAACACCCGTAGGTGATCGTAGGTGGGTGTGGTGCGGTAGAGTAGTTCGGTTGGGGTGGTATTGTGTGAGGTTTTGGTGGGGAGGATGTTTAGAATGTAGGTGGCGGTTTCAAGAGCAAAATGCCAAAAATAGGAAGGGAGTGATGCATGGGCAAGAAGTGTACGGATCATGTTATTTATGGTTCGGATTTTGCGTTCGGCTTTACCGTTTTGGGATGAGGTATAGGGGCAGGAGAGGCGGTAGAGGATACCGTTGGTGGTAAAAAAGGTGTTAAAGGCATTGTTCACATACTCACGACCGTTATCACATTGGAATGTTTAATGGTACGTTCAATTGTGTTTTTATTTGTGATGCAAAGGTGGTAAAAGATGAAAAAACATGAGATTTGTTAGCAATCGGGTGTGTCCACAAAAAATTAGAGAAGTCGTCTAAAAATAGAACATAATATTTGTGACTCGAAGAACTAATAATGGGTGAAGTCCAAACATCACTATGTACAATGTCAAAGGGGTGTGAAGTATGAGTGAGAGATGCAAAAAATGGTAAACGAATACTCTTTCCATAAACACAAGACTGGCATACATTATTCAAGCTATTGTCAAAATCAATAAAACTAGATGATTTTAAATTATTCAAAGAAGATCGTCCGGGGTGGCCGAGACGGTGATGCCAGAGTTGTGCAGTGACAGCAGCAAAAGCAGTGGGTTGGGGAGAAGGTGATCCAAGCACGAGAGGGTATAGATCACCGCTGCTGTTACATCGCAGGAGGGGGGCCTTGGTCTTGTAGTCCTTCATAAGAAAACCAAATGGGTCAAATTCGACTGAAACAGAATTATCAATTGTAAATCGACGAACAGAAATTAAATTTTTAACCAATTTGGGTGAGTAAAGGACATTTTTTAGAACAAAGGGCGGTAATGGTTTTGGTAGGTATTTGGTGCCTTGACCGAGCACGGGGATAGTGTCGCCGCTACCTACAATAATATTTTGAGACATGCTAGAATTAGAAAAGGTATGAAAGTCACCTTGCTCATGAGTCATGGTAGATGAGGCGCCCGTGTCCATATAGAGAGTGGGATCCGGTTGCTGCAACGACATAGTGTAAAGGGCCTGTTCAATGTCAGTGGGCGAGTATGCCGTGTGGGCTTGATGCGGCCGTGGGCCAAGGATGCCAGGCTGTTGGGCTGATTGGGTAAGGGAGTTGGGCCGAGGGGTGTTTGGGTAAGGGCAGGGGGGAGTGGGCCAAGAGGGAGAGTAGGAGTAGGGTGTGTTATTGGGCCAAGGGTTAGGAGTGGGCCATTGGGTAGGAGGGTTGGGCCAAGGGTATTGGTTTGTGTAGTTGGGCCAAGTAGCAGACGGTTGGGACCAGGGGGACTGTTGGGAGCGACCACGGCCATAGGAGTTTCTGCCGCGTCCGCGGCCGCGGCCACGTCCCCGGTTGCGAGAGTAGGGTTGGTCAGGGCGGTTGTTAGAGGGGTCGGTGTGAGGTTGAGTAGTCCGGTTTTGGGTGTTGGCAGAAAGGGCCATGGATGCGGTTTTGGAGGCTAGGAGGGCTTGTTCGGCTTTGTGTTGTTCAACTTGAATGAGTTGAGAGCGAGCGGTGTAAAAGTGGGAAGGGGCTTGGTGTTTTGTAAAATGGTTCGGATGGACTCATATTGTTCATTGAGTCCGGCCAAGAGTTGGAGAATAAGACGATCATCGGTGACCGGTGCATCAACGTTGGCGAGTTGATCGGCTAGGGTTTTGAGTTCCTGGCAATATGCAGAGACATCTGGGAACCCGTCTAGTCGGGTGGTGGAGAATTTCTACAGAAGGTGAATGGCCCGGGCAGCCTTGTTATCTTGAAAAAGATCCTCAATGGCACGCCAAGCGGCATGAGCAGTGGAAGTTTTGTTTATGATGGTGTGAAGGAGATCATTAGAAATGGTGGTGTATAGCCATTGTAGGACAATGGCATCCAACCGGTTCCATTCTTCGGCTTCAGAGGAGGATTGAGTTTCGGGGTTGGGAAGGAGATGGTCATAGACAAGGAAGGCTTTGCAGTGAATGGTGAAAAGGGTGGCCCAAGAGTTGTATTGTGCGGAGTTGATTTCAAGGAGAATCGGGATGTAGTTTTTGATATTGGAGACAGTTGTGGCAGGGTGGATTTTGGATTCAATGGTAATAGGTTTAGGAGAAGAGGGTGAGGTGATTGTCATGATGAATGATCGGAGAAGAAAGGGTAGGGAAGATGGCGGCGGCAGAAAAGTTAGCAGCCGATGAGAAAGTTGGTTGAAGAAGAGAGGGGCCTGGTCAATGATACCATGAAAGATTAGGATCCTTGCCCTCTTCTCATTGATTATCTCCTATAAATAATACAAGGTAGTTCCACTAATTATGGATACCACTAATTACAATAATCAATATTAAATACAATATAATCTATTCTAAAGATAGGGATCGGCTATTACGTAAGGTCAGATTCACTCATTAAAGTTGTTCATTTTCTTTTGAACTTCATATAACCATTATATCAAATGCAATTAAAAATAAATATAATGCTACTACAAAAATTATGACATCTCAATATTTGTAGCTTTAACTAAGCAACAATTATGATTGTGTAGTTATGCAAGAACCAAATTCTCCTGATTGAACAACAAAAAGATCTAAAAGTCCATCAATGCCTCTGATAAAAACTTGCAAATAGCACTTGGCGCCTACATTCTATCAACCTATAAACTATAGTGGCTAATCTACTGCCACTGAAGCAATGACCTTCCATAACCATGTGTTCACCAAAACCAGACACCTAATGATTCCCTAACTTTAGTGCGGAATTGTATCTACATTTTGTCAAAAGCAAGCCTGATATTGACCTTCCTAACCTGAAAAGACAAATAACTTCTGAAGAAATCCAATGAACAAAGCTTATGTCTTACGGAAAAGAAAGAAAATCTAATGACATTACTTGATATCACCCTATACTAATAAACTACATTTTATACAATTATAATTTCAAAAAATAAGTACTTCAAATAGTACCTCTCGACTAAAGAAAATCACTAACAATGTTGATTCTAAATAAATCTGTGTCTAATCCCACAATACATAGAAAAACAAAAAAAAAACATCAAACCTTAAGACCATTTTGCTTGTGTCCTAACCTAGTAACCTGGATTATATCCCTAAACAATTCAAATAAGAAGGATGGGATTTTATTGAGCAACCAAAAGAATTAGATAAGAAACAAACCTGAAACCTCGTTATTAGCATATTCAAAACCAGACTTGAGAGAACATGAAAACTATGTCTCCCAGGAAAAACGATGAGCAGAGATAATTAAAAGAGCAATAGAGTTCTATATACGTTTAAAATTGTGTCAACTTTCATCGTCAATCTTAGTATCATGTACTGTAGAAGTTATAAAGGGGTCAAGTTTGCGGGTTGGAAGATTGAACCCAACAAAAATTGAAGCAGAGCGGAAGCAAACAAAAAGAGTACAGATTCTAAAAAGGGGGATAAAGTTGAAATTTAATTCAATGAAAGATGGGAAAAAGATATTAATTACAATGGATTCAGGCCTTTTAGATAGGCTTGAGAAGAAAGAAAAAATCAAAATCTAATTATATCACTTTTTCAGAAATGTATTCAAATTAAAACAATAATCTAATCCTACAAGAGAAATATCACTCAACTCCAACTTTTTAGCACTACTTTCAGCAACTACATTAGGTAATTTCATGTCAAGTGGAAGGTAGCACGGAGAAGGTAGCTTAGGTTCGGTAAGAAAAAACTCACATTCTGCCCCATTTGCCCATGTCTAAGATGGGCAAAGGAATTTCAATTAGAAAAAGCTCAAACAAAGATTGCACTCTAATGCAATGAGGGTGATTCCAATCCAGAATTTGTTTTCGATCGAGTCTCAAAAGGGAATGCAAAACTGAAGTTCTTCTTGGTCCTATGATTTCTATTAATGGGAACCTAATGAGGTTGTTGATATGTTAATGGTAGTTCACTCTAGTCCTACTAATGTTCATATTGATAACCATTAATATTAATATTAATATTATATTAATGACAAGCTACATTAAGTAGGACTCATGGTCATTCAAATGTTTTAATAGATAATTTTTGGTGCTTTCATGATAAATTTTGGTGCTTCCATTGCTAAGTTTGTTGTTGTTCTTGCTTGGTTCTTTCATTGTTGGATTCATTATAGTTCTTGAGGTCATGCTTAACTATCTTAGAAATCAGTTAGTTAGGAAGATTGAGTCGGTTAATTCCATTTTGTACATAAACACTTGCAATAGAATGAGAAGGGCAGCTATGTGTTTGATTGGAGTTATCCATCTCAACCCTGTAATTTCTCTTCTTGTAATCTTGTAACAACCACCCTCACTTTGCTACTCAAGCATCACTCTTTCATTTAAAAGAAGACTGGTAAACAGAGCATAATAGGAGATTAGGAGACACAAAAACCATGTAAATTGCAACTGAAGACTACATTAAACAGCAAACCAAGAATAGATTAAGCCTGGATTCATTCAGATGAATGCTACATTTTAATTGCAATCCAAGAATGTAATCTATCTTTGTCACAATTAAATTGGTTAACCTGACTTATTTAGCCGGTGGCGATCTAGGATTTTTTTCATATGGGGTTACTTTTTTCAGTGATCAAAAATTCTAACACCATAATGTTGGAATTTACTGGTCGGTTCAGATTAAATAATAAAACACGATGCCATAATAAAAATACGTCGTCTTTAAAAATACATAATAAAAATGTGTTCAGATTTTTTTAAACAAAAAACATTACATTTTATAGTTGTTCCCTACGGGTTTTCATCTTTTAAAGACGATCCATTAAGACGGTTGCCAAGCTCTTAGATTTGACCAAGTTGAAATTAACAAACTCATAATAATGATGATTGGTTATGTTAGTCTTTTTTCTTTGACTTTTCGGGTTAACATACTCGTCCATGTTGACCATTTGAATCTCATGCTTTTGGCAAAAAGATGTGACATCTTTCAAAAAGTGAACCAAAACATTCAAGTCTAATAACTTGTAATTGTTGTATGGTTGCACCAATCATCACAATTGCATCCATATATCTTAAGACAGTATATTAGTAACCTCAAGATGTGCTTCATCAAGTGTAGATATGATACAGAAAGTTCATCTTTTTGATTGTCAGATTTCTCAAGAGTTCAATTGAAGATGAGAAATCAATGTTTGATAACTCTCTTTTCAAATCGTTCCATAGTCCTCAAATTCAAGTTTCAACAAAAACAACTAAAACCAATGACTAAACTTTCAAGTTTCAGTAAAGTCTCAAAAACTAAAATCAACAACTACAAGACTTTAACCACTTAAGTTTCCATTAAAGTCAACAACTTCAACCAAGTTTCAAACTTTACATTTCAATCAGATTTCAAGTTTACTCAAGCCTAATCAAGCTTCATTCAACATCAACTTTCACACAATCACAATACCACATCTAGTTTACAAACAATTTTTGAGGTTGTAAAAGAACAATAATAAACTGACCTGGTCGTAAATCGCAATGAGCAATGTTCTCTTTCTTTCTGAAATGTGGGTTCACAATATACCAAATTAGAGCCCTTGTTTTGGTTGAAAAGACTTTTGACAAAATTAAATTTTAACTTATTATTTGTCAAAATATTTTTTTTTAAATTATTTGAATTAGCTAATAAACTAAAAAAAATATCACAAAATAGTAACCAAGATTATAAAAATATTTTAATTTAATCACTCGTGTATATTTTTTGCTTAAACTGGATCATCAAACGATCAAATCGAGTCATAGTTAAATTTTCTTATGTCAAGAAAGTAACGATGAAGAAGACGCGGGGATTAATATTTTCAATATATAAAACTATATTAAAAAATAAAAACATGTTAATTATGAAAAAGAATAGTATCTAAAATTTACGTTAACGTTACATATCAGCATCAAAAGATAGAAAAAATTATATTTAATTGAAACCAAAAGTATAACATACTAAAAACATGTTAAGATTTTTAATTTTTATAAAACATAAAAATCAAGTGACCTAATTGGAACATTTTTAAAACTTGAGGTACCTAATTAGAACACTTTTAAAACTTGAGTTACCTAATTGTAACATTTTTAAAAGTTGGTTGCTATTTTATAAAGTTACCATTGAACTAAAAGATTGTAAAATGATAAAATAAAATAAAAAATACATACTTTTGAAAATGAGGGGAGTTAATAGTAGGGTTGACAATATTTGACACGAACTTGTTAACACGTCACAACACGAAGTTAACAAGTTTCATATTTGTGCTTATAAGTTAATAGGAACTTCCTTCATACTTTTTAAAACTTTTTTTACCTTATATGAAAAGTCAGTTTGAAAACTTATTTTAGGATTGTCAAATACTTTTTTTAACTTATTAACTTCTTGAAAGTTAATAAATCAACGTAGGTGAAAACTAAGTAATCTTAAACATGCACTAGGTTTAACAAAGCTAAATATTTTTTATCACGTGTCATTTTGTCACACCCCAACCATAACGGTTTCTCGCAGGGCGTGATCATCATGAAAACCATAGTCATTGACCGACCACTACATGGTATAGTAAACATACGATGCAAATAACTTTTAAAATACATAACTGTTTTTCAGAGTTGAATTGCGGAAGCAGTAGAACTAATGTAATTGTATTTAAAATATGACAAATACAACAATAAATGTCCCAAACAACATGAATGACCCTAAATGCGATGTGGCTCAAGCTAGCTTAAATTGATTCAAATGTCAAGTACCTAAGAAAATATACATGAAATATGTTAACATAAAGTTAGTGAGTTTATATGTTTTAAAGTAATAGTAAGCAGTGTAATGGACCACAAGTCTTTTCATTATTTGATTGTCAATCATACAATACTACAACATTATATAAGCACCACAACCGAAGCTAGACTGTAACTGTAATAAATTGCCTCTACCCGTGCCTACCGTAAGCATAGGGTGAACAAACTAATAATGCACCCATTTAGACCTCCGGTCAAGGTTAGGGTAATTAACCCAGGTAGGGTAGTCAACCCAATAGTACTAACTATAATTACCTTGCTTTGGGAAATAAACTAACGGCCAATAACAGGGGACTTCATATGATAAGTAAACAACTTATATAACATGTAAGATCATTAACAAGTAAATATGTCCAAGAAAATAGTAATTTACATGCAATCTCCCCCAAAATGAAAATAAGTAAAAATAGGGCTCTGAAACTCACCTGTGAAATAAATCGGGTGTGAAATCTGTAAATATCACAAGTGCTCGTGAGAATCCAAACTAAGTTCACCCTAGAACAAACAATGCAACTTATGTCTAAGTATTTGCTCCTACGTGTAATGTGAATATGTAACTATTTCATCCACACACTTGATAATAAAGTGTTTGACTCGACAAACTGTTGACGATACGATTGATAATTTTGAAATATACATTACTTATATATATATTTATATATATATATATTAATAATTATATTTCATTTGAGTCTATACAGAAACTCTTGTATTTTAAAATTGACATATCGTTTGTATAATTAAATATTATTTTGACTCGACCCGAGTCGCAACTTGTTACAAATGGTAAACAAATATATTTTATATCTTTATCCTAAGTAGTGTTTTTGAAATATGTCATATAATCAAGTAAAAGTAATAATTTCTATATTATTTTTATGAAATGTTCTTTAAGAGTTTTATTAATAAAATAGTATTAGTTTTTTTTATTTAGCAAAATATATGCTTTTGTTTGCAATGATATATTTTGATACTATTAAGATATCGTGAAACACAAAGCGTGGCTTTTAAAATTACTGTATACACTTAAATATTTTTTATAATCTTTTTAAATAACTATCATTTTGAGTAATTTCTTTTTCATCATTTGACATATTACAATATGTGTGTACATTTCTTTTTAAAAAAATCAAGGCTAGAGTTTGAGTCAAACTTTAATAGAACTAAAATGCTTAGTAAAACCCACACATCCCATTTAACAAGGTTTTTGTATTTAAAATTCCTATCAACTTACCATTCAACTAAATAACCCATAGACTTGTAAGAACTCTAACTCAAGCATTTAATTTTGACATTATGAACTACTATTTTATAAAAACAGTATGTTAATGTAAAATCATAACCCTCTATGTGCATTCAAAAGTCATTATTTTTTTAACAAGTAGTACTTTCTTGAAGAAAAACAGTTAGATGAAACTAGTGGATTGTGAAACATAAACGTAAGTATTTAGTGACAAATAGAAAGATTTGTTCTCAGTAGAAGCAAACAAGGAGATGAAGGAGGTAGCTTGAGAATACCAAGAAGCTTTAAACTTCACTTGAGAGGTTTGAGTACACTTAAATCTCTTGAAGTAAAGTTGAAAATTAAATAAACATGGATAATGGTGTGTTAGTTGATCTTGAGAGGAAATAAATAATAGATGGGGTGTGATAGTTTTAGGTGAAAGTGAGTTGTGAGATTTTTACTTCATATTTAAAAGGTCAATAGTTCTTTAAAGGAAAATAATATGATGGGATTTGGGTGCAGACAATCAAAAGTAATGAAGGGGGTTGTTAGGTTAAAAGTAGCATCTTCTTATTTTTAATAAAAGAGTAAATGAGTGTGTTACTTGCCATCGTCACATTCATTCTCATCAACTTTTCATGTTTCTCTTTCCTATTGAATAACCATATTAATTGCTAATAATATTATCTATTTATTTTTACATTATAATTAGCTTTTTAATAAAAATAAGAATGAGAATTTTTTTATTAATGCTATTTCTATAGAGATAATTTTTTATAAAATGATTTTTTTAAATAAATAAAACTGTTTTTATGTAATATTTGAAAATTGGTTTAAAGTAATTTTTATTAAAAAATAATTAAAATAAGGATTTATAGTAAGAAAATTTTTTAAAAATAAAAATTTTTTAAAACGTTTTTTAAAACAAAATGTTTAATTTATCTTTAAAAAAACAAAAATAAAATAAAATTTCATATTATTGTTTTATTACTTATAGTTGTTACTCATACATAATTTCAATCATATAATGTCTTAGTCTATTATTTTATAATTAATAGTTTTTATTTTATTTATATTTTATTTATTAAACTCGTGTAATACACGGGGTTACTAAAGCTAGTTGATCAATATTGGATTATGGTTTTGTAAAAAGGAGTCATTCACCTATAAGGAAGTTTTCTTGATATCACCAAAGTCAAACAAAATTTTCACCAACATGGAGGAGGTCTAAACGTCCGGTGAAGGATGGAAGGTTTATTTTTAGTAGGTATTTGGGTGGTATTTGTTTTATTATAGTTTTTTTACATATATATATATATATATATATATATATATATATATATATATATATATATATATATATATATATATATATATATATATATATATATATACTTTTTAGAGTACCTTAAAATATTATAAGAACTTATATAGTATTACATATTTCAATTTTGATTATATGTGAATGATACATCATGTATCTAGTAATCGTAAAAAAAAAAGATTCGTTCTGGGTAAAATATCAATTTACACGTTTAGGTTTATAGATAAATCTAAACTTTTTCAATTTATTTATTTTGGAATCTAAAATACTTTGAAACACTTTAAATTATTTTTTTAGTAAGTATATATAATTATCACCAACGTTCACGTGTGCCGGTTGCACTGCGTGTAAAAATGGTAATTACGCCGAATCACCAATGCATTAAATGTTATGCATGAAATTTTGCAATAAATGAAATGACCTTAAATAGATAGAAATCGATTGAAAATTATTTAAATTATGCAAAATTATGACTAAGTCGGGCCAAGTACTGACTTGAAATTTACTGGTTATCACATATTTTCTCACAATCTTTTGGCAAGGATGACACATACAAATCGAAAGAGATCCAAAATTTTGGAAATAGCTATGGAGTGGAGACAAAAAGACACGCTGCTATAGAAGGAAAACAAGAATAATCCAAAGAATCAAAATGAAGAAAACAACAATGATGAATGTTGGCATAAGGTAAAAAAAGAAGGAAGGAAGCAAGAAAGGAATATCGGAATGTTGTACTAGAGAAGCAAAGAATCATCTCATTCTTCTTGTCCAACCTACCAGCGAATTTCACCGGTAAGGAGTTGCGGTTCAAGTTTGCAACCTTGGACATTTTTATGATGCTTTCATCCCCACGAAGAAGGACAAACATAATGGAACATTTGCTTTCGTGAGATTTCGGGATGTTCATAATATTGAAGGCCTATTCAAGGCTTTAAACAACTTGAAGCTACAAGGACTGAAGTCTCGACATATGTTGCAAAGTTCTACAAGAATGGGAGTAGGATGAATCTCAATGATTGGAAAAAAAATTGCATACATCAGAAAAATATATTAATTTGGTAAGGGCCACTAACACCAATTCAAGATATTCCCATGGGAATTATCCCTACTTAAACGCCTTAAAGAATCATAAGGCGAGGACTAGTTGCAATATCAGAAGTACAATCATTTTTATTAAAGAAACAATTGCTCTCAAGACATTATGAGAAAAGTTTCTGTAGTTGGTGAGGTGGTGGACATGAACACTTTATGCAATCATCATAGTCTGTTACAGTCCAAATCTAATCTATCTATGAAACTTAAGTATCTATGGGGTATGTGGGTTCTTCTAGCATTCAACTCCTCATTTTTAAGTAAAGGATTTTATAAAAGATTCTATGTCATGGAAAAGTCTCTTTGTATATTTGGAGATTTAGGATGGTCGGCAAATCCAACATGACCGAGTCGCATGGGTTCAAATATGGGGTATTCTCATTCAATTGTGGGATGGCTCAACAATTGATCGAATCATACAACATTTGGTAAGGTGGTAAAAAACGTTGAAGCCTCCATGCAGATAAGAACTTATCCTTTAGCCAAATTGGTGTCGTCGTGCCTATCTCACCACGAATCTCGGAATCTATAATGATCGAGTGAAAAGGTTAAAAAAATTTTAGTATGGGTCAATGAATTTGATAGCTTATGGACCCCAGATTTTTGTTCGGATTATTCGCCGAAGAATATCCCACCTCCGTCTCCCTCCCTTCCCTTCCCCTCCCCTCCCCTGACGACATCACCTCAACCGTTTGAAAATTCCAATCCTCAGAATCATCGGCCACACACCAATTAAGAGTCTCCTATTAATGTTTTACCCTCCTCATGCATGTTTGGAACAATGGAGCAATCTCTCGCCACTTCTCATGCTTTTCATGCGATGATTATTATCATCCATTTAAAAACTTGGTTGCTTTGACTTCACATGACCCACCGGACACAATGGACAACCAGATACGGTCAGAAACCTTAGGATCGCATCCCTTTGGACTTAATGATTTAATTATCAACATGGGATCCTAAAATAAAAAAAGGAAAATTAATTATCGCTCTCATAATAACAGACTTAGGGCTCAATGACTCTCTTGGGAAGGAAGGAAGAGACTAAAAAAAGAAAAAAGTAACTCAATCATGGCAGATGATATGGAGCAAGTTGAGGACGTTGAGCAATGATTAGGGGACCTAGCCACCATCTCGATGATTAATGGGGATCCATCTCCTCCCTCGCCTCCATTGATGGATCTTAATCAGCCACTTCCAGTAGTCTTATCAATGTTGGAACTATGGGTTGCACTTAGGTGGAAATGATATGGAATTGGAACAAGAAACTATGGACAATATTGGTTCAGAGAAAGATAAAAGCGAAGTTGGTAAGGAATGTATAAAAACTCTGGATGTTGGGAAATTGTTGGTGTGGATCTATTAAAATTCAATCTCAAGTTCAAGCTTTAATAGAGGGTGAAGGTGTTAGCAACGACATAATATATTTTTTAACCTTGAATATACGTGGGCTTGGTGATCCAAGGAAAAACAGCTGGATAAAGGATCTTAGAACTAAGCAACAGCCTAAGTTTTATTTGCCTCCAGGAAACTTTCATCAATAATCCAGGGATCTTCTTTAATACCCAAACTATAAAAAGTCAATTTTTCTTGCTATCGATTGGGTTCGTATATGGCTCTTCTAAGTGTATCAACATTGTAAATGTCTACGGGCCTCATGAATTGAACGCTAAAAAGGATCAATGGGATAATTTGCTGCAACTTAGATCCAACTTCCATGGAATGAGGGTCTTCCTAGGCGACTTTAATGAGGTTAGGTCTCCTACTATACGTTTGAACTCTGAATTTAATTCCAGTGGTGCGAAAGTTTTCAATGAATTTATCTATAAGTCAAAGCTAAATGAATAAAACATTAGGGGGGTGTCAAAGTTCACTTATATATGTGCTAATGGATTGAAGGCTAGTAAAATAGATCATGTGCTGGTTTGTTGTGAATTCATGAATAAATGGCCAGAAGCCTCGCTAGTTGCTTGGCCTATAAAGGATTTTGATCATTGCCCTCTCACTCTTACAACCTCCAACATTGACTTTAGGCCTTAACCATTCAAATTCTTCTCTTCTTGGCTATTTAAGGAAGGCATTGAAGAGGTGGTGACAAATGTTTTTAAAATGAGTTGCTTAACAAAGATTATACAATAACATGATTAAGATTACACAATGAACTGGAAAAAACGTAAAAATAATTAATTTTCAGCATTATGTTATTTGAAGATCACCATTTAAAAAAATAGTGGTTAACATTAGACACAATGAGTAACACATGACTAGCATTAGACTCGATAATTAGCAATAAACAAAATAAGATGCTTTATGCGGATTACATAATAACCTAATCAGAATTACACAATGAACTAAAAAACATAAAAAAATTATAATTTTAACATTGTGTTATTTGAAAATCATAATTTGTAAAAATCATAATCCATAACAAAATGGTCAACATTAACCACAATGACATGTTGAATATTACATATTGACCTGATATTACATAATAAGCCGACGAATATTACATAACAAGCTGAAATAACGTAAAAAAATTTGTTTTTATGTAACAAAATTATAGGCATTTTAAAGATTAAAAAACACTTGTTTTTATGATGTAATTTATTTAAAAAATAATGGTGTATGTAAAAATTACGAGCGTTTAAAAAATGAAACTTGAAAATGTGGTTAAGAATAAATACCACTGGCCTACCAGTTTTAGTTATCTATTATTATGCCACCAGATTTCTTAACCTTTAGGTTTAAAATTTAATGGATAATAATACTTCTTATCATTTTTAGTATTTTCTTTCTTTTTAAAATAATCCCACCCCATTAAAAAAATGTTTCAAAATGTAATTAATTTTTGGTCATAGTTTTATATAATTTTACTAAGACGAGAGATATTTTATAATTATCTATTAGTCCTAATTATTTAATTTAACATCAATGTAATACATGAATATCTAACCTAGTAAATAATATTTAATTTTGTATCGTACAAATAAAAGAGTCATTTATATACTATACAAAAGGCAACTAGATCTACAATTTATTACAAGTGTTAAAACAGTGTCTACAAACTATTATGCATGTACAGTCGTTTATGTATGTGTGCAACTTGTTTTGCTCTCTCCCCCTTGTTTTTACTAAACTAGTAGAGAGATAAAGAAAGAAAGTGTACGAAGGAAAGATGAAATTTCATGGGTTTTTGCCTTTTTCATCGTTTTCATTGTAGCTGGTGCCTCCTGTAACCGAACAGCCTGTCAACACCACTTCCGGTCAACTACTTATCGATTCCTTTATAGAATCAAATCATTGAAGAGAAATCTGAAGAAAGCACCCATGGCTACAACTCCAGCTGAACAAAAGCTCTCTCTGGCGAGTGTACCATGACAATATGCGGTGACGTTGTCTCTTATTTTAAGTAGCATATTAGGTCACTACCATTTTGCTTTAAAAGTGTGCAATTTGAATGCAAATGTTATGGGTTTTGAAGTTAAAATCACAACTTAAATGATTGATTTTAGTGGGGTATGTGCAATGTTATATTACCATTGGTGGTTTTGGACGACAACCAAGGCTGGTAGACCCTTGATTTTTTCAATTGGGGTTTTAACGGGAAGTTTACGAAAATAAACATTTTACTAAATTTAATTATCACATTAATCATTGACTTTTTCAATACGAAATTAATCAATTCATTTTGATCCTCGCTACACTTTTGGTTTTGAAGTTAAAATCGCAACTTAAAAATATTTAAATTTTTATTTTTTATTTTTTAAAGCTATGTTGGTTGAAATTTCTTTTAATGAAAATGGAAGATTTGGATTTAACTTTGGAAAAGTATTAATTGGACTTTCTTTTCTTTTTTAAGTCTACTACTATTCGAATTTTTCGCTTTTGAAATATTACGTCTTCAATTTTTTAATTAAGAACTATTAATGTTAATCCAAGTCAATTGAATTTAAGAAAGAAAAAAATAAATAAAATAAGTCGAACATTAACATTTAACTAGTTGAATAGGTAAAATATATAGGATTAGTTTTTTACAAACAAGTTAAGTGATTAAATTGACACAAAAAAATTAAAGTGATTTAACTGAAACAGTTATAAAAGTTGGTTATATTTTTTATAAACTTTTCCCTTTAAAAAACAATAAATGAAAAAAAATCTAATAAAACTAACGATGTTTTAATTACGGTAATTACCTTTTTAAAAATTTTGTATTTAAAAAAATAAAAATTCTAAGCGAGAAGTGATATTTTGTAATTATGTGTGAGGAAAATCCATGATTCCTCGCATAGTCAACAAGGAACCCCTAAAATTTTGCCACGTCGACGAGAGAAGCGAGAAATTATGTAAATCTCTCGCCCAGTTAGTTTTTCAACGAGGATTTATGGATTTCCTCGCCCACGTGGCGAGGATTGGACACTGGACATATGGCTTGTTTTTATTGGTTTTTTTTGTAAGTTTTTTTTCAATGATTATATTGGTAACTTAGATGGATCAAATGTTTATTTTGGTAATTTTTACATTTTTATTTACGATAAATCTAATTTCTTTGAAACTTATAACCATTGCACTTTGCAGTAATGGTTCCTATTTTATTTTCAAGAGAGTACACATGTTTCTATCCTCACACAACTCTTTTTAATTGTTTTTGGTCATCTTTTGCTTTTTTTCCTAGATTTTACGTCAATCATTATACCACCGGTTATACTAGCATACTACCAACTTTATTAAATCTTAACATCTCACCTTATCCACATTACAAAATACAAATCCACGGGTTGCGACTATTGGAGATGCTAGCCCCAACACGTAGTGTGAAGTTTGTGACCGCTAAAATAGTTTTTTTTTTACTTTTTCTTAAAATTGTTGTTAAAGTGACGCAATTTTCTGCAAAAATTTTCTTTTTAATAGTGTGGAGTGTTATGCTAGTTTTACACGTCTACAAAAAGCACCAAGGATTAAAAAAAAAATTAAAATTCACATGAGTATTTTCAGAACATCAAACATCCAACTTAAACCAACATCAAAAGATAATGCTGATTGCTGACGGATTGGCAGATCAATGGAGTTCACATTCGTACTTGAAAGTTGAAACCCTTGTGATCATCTAATGCTTTTCTCTATCATGAAGTTACCTTCATTCAAGACTCCAATTCTGTTGCATGACTTATGGGTTTTGTATTGGTATTCCACAATTGTGGTTTTCTTTACCTTGCCCACCAGTGTTTGATACATTGTCTCTGTGAGAGTTGGGTTTAAAGAGTCATTGATTTTCTATATATATAAATGTTGGTTTAGTAAAAGAGATTGCATATTTGCTTTAATTGTGTGTGTTGATTGTTTTAATTTGATAATCAAATGGAGACTTTGGAGTTGGTTTGGAAAGCTGTGGTTGTTTTGGTTTGTTTGTATATGTCATGGAGGATCATTAGATATATATGGAGCTTTTTGGATGTTGGAAAAGATCCTCTTATTGTGCTTGTTACTGGGGCTGCAGGCATGTACTTGAATAATATTCATTCTATATGAACCATGATTAGAAAAACTTGATTTTAGATGAGTAAACTACAGTCATATAATTGTATCTTAAATGTTTGATATTGATTATTATGGTCTTAAGCCATCGAATTTGGTATTCCTTTTAACAGGATCTTATAAGCAAGATAAATACCATATTTTTGTTACCACAATCTTACTTTGTTCTTAGTTTGATCTCCCTTGAAGTCTTTCGCAACAAAGTTCATAGATTTTTGAGAAAAATTACTGAAATATTAACTAGTAGTGTCTACTTTCCAAGTCATCATACGTCGATTGTTTCTTGACTCGTAAGATAATACTTTTGAATGATTAACAAACACTTGTTTCTCAGGTCAAGTCGGCTATGCTCTAGTTCCAATGATTGCAGGAGGGGCAATGTTGGGTCCAGATCAGCCGGTAATCCTGCACTTGCTTGATATTGAGCCTGCTGCCGAAATCTTGAAAGGGGTAAAAATGGAACTGATGGATGGAGCATTTCCTCTTCTTAAAGGTTAATTTTTATAACACGCTGATATTCATGTGCAACTGTTTATAAAGTCTAAATTGTGTTTGACTTTTTGGAGATCTTTTATGGCTCTTGTAGATGTTATTGCCACAACCGATGTTATTGAAGCTTGTAAAGGTGTTGATATTGCAATCATGCTTGGTGGCTTTCCTCGTAGAAAAGGGGATAGCAAAGACTTGATATTCAAAAACATAGGTATATACAAGGCTCAAGCTGCGGCTTTGGAGCAGCATGCTGATTCAAATTGCAAGGTTTGTATCTATTGTTTGGTTAAGCTATTGGTGGCAAAATTAGATTGTAAAATACAATTACAAAGGCTATATGATTTAAGAATAAGAGTTTTTTATATCAAATGAAAGGGTAGGGTTTTATGCATAAAAATTACAACTCGGGAAAGTTTTAATAAGGTAATTTTTTCTTTTACACATTGCGAGATAAAAAATAGCTTGAACCATTAATTACTGAACGGGTTGTAATTGCCACCTCTTCCAGTTGGAGGAAACAAATAGGTGATAATTTAGTTAAGCTAAATTTTGAAAGATCAAATGAATTACACAGGTGCTTGTGGTTGCTAATCCAGCAAATACAAATGCACTAATCTTGAAAGAATTTGCACCTTCGATCCCAGAAGAGAACATCACATCCCTCACAAGACTAGATCATAACCGTGCATTAAACCAGCTATCAGAGAATCTTAAGGTCCATGTTGGTGATTTAAAAAATGTTATAATTTGGGGAAATCACTCGTCATTTCTATATCCAGATGCTAATCATGCAACTGTTGACACTGGGGCTGGACATAAACCTGTGAGAGAACTTATTGCTGATGATCAATGGTAGCTTCGGTTCTCTAAAATCTATCTTCTATAACTCTCAAGTTTTAAAGTTTGTATTCAAATATACATTGTTGTTTACGCTATTGATTATGATTCAGGTTGAAGACTGAGTTCATCACCAATGTGCAACAGAGAGGTCAAGCCATAATCAAGGCACGAAGGCTGTCTAGTTCATTATCCACTGCAAGCGCTGCATGTGATCATATGCGTGATTGGATTCTTGGTACTCCAAAGGTTCGGTTTCATCTAATTACAGTAATATCTTTATTACTATTTTTGTTTTTATTTTTATGATTTCCTTGATCTCAATTTCTCACTTTTGGAAGTCAGGGAACATGGGTGTCCATGGGAGTTTATTCTGACGGTCTTATGGTATCCACCGGGCTTGATTTATTCTTTTCCGGTGACTTGTGAGAAAGGTGAATGGTCAATAGTTCAAGGTATGCTTCTATTAAACATCCTTTTTAGTAGAGATGGAAAAATGGAGGGAAATGTGTCAAAACATGCAATCTTTAATACGAATCAAGCCACGCCAGCCTGCAAACACGTCTTTTTCTTGAATTTTATGAACAATTAATGTTTTAAGTATGGTTATAAAACTATATACATAGTATAAGTATCCATCTAATTTTTTAAATAAAGCAATTTATGAGGTTCTATGGAGTTGGATACACATAGGTTCACTTTTGACCCGTTTGACCCAACCGGTCTATTCAACCTGTTTGACCCTGTAGAAAGTAAATTGAATAACTATTTTGCAAAATGTGTAATGATGTAGGGCTAAAGATTGATGAGTTTGCAAGGGAGAAGATGGATGCTGTAGAAAGAGAGCTCATTGAGGAAAAAGCAGTGGCATATTCTTGCCTCCATTAACTTTCTTATTTATAAAAGCTTGAAATATTAATTAATGTTTATGTTAACCATGATGAAGTTAATACCCATTGTTGCAGTTATAAATTTACTGTTTTGTACTTCATATCCTAGTTCATTTATTCATAACCTCAAGGAAAAATTTGTAAAAACAGCCTGAAAATCCATGGATACATACATCATAACTAAGTTCTCATATAGGCTTTTTTATAGGATTCGTCTCCATGAATTTAGGGCTTGTTCTTGAATAATGGTTTAGTGAAGGCTTAGTTATGATCATGTTTAAACCAATAGTTTTGCGTCAGCCTGTCGCAATTCTCACAATTCTTCAAATTTTGACCTCTTTTTGTGCTCCTTCGACGGTTGTTCTTCAGTTGAAATGTACATATCAAACAATTCGATACCGGTATTGAGGTATTTGCTGTGAAAATGTGCTTACATGCAAGTATATCACCTTATAAAACTTGTATAATTTAGCCACCATACTAAATTTTGTTTATCCTTAAGCAACTTCTCAATTCAAAACAAGACTATTTTCTTAACGGACTATGGATTAAAACATAATCTTTTACGACGTTTTTTTCTGAAGATCCAATGCATAAAGATATTAGAAGAAGTTATAAGCAAGTATGAGAGCTACGTGAATAAGTGAATAAAACATTTAAGCATCATGAAAACTAAAGATGCTAACATTAACATATGTTTATAACCAAAACCCTCAACTCTCAAGACATTATGAGTTGATAAGCACAACATCACACATGACTAGATGCTATGTAACAAAACATGTGAAACATGGATACTTATGTGAGTCATGAAGGTAGAAAGAACAATAGCCATCAAGTATTAATGAAGACTCACATAATAAAATGCTGGATGATATTAATAGTTTTTTTTAATTTCTAGAGATATATGGAACTGAGAATAAGTAAGATATTTTTTTCAAAACCACGTGTAATCATGTTATTATGTAAGTAGTATATGTGTTGTTTTTTTTCTCTCTTACATATGTGTACGCACACACGTCTACTTATGAGAAAGTTATACATTAAATCTTCTGACTCTAATAAAAAAGTAACTTGAAATGTCACATGACAGCACCATAATCATTCTTACTATAATTTTCTCGCATCTCTCTCAACTTAAATAATTAACTTAATTACTAATAATATTATTTAACATTTTTTATATTTAATAAATAAAAAAAGATTTATTTATTAGTTTTATTTCTAAATAAACAAATCTTTTATAAAATAATATTTTTTCTAAAGCATAAAACTTTTTTAAAAATATTAAATATTTTAAAAAGTGGTATTTTTAAAAATTCAATTTTTTAAAACCAAAAATAATTATTTGGGAGTTATGATAAGAATTTTTTTTAAAAAATGATATTTTTATGCGGTTTGTGTTAGAGCAAAATGTTTATTTTTTTGGAAAAATTTAAAATAAAATTTTAAAAAAGTTGATATCATTTTTTATTACTTATAATCATTTCTCATACGTAAATTCAGTCATATCATTTTATAATTAATAAATTTTATTATATTAATATTTTATTTATTCAACCCGTATAATACACGGATTTACTAAAGCTAGTATTGTATATTACGGGAACACACATAACAAGACAAACAACACATTTTGTAGTCTTAAAAATTAAAATATATATAATTGTAGTCTTTGTTTCTTGATCGTCACCTTGAAGTTAGAAACTATATATGGACGAATTAGCTTGATTTGTATATAACATTAAAACCTAAACATGTGTATCTCATGTGTGCTCTTATTACATTTATATGTATAGGTAAATAGTATAACTTAAGAAAACGTCTGAAAAAAAATATCAGCTTAGTGGTTTTTAGTTTTCACAAGTGGCGGAACTTGAACACTCGCATAGAGGGTTGGGGCGAAATAAATATTTTTAGAGGAGATGGCGAACTTAATATTTATATAAAGATTTACAACAACTGAACTAAAAGTTAACACTACCGACGATGGGTTTCATAACATACACATGTGTATGTTATTGTATGCAAGTAGTACAAAAGCTAAAAACTATAAAACAATTAATAAAAATCAATTGTTTATATTTGTTATGCATGTATCAATAACAATTTATTGTTCAGACATGATCCTCTTCGTATATATAGACAAGTTCGACTCAAAGCAAATAATTAAAAACCACAAAAACCCATAATACATTTCTACATGATGCATAAAGATCAACATAAATAGTGGGAAGGAAAATAGAGGTTGTTACATGATCGTCTCATGTGTTACATTCAAAGTAGTAGATGTAACTCCATTATGCATTCTCAACATGTTACGGGTTTTGAAACCAACGTCCCTCTCTTTTTATATATATTAATCATTCATGACTAGCATCTAAACAGTGTGAAGACATGAACACGCTTATGTTAAAAGGTGTTCGCCCATGGGATCTTAATCTAAAGATAATTGCAACATGGATAGAAATCTTAAGTTTTCTTGCATCGCATCTACTATACAAGTATGACACATATGTGTATTAAAATTTATTACTAAAGTAAATTCAATAATACATAGCAAGCACGTAAAACAAATATATAAGAAAATACATGAGCATTGAAGATAGATGTTGGTATGAATTCACATCATCAAGAAAGGGCTATAGTGTCATAAGTTACGTCATTCTTAGCGTAGCACTTGAAAATCTTAAAAGGAAAAGAAAAGGAATAAAAAGAAAGCTTTAAATAAGTGAAATGACCAAAGGTAGACAAAAGCAAAAGTTATCTTTAAGTGGGTATAAAGAGGGAGCCACCCCTCCCCTCACTCCCATGCACTCAAATCAACCCCAAGTTAACCCCAAGTTAGAAAGAGAAAGCTCCTTGTGGTTATAAACAGAGAAAGTGAAAATTCATCAAGGTATGATTTTATTTTTATCATGCTTCATCTTAGATCTAAGCTCTTAAGGTGTTTTGATGTGATTCTATGAGTAAAGTCTTAAACTTTATGTGTGCATGTGTGAGATCCACTCTTCGTTCTAGGTTTTGCTTAAAAGCTTTCTAAGGTGAGTTCTAGATTCACTCTTGCAGGATCGTTCAAGGGCTTGAACACAATTACAACACAACAACACAATGAGGAGATTAACTAAATCTTAATCAAACAGTGAACTAGGTAACCAAAGGTGATGCAGAGAACACAAGTAAAGCAAGAGACAGAACAAGAGAGTATAGTTTTCAAGGTAGCAGTATATTGCTTTCTCAAGTTCTTTTACAAGTGTTACAAAAGCATATGGAAAGATACAAGAACTTGGAATACTTATACTACAACCTACAGCCGGCTATACTATGAAAGCCAGCTGGATACAATTGACTAGACACTAACAAAATCAATTGTAGGATCAAAAGGCATATCTGCCTTTTGACCTTGTGACTATGACATGCCATAGCTCACATCCTTATACATTACAAAAAGGATAAAGTACATAAAGTAGAAAGTCTCAGACACAAGACCTCAATGTACAGTTACCAAAAGCATGGACCTTTTCACCAACTCTTGTAAGTTGGTGACTTATCAGAGACGCAGCGGAAAAGGTGCTTTATGGAACAGTACATCAGATAAAGCATGTGTACTAAAAGTCTTCGGAAGAAATCTGTCTTCATAGGTTGAAGCTTCGGAAGACTTTGTCCTTCAAGCTTCGGAAGACTTCATGTTAGGCTTCGGAAGATATTGGTCTTGGCTTCGGAAGATATTACACTTAGAGTATTTTCTAATGCTTTGTGTAATTCTTCCGAAGCATTCTTCACTTCAGTACTTAGTGCATGTTGCTGAAAACTTAGGCAGTTTTGGGTTGCATCAGACTTCAGGAATCCTTACAAACTCCCCCTAGGCTGATGCTACCAAAACACTTAGAAGATCTTTAAATGTTTGTAGTCTTCAGAATAATCAAGACCATCCCTTTCTTCATTTGATGATCAGGATCATCAAGACTCTCATAGTATCTCTCATTTCAAAGAGATCATGCAGAGGTAAGTTGATTATGTCTTGCCATGAGTAGACATTTTCAACACCTTGATCTTGATAACATTCCATCTTTCTGGATTGGTAGAGTAAGTCCAGGATAAGATGGGTGTCTCGGTTGCTAGAGGAGCCACTTGCATAGGAGTTGATTGGGCTGCCTCATCATGCACTTCCTCAGGTTGATCTGATTCAGCCTGGGGTGTAGAGGTAGATGACTTTGGCTTCTTCTTTTTAGTCTTTGGTTTAGAGGCCATTTTCTTCTTCCTCTTAATGTCTTTAACTGAGAAGACTGGTCTGCAGCACCATGTTGATCATCAGTGTCTTCTCAGTTGGGTGTTCCTCCCTCATAGGTTCAGAAGGAGAGGGAGTTTGACCCTGTCTTGGATCAGAAGATGAAGTTTGCTGAGGCTCAGCTGGAGGTTCTGGTTCAGGTGTCTCTGGTTGTTCAAACTTGACCTCCACTTCAGGACTTGACTGGAAGAGACTGGAAGAGAGTGCAAGTCAATGAGTTCACCACTTTAATCTTCTGCTTGATTACCCTTATATGCTCATCCATTGTAGATAGAGACATGGGACCAAGTCTCCTTCCGGAGAATCCATATGACTTCAAGAAGCTCATCATTCTTTGTCTGTCAGCAGACTTCTTTGCATTCTTTTGAATGATGGTTCTTGACTTTGCAGCTTCTTCCCTTAGCTTCCTTTGGTTGTTTTTCTTTTTGACTAACTCAAGCTCAAGTTGCTTTAAGTACTCGAACTCAATGAAGTCATAGGACAGGGGAAGAAGTGTATTTGCCTGATAGAAGCCTGTGGCACTCAGGTAGTTTATCATTTTGATTCTATCCTCTTCTTTATCTACCTGAGGTTCTTGTGGAGCCACATCTTCCTGTGCAGGACTTTCTTGAACTGGAGAGAGAGTGGGAGTATGCTTGTGAAGTCTTTTCTGTCTCCTCTCCTCTTTGAATTGGAGAAGTAACCTTGCATCCTCTTTCTCCTTATCTCTCTTGACACTTCCATGTCAGCCAGTTCATTCAATTCTTCTAAGGGGAGGGAGATGATTTCATCAACATCATAGTTCCTGGTCTGTAAATAATTAATCCTGACTGCCCTTTGTTCATCATTTTGAGTATTTGGTCTGGGGGCAGCCCTGATTGCAGCTTGCATGAATTTTGATGACCCAGAAGAACTTTTCCCCTTAGCCTCCTTTCCTCTCTCTCTCTTCCTCCTCAATTTCTCAGGAGTCATTTTCCTTTTCCCTTTGTCACCAACAGACCTTTGTGACTCAGGGTGGATTGAGGCTTGGCCTTCATTGCTTGGTGTAGCTTCCATGCTCTGGCCAGAGAGAGGCTGAGAAACACCTTCACCAGCAGGTGTCTCAGATGGAGTTTGGATCTCTGCAGCAGTTGTTGATGGTGAGACAAGGGTCTCAGGTTCTGCACTGGGCCTTCAGCCAAGGTTTCCCCTATGAAGCTAATCTTAGGGTCCACCTCAACATCCAGTTGACCGATGACATTGCCTGATTGCCTAAGTCTCCTTCTTAGAGAGAACTCTGCAAGGATCCTGTCTTGGATTCTTTGAGCCAGCCTGTCAGCTTGTCTAGATTTGCTTGGATTGACAAGTGGCATGTTGACTAAATCCAGTCCTTCATAGAAGCTCAGGCTTTGGAACTGAAAGACTTCTTGTTGACCTTGAACTCTGTGAAGTATGAGGGCTCTTCTGTCATCATCATACCTCCATCTGATAATGTAGTTGCCAGTTCCATGTGGTGGAGATGAGACAGCCCTTGGTATACCTTCCTCAAAGAGACTCCTGATGAGAGAGTCTATAGAGTCCACATTAATGTGAACTTGAGGAAGTTGCTGAGAATGCACAACAGCAAGTGAGGATGGTGAGTCCTCTGTCCATTCTCTTTGAAGAACTCCCAGGTTCTGTGGTTGTGATAACTTCTTCCCCTTTTTGGTAGCATCACCCACTTGCATAGGTGAGCTGGAGGATAAATCAATCACTTCCACAGGTTCTTGTGTTCCTGGTTGAGCTCTCCTGAAGGTCTCCCAGCTAGTTTTTCCTGCAGATATGAAATCTGGAGTTGCTGATCATTGACCCTGTTTTGCAGGGTAGTCACCTGAGATTCCAAGTGACTAACCTTAGAGACTAGATAGGTACATGTTTGTGACAATTGTTGTACCTTTAGTCTCAAATTCCCCTCATCTTCATCAGAAGAATCACTGGGGGATGAGAGGATTGGACCAAAGTCCCTTCTCTCACCACCAGCTTGAGTTCTTGGCTGCTGGTTTTCCTCTGCTCACTGGCAACCCCAGTTAAGATGCCAATGGGCTGAGTTGCCATGGTTGAGGTCTTAATGATGTAATCACTTTCAAAAGTGAGAGCCTCTTCCATATGGACATCCTGAACAGGTTCAGATGTGTCCACCTCAGTAATAGGTGACTGATGAGGGATAGACTGAGGAGAGTCAGAGGTACTCATCTCTCTTTGAGTAGGGGAGGAGAAGAGAGACTCATGGTACTCACTGAATCCTAAGTCTTCATCAGTGTAAAAGGATAGGTTGGGAATTGGTTGGTTTAGATCCAAAGGCTGGGGATGGTAGCTATCCCCTGAAGGTTGTTCACTTGAGTGTTGAGACTCAGAGTGAAGGCTTACAGTTGTTGGGCTATGAGCTCATCAGGTTGAGCTTGAGGAACCTCAGCCCTGATAGGTAAAGTAATGGGAGTGGTTTGCTCCTCAGGAGAAGTGGGAGCTCTGGAGTCCACTTCTTCCTGTAAGGTTGAGTATTTGGGGCCTGCACAGACTCAATAGCCTGAGCAGGGGTTCGTGGGATTTTCTTTTGTAGGTGATGAATATTGGAGGTTGTGAAGAGGGTAGGAGAGCAGTAGGTGTGGGTTCAACACTAGCTTGGACTGCTATGTTGTCACCTTGAGCAATGAGCTCTAACATTTTTGGGACTAAGGCTGTTTCTACCCCTGAGAAGCCTACAGTTGGCTTCTTCATAATTTTAAAGATGCCGGGCTTCATCTGTCCCAGTTTAAGAATATTGCCTGTTTCCCTCAACTGTGAGCCCAGTTCACAGTTAAGAATGTTGAACATATCTAGGAAACATGTAATATTCTAAGGAGTCTAAGTTTGCAAGTAAATTAGTATAAACAAATTGTGAATACCTGAACTTGACCCCCTGAACCATTCCATGAACTATAAAGGAGAGATCCTCAGGAATCTGGTCCCATCCACCATGCTTGTTTGATAAGCTGTGGATAACCACATGGAGCAGGTATTTCCACTGGGATGAGACCTTCCCTTTCCTGAAGGTCTTTACAGAGAAATCTCCTTCATAGCCCATCTGCTCGAAGGAATGATTAACTGCTTCTTTTGGAAAGAACACTTCACCTGCTTCATCATCCAGCTGAAGATGTCGATTGATGATGGCCGGAGTGATGAAAATGTTCTCCCCTGCACTGTGGCAGACAGTGCCTTCTCCCCATCCATAATGACCTCTTGGCAGGTCTTCCAGAATTCAAGCAGATGATCCTCATATAGAGGAGGATCAATGGTTAGGGAGGTGAAGTAGTGAGACAAAGACAAGAAACGGCAAACCTCTGAGAAATGAGGATCTTTTTCAGAGCATAACAGAGCAACCTGATTGTGTTGTCTGTGTAGCTGCATGGTAAAGTGAGGATCATTTCTGTGTGGAAGGTCAGCCATTTTGAGGTAGCTCAGAGATGAAGAGAAAAGAATGGGAAGGAAATTTCAGAGAGAAAGCTTTGGGTTTTAGGTATGGAAGAAAAGCAGATGATAGAAGAGGGGGGAAACCGTTGGGTTTATATGAGAGAGAAGGATTTCAGATAAAGTTTAATGAAAGAGGATAAACTTTGAAATCCGTATGTCGGTCCCACCTCTGAAAAAGTAGTTTACCTTTTTGCTCAAAAAGTAGTTTTCTTGGAGTTCGAAAAGCTTCCGAAAGTAATTTGTCTTCGGAAGTTTGATTGAAAAAGCTTCCGAAGCTAAAGTGACTTCGGAAGAATTTTCCTGAGAGTCTTAAAGATTTATGCTTCGGAAGAGAAATAAACTTTGGAAAGCTTTGTATAAGAATGAACAAAGCTTCCGAAAGGAATTTTTGCTTCGGAAGAAAAAAGTCCTTAAAAATGAATAAGTGTCTAAGTTGAGAATTTTAAGCTTCGGAAGATAAATTTTGACTTCTTCCGAAGGTAAAAGTTCTTAGACAGGCATTTATTTTGAAGACATATTTTTCTTCCGAAGGTAAAATGTTATCTTCCGAAGCATCAGAAAATCTTCAAGAATCTAAGGAAAGTCTTCGAAAAGAGTTTTTGTCATTCAAAGAAAACATGAGCTTATGAAAGTGATGAACTAGACAACTTAGGACACACATTTTTAAGAAGAAATAATTAGAATTAGTTTTAAGAAAAAAATCTACTCAAAGTTGATCATCCCAATAGCTGATATCAGATACTTAAATCTCTGTTCATCAAAAGCTTTTGTGAACAGATCAGCATATTGTTCATCTGTGTGAACTTTGACTAGTTTAATTAAACCCTTTTCATAGTTATCTCTTATTAAATGATACCTGATGTTGATGTGTTGGTCCTTGAGTGCTGCACAGGATTCTCAGTGATAGAGATAGCACTGTTGTTGTCTATGTGGATAGGAGTCTCTTTGAAGTTAAATCCGTAGTCTAGCATCTGATTTTGAATCCAAAGCACTTGAGCACAGCAGCTTGCAGCAGCAATGTATTCAGCTCAGCAGTTGATGCAGACACACAGGTTTGTTTCTTGCATTGCCATGAGACAACCCTTCCACCAAGAAATTGACATCCCCCAGATGTAGACTTTGCAGTCATGTTGCAACCACCATAATCACTGTCTGTATAGGCATACAGATTGAAATTAGAATTCTTTGGATACCATAACCAAGTGTTGAGGCACCTTTGAGGTATCTTAAAATCCTTTTCACAGTGATTAAGTGAGACATCTTAGGATTAGCTTGATATCTTGCACAAATACATGTAGCAAACATGATATCAGGCCTGCTAGCTGTAAGATACATAAGAGACCCAATCATAGCCCTGTATAAGTGCTCATCTACACACTCCCCCTCAAGATCTGGACCAAGAGAGTGGTTTCTGGCTATGGGTGTCTTAGCAGTCTTACAATCAGTCATGTTGAACCTCTTGAGTATATCTTGAATATACTTTGACTGACTTATGAAAATGCCATCTTCAACCTGCTTCACTTGAATTCCCAGAAAGAAATTAAGTTCTCCCATTGAACTCATTTCAAATCTATCTTTCATCAGCTTTTCAAAGTCTTTGCAGAGCCTTGAATTGGTTGAGCCAAAGATGATGTCATCCACATATACTTGAACTAGCAGAATGTCTTTTCCTTGTGTTTTGATGAAGAGAGTTCCATCTATAGTGCCTCTCCTGTAACCATGTTTACAGAGATACTCAGACAGTGTCTCATACCACTTCCTGGGTGCCTGATGCAGCCCATACAGAGCTTTGTCAAGCTTGCAGACATAATCAGGATGATCAGGATCTACAAAACCAGGTGGTTGTTTGACATAAACCTCCTCATCAATCACTCCATATAAGAAAGCACACTTTACATCAAGTTGGTAGACCATGAAGTTCTTGGATGCAGCAAATGCCAGGAATATCCTAACAGCTTCTAGTCTAGCTACAGGAGCAAAGACATCAGTGTAGTCAATCCCTTCTTCTTGTGTGTATCCTTGAACAACTAGTCTAGCCTTGTTCTTGATGATGATTCCTCTATCACTTTTTATTCCTAAAAACCCATTTGGTTCCAATGGTAGTCTTCCCATGAGGAAGAGGACAAAGGTTCCAAACTTTCTGTCTTTTGAATTGAAGCAGCTCTTGTTGCATAGCTTCAAACCAACTTCCATCCTTTAGAGCCTCCTCAACTTTCTTTGGCTCTAACTGGGATAGAAAACAAGAGTGAAGACAAACATTTGCTTCATGGGTTTGCCCTCTTGTCTTTACCCCGGAGATAACATCTCCAATGATGTGTTGTAGGGGATGAGACTTGTGGATCCTTAGCTGAGGGATCACAGCAAGTTGCTGAGATAGATCCAAATTTGAGAAATTTAGATCTGGTCTTGAAGATTGATCCTCCACATTATCACACTTATCAAGATTAACTTGATCCAATGAGTGTGTGACATCATTGATGTTATCATCTATGGTATAGTTATTAGCATCAAGAGATTCTTGATCACTTTCACCATCACCATTGATATCTTCTGCAATTGAGATGTCTTTATCTGGTTGAGAGGCCTCTGAACTGGAATTTGAAGGCATGCCAGATGTGTCAGCTGGATTTATCATTGTTGTGCTGATAGAAACCTCATTTGCGAAGTAGTTCCAACTGGAGCTGAAGGTCTTCCAAGCTCAAATCTTGGATCAGGATCACCTGTATTTAAATTTCTGCAGATCCTGAAACATGCTCACAAGATTTATTAAAACAGTTGGTAACTAAATCAAGATCAAATAGCCAATCCGGACCAGAACCAGCCACACTGGGAGTGTGTGCTCATTGAAAGTCACATTGGCTGACTCCTCAATGATTCTAGTTCTGAGATTGTATACTCTATAAGCTTTAGCTTGAGAAGAGTATCCAATGAAGTGTCCATCGTCTGATTTCTCAGCAAACTTGGCAACTTGATCTTTGGTATTCAAGATGGTGCAGGGACATCCAAATGACCTGAGAAAACCAATGAAAGGTTTCCTCTTGTGCCAAAGTTCATAAGGAGTTTTACCATGTGTCTTAACTACTAAGACTCTGTTTTGCACATAGCAGGCAGTATTAACTGCCTCTGCCCAGAAGGTGATAGGCAGTTTAGAGTCAGACAACATAGTTCTTGCAGCTTCAATAAGTGTCCTGTTTCTCCTCTCAGCAACTCCGTTTTGCTGAGGAGTCCTGGGAGCACTGTATTGTCTTGTAATACCCTTGTCATCACAAAATGTATCAAGGATTTGGTTTTTGAATTCAGTTCCTTGATCACATCTTATGGTTTTGACCTTGTGATCACATTGATTCTCAATCTTTAAGATGAAATTCTTTAGAATCTCAGGAGTCTCATCTTTAGTTCTAAGAAAGAAAACCCAAGTGAATCTTGTAAAATCATCTGTGATCACTAGACAGTATAAGGTCCTTCCTAAACTCATTACACTGGTGGGGCCAAAGAGATCCATATGTAATAAGTGTAGGGGAGTAGTGATGGAGTTCTTTTCCTTAGGCTTGTGAGATACCTTGTGTTGCTTCCCTTTCAGGCATGCAACACAATGATCATCACTTGTAAACTCTTTCTTTGGCATTCCAGTTACCAGATCATGTTTGATTAATTTATTCATATTCTTAAAGTTTACATGGCACATTCTTTTATGCCATAGGAAAGACTCATCATTTGCTTTAGATAGAAAGCATGAAACTTCTCCAGAGGGAGATGTTTCTTGCAAATCCATCTTGTACATGTTCCCTTTCCTGGGGGCTGAGCAGAATATGCTCATGAGGAATGACCACTCCAGGTTTGAGAACAATGCACTCATGCTCAGTGAAGAGCATGTTATGACTCTGATCACAAAATTGAGATACACTCAGAAGATTGTACCCAAGCTCCTTAACAAAATTTACCTTCTCAATGCTGAGCTTACCATTTGTGACCTTGCCCCTTCCATAAATGTAACCACCTTCATTTCCTCCAAAAGCAACTGGTCCTCCATCAATTCTCTCAAAATTATGAAGTAAAGACCTATCGCCTGTCATGTGCCTGGAACAGCCACTGTCAATTATCCAGACTCTTGTTTGTCTTGAGCTGTTCCTGCACAAAGAAAATGATTAGTTACATTTGGAAACCCAAGCCTTACTTGTCTTGGGTTCAGTAAGTGTAATAGAAGGTAATGCAACAGTAATAGATCCTATGGTTGTACAGAGGGGATCTTCGGCTGTTGTTGATGGAGAAACCTCAGTCATTTGGTCTTTCTTAGACTTCCACACCACCTTTGGAGTCTTGGACTTGACCTTCAAAACCTTAGAAGCTTTTGGAGCTTCACAAGTTTTAATGACTGATACTTCGGAAGAATCTACAGTCACTGCAGTAGACTTTAGTACTTCGGAAGAACTCCTTTCTTCCGAGACCAACTTTGCTTCCGAAGGTGATTTTCCATTTACCTTCTTCTTTGGTTTGGAGCTTCCGAGGGAAACAGACTTTCCTTCCGAAGCTTGAGACTCTTGAGATTCTTTGAAGTCTTTGTATTGGTCATGTGGATAGTACTTTTAGGATTGTATGGACAATCCTTGGCAATATGAGAAGTACTTTCACACATAACACACAGCATTTTCTTCTTCAAAGAAATCTCCTTTTGAGAGCAAGACTGACCTTGGTCACATCCCTTTTTCACCTTCATCTTGGTAGATTCAGATACAGTTTCCTTGGGCTGTGAATTGTTTTTGGAATTTGATGGTCCAGGCTGTGCAGCAGTGGTATACAGCAGCTCAGTCTTCTTCTTTGTACTGAGATGATTTGAACATGAACCAGAACTCTAGATAAGAGGCTTTGGTGGTGGATGTCTTCAGTCCTTATTGCTTTGAAGCCTGCAGAGATAAACACTTGTTTCTGCTTAGCATCAAAGGTAGCTTGATTTCTTGAGCCTTCTTTGCTTTCCTTTTGCTCTTCCTGATCAGGTTCTTTCTCTTGGACTTGGTCATCACAGTTAATTTCTTCTCCTCAGAAGGATAGTGGCCCTTGAAGGAATCCTCTTCTTCACTCTTCTCAGAGGGATTCCTCACTATCACTTCTTCATCATCCTCACTTACTGGATCTATGAGAGGAAGCTCATCTTCACAAGTTCCACACCTAGGAGATCTTACAGACAAGATTGTGTGTGGAGGAGCTATCTCATTTGATCCCAGTCCCTGTCTATTTTGATAAAACAACCTTATTGTGTAGGGATGAGGATATCATGTTCTTGAAGGTCTCTTCTTCAAGAACACTTTTCTCTGCCAGGGCTTTGCTGATCACAAGCTCAGCCTGGCACTTAGTCAACTTAGTGATGAGATCTTGGATCTGAGTTCTAAAATCTGTTTGTTCATGTTTTAGTACTGAAATAGTTTTCTCCAAGTCTTCTATCTTTAACTTGTAATCATTTTCAGATTTTCTAAAGTCAGATTTCAATATGTTTAATGACTCAAGATCAGATCTCATCTCTAGGTTGTAGGACCTGTATCTATTTACTTTAGCAATGCATTCAGGGGAGCAAAGATGTTCTAATACCTTGGCTTCATCATGATCAGCCATCAATGCTTGGTTTGGAGAAGCATCCTCCACCTGAAAACTCCAGTCAAATCCTCCCTCTTCAACAGCAACCGCAGCATGTTGCTTTGTCTTCTCAGCCTGAGGGGTATTGTTGGTGAAGTTTGGTCTGAGTTGTGTTTGACCCCCATTTGCTCTGGGTGCCTTACACTCCCTGGCGAAGTGACCCATAAGGTTACAATTGTAACACTTAACTTTGCTTTTATCCAGGCCAAACTTTCCGCTGGTAGCATTGCTTGGAAATTTTCTTCCTGTCCTCTTGTAGAACTTCTTGGCTCTGTGAGTGAGAAGAGCCATCTGCTGAACTATCTCCATGTATTCCAGGTCATCTGGATGGATACAGTCTAGATCTTCAAGAGTGAAGAGATAATTTCCACAGCTTTCATCTGCAGACACAAAGGCTTGCGAAGAACTTGTCTCTTGGAATGGCCTCCCTTGAGTAAAGTTCTCCCTTGGTGTCTCCGGGAAGGTGATGAAAGGACCCTTTTGTGAGTTTTCAGGGTAGCAGTATATTGCTTTCTCAAGTTCTTTTACAAGTGTTACAAAAGCATATGGAAAGATACAAGAACTTGGAATACTTATACTACAACCTACAGCCGGCTATACTATGAAAGCCAGCTGGATACAATTGACTAGACACTAACAAAATCAATTGTAGGATCAAAAGGCATATCTGCCTTTTGACCTTGTGACTATGACATGCCATAGCTCACATCCTTATACATTACAAAAAGGATAAAGTACATAAAGTAGAAAGTCTCAGACACAAGACCTCAATGTACAGTTACCAAAAGCATGGACCTTTTCACCAACTCTTGTAAGTGGTGACTTATCAGAGACGCAGCGGAAAAGGTGCTTTATGGAACAGTACATCAGATAAAGCATGTGTACTAAAAGTCTTCGGAAGAAATCTGTCTTCATAGGTTGAAGCTTCGGAAGACTTTGTCTCTTCAAGCTTCGGAAGACTTCATGTTAGGCTTCGGAAGATATTGGTCTTGGCTTCGGAAGATATTACACTTAGAGTATTTTCTAATGCTTTGTGTAATTCTTCCGAAGCATTCTTCACTTCAGTACTTAGTGCATGTTGCTGAAACACTTAGGCAGTTTTGGGTTGCATCAGACTTCAGGAATCCTTACAACTCTTTTACATGTTTTCTAGCTTTTAGGGTTGATATACATGGTAATATGATAAATCTTTGATGAACTTATATTCTATGATAAAGGTGACATTTTTACGAGAAATACTATGTTTTAATGGGGTTTATGATGATGTTGCATGCATGGTGTGCTCTAGATATGAACCCAACTATTTTAGGACTATATCTATGAATTAGTAGTATGTATGACTTGTTTAAGGTGTAGAAATTCTAAGTAAGAAGCTGGGCAAAAGGTTTAACTCAGCTGCATTTCTTTATTGTTCATCGTATTTATTCCCTTCACCCGTATTTATCCACTATGGTTTGCATTTACTAAGTGGTGGTCACCCGCATTTGGTTATTGCACTGGCATCATTCACCTATATTTGTTCTAACATTCATAATGACTAAGTGTTGGTCATCCGCATTAATTGATTGCTTTAGTCCTTCATCCGCATTTGTCCTAGGCAGACGCATAAGCCAAAGTACTCTTACCCACATTAAGTTACCCATCTGCATTAGTCCTTCTACACCCGTATTAGTAGATACCCGTATTAGTTTACAGTTGCCTCCATTAAGTGTTACTTAGGATATTTTATCAATAATTCTATCTAGATGATGTCTAAGGATTTAACGCTATGATTCTATTATATGAATTATTATGTGGTTTTATGAGTGATATTTAATGCTTCATGTTATGTGATGATAATGAAAGAAACCTATAAGTATTACTTATGACAAGTGGAACATTAAAAAATGAAAAGAAACGACAGTGAAACCTAATGAATATACCCTCAGCCCAATGATGATAAAAAGGCTTGCAAGCAAAATGAATGGAGGTGCACGATCATGTTGTTGTTAGCTCAACTGATGTTCAACTTAATTAGCCTATAAGGATGCACATCTGGGGTCTAATCCTTGAGATTATATTGGAGCATATATTGTCATATATAGTGTGTCCGTCGCTTGACGAATATTCTAGGCTTAATGTAATACACCTGATATGTTGTAAACACATGAAATTGGATCATTCACAGGAGCATATGTGAATGAGACTCAGTCGTATGAATCAGTCATGCTAATGGACCAGTGGTGCGACTGAGAGATGCTATTGGGCCATTCGTAAGACTGAACCATAGGTATGGTCCAATCGTACGATTGAACCTTACGTATGGTCCAGTCGTACGATTGAAACATACATATGGCCCAATCGTACGAATGGACCCAGTCGCATTTGATATGGGCTGATGCCTATAAATAGCCTTATTGTGTTGCAGCCCTAAGTAGCTATGGGGTATTGATGTACTTAAAACCTAGACCGGTTACCTGAGTATGGCGGATACCAGTTTCATTGTGTAGAAAGGGGAAGGAGTCTGCCCGGGGCCTAGGTGCTGTCGGATGAGAGGGGAGATCATGCTCAATCTCCCCTTGCCAAGAGTCTTGATTCTTATGTTTAATGAGCTTGTAATCATTAGGTTTTATCAATGAAACCATTATATTTTTTTTCTGTAACACCCGATTATTTTAAAAAGACAAGACATGAAGAATAAATGAAAGAAAAGCAATAAAGTCCAAGTGGAAGGACTAAAAGTGTCCAAAAGGACAAATCTTTGAAAAAGTTGGTGCAAAGGTGGGCATGGCCGCCCACCTTCCTTTCACATCACACTTTCTTTTGGTTTAGAGAGAGAGAGAGAGCAGAACTTCGAGTTTTGAAGAAAAGAAGAAGAAGAGAAGTCGAATTCAAGGTAAGAATTCGTGGTATTTAAGTGTTTATGACGGGTTTTATCCCGATTATATGCTTATGCGCTTATGTGTTTGTGTATGTGCTCGGGTGTGTGTGTTGGTGATGTTTTTAGGCGTTTGAACTCAATTGCAAGCGGGTTAGAAAGAAAGAAAACACCCAAGTTGCATCAGGTGAGTTTCTAGACCCCAATTTTTACTTGTTTTAAACTCTTTTTGGGGCTGAAAATGTATTAAAACGATTTTCAAATGTTTATGTATGTTTACCCGTATGTATTATGCATGTTGGATGTTAATTCTTGAATGCTTATAGGTTATTCATGTTTAGAATACCATATTAAGCTTAGAATAGACGGGTTTGATGATTGGGTTTGAAAACAGACTAGAAATATGTTACATAGGAGGTCCATGCGCCTAGATAAGGCTCATGCGCCTGAAAATGCCTTAGAAAGATTTAAGTGTAATCCATGCGCCTGAACAGTAGCCCATGCGCCTGAACAGTAGCCCATGCGCCTAAGATTACCTTAGAAATGTTTTAGTACAGCCCATGCGCCTGAACGGTGGTCCATGCGCCTAGAAATATTAGTCGGACGACTAAGTGTAGGGCCATGCGCCCGAATAGTGCCCATGCGCCCAAGTGGCTCATGCGCCTAAGTGTCCATGCATCCGAATAACCCATGCGCCTAAGTGTTCATACGCCCGAATAGTGCCCATGCGCTTGAATAGTTCATGTGCCTAAGTGATAAAATGATTAAGTGTTGGCTGATGCGCCTATATAGTGATGAAGCGCCCAAACAGGGCTCATGCGCCTGAATAGTGTCAAAGCGCCTGAATAGTGTCAAAGCGCCTAAGCACTTAGAAATTTTTACAGAATTTTCAGGGAGTCTATGCTTTTAGGGTTTTGACTGAGGGTTGACTGGGGTTTATTTATGATGATGTTTTATGCATGGTTATGATTGTTCCTTATTATTATTATTGCTATTATTATTATTACTTATAGTATGTGACTTTACGTGGTATGTTTATTATCGTAACCTAAAGAATTTTGTAATAATAAAGAGAAAGAACAATAAAGAAAAGAAGAGGAACATTAATAAAAATGTTAACAAGTCTTGCAAGCTTACAGGAGGTACACGACCATGTTGTCGTTAGCTCAACTGTGCTGCGGGTTAGCTACCCTATTATGCACATAGGGCCAATCAATTGAGATTGGCAGGACCTTTGTAGCGTGTCCTGGGTGATTGGGTCGGCCTTGTATACAGTACACAGAACCCTTTCGAGGGATATAGTTGACCTCATGAGGGATACAGTTGACCCTTTCGAGGGATATAGTTGACCCTTTCGAGGGATATAGATGGCCCATCACCCGTTTTCCATCGCGCATATAGTTGGGGTATTGCTCATTGGTCCATACAGAAAGTGAAAGATAAAGATAAAAGATTACAGAAACAGACAAGGCATACAGTAAAGAGAACGAACAGTATTTGTTCATATAGTTAATGCGTGCTCGCATATACAGTACAGAGTTGTATTTTACAGAAAAGAGTATTTTCATATACAACATATAGAAAGTATTTTATTACTTTAAAACTAGAACTCACGCAGCAACGCTGACTTTTATACATTTTCAGTTGGCATGTAATTATTGTTGAGGATGGCACAAGGGTGAAGCTACTCGGCAGGGAAAGACTGACATCCATTCGTATTTTATGTTGCTGTTGTTTTGTAATGCAGTAAAAAATTCTTTTGTAATTAGTTTATGATGATGTATTGCTTAACAACAGTGAGTTAAATGAAATGAATAGTTTTTGATAAATCATTTCCGCTGTAATTGACCAACTGTAAGGTGCCTGGGAACGGGGCCTTACAAGTTGGTATCAGAGCCAAAGTTTAAGAGAATTAGGTTAAATAAACTTTTAAAACCTAAACTTAAATTGAAAATGGGACCAATGGAGGGATGTCAGCCCGAGTAGCTACGTGCCATCAGGTATGTCTTTTCTTAATGTTAACCGGTATTATGTGCGCATGCTATTTGATTATGTGCTCTTAGTAGATTTAGATACTGATTAAGTCAAGATTGGAGATGCTTGACATAAACTGAGTGTTACCTTGAATGACCGCGTTAGTGTTTGAATCTTATAGTGTGCGTTTTGAGGATGGCTGGCGGTAGATCTTCAAAATCCTCTCGTGGTGGGGGTCACGGTGCTGCTTCGCGACCTAAGAGAGGGAGACCCAGAGTCGAGAAAGTGGTTCATGAAGAACCAGAGACCCATCCTCCAGAGGGTGGTGACGAGAGCGCCAATCTGAGAGCCTCAGTAAAGGAGGCTGTGGTGGAAGAGGTTCACCAGGTCATGCAGACGATTCTACCGTCTGTGATGACCAAAGTGATCAAGGCAGTAAGGGAAGGGGAAAGCAAGGAAAGAAACAGGTCCTCGGGAGGACGGGAACAACCAGAGCCAGAAACGGTTCTCTCTGATGATGAGGAGGAGGAATAAGAGGAGCCTGCGCTGGAGGCGACCCGAGGCTGTAACTATGGGGCGTTTATGAGATACAAGCCCCCTACTTTCGACGGAAACGACACAGCTGCAGCTGCTTATCGGTGGGTGAGGGAAATGGAGGCTGTTCTCGATATCAGTGAGTGCCATGAAGATTAGAAGGTGAAATTCGCTACCCACTCTTTTGTGGACTCGGCTTTGTGCTGGTGGGACAACATTGCCCAAGCCGAGGGTAACAAGGCCATTGGGAGAATGAGATGGCCTGAACTGAAGAAGTTAGTGATTAAGGAATTCTGTCCTCACAAAGAGATGGACAAGGTAGAAAGAGATTTCCTGCAGCTGTAGGTGGGAACGATGACACATGAACAGTACACCACTAAATTTAATGAAATGGCACGGCTGGTGCCCGATCAAGTGATACCACTATCACGAAAGATTAAAAGATACATCCAGGGGCTGCCGACGGATATCCGTAGGCATATGATCGTCGTCCGGCCGAGCACTTTTAGATTAGCAGTTGATTTGGCTGGTAGATTATATGATGAGCACGAGGTGGTGGTGGCTGAGGTGAATAAGAAGGGTGGTGGTGACCGGAACTGGAATGGGAAACGGTTTGGACGTGGTGGAGCCGCTCCAAACAATAAGGTGGCAAAGGTGGGTTACCGACGTATGGTCACATCTGATGCAGGGTTGAAGAAGTGTGGAAAATATGGAAGGGATCATACTGGTGAGGGCAGGATGGGAATGAACGCATGCTTCAGGTGTGGCCAGTCTGGCCACATCGCTAGAGACTGTAAGAGCCGAGGGCGGAGAGCTCTGGAGTAGAGAAGAAGAAGCCGAAGGAAGGAGGGCAGAGGGCAAGTGCTAGAGCTTACACTATGACCCGAGAGGAAGCCAGAGCTAATCCCGATGTTGTGTCAGGTATGTTCTAGTAAACCAAACTTGTGCCTCTGTATGTTTGATTCCGGTGCTAGCAGGAGTTTTATTTCCACTACTTTCTATGCTAAGTTGCTTGTTAGTAGTAGAAAGGTCAATGCACCATTCGATGTAGAAACGGCTATTGGTAAGTCTACTAGAATTACTAATGTGATAGAGGACTGTGCCATAGAACTAGAAAGTCATAGGTTTGCTGCTAGATTACACGTGATACCTCTAGGTGGATTTGATGTAGTACTAGGATGGACTGGTTAGCAACCTATGAAGCAAACATCGTGTGTCACAAGAAGATGATCCGATTGACAGTGCCTGACGGGAATAAGGTGACGGTTTATGGTGATCACGTCACGACGATCCCGAAAGTGATTTCGATGGTGGTGGTGGGAAAGTGCATGAGGCGTGGATGTAGTGCCTACTTGGCCTACGTAAAGGATGTGGACGCACTAACACCACAACTATCTGATGTACGAGTTGTGTGTGACTTTCCGGATGTGTTTCCAAAAGATTTACCAGGTGTGCCACCGGACCGTGAGATTGAGTTTCAAATTGATTTGATGCCCGGTGCTCAACCCATTGCCAAAGCACTGTATCGGTTAGCTCCCACAGAAATGAAAGAACTGATGGAGCAGTTTCAAGAGCTGCTCGATAAGGGGTTTATTAGACCGAGTATCTCTCCCTGGAATATGCTGAATTTGAGGGGGAATTTTTGCATGTGTTAATGTTAATCAGGTTAGCCTGTGTGAAGATGGAGCAATGGAAAACTGTTCATGTCATTATCTGAAAAAAATCAGTCATATGGGGAATGTTGCTGCTATGATGGTGTTATGCAAAGTAAACGAAGCTAGAGTGCCTAAATTCATTTTCAGGAATACTTTAGCAAACTGACAGATCAACAATGTTGGCTAATATGGTGTTTCTTTTGATTATATTGGAAACTAGAGCAAAGATTGACTGAAGATTGTAAGAGGTGTTATCTACTATTGGCAAGCAACGTCCAAGGGGGATTATGTTGGAGCATATATTGTCATATATAGTGTGTCTGTCACTTGACGAATAATCTAGGCTTAATGTAATACACCTGATATGTTGTAAACACATGAAACTGGGTCATTCGCAGGAGCATATGCGAATGAGACTTAGTCGTACAATTGAGTCATGCTAATGGACCAGTGGTGTGACTGAGAGATACTATTGGGCCATTCGTAAGACTGAACCACAAGTATGACCCAGTCGTACGATTGAACCTTACGTATGGTCCAGTCGTACGATTGAACCATACACATGGCCCAATCGTACGAATGGGCCCAGTCACGTCTGATATGAGCTGAGGCCTATAAATACCAGTTTCACTGTGTAGAAAGGGGAAGGAGTCTGCCCGGGGCCTAGGTGCTGTCGGATGAGAAGGGAGATCATGCTCGATCTCCCCTTGCCAAGAGTTTTGATTCTTATGTTTAACGAGCTTGTAATTATTAGGTTTTATCAATAGCTTTTATGTAGAGGTCAGCGCGTTGAAAGTCCGTATTAATTTTAACCACATCGATTAAATTCTTTTCAAAACAATCACGTATAAAGTGATATTTAATTCCGATGTGTTTAGTTTTTGGATGTTGGACCAGATTTTTAGTTACGAAGATAGTAGCAGAATTACATACAAACTGATTCTAACTGATTCTGCGCGTATACCAGATCAAATAGTGCGGAATGAAAAACGTGATTTTTCATTCCGCACTATTTGAAAAACGTGATTTTTACACCGAAACCGATCGAATCACATACAAAATCAAGAGCCAAAGCTCTGATACCACTTGTTAGAGGACTGTGTACGTACGGAGTACTAACTGATTCTGCGCGTATACCAGATCAAATAGTGCGGGATCTTATTTGATTGGCGATCCAATCATTGAGAGCGCAGTTCAGATCAATCTAACGATTAAAGAAACGTTAAGAACAATTAGAACAAGATCAACTACGATCTATGAACTTGGAACATGTTTTCTTGAGTCTTTGGACGGCTAGGGTAGGATTATGTGCATAGGTATTCGAATTATTATGTTTTTCCATTAATTAGGTGGTATTTATAGGTAGGGTATTCCAATCGTATGGTTGAACCAATAGCATGGTTCAGTCATGCGACTGAATCATGCTATTGATCCATCCGCACGACTAAAGTTTTAGTCGTGCGACTGAGTCAATCTTATGTCTCAATCGTGCCACTGATCCAGTCTCCTGGTTCAGTCGTGCGACTGGTCCATTAGCAAGAAGTATTCATGCGTATGGTCCATTAGCATGTTCCATTCACATGAGGACTTCATATGATTAAGTTTGAACACGTTTCTCAATCATTATTGACTAAGAACTATGTACAATAACCTCAAACCTATATAGTTAGTTCAATATGCTTTATTACACAATAACCAATGAAACATTAAACATTATAAGCATCAATCACATATTGTATTTCATTCATACCCCTTCATTACATATATGTAAGACATGATAGACATTCTACATTAAGCTCCTAAACTAGGTACATATGTATCAACAAAATGACTGAGTCATGCTAATGGACCAGTGGTGCGACTGAGAGATGCTATTGGGCCATTCGTAAGACTGAACCATAAGTATGGTCCAGTCGTATGATTGAACCTTACGTATGGTCCAGTCGTATGATTGAACCATATGCATGGCCCAATCGTACGAATGGGCCCAGTCGCGTATGATATGGGCTGAGACCTATAAATACCAGTTTCATTGTGTAGAAAGGGGAAGGAGTCTGCCCGGGGCCTAGGTGCTGCCGGATGAGAGGGGAGATCATGCTCGATCTCCCCTTGCCAAGAGTTTTGATTCTTATGTTTAACGAGCTTGTAATTATTAGGTTTTATCAATAGCTTTTATGTAGAGGTCAGCGCGTTGAAAGTCCGTATTAATTTTAACCACATCGATTAAATTCTTTTCAAAACAATCACGTATAAAGTGATATTTAATTCCGAGGTGTTTAGTTTTTGGATGTTGGACCAGATTTTTAGTTACGGCGATAGTAGCAGAATTATCAAGAAAATAGGAGTGTTAGAGAATTTTAAACCGTAGTAACACATTTGCTGTTGAATGCAGATGATTTGTGAACAACAAGTTGCAGCAACAACATATTCAGCTTCACATGTTGACAAAGCAACCGATGTCTGCTTCTTACACTGCCAGGTAACTAATCTTCTCCCAAAGAATTGACATCCTGCAGATGTTGACTTGTAGTTCATTTTGCAGCCGCCATAATCCGAATCGCTATACGCTGTAAGCTCAAAGTCATCGTCATGAAGATACCACAACCCGAGTGTTGCAGTACCCTTCTATTTAATGAAATATCCTTTTAACACCAATGAGATGGTTGACTTTGGGTTTTGCCTGATATCTAGAACAAAGACACGTTGCGTACATGAAATCAGGTCGTGAGGCAGTGAGGTACATGAGGGATCCGATCATTCCTCGGTACATGGTGGCATCCACTAGATCACCATTTTCGTCGGGTGCCACATCGTGGTTTGTAGCCAGTGGAGTCCCAGCTGCCGAAGCATTCTCCATATCGAACCGACTAAGAATATCGCCTACATACTTGGTCTAATGTAGAAATATGCCCTTTGGTGTCTGATCCACTTGTAACCCGAGAAAGAACTTCATTTCTCCCATGGCACTCATCTCAAATTCAGCTTTCATTACTGCTTCAAATTCTTTACATAATTCTTCGTTTTTGGAACTGAAGATTATGTCATCAACATAAATCTGAACTAGCAGTAAGTCACCATCCTTTTCTTTATAAACAGTGTAAAGTCAATCACTCCTCTGCGAAAGCCGTGTTTCACAAGATGAGTCGAGAGCTTTTCATACCATGCTTTTGGGGCTTGGTGTAGCCTGTAGAGAGCCTTATCCAGCTTGTAAACTCTGTCCTGATGATATGGATCCTCAAATCCTTTGGGTGGACTGACATACACTGTCTCCTAGATTTCACCATGAAGGAATGCACTTTTCACATCTAGTTGATAAACTTTAATTTTCATGTAAGATACATAGGCTAGGAAGATACAGATTGCTTCCATTCTTGCCATGGGTGCAAACACTTCATTGTAATCAATGCCTTCGACTTGTCAAAATCCTAGAACTACAAGTCGAGCCTTGTTTCTGATTATGACCCTTTAGTCATCTTTCTTGCATTTCAAGACCCATTTGGTGCCAATGACCTTAGCACCTTTTGGTCTATCCACCAGTGTCCATACTCCTAACTTCTTGAATTGAAGAAGTTCTTCTTGCATGGCACTCACCATGCCTCGTCGTTTAGGGCTTCAATTACATCTTTTGTCTCAAATTAAGACATAAAACATCGATACGCACCATCGTAAAGATATCCCTTTTCCATTACTGAGGCATAATCAGCTGAGTATAGCTAATTTCTAGTCTGTACTCCTGATCGAACATCTTCAATGACATTGTCCAAAGGGTGATAAACATTTAGTCGTGATCCAAGAGTAGTGGGAACAACTACCTCATTATCCAGATTGTGAACACCAGGTTCCGTATCTAAGGCAGTGGGAGTGTGAGGTTCCGAAGTGTTAGAGGCATCAACATCAGATGCTTGTGTACTTGTAGTAGTAGAAACCTGTTCCTCCTGATCCACCTGATCATTCTCCACGTCTTCATCATGAGAGGAGGAGTCACTTACCTCAAGTGCTCCCCCTGAAGAACTAGAAGACTCACCTTGTGAAGCTGAGGTTGTCGAGTCCAGTGATGGTGTGTTTAATACATCGTACATCATGCTGGTCGATAACTCATCCTCAGGAGGGGAGAGAGGGATGTTGAAGGACTTAAAGAATCCATCATAGTCGAAAAAGAATGAGGGTCCTTTTCCAGCAAGGGGGTGGTGTATCTTTGAACGTCAATGTTGCACCACACTTCTACTTGACTCGTTGAGTTGTTATAAACTCTCTTATTCAGTATGTTGTATCCTAGGAAAATACCTTCTTCATCCTTCTCGCTGAACTTCCCTGACTGAGCTTTCTTCAGCAGCGTACATGGTGCGCCAAATGGTTGGAGGTACTCCAGAATCGGTTTACGTCGCTGGAGCAACTCATAACACGTTCTACCATGACGTTTGACCACCAAGACTCGATTGAGGATGTAACATGCGTTAGCTACTGCCTCGTTCCAAAATTATATAGGCATTTTCGAGTCAACTAGCATCGTCCGGGTTGTCTCTATCAAGCTTTGATTCTTTCTCTCAGCAACTCCGTTCATTTGAGGAGTGTAGGCAGATGTGAACCGGTGCACAATTCCTTTTTCTTTGCAAAATGCATCCATCCACTGGTTCTTGAACTCGGTACCATTGTTTGAGTGAACTTGCCTTACCTTCAGCTTGTAAAGTGACTCCAATGTAGTTACCAGCTCTTTGAATGATTTAAATGTCTTTGATTTGGATTTCAGAAACATCACCCAAGAAAATCTTGAGTAATCATTCGTTACTAGATAGCAGTACAAATCGCCGGCAATGCTCTTTGTACTAACTGGCCCAAACAGATCCATGTGAAGAACCTCAAGAGGTAGGTCAATTGAGTTAACTTTCTTTGCCTTGTGAGACTTATTTGTCTGTTTCCCTTTCTTACACGCGACACAAAAATCCGGTAATTGGAAGTTTTTATCATTTACTCCACGCACTAGATCATTCTAGATCAAGTGATTTATCTTCCGTGGATTAATGTGTCCCATTCTCCTATGCTAGGAGATGGAGTCTTTCTCTATTGCCTTTGACAAGAAGCATTGTACATTATGATCGGTTGTGGAGGCCTTTGATAGGTCCAAGACATATAAATCGTTACATCTTGAAGCTGACATTAAGACTTGGTCCTCCGGAACAACATAATCCTTTTTCAGAACATAGCACTTCTTGTTATCAAATACAACCTTGAATTCTTTGTCATATATCTGGGAGACAGAAAATAAGTTATTTTGAAGTTATGGAACATAGTTTACCTTATCAAACTTAACTTTCTGATTTACCACTTCGCCTTGTGCAGTGATATACCTCCTTATTTCCAGCAAATGAAACGTGTCCACCTTTAATTTGTTTGACATTAGACATGAGAGACATGTTCCCAGTCATGTGCCTTGATGCCCTGCTATCAACAATCCAGGTATTTGTAGTAGCACTGTAGCGGACACCCTGCACATTCAAAGTAAATGATTAGTTTAGGTTAGGTACCCAAGCCTTAACTGGCTTGGGTGACCCAGAGGAATCACACATCATAAACTTAACCAACTGTCCATTTGAGGGTGAGGGCAAATCATTCTTCTTCTTGTTCTCATTATCAGACACTGGTCTTAACTTTTCTTTCCATAAGCCAGCTTTGTGTAAGGCCTGTTTGTGATAAACAGACGACTGGCTTATGGTTTGAACATTATGTTCACTAATTCTTTTTGGTGGAGTGATAGAACTCCTTTTCAAAGAAATTGGTTTAGTATCATGAAGTTCAATTTTATTTCTTGGTGTCTGATAATAAGGACAATTAGAAGCGATGTGTCCATACTTTCCACAATTGTAGCATGATCTACTTTCTACATGTTGGTGGAACTGTTTCTGTGGGGAAGTGTGTGACACAGGTGCGACTTTAGTCTGTTTCGGTTTGGACACTTCTTGTTTAGATTTTTTAGCTTCTTTAACAAAATTCATTGTTTGAACATTTTTAACATCTTTATCCTTGTTTATTTGGACTATGACATGGAGCATGTGGTTGGTTAATTGGTTTAGTCCTTTTGGGTTCAGAAATAGACATGTTTGAACCTGAATTTACATTAACCTTTTCAAATTGTTCATCCAAATTTACAATAGGCATCTTACCTTTAGAGTTCAAAGTAGTCTCCTTCCGTTTAGTGACAGAATCCCCCGGTTTACCCGTGGAATCTGGATCACTAACTAGAGGAGTGGACACCACATGATCCTTAATTGGATTGTTGTTTACTGGACTACATTTAGCATTTAACATGATCTCATGTGGTGGTGGGACCACTTTATAACCTAAAACCTCCCCGTTGTTTTGTTCTTTCAATAAGTGTTGAACTATGTGAGAAGAACTGATCCAACTGTGCAGTTTTTTTTAATGAGTTGACTTCGACTTCTAAAACTGCTTTTTTCTTTCTTAGTTTCTTCCAGGGAATTAAGTAGAACTTTATGTCATTTGCTTGATTAAAAGCAACAACCTCGGTTTCTTTTAGTTGTTTATTTAAAAGTTCTATTTTCTCTTTATAACCGTGTTCATTTTGTTTCAAAATCCGATTAGCTTTTGTGCACAGTTGTAAGTCATTTACTAAGCTATCATTGTGGTCTAATAACCTAGTAAATTTTGAATCTATGCTTTCTCTAAATTTATTACATTCATTACAAGCATGACTTTCAAATAGTTGGTCTTTGGTACTTACCTGTGAAGACTCGGTTGAATCATCCATCATAGCTAAGTTTGACTGTTTGGGTGCTGGTGATTCTGAACGTGTTGTTTAGAGATCTTCTTCATTCAGGTGATTGACCACGTTTGCAATATCTTTATTATTTGACATCACTAGTTCAACTGCGATTTCACCTTCGCTTGTAGACTCGTCATCCAATCCCTCGACACAAGCAATGTTGGATTCTCCCGGAGATACAAATCGAAAGGTCCAATCTTGCCCTTCGTCGTCTTGTGCAGTCAAGGCCTTAGTTTCCTTGCTTGACGAGGTAGCACCACTTGTGGGTTTGTCTTGACGGTTGAAGGTTGAGAATGGATTACCATTACCTGTCTTCTTGGGATTAACACATTCACGTTTGAAATGCCCTTTCTCTCCATAGTTAAAGCAGGTAACTTTGGTTTTATCGAAACTAAAGGTAGTGTCTTTTGTGGATATCGAGTTCTGTCCAATCTTTTTCACAAACTTCTTCACCCTCCAAACAGCACTAGCCAACGCCCACATGATATCCATTCTTTCGAGTTCAGTTGCATCCACCTGCTCGTAATCTTCATCTACAAGATGGCAGTTTCCAATCTTCCCCGCAACTAGGCCATCATAGGAGTGAACTACCACTGCTAGGAGATCCATGTGCTCCTTTTCCACCTCCACAGTAACATTAACGAGATTCTCGATCTTCAATTTCGTAGCATTAGCTTTAGGTACTATATATTGGGTGCAAGATGACCTTGACGTTTCAGATCATGAAGTAGTGGCTTGGGAAGGAGCTGCTGAACTAGACACAAATGCCGTTTGAAGTGGTACTCCTGAACTTGTTGGAGTGGGAGATGAGTTATAAAGTGACGGGTTCTGATCGTATAATCCTTTTTGAGACCCGTACTTCATCCTCAATTCTTCCTCTCTCAGCTTTAGAATGAAATCATTAATATCCAACTTTGCCATCATATCATTCTGTCTCAGATTTGACACAAACGAGACCCACTTCTCTGGCAAGCCATCTCCAAAAATTGACACCTTATATTCCATAGACGTGGTTACCCCATAAGTATGCAGCTCACTCATCAAGTGGTAGAATTGGTCGATGATGTCATCCAGGCTCTCTTTCCCTATTGAAGAGAAGTTATCAAACTCCTTCTTCAGAGCCTTTGCCTTTAAGGCTTTCAATGTTGCATTCCCGTCATACCATTTTTCTGAGGCCTCCCATAACTTCTTTGCTTGTTTGTTCTCAGAAAACTGATGGAATATGTCCTTAGGAATCGACTGAGTCAACAAAGCATACACCTTTTTTCAGCATTGTACTTCACCTTCTGGCTATCAGTCATGCTGCCCAAAGTAAGTTTAACACCATCAGCACCAACCGACATGCTATAACCTGTCTCGATTGATTCCCATAGATTTGGATCAACTCCATTTAGATATATCTCAAACCTTTGCTTCCATTATAGGTAATCGCCTAACCTTATGAGTTTAGGAGGCTTATTGTGATTCCCAATTTCATTTTCCAGAAGCAAAAGATTCTGGATACAAGAGTCCCTTCTGGCAGTAAATGCTGAGTATTGATTTTCCATTTCGTTAAACTTTGAACTTTAGACAAGACTTATTCACTCGTGCGAATGGAGAGATGTGAATGAGTCAATCGTGCGTTTGAACAAAGGCGGATGAGCCAATCGTGCGATTGGAAAAATGCGTATGAACAGTCGTGCGATTAGACAAATGCATTTGAACAGTCGTGCAATTGGACAAATGCGGATGGACAATGTGTGGAATTGTTCAGTCATACGAATGGACGGGCGACTGAGTTCAATCATGCGAATGGATGTGCGATTGAGTTCAGTTGTGTGATTGAGCCAATCGTGCGACTAGAGGCTGCTGGTTTTGAAAATTCGAAGGTTTTTGGCACTTTGACACAAAAATATGATTTTTCACTAACCCTAATCTGCCCTAATCCGAAAAAAACGTGAACTTTTGGATCTGGAGATGTCAAAAACACAGTTTTACTCAAAAAGATGGTGTTTTTGAATGAAAAACGTGATTTTTACACCGAAACCGATCGAATCACATACAAAATCAAGAGCCAAAGCTCTGATACCACTTGTTAGAGGACTGTGTACGTACGGAGTACTAACTGATTCTGCGCGTATACCAGATCAAATAGTGCGGGATCTTATTTGATTGGCGATTCAATCAGTGAGAGCGCAGTTCAGATCAATCTAACGATTAAAGAAACGTTAAGAACGATTAGAACAAGATCAACTACGATCTATGAACTTGGAACATGTTTTCTTGAGTCTTTGGACGGCTAGGGTAGGATTATGTGCATAGGTATTCGAATTATTATGTTTTTCCATTAATTAGGTGGTATTTATAGGTTAGGGTATTCCATTGTATGGTTGAACCATTAGCATGGTTCAGTCATGCGACTGAATCATGCTATTGATCCATCCGCACGACTAAAGGTTTAGTCGTGCGACTGAGTCAATCTTATGTCTCAATCGTGCCACTGATCCAGTCTCCTGGTTCAGTCGTGCGACTGGTCCATTAGCAAGAAGTATTCATGCGTATGGTCCATTAGCATGGTCCATTCACATGAGGACTTCATATGATTAAGTTTGAACACGTTTCTCAATCCTTATTGACTAAGAACTATGTATAATAACCTCAAACCTATATAGTTAGTTCAATATGCTTTATTACACAATAACCATGAAACATTAAACATTATAAGCATCAATCACATATTGTATTTCATTCATACCCCTTCATACATATATGTAAGACATGATAGACATTCTACATTAAGCTCCTAAACTAGGTACATATGTATCAACAAAATGACTGAGTCATGCTAATGGACCAGTGGTGCGACTGAGAGATGCTATTGGGCCATTCGTAAGATTGAACCATAAGTATGGTCCAGTCGTATGATTGAACCTTACGTATGGTCCAGTCGTATGATTGAACCATATGCATGGCCCAATCGTACGAATGGGCCCAGTCGCGTATGATATGGGCTGAGACCTATAAATACCAGTTTCATTGTGTAGAAAGGGGAAGGAGTCTGCCCGGGGCCTAGGTGCTGCCGGATGAGAGGGGAGATCATGCTCGATCTCCCCTTGCCAATAGTCTTGATTCTTATGTTTAACGAGCTTGTAATCATTAGGTTTTATCAATGAAACCATTATATTCTTGTTTGTTCTATTGTTCGTCTCTTGGTTTTGATTTTTTTTTCCTTCCGTCAAGAACACGCTTGGATGTCAACCGATCCAGCGACTTCACAAATTAAATATGAAATGAATGGATATATATTCTTGAGCAACATACGTGCCTTGTAGTGTGGGTCAACTACCAGGGGTTATCTACCACTTTGTATGTTGTACTAGAATGGGTTGGCATTCGTTGTTGACCATATGTTTTAGGCTCTTGCTTTGTGCAAACCTAGTTTTTAAAAGAGGAAAGATAATGAAAGAAAGATAATGAAAATGATAAAGAATGTTAAAAAAGTCAATCTCACTATATCATTATTATAAAGCTATAACTCACTCGGTAACACTGACTTTGTAAGCATATCAGTTGGCAGATAATAGTAATTATTGAGGATGACATGGATGATAAAGCTACTTGGAATTAGGAGACTAACATCCATCCCCACTAATGATGTTTTAAATTTAAGAAGAATAATCAAATTTTATATTGTCACACCCCCGCTAAAACGGGGTGTGATAGATTGGTATCAATGCTATTGGTTCTAGAGAATTAGGTTTCTTGTAGGGTTACCTAGACTAAAACCATAAGTGTAAACTCCTTTAATCATAGAAACATGTGAATTACCTAGATTTTATGTTAAGACATGTAAAAACCAATACGTATAGCCTTTAAACAATTGAAACCCTCTAGACTATGACTTGATAAAGTACAATGGGTGTATTTAACCCTAACTAGGCGAGACATTAAGACATGATGATTTAGGATTTCTTTGGTAGTGACACTTGAATTAAGTGCGTACATATACTATAAATTCATAATTTAAATCGTGAACTATTTGGCGCACATTACGAAACACTATTGCACACATGATGTTATTTGTTAGGCTATATTGACAAGTTATCATGCATACTACATATTACTTAATTCACTTCATGCTTTAGTTTAAAACTTGTTACATGACTATATGCTTGAGCTATGTGTCTAGACTGACTCACTTGCGAGTCTGCCTAAATATTATAGAAGTTATCACATGAGAATAAAAACATTTGAAAATAACTAACATGATAGAGACATTGAGATAAAAACTAGAACACGTAACAGGAGGGACTAGAATGATTATGTAAGGTAAATTGACGATTACGGGTGCGTAATGTAAAGGTGGATTTATAGGTACACTTGAATTCTGGCTAATCCTATGGCGTAGGATACATCCTAAGCATAACAATGAGAAACTAAGCAAAGCGAATCCAGATACAAAATACTTGTCATAGAGTAAATCTTTATATTACAAAAAAATATACTCCCCAAATTCCAGATTTATTAAATTATATAATCACATTCTGAATTTCCAATCCTTTGATGCCTAATTCAAAGAGTTAGTGTTAATCGTCGTAGAGAAACAATTTCTCAGTTTTGACACGAAGAATGTGAACATGGAAGACAACATTTATGATATCTTGCCACTCGTGTAAACCCTCATTATTGAAACGGTTATTATACCCAAAGCAAATGTAATTGTAAAATACTCTTGAAAGTCTCACCTTGAAGACTAGATTGTAGCTACAAGTACTTTTTCATGAAGGCTTAAATCAGGGAACATGTAGGAGCTTGCACACGAAGTCATGCATGGATTTTAAAACTTTTGATCTTGCCAGCAGATTGACGTTGATGTAAAAACAACTTTATATATAAATATATATATTTATATATATTACATGTTGAAATATATAATCGGAAAACTTTATAGCTCTAGGAGCATGGTTTTAAAGAGGCATTGGCAGGGACTTTGGGATTTCATTCATAGGGAACATCCCGAACTACTTGAGTTTAACTAAATAATGAAAGTCTAGTAAGTTTTTTTACATGTGGTAATGTATCGTGATAAGACAATGTTAGGATAAGAAACCGTTCTTATCTTATTTCTAAACTTCTGATAGAATGAAACCGTGATGTTCTACCTTAGAACTTAGTGTGAAGATCCGATCTCAACTTGTTGGAGGTAATTCGATTCACAATTGAAGAATTGGATCGATTAGAAGTTATCTATTCATGATTAAAATCTTATCGAGTCATAGATTATAGAGATGTAATCAAAGATAAGATTAAGTGTTCTAAAAGGTTGATTGAATAAGAAGCACCTCATATAAATAATATGATTATTGTAAAAGATGTGTCGATGCATGCCGTATGTAATCATAAAAGGTTGAACATCTTCTTGACATAGCTCATGCAATCGAGCAAACTATTATGTGCCTATTAGTATCGATATTCCTAGCATTATAATTTCAAGGACATAACTTTTTAAGTGTGTGAGAATGTGACAACCCTAAAATCTAACCAGTTTTGTTGTTTAAATGTTGGAACGGAACTATTGACATTATGTGAATCAAAACACATGAACATATTTGGACCATGGATACTTAGGAGTAACCATAAGCCAATCGAAAAAACTAAGCCTAATAAGGGCCCAAACCATGAGAATATGGCCCATTAAGAAATTTAGATTCATCTAAAGGCCGATCAGATAGTCCTACGCTTAAACAATAAGTAGACAAGCTTAATAGGTCGTAGCGTGACTTATTGTAGACTTGTAAATGAACATTAAGACTGATACACAGTTAACGCAAAAAATAACCGGTTTTCATCATAGTTGCGACACACCGAGTGCCAAGGCAATGAAATATAATATTTTTATTAGTGTTCACCTAGAAACCCTACTCAAACGATTAACCAATTAATTACACATGCCAAAACAATAAATCAAGTTAAACACGTGTGCGCCAATATCATTGTGTAACGCCCAGATATTTTCTTTGAAGCCGACGAAAGAAGAAAGAAATAAAGTCCAAAGTTGAGGGACTAAACTCTCCAAAGAGAGAAAGTTGGGTGAGTGGAGGTATATAAAGGGAGAGGGCAGCCCTCACCCTCTCCCCACACTTGCAAAATCAGCCAAAGAGAGGATAGGAGAAGAAAAGGGAGAAAAAGCTTGGTTCGAGTGCATTCAAGCGTGCAAAATCGAAGTGTAGCGGGTCTAATCAAAGCTCTTCTCGTTGTGGTTGTTGTGTGAGTTCTAGGACCCCTCTTTTACACGTTTTTGAATGATTTTGGGGCTGGAACATATCTGAAAATCATTTTGAAGTGTGTGTGTGTGTGTTTGACCCGTGTGTATGTGTTTGTTTATGATGCGAGTGATGTATGATTTCAGGATTGTGTGTACTTGTATGGTGTTGCGGTATGTTTTCCTAAGGTTTAGGATGGTTTATTTGGGCTTAGAAGAGGTTTGGATGAGCTTGGAGGTCGAAAATGGCAGATTGGGTTCGGGATGAACTGCATTCTGCATCAGCTAGGGCTAGGCGACCGAATGGAGGCCATACGACCGAATGAGGTGCGATTGAGGTTCATTCGCATGATTGAGGTTCATTCGCATGATTGGGGGCTAGTCGCATGGGGAGTCATGCGACTGAGAGCCCATTCGCGTAAGTGCTCATCCGCATTAGTTTCATCCGCACAAGGTGTTCATTCGCATTAGTTCCATTCGCATGGGACTCATCCGCATTGAGTTCATCCGCATGAGGTCCATTCACATGGGTGTTCATTCGCATAGGTGTTCATCCGCATTGGTCCATTCGCATGATGATCAGTCGCCTGGAGGCCATGCGACTGAAGGGTGCCCATACACCCAAGTAGGGTTGATGTACCCGAGGAAAACGTAGTTTATGTACTGACTTTCGGGGGAAGTGCAGATGTAAGTTCTGACATGGAAATTTCCCGTAAGTTCATGTAAGATGACTGTTGGGGCCTTAGAGGTTATGTTAGGCATGATGTTGATGTTGATGATGTATGATGTTGTATGTTTATGCATGATGTATGTATGATGATGCCTTGTATGATGATGTTATTGACTGTGTATGTTATGTTCCTTGCTTTGTATGTTTATCTTTCCCGTGGCTTTACGTTGAATGTAATGATGAACGAAAAGTATTATGTACGTAAAGTGAAAGATAATGAAAAGAGGAACATGATGAATGAATGCATGCATAATGAACGAATGAATGTAAGAAAGGCTTGCAAGCAAATGTATGGAGGTGCACACCCAATGAAGGGTGTTAGTTCAACGGTGTGCAGATTAGCTACCCTAGAAGGATGCACACTGGGGTCCAATCTTGGTGATTGTCCATATGTATGGTATCCTTGCCGCTTGCTCTAGGTGCTGGAGTCAGCTTCGTGCATAATGTTCGAGGTCTATGAAAGACCTCAGGCCCAGTTACCAGCTTCATGCATAATGTTCAGGGTATAGCATATGGCATTGATCCAGAATGGAAGAGAAAAGATAAGTGGTGAATATACTTACCTAGGTACTGGAGTCAGCTCCGTGCCCAATGTTCGAGTCTATGAAAGACCTTAGGCCCAGTTACCCGCTTCGTGCATAATGTTCGGGGTAATGTACATGTCATCGAAAGTAATGAACGCACGAACGAAAGAAAGAAAATATGTATGAATGTGAATGATAATGACGTATGATGAATAAGAAAAGGTTAAAGAACGAATGACGAAGATAATAATGATATTATCTATGTGTACGTATGATGTATGATCGCATGAAAGTAAATAATGGTTTTAAATGAAAGAAAAGTATGCTTTATTATAAAACTAGAACTCACTTAACAACGCTGACTTTTATGTGTTTCCAGTTGACAGGTAATGGTTGCTAAGGATGGCACGGGGTGGCTACTCAGCTCTTTTGGGATGACATCCATTTTTATAATGCTTTTGTGATGTAATGCAACATATATTTTTTGTAACCGGATAACGATGTATTGTTTTGCAAAAGCCTTTATAATGAAATGAAATGTCATTTTTGAATGTTTCCGCTGCAGTGTTTATTTAAGATAAATGTAAATATATCTTTTATGTGCGATGATTGACCAGCTGTAAGCGTCCCGGGAACGGGGCCTTACACATTGTTTTTCTAAATGTTTCTAACGCATTATCAACTACTTAATTTCACACTTTGTTATTGTTAAAATAATATTTTTATGTTCGATATGAGAAAACATTTTAAACGATTAAACACGATCAAATGTGCTACGTCAACGCATTCTGACTCGATTAACCACTCAACGGTATAGATCTAGCGAAATATATATTGAGAGGCGATTTATTATAATTATCATTTAGCGTCCTGAAATAAAAATGGGAAACGTAATGTAGATCAGGTTCATACACAATACGAACTGACACCGTGAGAAAAACCCACCCTAAACCCTACCGTATAAACCAACTACCTTTCTATTCTTCCTATTTTAGGGTTTTCAAAGATTCAAGAGAGAGAGAGAGAGTGAGGCAGCAACCGCCACCCCTAATCTCCGGCAACCTTTCTAGTCATCTCACGATGATAACACTACCTTTTGCCGCCATAAACCTCACCAACCTTCTTCTACTTTTAATCTAGCAACACCAAAACCCAAATTCTTCATGTACAGACCAAGATAACATCAATGGTGATGGGCTTAGGCAGAGATGAGAGTAGTGATAGTTGTTGGAATCAATTGGATCAAAATTGACGATGAACACGATGATTTGTGAAACTCTCATGACTCTTTAGATATAATAAACCCAATGAAAACTCGAACCAAGAAATTATAATACTCTACCCATCTATGTATACTAGAACTATAACTAACACTCCTAATTAGACTCAAACTAAGAAACCAACTCAAACAAATAATAAAATATTCTAAACATTATCTCAATCAAATTTAAACTTTAAATAGATAACTAATACTTATCAAGAATAATGCATTATTCTCACTTTTAAATTGACCCGCTTATCAAAACAACATTGGCTCATCATCTTGGGTCAAATTTGCTTCTTCTTTCTTTTGCTTAGGACACTTGGTTGCATAATGTCCAAATTCGTAGCAACTAAAACATCTTACTTTACTTTTATCCCAATTCTTACCTTCTTTTGAAAACTGACCTCCTCGACCTCTTCCATTACCACGACCTGTTCCACAGTTACTTTGATTCGACGAGCCCCGTCCACAATATTCACAAACAAGCTCCATAATATTCACTAATACTTACTTTGATCATTATTATTTGTCTTATCTTGCAATTTGATTCATTCTTCATAGGCTTTCAACCTACTTATCACTTCCTTGAGTGTCATAGTATTGATATCTGAATATTGTTCAATTGAGACAACAATTTGAAGATACTTACTTGGCACCGAATCTAAGAACTTGCGAACTATTACTTCATCATCAAGACTCGAGCCGAGGCTAGTAAACTTTGAAACAAAACCACTAAACTTTTGAGCAAAGTCTTCAATCGTGACTGTCTCCTTCATACGAAGTTGCTCGAGTTCTCTCCTTAAAGTAGCCAATCATGCCTTTTGAACCCTGATAACACCAAGAAATCTTACCCGTAAAGCCTCCCATATATCTTTCGCTTGCCGGTTCTTAGCAACTTGAAGAGTATATATCCGATAGCGCTTGAAAGAGAACCACCCTTGCAACCTTGTTCTTCTTTTCATCAACCACTCCATCGGTCACCGAGTCAATCGCCTCTTACAACCCTTATGCATCCAAGATTTGTGCATCCAAGATGGACTCCATCAAAATAATCCAAGTGTTGTAATTCGTTGATGTCAAACGTGGAATATGAAATGACGTACTATTGTTTTCACGAGTCAAGTGATGTGTTGGATGGGATACTACTACAGATGTACATACTGGTTTTTTTAAATCGATTTAGAGTTCAAACCAAAACCGGTTTAGGGTTCAAACCAAAATCGGTTTGGTCAATGCCGATCAAAATGGGTTTTGCCCCAAACCGCTTCGGGTTATAAACTGGTTCCAAGAATCAAAGTCCCAAACCTATTAAACCAGTTTGGGTCGGGTTGGAAACCAGTTCAGGCCCAAACCAGTCCATTTTTTTAATCATAATGTAATATTTTTAGCGTATTAAAGATATAGATCATATTTATATTAAATTTTGTTATATATATAATCATATTTATTAACTAAAGAAAATTAAATTTTTGTAAAATATATAATCAAATTATATTATATTAATTTAATCAGCCTCATTAATTTTTCAAAGGGAGATATATAATTAAAGTGAAACATATAAAATATAACAATTTAACAACATAGAAGTTTAAATAATAGTTTTAAAAACTAAACATTCAAGCCTAGTCAACTAATCGTTTCTCGTTCGTTCGTTGCATACTTTGTACGTTTATTCTTCGCACCAGAAACGGAACTGTTACGAAGACACTCAGTTGGACCAAAAGAACCAATGAGCCAAGATCAGAAAACCTCTAAGTCCCACACGGTATCACAACAACTGCTGAAAGCCTCATCAGTAGTTTGACAAGTGCTGAAGACTTCAACAGCTGAAGATCAAGTGCTGAAGACCTTAACAGCTGAAGAACCAAAGTGCTGAAGTACAACAGCTGAAGAACACAAGTGCTGAAGCTGAAAGACCAAAGTACTGAAGTACAACAGCTGAAGAGTTCACAAGTGCTGAAGATCAACAACTGATGTACAAAGTCTGAAGACAAAGACTGAAGACATCAGCTGATGATATCTACTGAAGTCATCAGCTGATGAAACGCCTGAAGGTCAAAGTCTGAAGATCAAGTACTGAAGCCTCAGTAGTTTGTCACAACTGCTGAAGAGTACTTCTTCAGTAGTTGTGATATCAGTAGTTTTATTTTCTTGTTTCAGTAGTTTTGTAAAACGACTGAAGAGCTTGTTCTTCAGTCGTTGTAGTTTCAGTAGTTTTATATTTTGTACTTAACTTGCTGATATGTTCTCAGTAGTTGTGAACATTTCAGTAGTTTGTTAAGAATTAGTTATTTCTGTATTGGATCTGCCAGTTGTCACTTTCCGTGATAACAGCAGTGACTGTTGCACTCTATATAAGGAGTGACAACCTATTGTAATGAATGAATGAAATGATGAATTGAATGGAATGAATGATTGATTCGATTAGAAATATTCTTCATCTATAAACATTCCTAGAAATCAGAAATACATCTCTCCCTATAACTGTATGCGATCTTAATGCTCACATATTTGTTAGCTTGCTACAATTTGTCTAATTCGTGTTTGTATTCCGCTGCGTATATTCTGATACATCAAACTGTGATCACTGATCCTGTCAAATGGTATCAGAGCCGGTTAATCATTGATCGATCTAATAATTGATCATTGAAACTGCTATTCAAGATCCAAGTTTGATTGAATTAGCTTTTGTTTTTGCAAGAAACGGTTATAGAGATTGAATTTTCTGTATTTCTGCTCATTCATCCTGAGATCTTTTCTTGGTTCTCATTGAGTTTGTTGTGGTTTGTCTAAAATCTTTTAAACTTGAACTAAACTGTTTTTGAACTGAAAATGACCACTCCCTCCAATGATCCTCACAATACTGGTTCCTCAACCAAGCCTCCTATGCTGGTTAGGAATGAGTATAACATATGGCAAAGACGTATGCTCCATCACCTGTCTGTTAACAGCGCAGGGTGTTGGACATCTGTGGTACATGGTCCACACAAGCCTATGGTGAATAACCCGGAAACCAATCAAATGGTTCCGAAGAGGAGGGAGCAATACTCAGATGAGGATAAAAAGTTGCTTGAGATTGATGCAAAAGCCCATGGAATTCTGGCCATGGCTTTGCCCAATGAAATCTATTCTGGGCTAATGCATCATGAAACTGCCCATGACCTCTGGATTGCTTTGAAAGAACAATTTGGAGGAACAGATGAGGTCTTGGCAAATAATAGAGAAATTCTTGCCAACAATATGAGACATTCTCTCATAGAAAGGGTGAGACACTGACTCAACAATATGAGCGGTTTTCTTGTTTGATCTCTGAACTAAAAATGGTCAAACTTGAATACACCAATATTCAGATGAATAACAGATTTCTCAGATCACTGCCTGAGAGATGGGACACATATACTATTGTCCTACGCTCCAGTGCAAGTTTGGACAAACTATCTCTCACCCAACTCCATGGGAAATTGCTCACTTTTGAGAGAGAGATAGAACAGAAGAGAAAGCTGTCTTCATCTGGAAAGCTCACTGAAGACTTTATACAAGGCAACACTGCCTTGGTGGGTCATGAGTCAGAATATGCTGCATCTGAATGCCAGTATGATGAGCATATTAATTTCTCTTCGAGCACTTCTAATTCTGCATTTGTAAGTGTTGATGGTCAGTTTACTGGAGGTAATAATGACAATTTATGTTTCATTATGGATGATCTCAAGGGGATTGCTGATGATGACTTAGAAGAGATGGATATTTTGAGCCAAATGGCCTTGATAAATATCAGATCTCAGAAGTTCTACAAAAGAACTGGAAGAAAATTCCCAGGACTCTCTGGCAAAACCAAAGTTGGTTTTGACAAGAGCAAGTTGAGGTGTCACAAATGCCAACGGCTTGGACACTTTGCAAGAGAGTAGATCAACTGGATCAAACTCTACTGCACCCTTTGTGACTTTTCCTGGCAACAGTCAACAAAACAGAGGGCAACATCCTGTCACATCTAGTCATCATCCTCAACAACAATCTCGGCATATTTTGTTCCTCAGGGTCAAATGCCTTATCAGTACCCTTGTTATTACATGCCACAGTCAAGTCAAGTTCAAGTTCCTATGACACCACAACCTCATGCATTACCAGAACCTCAGCCTTCCCTATCTCATCAACAACCTTCATCTCAACAACACAGCTTCTTCACCCCAGGAGTTGTTGACTGGAGCAGTTTACCAGATGACTTGTCTGGTCATGATCAACTGTTCTCAGGTGCTGGTCAACATGGTGGTGACAGTCCCTTTGGGAATCTAGCTCTTATGGCTTTGGAGTCTGCTGATACTTCATCTTCCAATGCCTCTACACCTCAGGTATCACAGGTATCCTCTGAGGCAAAAGCCAAATTATGTTCTGAACAATGCATAGCAGCATTTGCTTCCATTAGAGAAGCAAATGTAGCTTTAATTAATAAGAACATTGAGCTAGAACAAGTAATTTCCAAAAACAAAGCTGAGTTTGAGTTTGTGCTCAAAGATAAAAATGATGAGGTTATAAACTGAATTGCAAAATAATTGATGATAAGGCTAGAGAAGATGTACTTTTAGAGAAGTACAAAGATCTCAAAGAAACCCTTGCAGTTACCCAGGTCGAGTGTGATAGATGGGTACAATCATGCAAAGGTTTTGAAATGCTTCTTAGTAAGCAATCTGCTTCAAATGTGAAGTTTGGAATTGGTTACAATCACACTGCTCCACCTACAGATTTTACCCCAAGAGCAGAGGTAGAATCTGATGGTGAGAGTGATAACCAATCCATCAAGTCATGTGATCTACCTTCTGATACAGCACAATCAGAAGTAGCAGTCAGTATCAAGTCCTCTTTGAACCTATCAGCTGATGTTGATGGTCCAAATGCTGACATTCACATGATCAATAAGTTGATCAACTCAGGAGTCAATCCTGAAGGTCCTGAAAGGACTGGAGAGCAGGATTCAACTCCTGAAGTTCAAACTTCAACTGCTGTCAGTACTGAAGAGAAGAAAACTGGCAGTAGAAAGAGTTTGAAGACTACTAAAGATGCTGTCAAGAAAGCAACCAATGCTTCCAAAGCATTGAAGAACAAAGTTCTTCAAGTGAAGAAAACCATGTGAAGTATGTGGTTTGTTCAATCATCTTACAGATGATTGTTGGTACAAAAGAGGTTCCAAACTCAAACAAAAGGAAGAAATTAATGAGAAAATGGTAAAAATGAAAACTGAGTTTGAGACCACATTTGTATCAGCAACATCAAATCCTGTAACCCTTAAGTCCTTAAAGCAATCCAAAAAGGAAGGAGTTAAACAGGTGACAGCTGAGGGTGCTCAAAAGAAGAAGGTGCAACATAGGACCTTATCTAACTCCACTAGCAATGTGTCTGATGAGCTGAAAGCTTTATCACAAAATCAGACACAGCTGGTGATGATGGTACAACATCTGTTGGGTAGAGTTAACCAACTAGATTCTCCTATGTTGAAACCACAGAAAAGGAGGTCTAAGCCAAAGGACTCCTCTTCTGCACCATCTTCTTCCTCTCAGGCTGTTGTTACAAATAAACATGCTAGTTTACCATCTATTGATGAGACCAGGCCCAAAACAAAAAGGTTTGGGTCTCTAAAACTAACTGATGTTTATTATTGCAGGGTTCTTCAACATGCCAAAATAGCATCTGGTATGTAGACAGTGGGGGATCTATGCACATGACTGGGAACATCTCTCTTCTTCATGACTACTCTCAAGGAAAGAAGGGATTTGTCTCTTTTGGCAATGATGCTAGGGGTTACATCATCGGTAAGGGCTTTGTCTCCAATGGAGAAATCAAATTTGATGATGTTAATCATGTGGAAAATCTCAAGTACAACCTCTTGAGTGTCAGTCAAATGTGTGATAAAGGCCATGTTGCCCTTTTCACAAGTCAAAACTGTAGGATTCTGTCATCCAAAGTTTTGCCCTTGATTGACAAGGTGTTGGATGATCACACTCTCCTGAAAGCCAACAGGACAGGAAGAGTGTATGCCTTAGATCTCTCTAAGAAGATAGATCTCAAAGGCAATCCTTGCCTATTTTCCAAAGCCTCTTTTCAAGAATCTAAACTATGGCACAGGAGGCTTGGTCATGTTAATCTCAAAAACATGAATCAGCTTAGCCACAATAGTTTAGTCAGAGGCTTACCAATAAAGGAGTTTCACTGTGATGAAACATGCACTGCTTGTTTAAAAGGAAAACAGCACAAGGTCTCATTTCCTCCTATTGAAGTGTCCAAGTCCACTGCCTGCTTGCAATTACTGCATATGGATCTATTTGGTCCTGTGAGAGTAATGAGCATGGCAAAGAAGAAATACTGTCTGGTAATTGTGGATGATTACTCCAGATTTGTATGGACTTTCTTTCTACACTCAAAGGATGAGGCTGCTCAGAAGATTATCCACTTTGTGCTGTACATTGAGAAGCAGTATTCCCTTCCAGTCAAGTGTATTAGGAGTGATAATGGAACTGAGTTCAGAAATCATACACTTGATGACTTCTATCTCTCAAAGGGAATCAAAAGGCAGTTCAGCATTCCAAGGACTCCGGAACAAAATGGAGTAGTGGAGAGAAAGAACAGGACCTCATTGAAGCTGCAAGGTCCATGCTGGCTGACTCAGGTTTGCCATTGACCTTTTGGGCCGAAGCTGTCAACACAGCTTGTTATGTGCAAAATAGAGTTTTAGTAAATCAGAGGTTGATGAAGACTCCATATGAAGTTCTCCATCATTTGGCTCCTCTGATTTCATTTTTCAAAGCTTTTGGGTGTCCCTGTTTTATTCTCAACACAAAGGATCAACTCCACAAATTTGATCCTAAGGTGGATGCAGGATACTTTGTTGGTTATTCATCTACTTGCAAAGCATACAGAGTCTTCAACTGCAGAACAAAGATGGTTGAAGAAACTCTACATGTTAAGTTTAATGAATCTCCAAAGGACAAGATTCCACAAAGTCCTGTGGAGTTATTTGATTTGGACATACTGCAATATGTCCCTATCAAACTCCTGCTGTTGCTCCTGTCAACAGTCACCACCTGGTGGTACTGCTGATGATGATGATGATTGCAGTACTCACCTCTTCAGGTTTAGTGATCAGCTGCCTGATTCAACTAGACCTGATGTTCCTGTAGCGCCAGTAGCACCATCCACAACAAATGCTGATGAGATTTCTTCGAATTCAACTTCCTTTGAATTACCATCCACTGATTGGTTTCAAGGAAATGATTCACCATCACCATCTGTTGCTGCTGAACCGGCTACAAACACTTGCACAGATCTCATTGTGTATCAAGATCTGAAGAATCACCCCATGTCTCAAATCATTGGTGATATCACTGCTGGAGTATCAACAAGAAGTCAATTGTCAAATTTCTGCTTCTATGCTCTCTTCATCAGTCAGCAAGAGCCAAAGAATTATCACATTGCTTTAAAGGACAATGGATGGGTTGATGCCATGCAGCTTGAGCTTCTTCAGTTCAAGAAACAGCAAGTGTGGGAACTGGTTCCTCTACCTCCAGGTAAGTGTGCAATAGGCACTAAATGGGTGTTTAGGAACAAAACTGATGAAAATGGGCTTATTGTTAAGAACAAGGCCAGACTGGTTGTTCAGGGGTTTGCACAAGAAGAAGGTATTGATTATGATGAAACCTTTGCCCCTGTAGCCAGACTGGAAGCAATTCGATTGTTTTTAGCTTATGCTGCTTATCAAAAACTTAAAGTCTTTCAAATGGATGTCAAAAGTGCATTTTTGTATGGAAAAGTTAAAGAAGAGGTTTATGTATGTCAACCTCCAGGCTTTGAGGACAATAAACATCCTAATTGGGTGTATAAGCTTGATAAAGCTCTTTATGGGTTAAAACAAGCTCCAAGAGCCTGGTATGAGACATTGTCAAACTTTCTTCTGGAAAACAATTTCACTAGAGGCTCCATTGACAAGACTTTATTATTAAGAAAGCTGGGCAGCATAATCTACTTGTTCAAATTTATGTAGATGATATCATTTTTGCATCCTCTGATCCAAAGTTGTGTGATGCCTTTACAAAGTTGATGCAACAGAAGTTTGAAATGAGTGCCATGGGAGAATTACAGTTCTTTCTGGGGTTGCAAATCAAACAAAAGGCTGATGGAATTTTTATTCATCAATCCAAATATACAAAAGATCTTTTGCAAAAGTTTGATTTACAAAACTGTAAGCCCTGTTCTACTCCCATGAGCAGCACCACACAACTGGACTCAGATCAGAAAGGTAAAGTGGTTGATGAAACACTTTACAGATGTATGATTGGGTCCTTGATGTATTTAACAGCTTCTAGACCAGATATTATGTTTGCTACATGTGTTTGTGCTAGATTTCAGGCTGCACCTAAAGAGTCTCATCTGATTGCAGTCAAGAGGATCTTTAGATATCTGCAAGGCACTCCATCTCTAGGTTTATGGTATTCTACCAGACATTCTGGTAAATTAGTTGCTTTTTCTGACAGTGACTATGCAGGGTGTAAGTTGACCAGGAAATCAACTTCTGGTGGATGTCAATTCCTAGGCAACTGCTTGATTTCTTGGCAGAGCAAGAAACAGACCTCAGTTGCTACATCCACTGCGGAAGCAGAGTACATTGCTGCTGCAAGCTGTACATCTCAGGTACTCTGGCTTCAAAACCAACTTTTGGATTATGGCATTACAGAGACTAAGACTCCATTGTTAATGGATAGTGCTTCAGCTCTTTGCATTGTCAAAAATCCAGTCCAGCACTCTAGGACCAAACATATAGAGATCAGACATCATTTTATAAGGGATTGTTTTGAAAAAGGTCTGATTGATCCTAAGTTTGTGCCAGTGCTGATGAGCTTGCAGACATTTTTACTAAGCCTTTGGATAGTTCATCTTTCCAAAACTGGTGTTAAGGCTTGGTATGCTGCAGCTAGAATAGGTGACAACTACTGATGCTCTCAGTAATTCATATTGATGATCATGAGTGCCTGTCACATATAAGTACTGATGAGCTTTTAACCTCAGTAGTTTTTATAACTACTGAAGGCTAAAAGTTCTCACAAGTACTGAAGTACTTCATCTGCTCTAAACTACTGAAGTAGTTACAACTACTGATGCAGTCATAACTACTAATCAGTAAAAACAGATAAGTACTGATGTCCTATGAAACAACTGAAATCAGCCATAAAGACTGATGAATGTGTTGAGGACAGTTTGAAACAGCTGAAAAGCTAAGAATTGACGAAAACAGCTGAAGAGAACTTTCTCCTCAGTCGTTTGTACCACTGCTGTTTCATTTTAAACAACTGAAGCAAAACCACGTCTTCAGCAGTTTTATAACTACTGATGACCAATACCAAGTCTTCAGTTGTTTACAACAGCTGATGACAAAACCACTGTCTTCAGTAGTTTCATAACTACTGATGACAAAACCATGTCCTCAGTTGTTTCAATCACCTGAAGTCAAAACCACGGTCTTCAGTAGTTTTCTAAACTACTGATGCCTAACACCGCGACTTCAGCTGTTTCAACGTCTGAAAGGATAATACCATGTCAACGGTCGTTTAAAACTACTGATGACTAACACCACATCCTTCAGTCGTTTCCTCACCCGTACCCTATAAATACCCTTAACCTGAGCTCTCCATGCTTATCTTCTTCAAACTAACGTTCCTCTCCAAAAAAATTTCCATGGCGTCTATGCAAATTAAACCGCGACACAACTGTGTTGCCTACCTCACAAAATCGCCGATCTGGACTAAGTTCGATACTGCTATCGATCTTATGGTTCAGTCCCAATACAACAAGGCATTCCTTCTGAACCCCGTTTTACATACCGAATCCTTGAACCAATTTTGGATGAACGTTAATGACTACTGAGGAGAGCAACACGACCTCCCTCCGGTCAGTCGTCAACACAAAGAAGTAGTGATTACTCCTGCAACAATCCGTAAAATTCTTCAACTGAGTGATGCTACCTCTCCTGCTGGATATCCGAAGGGCACCATAGATCTATCATTTGCTCAGCATGGATATCAAGGTGATCTCAATGCCACCACCATCATGAAGAAACACTTTAATGACGCTGAGCGCCTGATCTTTCACATGGTCAATGTATGTTTGGCCCCTAAGACATCGTCTTGGGATCAAATGTCCACCAAATGGCAGCAGGTAATGTATTCTATCCTTGAGCAACAACCACTGAATTTTTCAGAATTAATATTTTCAGAGCTCAAAGATATGGCTCAAAAACTAACTGCCAACCGTTGGATACTCTATCCACGGTTCATAATGGCCATTATATAGACCAGCTTAATGCTGAGGGACTTGTTGGCTTGGAGTCCCTGCTACGGCTGTTTTGCCAGAAGTATACTCCGGCACAACTCCGACCGGACACTCAAACTGGCTGCCAAGCTGCGAAAACCCACGCAGCTGGAACCCACAGCCACCACCTCCAAATCCAATGTCCCCACCAAACCCACCAAAAAGAAACCCAAAATGGCTACTCAGGGAATTGAGTCCCCTGAGGATGCTCCTGCACAACAAACGCAGGATATATCCACTAGTCAAAACCCCTAGTGGATACCATGACTCCTCCAGTCACAGCCGCTCAGGCTTCCTCTCAACAGGAGCCTGCAGCAACCCAAGGGGCACCTACTTATCTGGGATCTTCCTCACTTGAGGAGATTGCCATTGAAGAGCACCATCCACCCCAGGTGCACACTGCTTCTACCCCGTACCCCAAACAACACCGCCCCTCACAGCCCAACTTTAATAGTTGCTCAAGTGCTGACTCAATTGCACTCCTCACCCCCTCCCCAGAAACCACTTATTACTGGGAATACCTCTACAATTGAGGGGGAGGAACACAGTGCACCTGAGAACCCACAGCACAGGGGTTTCCCAATTCTATCTCCTGGTGTAGAGAAGGAGCTTAGAATATCTAGTGAGGCTGCCCCTCCTCTGACTCAGCACATGACCAGAGTGAGGCTGGTAACATTGCTAAGACCTCCCTAGAGGCAACTGCTGATGATGGACATTGTCCTGAGGCTGGAAGTCCCCAGTACCAAGCACAAGGGGCACATGCACCAACTGGTCTACACCCAGTGCATGTACATCCTGCTCTAAGCAGGAGGTCAGGTGATTCAGTATCAACTGATGATGACCTGAGCTTCTTCTACGATGTAGTTGCTCAAAACACCATTCTAGAGGATGAGGTTAGCAGACTCAAAGAGCTGCTGGCCAAGATGTCTCAGGATGCAAGTCCATCTGCCACCCTCATACACCCACAGATGGCACCTTCCCTTGAAGGTTTCCCAATACAGAGCCACCCCAAAATCAACCACCTGCCTCTGCTTCAGGCCCTACTTCTCAGGACAGAACCCTCCTGAGCAAATAGGTGCTGCACTCAAAAATTCCCTCCCTCTCATCACCCCCCTAATCACTGATATAGTGATCAAAGCCTTGATGAGAGGCTTTCCTCAACATTACAGCCCTTGGTTGATGCTGCTGTCCACAAGACTCTTTGCGGTCTCAACCCCTTCCTCCAATGCAACCAAAAAGGGGGAGAGTCCTGCAGTGAAAGAACAGAAGAGGAAAAGATCGAGGAAAAGAAGGAAGCGAAGCAAGCCAAAGGAGGAGAAAGAACAGCAACCAATGCTCACCTACAAGCGAAAGAAAGGTGCTGATGAGCACATTGCTGAAGATAAAGCCTTGGAGCTACTGATAAAAGAGGCTGATGCCGAACACAGTAGATCAATGGACAACATCATTGATCAGCTGTTCAGGCAAGGTCATGACACAACAAACTTGACTCTGAGATTGACGACTAGAGATTGAAGAAATCCAGAATAGATGGGCAAGTTATGAAGTGTTAGAAAGAGAAAGGCTAGAAATCATGATAAGATTTATTGCAAAATATCTTGGAAGATCAATGATTGAGATCAAAGCTTGGTCCAGGGACAGTATCTTGGCAATCACCACCAAGATCTGTTCGTCTGAAGCATACACTAAGGGGCTTGTTATTGAAGCTTTGAATGAAGTGGGTGCTGGGAGCAGGACTGAGCTAGCAAAGCAATCAAAAGCCACACTCACCTCAAGGATGCTAGCACAGCCTGTCAACATTCCCACACCAAAAAACCACCCAAAACACAACCCACCAAACCAACTCCCTTACCCTCAAAACCCATAGCCGATGATATACCTTGAAGAAGAAGAGAAGGATATGAGGCTAGAAGAAGATGAAGAAGATGATGAAGACAGCTGCCGCTATCAGCTGTGATTCAGTTGCCTAAGGCCACAAGTCTCCTCAGCAATTACTCCTGAAGTCCAGAGACAAATGGTTAAAGTGAAGCTAGAAGAAGAAGAGCTTCATAAACAGCATGATGAGGAATTGCTGAAGAGAGTTGACAAAGCTTATGCAGCCACATCTTCCATCATCAATATGAAGGAGCAAGCCCTCAGACTTTACACTCTCAGGCATACCTTTCAATATCAAAAGGAAAGAGTGAGGATTTGGCCTGATCCCAGGGTCTCTCACAGAATTCATAAGAACAATATACCTCGGAGATACATTGGCCAGGTGAAAAAGATCGTAGATGAAGTGATCTCTCTGGTCTTTGTAGTTTCACCCTGGGAAATCCTAGAAGACTTCAAGAAGGCCTACAAAGCTAATCTACCCCTCAGAAGATGCTGGAAAACAAAATAGTGAAAAAGGGGTTAGTTTACAAGAGGCTTGAGGAAGTCAGGAAAAATGAGCTCCAGTTGTTCCTAGAGGGTAATCACCGGATGAGTTTGCTTACAGAATAATAACAACTGTGGAGCTAAAGAATGGGAAACAGGCCAAATACCTGTCTGAGTATTATGGGCCGGAATCATTGTTTGAAGGAGGTGCTGAAGAGCTAACCATGGAGGAACAAATCACCTTCCTTGAGGCCTACACAAGAGAGTCGTACAGACTCATTATGGGGAAGTGAATCTCATGAATGGGATAACAACTCTGTGTCCAGTTCCCCAAAACAGAGTTCCCATTCATACTCTGCCAAACAAATATTTGAGGTTCTTCCCAGGCCGGAGCGTACATGGGTCATCTTCTCTACTGATCAAGAAGGAAAAAGACCAACATTTTTGCCATCAATAAGTGGGAGTATAAATAAGTTAGAGGTTTTGGCTGCATTGGTTCAGGGGGAGTTTGTTGGACCAAAAGAACCAATGAGCCAAGATCAGAAAACCTCTAAGTCCCACACGGTATCACAACAACTGCTGAAAGCCTCATCAGTAGTTTGACAAGTGCTGAAGACTTCAACAGCTGAAGATCAAGTGCTGAAGACCTTAACAGCTGAAGAACCAAAGTGCTGAAGTACAACAGCTGAAGAACACAAGTGCTGAAGCTGAAAGACCAAAGTACTGAAGTACAACAGCTGAAGAGTTCACAAGTGCTGAAGATCAACAACTGATGTACAAAGTCTGAAGACAAAGACTGAAGACATCAGCTGATGATATCTACTGAAGTCATCAGCTGATGAAACGCCTGAAGGTCAAAGTCTGAAGATCAAGTACTGAAGCCTCAGTAGTTTGTCACAACTGCTGAAGAGTACTTCTTCAGTAGTTGTGATATCAGTAGTTTTATTTTCTTGTTTCAGTAGTTTTGTAAAACGACTGAAGAGCTTGTTCTTCAGTCGTTGTAGTTTCAGTAGTTTTATATTTTGTACTTAACTTGCTGATATGTTCTCAGTAGTTGTGAACATTTCAGTAGTTTGTTAAGAATTAGTTATTTCTGTATTGGATCTGCCAGTTGTCACTTTCCGTGATAACAGCAGTGACTGTTGCACTCTATATAAGGAGTGACAACCTATTGTAATGAATGAATGAAATGAGAATTGAATGGAATGAATGATTGATTCGATTAGAAATATTCTTCATCTATAAACATTCCCAGAAATCAGAAATACATACTCTCCCATAACTATGCGATCTTAATGCTCACATATATTGTTAGCTTGCTACAATTTGTCTAATTCGTGTTTGTATTCCGCTGCGTTATATTCTGTTACATCAACCTGTGATCACTGATCCTGTCACTCCATCTATGTGCTTCATCATCGGTTATTTCGGGTGTCAACTTACTCTCTACCTCGTCTTTGTATAATTCTGGTTTGTATTCCAATTCTCCTTCAAGTGAGATTTGCTTGTACTCTTTCCGCGTATCCAAATAATCCTCAAGCAAATTGACATTTTAAACCCTTGGGGAGTGAGTCGAGTTCTTCTTATCGACTATAACCTGCCATTAACGAAAAAAAAAAAAGATTCCGAAGCTACTGGGGAAGCTTGACAGTAAATAAATCTCGGGCCATGATGGATAGGATGGAAATTGATCTTTTACCTTTCCACCAAGCCAATAAGTCAAAATTTTTCAAATCTTCATGTGGATAAAAAGTTTGTTCCACCATATCTCCTGAGTTCACTAATCGGAGTGTACCACGTTGACCTTTATTAATTCAACCTTAAAGTATTATTAAATCAAACATTGAATCATTCGAACTTTTGGCATTTGCCGCATGCCTTAATGCCTCATGGATTTCTGATGTTTCCTCATATTTTAACAAATAAACATAATACATTTTTTAAATTTTTTTGTTAAAAGTATATTTAAGTTTTACTATATAATGGTTTAGCAACTTCTAAAATCATATTAGAAGTAATTTTATAAGTAAGTTTCAACCTCGATAATTTTAAACAAGTGTTTAAAGTAGCGGCACATGTAATAGCCAGCTGCATTTCCTTAAAATACTTTTTAAGTTTATATTTTATTGGAGGTATCATATGAATAAGGTTTACACCTAAACGACATCTCATTTAATTTGAAGTCATTAAAAAATTTAGTGAAGTACTAACGGACTCGTTGGATAATAAATTCTAAAAAAAGTAATTGTGTTTTTAAAAATTTGAAACATTTTGGTTATTTCTTCAATAATGGCCCAACTCGTTGGATAGTAAGTATTTGCCTTTCTATGTCTTTCCAAACTATTACGAAAGTTTACTAAACTTTATTTTTGTTCATAGTCTTTTTAAACATGTTACAAGTGGAATTTCATCGTGTTGGTACGTCCCGATTCAGACCTAAATATTTGGAATTTGCGTCTTTACAAAACTTGCGATATCTGATATATCTTTGGTTATAGCTAAAAATGTCACGTAACATTCTTCTACAACCATCTTTCATTGTTCCAATCATTTTTAAATCATCTCAAAGGATAAGTTTATAATGTGTGCAACACATCGACTATGAAAAAAAACACCCCTCACACATTGGTCTATATTTTAATTTCAAATGATCTATTGCAAGCGTGTTATTTGACGCATTATCAAAAGATATATAAATTATTTTGTTTTCTATTTTATATGTTTTAATAACTTTATCAATGAGATAAAAAAATTTTTGGACGGTATGAGGATAATCAAACAATTCAAACGCAATAGTATGTTTCATCATTTACCCCAAATCGGGTTCAACCCAATGGCTGGTGACACAATTGTACGAGTCCTATGAACCATGAGGAGTCGATCAAACAACACTAGTTAAGTTAACACCGGTTTGTAAATTTTCAAAATAAAATATTAATTCATTTTTAGCTTTTCTCCATATTTTTAAACAATCTATTCGTAAAGTAGCACGACTTACATTGGTGTAACGTGGTTGGAATGAGTCGAGTCAAACATTCATTGTCGAAATGTTTGAATGACAAGCTTTCTTGAAGCTTGACCTTGAGATGATTCACCTTTTAACTATAAGGCCCCGTTCCCGGGACGCTTACAGCCGGTCAATCATTGCACATAAAACATATATTTTCATTAAATTAAGGAAAAACAATACAGTGGAATCATCAAAATAAACATCTCATTTCATTATAAAAGTTTTTGCAAAACAATACATCGTTATCAAGTTACAAAATACATGTTGCATTACATCACAATAGCATAATAAAAATGGATGCCATCCAAAAGAGCTGAGTAGCCGCCCCGTGCCATCCTCAGCAACATTACATGCCAACTGGAAACACATAAAAGTCAGCGTTACTGAGTGAGTTGTAGTTTTAATTTAAAACAAACTTTACTTTCGTTAAAACCGTTCTTTACTTTCTTTCACAATCATACTATACTGTCGTACATGATCACACATCGTACGTACACATAGATATTAATATTACATCTTCATTATTTGTTTGTTCATTCCGTACATTCGTCATTAAATCATCACTTTCATTCGGACCAATGCCATGTGCTTCACCCCACTGTATGCATAAAGCCGGTACTGGGCCTGAGGTCTTTCATAGACCCCGAACATTATGCACGAAGTTGACTCTAGTACCTATGGTAAGCGGCAAGGGTCCCATACATATGGTCAATCACAAGGATTGCCCCTAGTGTGCATCCTTCTGGGGTACTTAACCTGCACACAGTTGAGCTAACACCCTTCATTGGGTGTGAACCTCCTTACATATGCTTAATCATACGGATCAAGCCCCAGTTGCATCCTCTGGGGTAGCTAACCCGCACACGGTTGAGCTAACACCCTTCATTGGTGTGAACCTCCTTACATATGCTTGCAAGCCTTTCATACTTTCATTCATTCATTAATGCATGCATTCTTCATTTCTTTCTCTTTTTATTATCTTCCACTTTACGTTACATAATACTTTTCATTTTACTTATTAACATTCAACGTAAAGCCACAGGAAAATAATCATACATAATAAGGAACAACAACATAAACATACAAAACATCACCATACAAGGCACCGTCATACATACACAATATATGTCATACATACCATCATGCATAAACATCAATCATACATCATCAACATCATAATGTCTATGACCTCAAAAGTCAACTTATACAAACCCCCGGGAATTCCCCAAGTCAAAGCCTACATCTGCACTTTCCCCCGAAACTCAGAAAACAAACTATAATCTTTCGGGCGCACGAGTCTATCTGCACTTTCACACACAAACACATACACACGGGTTCAACACACACACTTCAAAAACAGGTTTTACTATGTGCTCCAGCCCCAAATCAGTTGAAAATATGCAAAAGAGGGGTCCAATAACTCACACAAACAACCCCGTCGAGTAGAGCTTCAAACCAACCCGCTACACCTCAACTTTCACGCCCGAATCCATGAAACCAAAGCTCGAAACCTCTTTTCTCCCTCTCTTCTCTCTATGGCTGAAATTTCTAAGTGTGGGGGAGGAGAGTGGGCTGCCCTCCCCTCTTAATCCCCACTCTTCCAAACCTTCTCCCGTTTTGGCAAGTTTGGTCCCTCGACTTTGGGCTTTATTTCTTTTCTTTCTCTTTTTCTTCTTTCTTTAGTTTCAAAGGAAATAACCGAGCGTTACAAGTCCACCCTCCTTAAATAGGTTTCGACCCCAAAACCCGTCATTCCTCGAACAAATGTGGGTAATGTTGTCTCATCTCTTCTTCAGTCTCCCACGTAGACTCGGATCCCTTTCTGTGCTTCCACTATACGCGCACAAGTGGGACCACTTTATTCCTCAATCTTTTCTTTTTGCGATCGATGATTGCCACCAGTTGCTCCACATAATTGAGTCGTTCTCCTACCTTGATATCCTCCAGTGGAGCAATCATATCTTCGTTTGCCAAACATTTCCTCGGATGTGATACGTGGATTGTCGAGGAATTCCACTTAACTCCTCTTGTAATTCTAGTCTATTGGCCACCTCTCCTACCGTGCAATGATTCGGAAAGGCCTATGTATCTCGGGCTCAACTTGCCCCGCTTTCTAAACAGAATAATACCCTTCCAAGGTGAGACCTTCAACATAACCCTGTCACCCACCTAGAACTCAATCAATCTACGTCGTTTATCAGCATACGACTTCTGTTTATCTTTGGCTACCTTCATGAAGGCCTTGATCCTTTCAAGCTTCTCAGTCGTAGCCTCAATCATCTCAACGCTTCCTAACTCTTCTGACCAATATCACCCCAACAGACGGGTGTCCCACATCTCTACCGTATAAGCATCTCATAAGGGGGCATACTAATGCTGGCATGATAACTGTTGTTATACGAGAACTTAGCTAACGGTAAGTGGTCCTCCCAACTTCCTCCAAAATTAGTGACGCATGCCCGGAGCATATCCTCCAGCGTCTGAATCCTCCTTTTTGACTGACCATCCGTTTGGGGATGAAAGTCGTGCTAATGTGTAAACTCGTCCCCATAACATCGTGGAATTTCTTCCAAAATTTGGATGTAAACCGAGTGTCGCGATCAGACACAATAGACACCAGTACACCATGACGAGTTACAATTTCTTTGATGAACAGATCCGCTAACCTCTCCAATGAATATGTCTCGCGGATCGGTAGGAAGTGAGCACTCTTCGTCAAGCTATCAACTATCACCCATATGACATCATACCCTTTCGGGGTACGTGATAGCTTCGTAATAAAATCCATGGTGATGTTCTCCCACTTCCACTCTGGTAGATCTTCCCATATAACTTTTAGTGCTTGGCCTTCACTTGTAAACAAGTAAGGCATTTACTCACATACCCCCACATCATGCTTCATACCCGGACACCAATAGTCTTCTTCATGTCTTGGTACATCTTTGTAGCACCAGGATGGATAGAGTATCGAGTCTTATGAGCTTCGTCCATAATTCTCATGCGTAGATCCCCAAAACGAGGAATCCACATCCGTCCGAATCGGGTTCTAACACCGAGTGTGTTTTCACCCAATTCTACAATCAGACCTCTCATTCTTTTGGAGTTAAGATGATCTTCTTTCAATGCCTCATCTTGGAACTCTTTGACTTGCTTCATCACATCGGAGGTCATGATCAACTGATAAGCTTTCACCCGAATCGGTTCAGTTCTCTTTCCAGCTAAGGGCATCCGCCACCACGTTGGCTTGCCCAGATGGTAATGGATCTCGCAATCATAATATTTATAAGTTCCAACCATCGTCTCTGCCTCATGTTCCAATCTTTCTGTTCAAAGAAGTACTTCAGGCTCTTGTGGTCAGTGAATATGGTGCACTTCATCCCAAAAAGGTAGTGCCTCCAAATCTTTAGTACAAAGACCACAGCTGATAGCTCCAAGTCATGAGTAGGATAATTGACCTCATGAACCTTCAACTATCAGGATGCATAGGCTTTAACCTTTCCTCTCTGTATTAACACACACCCAACCCCGAGTAGGAAGCATCAGAATAAACCACCAGATCTTCACTTCTATCCGGTAATGACAGAACATGAGATTGAGTCAACCTCACCTTTAATTCCTCGAACTCCTTCTCTTGAGCTTGACCCCATACAAACTTCACATCTTTCCGGGTCAACTTGGTTAGTGGAGAAGCGATCTTAGAGAAGTCTTGAATGAATCTCCTGTAATAACCCGCCAAACCTAAGAAACTACGAATCTTGGATGGCGTCTTGGGAGACTTCCACTGCATCACCGCCTCCACCTTTGCCGGTCCACCATAATTCCCTTGGGATTCACCACATGACCCAAGAACTGAACTTTGCGCAACCAAAATGCGCACTTGGAGAACTTGGCGTACAACTTCTCCTTTCTCAACGTCTCCAGGACCTCCCGAATGTGATACGCATGCTCTATCTCGCTCTTCGAATAAATCAGGATATCATCAATAAACACAATCACTGATTTATCCAACATCGGCTGACACACTCGATTCATCAAATCCATAAAAGCAGCTGGCGCATTGGTCAAACCAAAACACATGACAAGAAACTCGTAATGTCCATAGTGGGTGCGAATAGCTGTTTTAGGAACATCCTGCTTGTTCATTTTCAACTGATGGTAACTAGATCGAAGGTCTATTCTTGAAAACCAACTGGCACCTTGAAACTAATCAAACAAATCATTAATTCTTGGTAACGGGTATCGGTTCTTTATCGTCAACTTATTCATCTCACGGTAGTCAGTACACATCCTCATGCTACCGTCTTTCTTCTTCACAAATAGGACCGGAGCATCCCAAGGGGAGATACTCGGTCTAATAAACCCCTTATTGAGCAGCTCTTGCAATTGCTCCATCAACTCTTTCATCTCAGTCGGAGCCAAACGATACGGTGCATTGGCCACAGGTTGGGCACCCTGTATCAAGTCAATCTGGAACTTGATCTCACGGTCAGCTGACACTCCTGGTAAGTCTTGTGGGAACACGTCTGGAAAGTCACACACAACCGGTACTTCAGACAGTTGTGGTGTTAGCGTAGCCACATCCTTTACATAGGCCAAGTAGGCATTATATCCACGCCTCATGCACTTTCCCGCCACCACGATTGAGATTACTTTTGGGATCGTCGTGACCCGATCCCCATAAACTGTCACCATACTCCCGCCAGGCGCTGTCAAACGATCATCTTCTTGCGACACACAATGTTCACCTCGTAATCCGCTAACCAATCCATCCCAAGAACTACATCGAAACCACCTAAGGTCATCACGAATGGTCTAACAGGAAATGTACGACCTTCTAATTCCACATCACAGTCTTCTATCATCTCAGAAATTCTGGTAGACTTACTTATGGCAGTTTCTACATCAAAGGGTGCATCAACACTCCTACTACTAACATGCAGTTTAGCACATAAAGTAGCAGAAATAAGACGTTTACTAGCACCAGAATCAAATTACACGGAGGCTAAAGTTTGGTTTACTAAAAACGTACCTGACACAACATCAGGGTCCGTCCTAGCCTCCTCCTGCGTCATCGTAAACGCTCTGGCGCTCGCCCTCTACCCTTCGGTCTCGGTCATCTTCTTCCCTACACCAGAACTTTTAGCCCTCGGCTTGTTGTAGTCTCTGCTCATGTGGCCCTCCCCGCCACAATTAAAACACTTCCCAGTCTTACACTCCCTCGCCATGTGGCCAGGCTTCCCACATTTGAAGCACACGTTCAATCCCACTCTACATTCGCCAGTGTGCTCCTTTCCACACTTGCCATACCTCTTCGACCCTACACCCGATGTGACCACACGTCGGTCATCCACCCTGGCACCTTTGTTGTTTGGAGCGCCTCCGCCACGTCCAAATCGCTTCCTGTTCCAATTACGATCACCACTACCTTTCTTGCTGGCTTCAGCCACCACCACCTCTCGCTCATCATACAACCTTCCTGCCAAATCAACCGCCGACCTAAATGTGCTCAGTCAGCAACGATCATGTGCCTATGGATATCCACCAACAAGCCCTGAGTATACCGCTTAATCTTTCATGACAAGGCGTCACTTTATCCGCACCAGCCGTGCCATTTCATTAAACTTCGTAGTGTATTGCTGATGAGTCATTGTTCCTGCTTCCAGCTGCAGAACTCCCTTTCCACCTTATCCATGTCCCTATGAGGACAAAACTCCTCAATCACCAACTTTTTCAGCTCAGACCACCTTATCCTCCCAATAGCCTGACTACCCTCAGCTTGGACAATATTGTCCTACCAGCATAAAGCCGAGTCCACGAAAGAGTGAATAGCAAACTTCACTTTCTGATCTTCCCAACACTCGCTGATGTTCCGAACAACTTCTATTTATCTCACTCATCGGTGAGCAGTAGCAGCAGTGCCATTACCATCAAAAGTAGGGGGCTTACACCTTTGAAATGCCCCGTAGTTACAACCTCGTGCCGCCTCCGGCACAGGCTCTTCTTCTTCCTTCTCTTCATCATCATCAGATAGAACGTCTCAGTCTCGGGCTGTCTTCTTTTGCCCGTAGGACTACTTCTTTCCTTCCTTTCTCCTTCCCTCACAGCCTTGATAACTTCGGTCACCACAGACGGTAAGATTGTCTGCATGACCTGATGAACTTCTTCCACAACAGCCATTTTTACTAAGACTCTCAAATTGGTGCTCTCATCACCACCCTCCGGATGAGGGGTCTCGGGTTCTTCATGAACCACCTTTACAACTCTAGGTCTTCCTCTTTTGGGTCGCGGTTCAGCACCACGACCTCACCACGTGAAGCTTTCGAAGATCTACCACTGGCCATCCACACACACACTGAAAGATTCAAATACCAACACGATCATTCAAGGGAACAGCTCAGTTTATGTCAAGTATAGTAAGTCCCTAATTACAGTGGCCAGTTATGTATAGCCATTTACTTTTCTCTTCATACCCCAAACGTTACCTATCCTGACTACATCAGTATCTAAATCTACAAACAACAAATAAATCACCTAACATGCACACATAATGTCGGTTAACATTAAGAAAATACCTGATGACACGCAGCTACTCGGACTGGCATCCCTTCCCTTTCGTCCCATTCTCAGTTTATGTTTAGGTTTCTTTTAAAAATTTACCCGTTTCACTTAAACTTTGGCTCTAATACCAACTTGTAAGGCCTCGTTCCCGGAACGCTTACAGCTGGTCAATCATTACACATAAAACATATATTTTCATTAAATTAAAGAAAAATATTGCAGTGGAATCATCAAAATAGACATCTCATTTCATTATAAAAGCTTTTGCAAAACAATACATCGTTATCAAGTTACAAATACATGTTGCATTACATCCCAAAAGCATTATAAAAATGGATGCCATCTAAAAGAGATGAGTAGCCATCCCGCCCATCCTCAGCAACATTACATGCCAACTGGAAACGCATAAAAGTCAGCGTTGCTGGTGAGTTCTAGTTTTAATTTAAAACAAACTTTATTTTCGTTAAAACCGTTCTTTACTTTCTTTCACAATCATACTATATTGTCATACATGATCACACATTGTACGTACACATAGATAATATTATTATTATCTTCATTATTCGTTCGTTCATTCTTACATTCATCATTAAATCTTTACTTTCATTCGGACCAATGCCATGTGCTTCACCCCACCGTATGTGTAAGGCCCTATTCCCGGGATGCTTACAGCTGATCATTCATTGCACATAAACCATATATTTCCGTTAAATTAAAGAAAACACTCAGTGTAATCATTAAAACAGACATCTCATTTCATTATAAAAGCTTTTGCAAAACAATACATCGTTATCAAACTACAAAATACATGTTGCATTACATCACAAAAGCATTATAAAAATGGATGCCATCCAAAAGAGCTGAGTACCCGCCCCGTGCCATCCTCAGCAACATTACCTGCCAATTAGAAACACATAAAAGTCAGCGTTGTTGAGTGTGTTCTAGTTTTAATTTAAAACATACTTTACTTTCGTTAAAACTGTTCTTTACTTTTGCATGTGAACACACATCATACGTACACATAGATAATATCATTATTATCTTCATCATTCGTTCATTAACTTCCATTCATTCATCCTTTCTTACTTTCATTCATACGTTCATCATTACTTTATTTCATTCCATCGAAAACCATGAACTTTACCCCACCGTCATGCATAAAGCGGGTACTGGGCCGGGGCCTATTATAGACCCCCCGTCATGGCGCACAACATCCTGGCCACAGTACCTAAGGGTAAATTCAGGTGTACCGTTGTCATGTGCTATACCCACCATCATGCATAAAGCGGATATTGGGCCGAGGTCTATCATAGACCATCCGTCATGGCGCACAACAGCCTGGCCATAGTATTAGGGTAAGCGGAAAAGGTTCTATACAAATGGTCGGTCATAAAGACGGACCCCGGTGTGCATCCTTCTAGGGTAGCTAACCCACACACCGTTGGACTAACACCCTTCATTGGTTGTGTTCCCACATTCAAGGCTTGCAAGACTTACTTTACTTCCCATCGTTCATTAACGTATGCATTCATTCATCATGTTCCTCTTTTCATTATCTTCCACTTTACGTTACATAATACTTTTCATTTTGTTCATTAACATTCAACATAAAGCCACGGGAAAATAATCATACATAACAAAGAACATGAACAGAAACATACAACATCAGCATACAAGGCACAACATACATACATACATCATACATACCATCATGCATAAACATACAACATCATACATCGTCATCCATGCCCATCATAATGTCTATGACCTCAAAAGTCAACTTATATGAACCTTCGGGAACCTCCCAAGTCAAAACCTACATATGCGCTTTCCCCCGAAAGTCAGAAAATAAACTATGTTCTTTCGGGCGTATGAGCCCTATTTGGGCGAATGGGCCCTATTCAGTCGCATGGCCTCCAATGCGTATGAGAACACTTCGGCGTATGGGCACTATGGGTGAATGAACACTTAGGCGTATGGACTCCCAGTCGCATAGCCTTTAGTCACATGAATCCCATGCGTATGAACCTCACTCGCATGGTATTCGGGTGTATGGGCTTCAGTCATATGACCTTCATCCGCATTTCCCCCAGTTGCATGACGCTCATCCGCATTTCCTTCAGTCGCATGACCATCATGATTATGACTCTCAGTCACATGTCACCCATGCGCACGGACTTCAGTCGCATGCCTTTCGGTTGTATATCCTCCAGTCGCATGCCATTCGGTTTCCTGGCTTCCAGTCGCATAGCCTTAGCTGGGTGTCTAATGTAGTCTTCCCCGAACCTAATCTACAATTTTTGGCTTCCAAACCCTCTCAAACCTGTTCTAAGCTCAATCACCATCCTAAACCTTAGAAACACATACCACAACACCATTCAAGCACAACCAAGCCCGAAATCAAACCCCACCTGAATCATACACATACACATACAAACGGGTTTACACCCAACACAACCAAAAAGGATTTTTCATGTGTTCCAGCCCCAAAAATCAGTTGAAAACGTGTAAAAGAGGGGTCGTAGAACTCACATTAACAGCCTCTTCGGGTATAGCTTCTCACAAACCCGCTTGCCTTCTACTTTTCCACCTCGATTCTTCAAAAAACCCTAGCGTTTGCCCTTTCTCCTTTCTCTTTCTCTCTCTAGCCGAATGATGTGGGGAGAATGAGGGGAGAATGGGTTGCCACGCCTATTTTATACCCCCGCTCCTCCAAAGATTTTCTTGTTTTGGCACGTTCGGTCCCCCCGACTTTGGGCTTTATTTCTTTTCTTTCTTTTTCCTTCTTTCTTTGTCTTCAAAGGAAATAACAATGTGTTACAAGTCCACCCCCTTTAAATAGGTTTCGTCCCCGAAACCTGTTATTCCTTGATAGACGTGGGTAATGCTGTCTCATCTCTTCTTCAGTCTCCCACGTAGACTTGGATCCCTTCTGTGCTTCCACTGTACGCTCTCAAGTGGGACCACTTTATTCCTCAATCCCTTTTCTTTACGGTCGATGATTGCCACTGGTTGCTCCACATAATTGAGCCGTTCGTCTACCTCGATATCCTCCAGTGGAACAATCATGTCTTCGTCTGCCAAACATTTCCTCAGATGAGATACGTGGAATGTCGGATGAATTCCACTTAACTCCTCTGGCAACTCCAGTCTATAGGCCACCTCTCCTACTGAGCAATGATTCAGAAAGGCCCTATGTACCTTGGGCTTAATTTGCCCCGCCATCTGAACCGAATATACCCTTCCAAGGTGAGACTTTCAACATAACTCTATCACCCACCTGGAATTCAATTGGTCTACGTCGTTTATTAGCGTACGGTTTCTGTCTATCTTTGGTTGCCTTCATGAAGGCCTTGATCTTTTCAAGCTTCTCAGTCATAGCCTTGATCACCTTGACATTTCCTAACTCTTTCTGACCAATATCACCCCAACAGACGGGTGTTCTGCATCTCCTACCGTATAACATCTTATAAGGGGCATGCCAATGCTGACATGATAACTGTTGTTATATGAGAACTCAGCTAACGGTAAGTGGTCTACCAACTTCCTCGAAAATCAATGAAACAAGCACAAAGAATATCCTCTAAAGTCTGAATGGTCCATTCTGACTGACCATTCGTTTGGGGATGATAAGTCGTGCTAATATGTAACCTCGTCCCCATCACGTTGTGGAATTTCTTCCAAAATTTGGATGTAAACCAGGTGTCACAATCAGACATAATAGACACCGGCACACCATGACGAGTTACAATATCCTGATGAATAGATCCGCCAACCTCTCAGGTGAATATGTCTCGCGGATCGGTAGGAAGTGAGCACTCTTCGACAAACGGTTAACTATCACCGATATGGCATCATACCCTTTCGGGGTACGCGGTAGCTTTGTAATGAAATCCATGGTGATGTTCTCCCACTTCCACTCCGGTATATCCAAAGGTTGCATCTTCCCATACGGCTTTTGGTGCTCGACCTTCACTTGTAAACAAGTAAGCATTTACCCACATACTCCACCACATCACGCATCATACCCGACCACCAATAGTCTTTCTTCATGTCTTGGTACATCATTGTAGCATCGGGATGAATAGAGTACCGAGTCTTATGAGCTTCATCCATAACCTTCACACGTAGATCCCCAAAACGAGGAATCCACATTCGCCCGAATTGGGTCCTAACACCGAGTGTGTTTTCAACCAGATCCGGAACCAGGCCTCTCATTCTTTCGGAGTTAAGATGATCTTCTTTCAATGCTTCATCTTGAAACTCCTTGACCTGGTTCATGACATCAGAGGTCATGACCAACTATTATGCCTTCACCCAAATCGGCTCGGGTCTTTCCTTTCGACTAAGGGCATCCACCACCACGTTGGCCCTGCCTGGATGGTAATGGATCTCACAATCATAATCCTTTATGAGCTCCAACCATCATCTCTGCCTAATGTTTAGGTCCTTCTGCTCAAAGAAGTACTTTAAGCTCTTATGGTCGGTGAATATGGTGCACATCATCCCGTAAAGGTAGTGCCTCCAAATCTTTAATGCAAAGACCACAGTTGCTAGCTCCAAGTCATGAGTAGGATAATTGACCTCATGAACCTTCAACTGTCGGATGAATAGGATATAACCTTTCCTCTCTGCATTAACACGCATCGCAACCCCGAGTAGGAAGCATCAGAATAATCCACCAGATCTTCACTTCTATCGGATAATGACAGAACAGGAGCTTGAGTCAATCTCGCCTTTAACTCCTCAAATGCCTTCTCTTGAGCTTGACCCCATACAAATTTTACATCTTTTCGGGTCAACTTGGTTAGTGGAGAAGTGATCTTAGAGAAGTCTTGAATGAATCTTCTGTAGTAGCCCGCCAAACCCAATAAACTACGAATCTCAGATGGCGTCTTTGGAGACTTCCATTGCATCACTGCCTCCACCTTTTCCAGATCCACCATAATCCCCTCGCGATTCACCACGGGACCCAAGAATTGAACCTCGCGTAACCAGAATGTGCACTTGGAGAATTTAGCATACAGCTTCTCCCTCCTCAGCGTCTCCAACACCTCTCGAATATGACCGGCATGCTCCTCTTCACTCTTGGAATAAATCAAGATATCATCAATAAATAAAATCACTGATTTATCCAACATCGGTCGACACACTCGATTCATCAAGTCCATAAAAGCAGCCGGCGCATTAGTCAAACCAAATGACATAACAAGAAACTCGTAGTGACCATAACGCGTGCAGAAAGTTGTTTTAGGGATATCCTGTTCTTTCACCTTTAACTGATGGTAGCCTGATCGAAGATCTATCCTTGAGAACCAACTGGCACCTTGAAGCTGATCAAACAAATCATCAATTCTTGGTAACGTGTATTGGTTCTTTACTGTCGACTTGTTCAGCTCACGGTAGTCTATACACATTCTCATACTATCGTCTTTCTTTTTCACATATAAGACCGGAGCACGCCAAGGAGAGATACTTGGTCTAATAAATCCCTTACCTAACAGCTCTTGTAATTGCTCCATCAAATCTTTCATCTTAGTCGGAGCCAATCGATATGGTGCCTTAGCAACAGGTTGGGCACCTAGTATCAAGTCAATTTGAAATTCGATCTCTCGGTCTGGTGGCACTCCTGGTAAGTCGTCGGGAAACACATCTGGAAAGTCACACACCACTGATACGTCGGTCAGTTGTGGTGTTAGCGTATCCACATCCTTTACGTAGGCCAAGTAGGCACAACATCCACGCCTTATGCATTTTCCCGCCACCGTTATCGAAATCACCTTCAGGATCGTAATGACTCGATCACCATAAACCGTCACCAAACTCCCATCAGGTGCTAACAAACGAATCATCTTCTTGCGACACACAATGTTCGCCTCGTAGTCCGCCAACCAATCTATTCTCAGGACTACGTCCAACCCGCCTAAGGTCTTCACGAATAGTCTAACAGGAAACTTATGACCTTCTAATTCTATATCACAACCTTCTAACTGCTCAGAAATCCTGGTAGCGTTACCTATGTAGTTTCTACATTGAAGGGCTCATCAATACTTCTACTCCTAATGGGGAACTTAGCACCAAAGGCATCAGAAATAAAACTCCTACTGGCACCAGAATCAAACAACACAACAGTAAAAGTTTGGTTACTAGATATGTACCTGACATGACATCGGGGTCCGTCCTAGCCTCCTCCCTGTTCATCGTGAAGGCTCCGCGCTCGCCTCCTGCCCTCTAGTTCCAGTCATCCTCTTTGCCCAAAAACTCTCATCCCTTGGCTTCTTATAGTCTTTGCTTATATGACCCTTTTCGCCACAGTTATAACACATCTTCATCCCACAGTTCTTTGCCAGATGACCAGGCCTCCCACATTTGAAGCAGAGGTTTGATCCCCACCCATACTCTCCAGTATGCCGTTTAGCACACTTATCACACTTCCTTGTCTCCGCACCAGACGGAGCTACACGTCGGTCATCCGTCCTGGCAACCTTGTGATTTGGAGTGTAACCCCCACGCTCACCCGCTTTCCGTTCCAATTCTTGTTGCCGCTACACTTCTTGTTCACTTCAATCACGGTCATCTCCTTCACTGCCCTAATTACCTTAGTCACCATAGACGGCAGAATCGCCTGCATGACCTGTTGGACTCCCTCGACAACAGCCTCTTTCAATGTGGTCCTCAGACTAGCACTATCATCACTATATTCCGGGTGATGGATCTTGGGCTCTTTGTGTGCCATTTCAGCAGCCATAGTCAAACTTCTCGTGACAAGCGGTCCAGCACCACGTCCACCACAACCTTCACCTAACGAAACCTTTGGAGATCTACCACCGGCCATCCACAACACACATTAAAAGATTCAAACGCTAACACGGTCATTCAAGGGAACAACTCAGTTTATGTCAAGTATAGTAAGTCCCTAATTACAGTGGCCAGTTGTGATTAGCCACTTACTTTACTCTTCATACCCCAAGCATTTCCTATCCTGACTACATCAGTATCTAAATCTACAAGCAGCACATAAACCACATAACATGCGCACATAATACCAATTATCATTAAGAAAATACCTGATGGCACGCAGCTACTCGGACTGGCATCCCTTCCCTTTCCGTCCCATTTTCAGTTTAAGTTTAGGTTTATTTTGAAATTTTACCCGTTTCACATAAACTTTGGCTCTGATACCAACTTGTAAGGCCCCATTCCTGGGACGCTTACAGTTGGTCATTCATTGCATATAAAACATATATTTTTGTTAAATTAAAGAAAACACTACAGCGGAATCATTAAAACAGACATCTCATTTCATTATAAAAGCTTTTGCAAAACAATACATTGTTATCAAACTACAAAATACATGTTGCATTACATCACAAAAGCATTATGAAAATGGATGCCATCCAAAAGAGCTGAGTAGCCGCCTCGTGTCATCCTCAACAACATTACCTGCCAACTGGAAACACATAAAAGTCAACGTTGCTGAGTGTGTTCTAGTTTTAATTTAAAACATACTTTACTTTCGCTAAACTGTTCTTTACTTTTGCATGTGAACACACATCATACGTACACATAGATAATATCATTATTATCTTCATCATTCATTCATAAACTTCCATTCATTCATCATTTCTTACTTTCATTCATACATTCATCATTACTTCATTTCATTCCATCAAAAACCATGAACTTTACCCCACCGTCATGCATAAAGCGGGTACTGGGCCGGGGCCTATCATAGACCCCCATCATGGAGCACAGCATCCTGGCCATAGTACCTAAGGGTAAATTCAGGTGTACCGTTGTCATGTGATATACCCATCGTCATGAATAAAACGGATATTGGGTCGAGGTCTATCATAGACCATCCGTCATGGCACACAACAGCCTGACCACAGTATCTAGGGTAAACGATAAAGGTTCTATACAAATGGTCGGTCATAAAGACGGACCCCGGTGTGCATCCTTCTGGGGTAGCTAACCCACACACCGTTGGACTAACACCCTTCATTGGGCGTGTTCCCACATTCAAGGCTTGCAAGACTTACTTACTTCCCATCGTTCATTAATGTATGCATTCATTCATCATGTTTCTCTTTTCATTATCTTCCACTTTACGTTACATAATACTTTTCATTTCGTTCACTAACATTCAACATAAAGCCACGGGAAAATAATCATACATAACAAGGAACATGAATAGAAACATACAGCATCACCATACAAGGCACAACATACATACATACATCATACATACCATCATGCATAAACATACAACATCATACATCGTCATCCATGCCCATCATAACGTCTATGACCTTAAAAGTCAACTTATATGAACCTCCGGGAACCTCCCAAGTCAAAACCTACATCTGCGCTTTCCCCCGAAAGTCAGAAAATAAACTATGTTCTTTCAGGCGTATGAGCCCTATTTGGGCGTATCGGCCCTATTCAGTCGCATGGCCTCCAATGCGTATGAGAACACTTCAGCGTATGGGCATATGGGTGAATGAACACTTAGGTGTATGGACTCCAGTCGCATAGCCTTTAGTCACATGAATCCCATGCGTATGAACCTCACTCGCATGGTATTCGGGTGTATGGGCTTCAGTCATATGACCTTCATCCGCATTTCCCCCAGTCGCATGACGCTCATCCGCATTTCCTTCAGTTGCATGACCATCATGCGTATGACTCTCAGTCACATGGCACCCATGCGCATGGACTTCAGTCGCATGCCTTTCGGTTGTATATCCTCCAGTCGCATGCCATTCGGTCGCTGGCTTCCAGTCGCATAGCCTTAGCTGGGTGTCTAATGCAATCTTCCCCGAACCTAATCTGCAATTTTCGGCTTCCAACCCTCTCAAACCTGTTCTAAGCTCAAATCAACCATCCTAAACCTTAGAAACACATACCACAACACCATTCAAGCACAACCAAGCCCGAAATCAAACACCACCTGAATCATACACATACACATACAAACGGGTTTACACCCAACACAACCAAAAAGGATTTGTCATGTGTTCCAGCCCCAAAAATTCTCCACAAACCGATGGTCAAACCGAATGAACAATCCAAGCCCTCGAGGATCTGCTGCGTCTTTGTGTCCTTGACTTTGGTGGTGATTGGGATACGCATTTACCGCTCGTGGAATTTTCGTATAACAATAGTTATCACTCAAGTATCAAGATGGCAACATTCGAGGCTTTGTATGGTCGTAAATGCCGATCACCGATCTGCTGGACCGACGTTGGTGAAAATTTCATCACTGATCCTGAACTTATACAAGAAACATTCGATAAAGTCTCCACAATCCGCAAGAACCTTGAAATGGCTAGAAGTCGACAAAAGAGTTATGCCGATAAGTGTCGTAAGCCATTGGAGTTCCAAGTTGGCGACATGGTTCTTCTCAAGGTGTTACCGTGGAAAGGTGTTGTTCGCTTTGAAAAGAAGGGTAAACTAGCTCCAAGATTTGTAGGACCTTTCAAAATTCTGAAAAGGGTTGGGAAAATGGCTTATAAACTGGAACTACCTTCCGACCTTAGTGGAGTTCATCCTGTATTCCATGTCTCAAATTTGAGAAAGTGTTTGGCCGACGAGAGTCTGCATGCGGGAACTGTGCCACCGGCTCGTGGAAGGGCTTTCAACATCAATGTCAACCAAGCACAAGCCAACAACGACGTGGTGAATGGTATGTATCTTGTAAATAGTCATTATGCTTCTGTATTGTTTGATTCGGGTGCCGATAGGAGTTTCGTGTCCCTGGAATTCGAGCCTATACTTTCTAAACCGCGTGTTAATCTGGAAAGATCTTTCACGGTCGAGGTCGCCGATGGAAAATCTATCGTTGTTGACGTCGTAATACGTGACTGCACCTTAAGCCTTAACGAACACGAGTTCTTTGTCGACCTTATTCCTGTGCAATTAGGAAGCTTTGATGTTATCATTGGTATGGATTGGTTAGCCAAGCATCGTGCGGAAATTCTATGCTTCGAGAAGTGTTTCCGAATTCCTTTATCGACTGGTGATACTTTGAAGGTCTTTGGGGAGAAATCATCCCAAAGACTCAAACTCATGTCTTGCATCAAGGCCCGCAAGTGCTTAAGTAAAAACTACATGGCTTTCATGGCATATGTAGTTAATACGAAAGCCAAGGGTAAGGAGTTGAAAGACATTCCTGTTGTGTGGGACTTTCCGGAGGTTTTTCTCGAGGATCTCAAAGGGTTACCTCCCGTGTGAGAAGTTGAGTTCAAGATCGACTTAATCCCTGGCGCAAACTCTGTGGCTAAATCACCTTATAGTCTTGCACCATCTGAAATGCAGAACTTGCTAGTCAACTGCAAGAGTTGACCGATAAGGGTTTCATTCGCCCTAGTTCATCACCGTGGGGTGCACCTGTACTATTTGTGAAGAAGAAGGATGGTTCATTTCGTATATGCATCGATTACCGAGAACTCAACAAGCTTACTATCAAAAACCGATACCCTCTTCCTCGAATCGATGATCTCTTCGATCAACTTCAAGGAGCAACTCAATTCTCAAAGATCGATCTACGTTCTGGGTATCATCAACTACGTGTTCATGATGATGACATTCCAAAGACCGCTTTTCGTACTCGATATGGACACTATGAGTTCATGGTCATGCCTTTTGTTTTGACCAATGCACCTGTCGTGTTCATGGATCTCATGATCGAGTATGTAAACTGTATTTGGATAAGTTCGTGATCGTGTTCATTGATGACATTCTTATTTATTCCAAGACAAAAATCGATCACGAGACGCACTTACGACAAGTTCTTGGACTTTTGAAGAAGGAGCAATTATACATCAAGTTTTCCAAGTGTGAATTTTGGTTGGAGGAGGTTCAATTCTTAGGGAATGCGGTGAATAGCCAAGAAATTCACGTTGATCCTGCTAAAATTGAAGCCGTGAAGAATTGGTGTGTGCCCACAACCCCAACTGAGGTTCGTTCTTTTTTGGGCTTAGCGGGATATTACCGTAGGTTCATAGGGAATTTCTCAAAGATTGCTAAACCATTAACGACGCTAACCCAAAAGAATCGACTCTTTGAATGGGGACCCGAGCAAGAAGAGGCTTTCGAGACATTAAAACGCAAGTTGTGTAACGCTCCTATTCTCACACTTCCCAATGGAAACGATGACTTTATCGTGTATTGCGATGCTTCTAATCAAGGTCTTGGTTGTGTTCTCATGCAACGAGGCAAAGTTATAGCATACGCATCGAGGCAATTGAAGGTTCATGAAGTGAAGTACACAACTCACGATCTTGAACTTGGTGCTGTGGTTTTTGCATTGAAGATTTGGCGACACTATCAATATGGACGCAATGTATAGTCTACACCGACCATAAGAGTCTCCAACATGTGTTCAACCAAAAGGATCTCAACACGAGACAAAGACGCTGGATTGAGTTGATTAGCAACTACGACTGCGACATTCGCTATCACCCTGGAAAGGCGAATGTTGTAGCCGACGCGCTGAGTCGCAAGGTCCACAACAAGAATGTCTCGCTCCAAGAAATTCAAGATTTAAGGCAATGGTTTGATACACTAGGAGAATTTGATACCGAGATTCATGTGGATGTCAACGAGGCTACTATCATGCTTCAAAACATAAGGATCAATAGTGACCTTGAGTTATGCATTCGCGAGGCTCAACAAGCAGCACTAACCGACGAAGGGAAAGATGAAGATTTGATGCCTAACGTTCGGTCACAACTGGAGACAAAACCGAATGGCATGTGGTACTTCTTGAATCGACTTTGGATCCCGAATCGTGATAACCTTCGACATTTCATTATGAACGAAGCTCACCAAACCCGATATTCCATTCATCCTGCCTCCGATAAGATGTACATGGACCTGCGTGGTCAATATTGGTGGCCTGGAATGAAGAAGAATATCGCGTCTTATGTTTCCAAGTGTCTTACATGTGCAAGAGTCAAGGCCGAGCATCAACAACCAAGTGGTTTACTTGAGCAACCTGAAATCCCTATGTGGAAATATGAACATATATCCATGGATTTCATAACCAAGTTACCTCGTACACCTCATGGTCATGATAGCATATGGGTCATTGTTGACCGTTTGACCAAGACAACACATTTCATACCCATACGAGATACGTACAAGGTTTCAAGGCTGGCTCGAATCTACATTGATGAAATTGTGAGTCGTCATGGCGTGCCTTTACACATTATTTCTGATTGAGATGCTCGCTTCACTTCACACTTTTGGTCTTCGATGCAAGAACTCTTGGGTACTCAATTGGATTTAAGTACGGCTTACCATCCTCAAACCGATGGTCAAACCGAACGAACAATCCAAGCCCTCGAGGATCTGTTGCGTCTTTGTGTCCTTGACTTTGGTGGTGATTGGGATACGCATTTACCGCTCGTGGAATTTTCGTATAACAATAGTTATCACTCAAGTATCAAGATGGCACCATTCGAGGCTTTGTATGGTCGTAAATGCCGTTCACCGATCTGCTGGACCGACGTTGGTTTTTTTAGCCTTAATTCTATATTAGAAAAATTCTATTACATATAAAAATGATTTTTACAAACTTCTAATCTTTTAAAATCAACAAAATATTTTCTGTAAATTTATCCTTATAAAATATATTAATTATAATTAAGTATTGTTATAAAATGGATTTATATAATAATTTGAATTATTAATTATTATTGAATCTTATATTTTCTTTGATTAAAGATATATGTTATATTACATAAATTATTAACAATGATTATAATTCCTTTAAAATTTTATAATGTTACTTCTCTATTGAACAAAATATAAATAAGAGTACTAAATTATTTACAAAACCCCAAAATCCTAAAACCCTAGTTCGCGTTAAAACGCTAATTTTATTATTAAACTTAAACCTTGTAAATATATATATTTTAGGTGCATTGTGAAGGGCTACGTTGAAACGACGCTTATTATTATTTCTTATTAATCATCCAATATATACTTATTTGATCATGTGAGTATTTCTATACCCCTTTTTTATATTTTTATACTTTTGGGGTGAAACATGTTACATTATGAACATTGCACTTGTAAACACGTTTCACTCTTGTAAACTTATGGCATTTCACCTTTATGTTGTGGTTAGTTGAACTTCGTAGCTACCATGTAATGTCGAATATATGTACAATCATTAACTATTGCTAGCCTGGCGACGTCATAGATCTATGAGACTGACAAGCCTGCTTGGTTAATCCAAGTACACTTAGCTAATCGTATATACTTGTAAACGTTTGATTAAATATATGTTATATTACACAAATTATTAACAATGGTTATAATTCCATTAAAATTTTATAATGTTACTTCTCTATTGAACTGTGAAGTTGGTTTTTCGGATCGATACACATCCGAGCATGTTCTTGAAGGAAGGATAAACAACATCAAACCAAAAGTCAAACAATAATACGAACTATAATTGAATGGTTTCATTGAACAAAACCTAACGATTACAAGCTCGTTACAACATAAGAATCAAGACTCTTGGCAAGGGGAAGATCGAGCATGATCTCCCCTTTCATCCGGCAGCCCTAGGCTCCGGGGCACACTCTTTCTAAAACCCTTCAGAGAATCCTCTTTTTTCTCTACACATTAAAACTTGTATATATAGGCCTCGGCCCATATTAGATGTGACTGGGCCCATTAGTGCGATTGGACCATGCGTATGGTTCAATCGTACGACCGGACCACGCGTATGGTTCAATCGTACGACCGGACCATACTTATGGTTCAGTCTTACGAATCTCCCAATCGCATCTCTCAGTCGTACGACTGGTCCATTAGCATGGCTCAGTCGTACGACTGGTCCATTAGCATGGCTCAGTCGTACGACTGGTCCATTAGCATGGCTCAGTCGTACGACTGAGTCTCATTCGCACATGCTCCTGCGAATGACCCAGTTTCATGTGTTTACAACATATCAGGTGTATAATATTAAGCCTAGACTATTCGACGAGCGATGGACACACTATATATGACTATATATGCTCCAACAAATTCCCCTTTGGACCTTGCTTGCGAATAGTAGATAACACCTCTTACAATCTTCAGTCAATCTTTGCTCTGGTTGCCAATAGAGTCAAACAAAAACCATATCAGCCAACGTTGTCGATCCGTCAGGTTACACACATCCGGAAAATGAATTTTGGCACAACAGCTTTCGTTTACTTTGTAGAACACCATCATAGCAGCAAGATTCCCCATATGATTGATTTTTCTAGATAATGACATGAACAATTTTCCATTGCTTCAATCTTCACACAGGCTAAGTTGATTAATATTAACACCTACAGAAATTCCCCCTCACATTCAGCATATCCCAATATATAAACATTGTGCTCTCCTTGTGTCTTCACACGGTGTATTGGGCAAAAGGTTGAAGGTTTCAATCCACAGCTGACAATATCAACCAAATCAGCATGCACGAAGATTCATCATCGGAAACCGGTTCACATCATCACTTTTTGATTGCGTCTTCACTTTCTCTATACATGGATTCCCCCTAAGAATGAGAATCCTCTTTGTGTGGATAAATATAACTTGATTGGCACATAAGTAGTCAGATGCTCCTGACTACCCCACAAAATTAGCACCGACTGCTGACATCTTCTCTTCTCTCTTTCGTGTTCCAACAACATTCACCTATCTGGAAGTCCGACGAATCATGGGGTATACATCGAACTTATTGGACAAAAGAACCTCAGGGTGAATATGCTTTGCTGATCTTCAAATCTGTGCAAGAAGCTGTTCCAGACTCTATTTTTTGGTCTGGAACAAATGCGGATGAGTCCGTGTGGTTAATCCATTCGCATGACTGAGTGTTCAGTCGTGCGACTGAGTTATTGGCATGAAGTTGTTCAGGCATATGGACTATTTAGGCGCATGGACACTCAGTCGCATGGCCATTTGGACGCATGACCACTGTTGGGGCGCATGGTCCAGTCGCATAGCCATTCGGACGCATGACCACTTTTGGGGCGCATGGTCCATTCGGACGCATGACCACTATTGGAGCGCATGGTCCATTCGGACGCATGACCACTATTGGGGCGCATGGTCCATTCGGACGCATGACCACTGTTGGGGCGCATGGTCCATTCAGACGCATCTACACGCATATTTTCAGATCTGCAGCCGCCAGGGCTGCCCAAAACCCTAATCTGACGAATTCAACATGAACCGAAACAAAGTAGACATCATCAGATTCGAAAGGGTGATGGGAACGTGGTTTCGAGTGCAATTTTAACATAGAAACACCACATGTAACAAGATCTGAGCAAAACACAAAGAACACGAAGTGGGTTTAACGTCAAGATCTGAACTTTGATCCAGAAATCAAGAGCTCGAGTTGCTAGAATGATTGTTAGATCATTCCAGCAGTAACCTGGCTCTGATACTAATTGTGAAGTCATTTTTTCGGATCGATAAACATCCGAGCATATTCTTGACGGAAGGATAAACAACATCAAACCAAAAGTCAAACAATAATATAAACTATAATTGAATGGTTTCATTGAACAAAATCTAACGATTACAAGCTCGTTACAACAAAAAATAATGACTCTTGGCAAGGGGAAGATCGAGCATGATCTCCCCTCTCATCCGGGAACCCTAGGCTCCCGGGCACACTCTTTATAAAACCCTTCAGAGAATCCTCTTTTTTCTCTACACATTAAAACTGGTATATATAGGCCTCGGCCCATATTAGATGCGACTGGGCCCATTTGTGCGATTGGACCATGCGTATGGTTCAATCGTACGACTGGACCATGCGTATGGTTCAATCGTACGACTGGACCATATTATGGTTCAGTCTTACGAATGTCCCAATCGCATCTCTCAGTCGCACGACTGGTCCATTAGCATGGCTCAGTCGTACGACTGAGTCTCATTCGCATATGCTCCTGTGAATGACCCAGTTTCATGTGTTTACAACATATCATGTGTATAACATTAAACCTAGACTATTCGACAAGCGACGGACACAATATATATGACTATATATGCTCCAACATGAACAAAATATAAATAAGAGTTTACTAAATTGTTTACAAAACCCCAAAATCCTAAAACCCTAGTTCGCATTAAAACGTTAATTTCATTATTAAACTTAAACCTTGTAAATATATGTATTTTAGGTGCATTGTGAAGGGCTACATTGAAATGACACTTATTATTATTTCTTATTAATCATCCAATATATACTTATTTGATCATGTGAGTATTTCTATACCCATTTTTATATTTTTACACTTTTGGGGTGAAACATGTTACATTATGAACATTGCACTTGAAAACACATTTAACTCTTGTAAACTTATGGCATTTCACCTTTATGTTATGGTTAGTTGAACTTCGTAGCTACCATATAATGTCGAATATATGTACAATCATTAACTATTGCTAGCCTGGCGACGTCATAGATCTATGGGCCTGACAAGCCTGCTTGGTTAATCCAAGTACACTTAGCTAATCGTATATACTTGTAAACGTTTGAGACCTGTAAAATTTTGTCAAGGTTTGATTGTGCATTCTGTCTTACATCCCTAGTTTACTTTGTTCTCTAACTACAACATGAATTGCCATCTTTTATATACTTATGTATTGCAAACTATGGAAATCTCACCAACATTATTGTTGACATTTTATTTTTAACATGTTTCAGGAAATACTCAAGCTTGATTTCTACTCTTTGAAGCTTACACATCTAGGAATGGACCTAGTTAAATAAAGGAAATAAAATGACTTGTTACATCTTATGTTATGCTTTTAATTTCTTTGAGACTTATGATTGTAATGGTACAATTGGAACTTATGTTTAATATATATTTGGGTTATTAATAGCGTTATTTGGCTGTGAACGATCTTAACCCTCACACCTTGACGTTTCCACCGTCAAGATTGGGGTGAGACAGTGTGCATCCTTCTGGGGTACTTAACCCGCACACAATTAAGCTAACACCCTTCATTGGGTGTGAACCTCCTTACATATGCTTAATCACACGGATCAAGCCCCAGTGTGCATCCTTCTGGGGTAGCTAACCCGCACACGTTGAGCTAACACCCTTTATTGGGTGTGAACCTCCCTACATATGCTTGCAAGCCTTTCATACTTTCATTCGTTCATTAATGCATGCATTCTTCATTTCGTTCCTCTTTTCATTATCTTCCAATTTATTTTACATAATAATTTTCATTTCGTTCACTAACATCAACGTAAAGCCACGAGAAAATAATCATATATAACAAGGAACAACAACATAAACATACAAAACATCACCATACAAGGCACTGTCATACATACACAACATAGGTCATACATACCATCATGCATAAACATCAATCATACATCATCAACATCATAACGTCTATGACCTCAAAAGTCAACTTACACGAACCCCCGGGAATTCCCCAAGTCAAAGCCTACATCTGCACTGTCCCCTGAAAGTCAGAAAACAAACTATGCTCTTTCGGGCGCATGAGCCCTATTTGGGCGTATGGACACCCTTCAGTCGCATGGCCTCCCAGGCGACTGAACACTTAGGCGAATGAACACCAGGTGAATGGACCGTATGTGAATGATCACTATGGGTGAATGAACGCTATGCGAATGAGCACCCAGACGTATGGACCTCAGTCGCATGACCCCATGCGAATGAACCTCAGTTGCACGACTCACATGCGTATGGACCTCAATCACACGACTCACATGCGAATGAACCTTAGTCGCATGCCTTTCGGTCGTATGGCCTTCAGTCGCATGCCATTCGGATGCACAGACCTCTAGTCGCATTTGCCCTAGCTCATGCAGAATGTAGTTCTTCCCCAACCTAATCTGCGGTTTTCGGCCTCCAAACCCTCTCAAACCTGTTCTAAGCTCAAATCAACCATCCTAAACCTTATAAACACATACCACAACACCATTCAAGCACAACCAAGCCCGAAATCAAACCCCACTCGAATCACACACAAACACATACACACGGGTTCAACACACACACACTTCAAAAACGGGTTTTACTATGTGCTCCAGCCCCAAATCAGTTGAAAATATGCAAAATAGGGTCCAAGAACTCACAAAAACAACCCCATCGAGTAGAGCTTCAAACCAACCCGCTACACCTTAACTTTCACGCCCGAATCCACGAAACTGAAGCTCAAAACCTCTTTTCTCCCTCTCTTCTCTCTATGGCTGAAATTTCTAAATGTGGGGGAGGAGAGTGGGCTGCCCTCCCCTCTTAATCCCCCACTCTTTCAAACCTTCTCCTGTTTTGGCAAGTTTGTTCCCTCGACTTTAGGCTTTATTTCTTTTATTTCTCTTTTACTTCTTTCTTTGGCTTCAAAGGAAATAATCAGGTGTTACATTAACGCCTTACAATATTTATTTGAAATGTGGTTTTTCAACGTTATGTTTGCATTTTTTTGAAAAAATTATGACAAAAATTGCAACGAGCCTTGTTCGGACCGCTACCATTTGACATAAATCTTAATTGCACAATATTTCGGGGTTCCTATCCATAGGAAGGATTGCTACCACCATGTTGCTTGAAGTCGTATCATAACCGACGGACGATTGAGCACTTGACAAAGCCATTTGAGAGAGTTATTTCTAGAACAAAAGTATTTGTGAGTGTTTTTGTGATATTTGAGAGTAGAAAGCATTTTAAATTGTTGTGATTCAACCAAAACATCCAATACATATATACTAACCTAATGGGGGTATAATGGTATAAAACCACCAAAAAGGTCAAAAAGAACACCAAACAGTCAAGAAAAAGCTATATAGCCGTTATCCAACGAATATATTTTGAAAACGGTTTGGGGTACTAGGTTATGAACCGGTTTCGTATCCGGTTTGAAATCGATTTAAACCCGAACCGGTTCGGTTTCCATGGTTGGGCTCCAAAACCGCCCCAAAACCGATGGGTTGGGCCGGGTTGAAACCGGTTTGGGCCCAAAATCGGTTTCGATTTTTTCCTCGAAACGGTTCTGAAATCAGTTTTTCTGTACACCACTAGATACTATCTTCTGTCATGTTCACAATAAAATCTTGAAGTAAGAATAAAACTGTGTTTTGTCCGAAATTAAACAAACACCTCCCCACCAAAGGAACTTGTTGCTTACTCTTCTTTAAATCAATTAAGTATTTTCTTTTTTCAACCTTTTTTTTCTTTTTATCAAACGCACGGTCAACAAAAACACTACCTCTTTGTGAACAACACAAGCACAAATAAAATAAAAGAAAACTCCACGTCTCCTATTACTCCGTTCGGAAGAACTACTTTCATTCTTTTTTGGAAATTTGATCACACCTCACACATTTGCGAATAAAATTAAGTCGAATGATCGAACTACAACAGTTGATCCGTTGTTCTTCACTATGAACTCATGTTTGACATTGGTATAAACGGTTTATGGTAGTAACGGGTTTCTATATCGGTAGAAACTCCACAAAATACCAACAAGACTGATCTTGCATGGTTTCGATCACTAGTGATCGAATTACTAGATTCCACAACTCCTTTGATCAGAATTTACTCGGATATGATATACTCTAACAAGTTAGGTCTTTGTTTGCAATAACTTGTTCGTCTTGCATTTCACTTTCTTAAATAGATCGATCTTCTTCTAGCTCTAATACCAATTGTTGGAATCAACCGAATCAAAATTGATGATGAACACAATGGTTTGTGAAACTCTCACAACTTTTATGATATATAAACACAAATGAAAACTTGAACCAAGAAATTATAATACCCTACCCATCTATTTATACTAGAGCTATAACTAACACACCTAATTAGACTCAAACTAAGAAATCAACTCAAACAAATAATAAAATATTCTAAACATTATCCTAACCAAATTTAATACTTAAATAGAAAACTAATACTTATCAAGATTAATTAATTAGTGATAGTGGTCTTGACTAGATGACAATAATGGTATTAGGTGAGAGCACACCCAAATTCGACATAGATGTAATGATCGTGATGGTGATGCGGTCGGCTATGGTGGTGGGTTAGGCTACTGTGATGGTGATGGTTGCGAGGGCTAACAATTGTGATATGATGAGGGTCGTTAAAGTGGTTGTGACTGTGGTGGTTATCGGTTGGGGAGATGGTGGTTGCAGTTGTGTTTAGGTGGCAGTGATAGCGGTGTTTAGGTCGCGGTGATGATGGTGGCTGAGATAGTGTTACAATAGCGATGATGGTGGTTTGGTGTAGTTGTGGTCGTTGGTTGTCAATAGTTGTGGGACTGTGTAGTGCAAGTTGATGATGGCAGTCGCGTTCTGATGGCCCCCAACAACTCCAGTGAATGGTATACTTGCAGATCTAGGCTTGCACATCCCTCTAGTAGCTTGAACTCCAATGTTTTTAGTTATTGGCAATAATTAGCCATGGTGGTACATGATGGATTAGTGGTTCATGGTGGTGGGAACCCTAAATAAGTTTGTTTGGTAACAAGTGTTTGGAGCGACGACATGGTGATTTAGGAATTATATAGGGAAAATATGGTGAATCAAGTCTTGGTCAACCTTTGGTCAAAGCTAGTCAACACCAGTCAAATTAGGTCGACATCGATCAAAGCACTAAATGAGTGGAAAGGTATAACCCTAAACGTACGAGTTCATCTATAAATTTAATATGTGGGGTGTGTTGAGCTCTAAAAATGAAAACAATGATAATATACTTCATTTAGTAAATCGAGCAACAAAACAATATTAAGTTATTAACAAAGGACCTATGAACCAAAAAGATATTACGTGTCACACGTCAATTATTATTAAAAGTATATACAACACACGCATGTTTTAAGAGTAATTTTACTATTATTGTTACTATTATCAATGTCATCATCACAGAAATTATTATTATTATTATTAGCAAAATTATTACACCGATATTATAATTAAATATTATTTTGAGAACTATTATTACTAATACCAGATGTAACATAATTCATATGTATAACAATATATAAGATTTATGGAGCAAATTAACACCATGTGATGTGTAAATTATGTTATTTTCTTATGTCATTATTATAAACATCGTTACTATTCTTTTAATATGTTTATAAATATTATTAGTATTGATGATTTTACTATTATTGTGTCTTATGTTGGTTTCAATAGTATTATTAATATAAAAATAATAATAACACTAGTACTATTTATTACACTGTGATAATAGTCATTATGTGTACTATTTTCTAGAGTGAATTTATATGTCAATAATGAGCATGATACTTTAAAACTACAAATGTACACCACTTTGGTGGAATACATACATACACATATTTAAGATGCGTACCTATATAGGATAATACATAGAGTATAAATACTTGTTTGTGTCAACGGACACTTATATTTTAGCCTTGAATATACATTTTAATACAAACATATTATAATATATATGTCTATTATACGTGCATACATCAACTTATTAAGGTAAACCAATATTTTGTTACTTATATAAGGTGTGCAAAACTTCACACATACTAAATAAGAGTTAGACATAAAAGATCACCATTCCTTTATACATACAAGATATATATACCTGTAAATTTACATACAAGAGTGAATAAATAAATACTTATAAGTATATTGAGACATACTAGTTTATAAATAATTACATAAGTAACTAGCATATTATACAAGTCAACCATCAAATTGGTCGATCACTACACACTAACTAGACAATAGAGCTCAACCGCCCGTGTAATGATGTTATCTTATTGTTAGAGACTGATAATTAGGATTTTATTGGTGAATGTCTATACATAGTGGTGAGCTCTTAACATTGACATACAAGTACTTTTGAAAAAAACAAGGTGAGTTTTCACAATCCATTTTTGTTTACATTATTTTGAGGGGAAAAATGTTTATGATATTTTACAAATTTAAAAACTAATTAAGCATTTGATAATGGAAACACAGACAAATCAAGTGAACACATTCTAAATTAAGGCAAGAAATGGCAACATTATTGCTTGTTTTTCTAAATACAAGTACACTAATATAAATAGTTAGTTAGATGTCATGAAGTCAAGAAAATGACGGACGTGTTAGAGTAAACATGCACTTTGGGTCTTGGTTATTAGGACTCGTATAAGTCGGTTAACACCATCCAGTATACATAGACTTTCATTTTTGGACACCTATTTAGTCTCCTGATCCCCATTTTAAATTGTCTTGTATTCATTTAGGGGCGAATACATGCTAAGACTTACTTGTTTGGACATAAGTGGAAACACGACTACCTTGTTACATGAGTAGACAGTATTATCGCATTAAGTCCCTGGTATTTTGTAACCATTAATTTTGTGTGAGCATGAAAGTTATGGATAGATCTATTTGGGTTGACACCCTCACCCATGGTTGGTAGCTCCAACCATGAACTAACCAGGTGCATAATTGTTCATTTCATTACAATGTTTCGCGATAGGACATTAGGTTATGGCGTGACTATAGATGTCAAGAGTCGATTATGGGAGCTCATGGTGACGTAGACTTATGACATTGTCTTAATTAACAATAGACACACTAAAGTCTTGTGATCCAATTATGTTGGATCTAGAAAGGCTAGTGCAACCAAAACCAAACACTTACATAGTTTTGGTGCAACTAATAAAGGTCTTTCGAAGTTAAGTCAAGAACTTCCGAAGGCAAAGCCAAAACTTCCGAAGATTATGTCCAAAGAATCTTCTAAAGGAAAAATACAATTTTGAAGACAAAGTCTTCTCTCTTCTGAAGTTCAAGACTTAAAAGAAACCAAGACAATGACTTCTAAAGCATAAAGAATTGAAGTAAGCCTCAATCCCCGAAAGAAGTAGCATCTTCCGTAGTATAAGTGGCTTTGGAAGAACAAGTTCTTCCGAAGCCAGTTAACCTTCGGAAGAACCTAGTATAAACCAATGGACATAAGTATGGTCCTTCTGATACTTCGCTACAAATCTTTGATATACTGCATGGCACTTTCCCACGCCCATGTAGTTGACCATACTTTATTCCAGTGTTTATCTTTTATCAGTTAGTACAATTATCAACTTTAGTTGGTGATAAAAGGTTAGCCATAGACATGTCATGACTATCTTATCTTAGATAATACTTTATCTAAGATACCTTCTCTTTAGCATTGTAGTATTTGCTTTAGTCATAGGTTTCCATTGGTATCAACGTATATCCGACTGTAGGTAATAGTATATATAGTTTCTCATTGTAACTCATGTAAAATGCTTGTAAGAGTCTTGTAATTCCTTTGAGTTGAGAAGTAATATATACAAGTGCCTTGAAAATTATATTCTTGTGTTCTGAATTACTTAATATATTATTATCAACTCTTAGAGAGATTCTGCATTATCTAACCCAATGTGTTTAAGTGAGTTTGAGAGAAAACAAGTGTTTAATTACAAAACCTGATCCTACACATTAGAAGTATTATTTGTAACTATTAAACTCGTAAAGTTACGAACATTATTTTTATCACATCTTAAACATAATAATATCATAATTAGTCAAGTTTGGTCATAGGAACTCATGGTAACTACATCATTGGTCTTATTGTCTTTAGTTGGCACTACTAAGTACAAAACTTATTATCTAGTAACAGTGTCTTTTAAGCATTTTTTCAGGAATTGGAAACTAAGCGCATCTTGACTAGTGTTTGACTTGAAGAGCTACATTTTATACTTTGATAACCGCATAGCATCATTCGATAATACTTGCTTTAAGTGACAGACATCAGACTTATGGAACATTTAAGTGTATATATGTTGTATGATACTCTTAACACTCTATTGTAATAGTGTTGTTCTTGATATTCAGTTTCTTTGTATTCTCGTGTTATCACTTTAGTGGGGGTTTGACATTTATTCAGAACAAGTGTTTATTATGCCTAAGAACAATTTCTTATCTTAAAATGAATGATGTAATTAAATGAAAGTTTTAAAGTTTTCTATTGTTATGGTTTATATGAAATATATTATATTATGTTTGATGTTTGGATTGACCAACTGTGAGGCCCGAGGAACGGGGCCTTGCACTTACATAGGTAATCATGTTAACCAAGTAAACCATGTCACGAGGTTTTAGAAAATTTGTAGAGTTACATTATAGTACACCTGATTATTAATGTGCATGCATTAAAGTAATATTTTTTATCTCATATAAAGGTGTCAAATACTAGTTTAAAACATCATAAGATACTTTAAAGTATTAGAACAAGGGAGTGGGCTCCTGTTTCAAGACCATTGGGTACTAAAAGAAACAACAATTCCTTCGTTCCATTACCAAAATTTTACACACATTCGTGGGTTCAACAAACCGATGCATAAGCGGTTAAAAGATCCATTGAGTTAACATTGGAGATGCAACATTTATATAGTCATTTCAATTAAAATATTAATTAATTAAAAATAACATGCATTTTCAAGCTTTATATTTTTGTACTTTTCTAGGCGCGTCACTCTTATATTATGTACTTTTTACTTTCTTTTGCAATAGATATAAGTAGTTGGAAAAGCAAAAGAAGTCACCTCTCCTAAGCAAGCCCGACCCAACCCAAAAACACAACTCGATACACAACCACCACATCTATTCAATATAGAACTTCCTACGAATTTCCTAATACACACAAACTCTATCTCATTTTAAATAATATTCATAGTTCTCTCGATTCCTGATGAATTTTCTACAATGACTTTCATTCCTACCCCGATCCGTCTTGTCAATGTTAATAACCATTATAACACCAATACTCGTTGTCCCTATATGATAACTCTAACGAACTCTTATTAGTTGACGAAGAATCTAAGGATAAAAATACCTACCCACCCAAAGAATTATCCTAATAGGAAGATGGTAATGTCATTGTTTGAGAATTAAGAAATAGCATTAGTAAAGAATTGGATAAGTATATCAAGAGACCTGGACATGAGAAATCAATAATCCACAATTTCTTTTTGGAAGTGGATCCTTGAGCATGTTGTGTCATAAGTAAGGACTTTAGGGCGTACAATCCAAGTAAACTCAAGTTGGAAGGATATAAACATAAAGATCATAAAGTTTACCAGAATTTACAACAACAATAATACAAACAAACCAAGCAGCCAAGCAAATGAAGACGTATTAATAAGCACATAAGAAGTTTAGGAAGCTACATGAATTGAAGAGCTTTGTTCACCTTGTGCCATGGAAAATTATTAAAAGCTACCCTAAATGGCTAGTAATTCCTCCAATGTTGCAGAGTTAGGTGTATCGTGTTCAAAACAAGCTAAGACCATCAACACAACTTGAAGTTCTTTGGAAGGGAGAAACAAATACATTACAAAGAGAACGAATATTGATAGTCGTCAAGACCAAAAAGAAAAGGAAAAGATTTGATGACATCATCATCAATGAAAGGAGAAAAGCTCCTCAAACTCATCTATGATTTTAGTCTAATTTGAAAAAGAAAATGTTGAGGATAAAAACGTTTTCATATGAGAAAGTTGTAAATCGAAAATGAGAACAAAAATAAACTTCTCCACAATCAATAGATAGTTTCTTCCATGCAAGAAAAACAAAAAAACACAAAGATATGATATATAAATGTAGAGCTGCAAAATCATATGCACGAATTATTGTTGCGTATGATGTTAACTCGCAAAAAAATTAGCCAAATGTTGAGGATGGGAAATATAATTTTTATTTTTAATTCTTTTCGCTATATAGATGCATTTTTTTATTTTATTTTATTTTATTTAGTGTTCTAATTTAAAATTTAGTTATAGTTTAATGATTAATTTTATAACTTATTTTTAGTTCATGTTATATAAAAAATGATTTAGGATAAGAAAGTTGGACTCCTGAAATGAAAAAGTAGAATTAGAAAAACCCAATATGACACCTACGGGAGGAGAAAGTGTTAGAGTTTCAAAGATGGAAGAGATGAACTTTTCCCTATAAGATTAAACGTCATACAGATATGATGCATGCTCATGGTTAGTGTGGCAACTTTATTCACGCTTAGAACACCATGCCACCATGGAGTGATCCATGATAGTGGTTTCTTCTTGTGGTTTGGCTTATGATGTCCCCCCTAGTAGGGGTGTGCATGTTTTGGTTTGGTTTGGTTTAGCCTAAAGTCAAAACCAAAAATCAATATTCTGGTTTTTGGATTTTTAAAACTATTCGATTTCCGTTTGTTCGGTTTTTCATTTTTGGTTTTCACTTCTAGTTATCACTATAAGTTTGGTTTCGGTTTGGTATTTTTAGTTTTATCATTTGTGCTTCAATTTTTAAAAAAATTGATCCAAAGTAATGAATTTAAGCTATATACTTTTGGTTTACAATATTTTGTTGATTTTTAAAACTAAACTACATATTCTTATGAATTATTTAACACTAAATTAATTGTAATCCTTAAAATAAAATAAAAACAAATCATGAAATACTTTAGTCTACCGGTTTAAACAAAAAAGTTTAAAAAATATTTTTAAACCTCACTATTTGATTTTCTAATGGCATAAGATAAATAGGCTAATCATATTTACAAATATGATAGTTATTTCAGGTACAGTTCAATTATTTCAGTTTCTTGCACACCCATACCCCTACACACACTCTCTCTCATATATACACAAAGATTATGGGTGAACATTTTCAAGGGGTAAGTAGTGGGAGAGTGTGGAAACTGATTTGACGTTAATATGAATATGGGTGATTAGAATGTGGCATGTACATCCAATAGCCTAAAAGTATGTGTTGCCAGAAGCATTAGAATGTGGCATGTACATCCAATAGCCTAAAACTATGTGTTGCTAGAAGCAATAGTGATATTTCATTTATTGCCACATAGGCGCCACACAAGCTAGACGCCAATCATTCACTCACTCACTCGCTATGGGAAGGTTGAGTATCCACAGCTTCGGCTTGGGGATGCTTAGGTGGCAAAACTTCCCGATGGCAAGTATCGACCAAGGTGTCCGGATTGGGAAGGGAATGAGCGAATCTGGCTTGTCCTCACCGAGCATATCATTGGATAATAGTCGGATTTTTTTGGCCCCCACCCCAGATGGCTATATATTTTGAATATTTAAACACAAACATAACTAAACTATTTTTAACACACTTTATATACATTTATGTCCCAAAACACTAAAATTCTAGACTTGTCGTGATCTAGTTTACAAATCGTCTTCGAGCTCAAACAATAAAAGCTACTTTTATGTTACTAACGACATTTTTGCGATTATGGCTAAAATTACACCCTCTGTTTTTATGGTATATTTAGAAATGGAAACATATTTAGATAAAAATCTTGCAGCTACTAGCAATGTCTCATGGAAGATAATAGAATATGTCTTTATGGTCCTGTCTATGTAAAGTTATATCTATTATGAAAACACAATATCCTTATTTAGGGTATCTTATGATGCTAGGAGTAAAATTGTCTTTCACGCATTGTACAAGGGTTCATTGACATATATCAGTTGATATTAGGGAGAGTTCCTAACATACGTAATGAGTATGTGAAGATGCATAAAAGATTTCGCATGAATATTCGCGTAAACTAACAACGAGAAACAAATAACTTTTATACACAGACGCATAAACCAATAAATTTGGTAGTACCAATTGTACACAACAGATTTGGAAATTTTGTTTAACAAGATGCCAGGATCAGTTCGTAGGGGTGGTCACCCACACCCTATGATCATGCTTAAGGGGGTAGTCTCATAAGATTTTACGGTTTTGGCATGCATTTTTTGTTACGAGTTTTGCTAACTAAATCAATTTTTTCTATCAATAACCACAGAATAAAATTATCCTAGATGGAACCATGACATGTTGTCCATTTTCAAGTAATTGGGGTCACAATAAAATATGGATATTACCTTGATAAGAAGATAATTCGAACGAGGCATGTTTGTGAAAACCTTCAGATGTCCGGGCAACAAAAATAATCAAAAAGCTAAATAAGTGGATAAGAAGAATATGAAACTTGCTTTGGGTGTGCTCAAAGGTCGTTGGGCAATAATTCGAAACACCACGACTAATTCATCGCGTAAAATTTAAAAGAGTTTTGTATTTTGCATCGTATTAAATAATACACGATCGGTGAAGGGCGGTTAACTAAAGCACAACAACACAAAGAGGAGATTAACTAGACTAATCAAATAGTGAGACTGGATTAACCACAAGAGATTATACAAAGAACACAAGTAAATAAGAGACAGAATATGATAGCAAAATACACAAGGAGATGGTTTTCAAGATTGCAGTATATTGTCTTCTCAAGTTCTTTTACAAGTGTTACAAAGCATAAAGGAAAGTTACAAGTACTTGAGATACATATACTACATCCTACAGCCGGCCATACTTTGAAGGCCAGCCGATACAATTGACTATTGTAGAGTCAAAAGGTAGATTGCCTTTTGACTTGTAACCATGACATGCCATAGCTCACATCCTAATATATTACAAAAAGGATAAAGTACATGAAGTAGAAAGTTACAGACTCAAGACCTTAATGTACAGTTACTAAAAGCATGGACCTTTTCACCAACTTATGCAAGCTGGTGATTTTACAGAGTTGCAGCGGAAAGGGGTCCAGCTTTATGTAAAGTACATTAGATAAAGCATGTTCACTAAAAGTCTTCGGAAGAAATCTGTCTTCAAGAGTTGAGCTTCGGAAGACTTTTTTTCTGAAGCTTCGGAAGACTTCATCTTTGGCTTCGGAAAACTTCATCTTTGGATTCGGAAGATATTGGTCTTGGCTTTGGAAGATTTCACACTTAGAATATTTATGTTGCTTGTGTGAAACTTTCGAAGCATTCTTCTTCAATGTACTTGTGTAGCATGCAGGAGACTTGAAGTGTTTGAGTTGTATTAGCCTTAACATGTATTCCTTACAAACTCCCCTAGGCTGATGCTACCAAAACTTTTTAAAGACTTCAGATATCAACAGTCCTCATTATGATGATGACCATCCCTTTCTTCATGAGATGATCAAGATCACTCAGACTCTCAAAATGTCTTCTCATGTCAAAGAGATCATGTAGAGGTAGATTGAACATGTCCTGCCATGTGTAGACATCCTCAATGCCTTGATCTCTAATGACATGCCATCTTTCTGGATTTGTGGTGTATGTCCAGGACAAGATGGGTCTTCCTGCTGCTAGAGGAACTGCTTGATTGGGAGTTAATGTAGCATCCTCTAGCTGCACATTCTGAAGATGTTCTGACTCATCCTGAAGTTCAGAAAAGATGTATCTTTCTTCTTCTTTGGCTTTGGCTTTGAAGCCATCCTTTTCTTTCTCTTTGTTTCTTTTAACTGAGAAGACTGGCCTGCACCACCTGATTGATCTTCTTTGTCTTTCTCAGTTGGGTCTTCCACTCTCACAGGTTCAAAATAAGAGGGAGTCTAACCCCGCTGTGGATCAGAAGATGAAGCTTGCTAAGATTCAGCAGGAGATCCAGGTTATGTTGTCTCTGGTTTTTCAACCTTAACCTCCACTTCAGGTGGAGCTTGACTTGGAGGGGAGTGTAAGTCAATCAACTCTCCACTCTTGATCTTCTTCTTGATTACCCTTATATGCTCATCCATGGTGGATATAGACATAGGGCCAAGTCTCCTTCCGGAGAATCCATACAGCTTCAAGAAGCTCATCATCCTTTTCCTGTCTGCAGACTTCTTCATGCTCTTATGGATGATGGCTCTTGACTTAGAAGTTTCTTTCCTTAGTTTCCTTTTAGTTGTCTTTCTTTTCTTAACTATCTCAAGTTCAATTTGTTTGAGATACTCAAACTCAATATAGTCATAGGATAAGGTAAGAAGTGCATCTGCCTGATAGAGGCCTGTGGCACTCAGGTAGTTGATCATCTTGATCCTTTCTTCTTCTCTGTCTACATGAGGTTCTTGTTGAACCACATCCTCATGTGGAGGACCTTCTTGAACTGGGGAGAGAGTGGGCACATGCTTATATAATATCTTCTTTCTTCTTTCTTCTTTCATTTATACAAGTAATTTAGCATCTTTTGCCTCTTTCTTCTCCTTTGACCTTTCTCTTTCAACCAGTTTATTTAACTATTCTAAGGGGAGAGAAATGACATTGTCAATGTCAAAGTTCCTGGTTTGCAAGTAGTTGATCCTGATTGCCCTCAACTCATCATCTTGAGTGTTTGGTCTGGGGGCAGCCTTGATAGCAGTTTCCATAAGCCTTGCAGACCCAGAAGAGGAACTTTCTCCCCTCAGCTTCCTTTTCCTCTCTCTCTCTCCTCCTCCTCAATCTCCTCAGATGTCATCTTTCTTTTCCTTTTGTCACTCACAGACCTTTGTGACTTAGGATGGAGAGAGCTTTGGCCTTCATTGCTTGGTATAGCATCCAAGCTCTTGCCAAAGAGAGTTTGAGAAGCACCTTCACCAGCAGGTGTCTCAATAAGAGTATGAATCTCTGCAGCAGTTGATGATGATGAGACAGGGCCCTTAGGTTATGTCACTGGGCCTTCAGTCAAGGTTTCTCCTATGAAACTAATCTTAGGGCCTGCCTTAACATCCAATTGACCGATGGCATTACCTGATTGCCTTAGTCTCCTTCTGAAGCTGAACTCCACAGTGATCTTGTCTTGGATTCTTTGAGCCAGCCTGTCAGGTTGTCTTGATTGGCTTGGGTTGACAAGTGGCATGTTGATTAGATCTAGACCTTCATAGAAGTTCAAGGTCCAAAAATTGAAGACCTCGTGTTGCCATTAAACTCTATGAGTGATGAGGGCTCTTCTGTTGCTGTCATACCTCCACCTAATTATGTGATTTGAAGTTAGTGGAGATGACATAGCCTTTGGTATTCCTTCCTCAAACAGACTCTGTTTGAAGGAGCCTATGGAATCCACATCAATGTGAACTTGAGGAAGTTGCTAAGTGTGCACAATTGCAAGTGAGGATGGTGAGTCCTCAATGTCCACTCTCTCTGAAGAACTCCCATGTTCTGTGATTATAATGACATTCTCCCCTTTTTTGGTAGCATCACCCACTTGCATAGGTGAGCTAGGAGTTAGGTCAATCACATCCACAGGTTTTTGTGTTCCTAGTTGACCTCCTCTTAAAGGTCTCCCAGCTAGTTTGTCCTTAAGATAAGAAATCTCAAGTTACTGATCATTGACCCTGTTTTGCAAGTTGTCACTTGAGATTCAAGGTGACTGACCTTGGAGACTAAATAGGTGCATGTTTTAGACAGCTTTTGCACCTTTAGTCTTAAATTCCCCTTATCTTCATCAAAAAAATCATTAAGGGATGAGATGATTAGACCAGAGTCCTCTCTCTTACCACCAGCTTCAGGTTCTTGGGTGTTGGATTTCCTTTGCTCACTGGCAACTTCAGTTGAGATGTTAGTGGGCTGAGTTGCCATGGTTGAGGTCTTAATAATGGAATCACTTTCAAAAGTGAGAGCCTCTTCTATATGGACATCTTGAACAGGTTCAGAAGTGTCCACCTCAGTAGTAGGTGACTAATATGGGCTAGAAGTAGGAGACTCAGGAGCACTCATCTCTCTTTGAGTAGGGGAAAAGAAGAGAGAATCATGGTACTCACTGAAACCTAGATCTTCATCAGTGTAGAAGTCAAGGTTGGGGATTGGTTGGGTTAAGTCCAAGGTTGGGGATGGTAACTGTCCCCTGAAGGTTGATCACTTGAGCGTTGAGACTCTGAGTGATGGCTTAAGGCATTTGGGCTTATGAGCTCATCAGGCTGAGCATGAGGAACCTCAACACTGATTCTTGAAGAGATGGGAGTGGTCAACACTAGCTGGTGTTGTTAGGTTGTCACCTTGAGCAATGAGCTCTAACATTTTTGAGAGAAGGGTTGTTTCTACCCCGAAGAAGCCAATAATGGGCTTTCTCAGTATTTTAAAGATTTTGGGCTTCATCTGTCCCAATTTAAGAGTATTACCTGTTCCCTTTAACTGTGAGCCCAGTTCACAGTTAAGAATGTATTGAACATATCTAGGGAACATAATGTACTCTAAGGAGTCTAAGTTTGCAAGCAGATTAGTATAAACAAACTAAGAGTACCTGAACTTGACTCCTTAAACCATCCCATGAACAATGAAGGAGAGATCCTCAAGAATCTGGTCCCAACCACCATGCTTGTTTGATAAGTTGTTGATAACACATGGAGCAGGAATTTCCATTCGGATGAGACCTTCCCTTTCTTGAGGTCTTGATAGAAAAATCTCCATCATAGCCCATTTGCGCAAAGGACTGGTTAACAACTTCTTGGGAATGAATACCTCACCTTCTTCATCATCCAGCTGAACATGCATGTTGATGATGGCCGGAGTGATGAAGATTGTTCTCCCCTGCAGTGTGACACAAAGTGCCTTCTCCCCATCTATGATGACCTCTTGATAGGTCTTCCAAAATTCTAGCAGTTGATCCTCATAAGAGTAGGATCAATGGTAAGGGAGGTGAAGTAGTTTGATAGAGCTAAGAAATGACAAACTTCTGAGAAATATGGATCTTTCTCAGAGTGTAACAGAGCAAGTTGGTTATGTTGCCTGTGTAACTACATGGTAAAGTTCGGATCATTTCTGTGGTTAAGGTTGGCCATTTTGAGGAAGCATCAGGATGAAGAAAGAAGAAAGAAAGAAATTTCAGTAGAATTTGAGGTTTTAGGTTTGGAGGAAGAAGGAGATGATAGAAAGAGGGGGAAACCGTTGGGTTTATATGTGAAAATGGATTTCAGATAAAGTTTAATGAAAGAGAATAAACTTTGAAATCCGAATGTCGGTCCCACCTCTAAAAAAGTAGTTTACTTTTTCTCAAAAAGTAGTTTTTTTGGAAGACAAAAGCTTCCGAAGGTAATTATCCTCGGAAGTTTTAATGAAAAGCTTCCGAAGCTAAAATGACTTTGGAAGATTTTCCTAAGAGTTGTGAAAATTTTGCTTCGGAAGAGAGAATTAAAACTTGAAAGCTTTGTTCAAAGGAGCATAGCTTCCAAGAGTTAATTTTGCTTCGGAAGAAAATGGTCGTTGAAAACACATAAGTGTCTGAGACAAGTAATAAGCTTCGGAAGTTATTTCAGAAACTACTTCCGAAGGTAAAATTTCTTAGATAGTTATTTGTTTTGAAGACATAATTTTCTTTCGAAGGCAAAAGCATATCTTCCGAAGGATCAGAAATTTCAAAAATCCAAGGAAAATCTTTAAAAAGATTTTCATCCAAAGAAAACAAGAGCATATGAAAGTGATAAAGTAGACAACTTAGGACACACAGATTTTAAAAAATAATAAGAATTAGTTTTAAGAAAAACCTACTCAAAGTTTATCATCCCAATAGTTGATACAAGATATATAAATCTCTGTTCATCAAAAGCCTTTGTAAACAGATCAGCATATTGTGTGGACTTTGACTAGTTTAATTAATCCTTTTGCATAATTATCTCTTATTAAATGATACCTGATGTTGATGTGTTTGGTCCTTGAGTGCTGCACAGGATTCTCTATGATTGAGATAACACTATTGTTGTCTATGTGAATGGGAGTCTCCTTCAAGTTTAATCCATAGTCAAGCATCTGATTCTGAATCCAAAGCACTTGAGCACAGCAGCTTGCAGCAGCAATGTATTCAGCTTCAGCAGTTGATGCGGAGACACGGGATTGTTTCTTGCATTGCCATGAGACAACCCTTCCACCAAGAAACTGGCATCCCCCAGATGTAGACTTTGCAGTCATGTTGCAACCACCATAATCACTATTTGTATAAGCATACAGATTGAAGTCAGAATTCTTAGGATACCATAGACCAAGTGTTGAAGCACCTTTAAGGTATTCTAGAATCCTTTTGACAGTGATAAGATGAGACATCTTAGGGTTGGCTTGATATCTTGCACAAATACATGTTGCAAACATAATATCAGACCTGCTAGCTATAAGATACATAAGAGAACCCATCATAGCTCTGTATAAGTGTTCATCTACACACTTCCCCTCAAGATCAGGTCCAAGGGAGTGGCTTCTAGCTATGGGTGTCTTAGCAATCTTACAATCAGTCATCTTAAACCTCTTGAGTATGTCTTGAACATACTTTGACTGACTTATGAAGATGTCATCTTCAACTTGCTCACTTGAATTCCCAGAAAGAAATTGAGTTCCCCCAGGCACTCATTTCAAATTTGTCCTTCATCAGCTTCTCAAAGTCTTTGCAGAGCCTTAGATTAGTTGAATCAAAGATGTTGTCATCTGCATATACTTGAACTAGCAGTATGTCATTTCCATGTCCTTTTATGAAGAGAGTTCCATCTATAGTACCTCTCTTGTATCCATGTTTACAAAGATACTATGATATTGTCTCATACCACTTCCTGGGTGCCTGATGCAGCCTATAAAGAGCTTTGTCAAGCTTCCAAACATAATCAGGATAATAAGGATCAACAAAACTAAATGGTTGTTTGACATACACCTCTTCATCAATCACTCTATAAAGAAAAGCACACTTCACATCAAGTTGATAGACCTTGAAGTTCTTGGATGCCGTAAATGCCAGGAATATCCTAACAGCTTCCAATCTTGCTACAGGAGCAAAGATATCAGTGTAGTCAATCCTTTCTTCTTGTGTGTATCCTTGAACAACTAGTCTAGCTTTATTCTTGATGATAATGCCTCTATCATCCTTCTTGTTCCTAAACACCCATTTGGTTCCAATGATAGTCTTCCCATAAGGAAGAGGACAAAGGTTTCAAACTTTCTATCTTTTGAATTGAAGCAACTCTTGTTGCATGGCTTCAACCCAACTTCCATCCTTTAGAGCCTCATTAACTTTCTTTGGCTCTATCTGGGATAAGAAACAAGAGTGAAGACAAATATTTGCTTCATGGGTTTGTCCTCTTGTTCTTACCCCGTGTCAACATCTCCAATGATGTTTGTGGTAGGGTGAGACTTGTGAATCATTAGTTAAGGGATCATAGCAAGTTGCTGAGAGAGATCCATATGTAATAAGTGTAAGGGTGTAGTGATGGAGTTCCTTTCCTTAGGTTTGTGAGATACCTTATGTTGCTTCCATTTCAGGCATGCAACACAATGGTCATCACTAGTAAACTCTTTCTTTGGCATTCTAATTACCAAATCATTCTTAATAAGTTTATTCATGTTCTTAAAGTTTACATGTCACATTCTTTTATTCCATAGGAAAGACTCATCACTATTGGCTTTAGACAGAAAGCATAAAACTTCTCCAGAGGGAGATGTTTCTTGTAAGTTCATCTTGTACATGTTCCCTTTCCTGGGGCTCTAAGCAGAATATGCTCATGAGGAATGATCACCCCAGGCTTGGAACAATGCACTCATGCTCAGTAAAGAGCATGTTATGACTCTGATCACAAAATGGAATACACTCAGAAGATTGTACCCAAGCTCCTTGACAAAGTTTACCTTTTCAATGCTGAGCGTACCATTTGTGACCTTGCCCCTTCTAGAAATGTAACCACCTTCATCTCCTCCAAAAGCAACTGACCCTCCATCAATCCTTTCAAAGTTCTGGAGTAGTGACCTATTACCTGTCATGTGCCTAGAACAGCCACTGTTAATGATCCAGACATTCTTTTCTATCTTGAGCTATCCATGCACAAAAAAATGATTAGTTATATTTGGAAACCCAAGCCTTACTTTTCTTGGGCTCACTAAGAGAAACAGAAGGTAATGCAACAGTAATAGATCCTATAGTAGTGCTTTGAGGATCTTGAGCTGTTGTTGATGTAGAACATCCAGTCACTTGGTCTTTCTTTGACTTCCATACCACCTTCGGAAGTTTAGACTTGACCTTTAACATTTCGGAAGCTTTTGAGACTTCGAAAGTTTTGATGACCGGACCTTCAGAAGATTCTGCAGACACTTCAGAAGATTCAGTGCTTCGGAGTATTCCTTATTTCTGAGACTAACTTTTCTTCCGAAGGCAATTTTCCACTTGCCTTCCTCTTAGTTTTGGAGCTTTCGAAGGAAACTGATTTTCCTTCCGAATCTTGAATCTTCTTGGAACTCTTGGAAGTCCTTGTCCTGGTCATGTGAAGAGTACCTATAGGATTATATGGACAATCCTTAGCAAGATGAACTGTACATTCATACATGACACACTCAATTCTCTTCTTCACAAGAGTCTTCTGCTAAGAACAAGACTGACTTTGATCACATCCCTTCTCCACCTTCATCTTGCATATGATGAGACAGTCGTTTTGGGCTGTGAACTGTTCTTGGAGTTAGATGGTCCAGGTTGTGTAGTAGTGGTACACAACAAATCAGTCTTCTTCTTGATGCTGCGATGATTTGAACGTGAACCTGAATTCTTAGAAGAGTTTAGGTTCATGTCTTCAGTCTTCACTACTTCAAACCTTGCAGAGATAAAAACTTGTTTTTGCTTGGAGTCAAAAGTAGCCTTGATTTCTTGAGCCTTCCTTGCTTTTCTTTTGCTCTTTCTGATCAAGTTCTTCCTCATAGACTTGGTCATCATAGTCTTCTTCTTCTCCTCAGAAGGATAGTGGCCCTTTTTAGAATCCTCCTATTCACTCTTCTCAGAGGAATTCTTCAGTATCACTTCTTCATCCTCTTCACTTAAAGGATCTATGAGAGGAAGCTCATCTTCACAAGTTCCACACCTGGGTGATCTTACAAACAAGATTGTGTGTGGAGGAGCTATCTCATTAGAACCCAGTCCCTGCTTGTTTTGATAGCACACCTTGTTGTGTAGGGATGAGGATATCATCTTCTTGAAGGTCTCTTCTTCAAGAACACACTTTTTTACCCTGGCTTTGCTGATCACAAGCTCAACCTGGCACTCAGTCAGCTTGGTTATGAGATCCTTGATTTGAGTCCTAAAATTTGTATGCTCATGTTTTAGAACTGAAATAGTTTTCTCTAAGTCCTTTATCTTCAGTTTATAATCATTTTCAGACTTTCTAAAATCAGCTTTTAAAATGTTTAGGGACTCAAGATCAGATCTCATTTCCAAGTTGTAGGACTTGTATCTGTTAACTTTAGCAATGCATTCAGGGGTACAAAGATGTTCCAATACCTTGGCTTCATCATGATCTGCTATCAGTGCTTGGTTTGGAGAAGCATCTTCCACCTGAAAGCTCCAGTCAAAGCCTCCTTCTTCAACAACAACTACAACTTGCTGCTTTGGCTTCTTATTCTGGGTAGCCTTGTCAGTGTAGTTTGGTCTGGATTGAGTTTGACCACCACTTGTTCTTGGTGCCTTACACTCCCTAGCAAAGTGACCCATCAAGTTATAGTTGTAACACTTGACTTTGCTTTTGTCCAGTCCAAACTTTCCACTGGTTGCATTGCTGGGAAACTTCCTTCCAGTCCGCTTGTAAAACTTCTTGGCTCTGTGAATGAGAAGAGCCATCTGCTGGACTATTTCCATGTACTCCAAATCATCTGGATGGATACAGTCCAGGTCTTCAAGGGTGAAACGAGAGCTGCCACAACTTTCATCAGAAGACACACGGGCTTGAGAAGAACTTGTCTCTTGGAATGGGCTTCCTTGAGTGTAGTTCTCCCTTGGTGTCTAAGGGAAGGTGATGAAAGGGCCCTTTTGTAAGTTGTCAGGGTAGCATATGAGATGATGTTGGGGTTCTATGCTATCCCTTTCAACCACATGAAATGCTGAACCCATTTGATTGTTGGAGTTTCCAGATGAACCTTACATGTTTATCTCCATCTGGTAGCCACTGAGAATCCCATACAACTCTGTTAGAGTAAGAGTTTTCAGGTTTTCAGTCCTCTTGATAACCACACAGTAGTGTGTCCATTGCCTAGGAAGTGAGGACATAAACTTCCTTACAATGTCTCTGTTCTCAAGAGCAACTCCTCCATCCACTAGGGTATCCACAATCTCAACATACCTGAAGTATTGCTAACTCATGGTTTCACCTATTTTGAAGGTGAAGTTTTTAAACTACTGCTTCAGGAGATCCTTCTTGTTCTTCTTGGCTTCAAAGGAACCCTCATACATCAGTTTCAATGCATCCCACAACTGCTTAGTTGTTTTGCATTTCTTGAAACCTCTGTATACAGAGTTAGGAAGAACAGTATGAAGGGTTGTCATGGCTTTCTAATCAAGCTTCGGAAGACTTCATCTTTGGCTTCGAAAGATATTGATCTTGGCTTCGGAAGATTTCACACTTAGAATATTTCTGTTGCTTGTGTGAAACTTCCGAAGCATTCTTCTTCAATGTACTTGTCCAGCATGCAGGAGATTTGAAGTGTTTGAGTTGCATCAGCCTTAACATGTATTCCTTACACATAATATGGTTTTACAAGACGAAGACCTATCCCCCATTCAAGATGGTCTACAATAAAACACTAAGACCGCGAGAGAACTTCGTTGCGAAGAAATCTTCCACAACCCCCGAACAAATCTAGTTGAGCACATTTCAAGATTCCACGTACCGACACTCGTATGATAGTTTGTATGAGTTTGTTCAAAAGTTAGTACTTTTTTAGTTTGTTTCTTTATTTTGTATCTTTTTATAATTAACAAATTTTATTTTTTATCAGATAAATTATTTTATTACTCATAAAAATATTAAAAAAGTTAGGAAAAATTAAAACCACCATAATGAGATTTTAGAGAAGGGAGTATGAAAGGTGATTTGCGGGAGAAAGAAAATATGAGGGAAAAATATGCCACTCTTACTCATCATAAGGGAGAATGGTGAGTGAGATTTTATTAAATATATTATTTCTAATTAATAGTTGTGACTTTACTATAACTACGGGTTTCGAAGATATAGAGGTGGTGAACGGCTAGAATCAAGGTCGACGATAAAGGTGGTTGCACCACCACAATCATCATATGCATCCTGATAAGGGCTCTACCTCAACCCCAAAAGGGAGACAAAATAATAATTAGAGGTAATGGCATTGCCACTGCCAGTTACCATCACCGACACAAACCACATCAAGTCGTCGTTCTCAACCAAAAAAAGGCCAACACTACAAGCGTCTGCATCATTGTCACCACCGCCATTATCGCCGACATGAATAACTACAAGAAGGTTGACAATGGATAACAATAACATCACATACATGGACAACAAGACCAAAGAAGACAACCTCTCTCTAAACAACACCAATTGAAAACCCATCTCAAAACCATCGTTGTCGGTACCTCCAAAGAATATGTCTCTGTCTTTCTCTAAACACCAACGCACACAATCACCACAAAAGAGCAAAGAACCAAATTCAAATACTAAAGTATTCAATGACATTTTGTACCGAACACAAAAATGGTTGTACCCAATTACTGTTCATTCCATTTAACTATTAACATAATATATAATAAATGTGTGTTGTTACCATTAGTCAATACATATTCGACCATCTCATGAGCGTAAGATTCTTTCACACTTGCGTCTAAATTACCTCTTGCTAGTGGCAAGTGTGGCCTTCACTAGTAGTTCATTCGCTACACAGGCACTAATGCATCTTTTTTACGAGTCACAACGCATAGCTTAACAATAAAACTTGTAAAATTATGTAAAAGAATCAACCATTAACCCATCTATGTATCGAATCTTTAATTACATAACTACATCATAATCAAATCCTAGATTTCATCTGTATCATTTATGAAAACGGTCGAATAAAATATTTTTTTAATAATAGAAAGAACAACAATCATATGATTTCATGAATATCATAACCAAATTTTAATAACTAATGACATAATACCGGATAATATCTCACCATTCTTACATAATCAAAAACAATTTAATCTTGTATTCAGAAAACAAACAAAAATTTATTAAGAAGGTAAATTAACATACAAAACATGAACTCAAACACCCTGTTTTAAATTACCCCTGTAATCGTAAAATCAAACTCACATCCACCTTAAAATCAAATTAAATATACCGAGCTTGATTACACGTTTAATATTATTATTATTATTATTATCATCATCAAGGTGTTCTATCTTATTAATATATTCAGATCAGATTCAGATGATGGAACATATACTTGAGGCGTTATCACGTGCAAAAAAAAAGTTTTCATGATATTACCCTAATTCATTTGCCCCTTTTATCATCCATACAATCGAAACATCAATCTTCCTGGAGATACATACACAATTTTGTATCTATATATTCTAGAGGGATATAGAGATAGAGAGAGTGCCTTCAATATATGGTCAAACCTTCTTTTAGGGTTCTCATATTCAGCAAAAAAGATCGAATATATAGCGATTTTGCGGAGTTTATTAGGGTTCTTCAATCACCACATGTATATGTGGAGTTTGATTTGATTAACTCTACAGATTTCTTGTTATTATCGATGCGTGTTGATAAATTAGGATCGAATTGGGGTTTTGGTATCTAATGATGTTGTGTAGAACTAGGTTTCATCTGTGATGGGGGGCACTGGTGAAGCTGACCGTAAGCGTCACTATAGTTCGATATCATCTCCTACTGCTGCTGCTACTGTTAAGAAGCATCCGTTTGTGCCTTCGTCTGAGGAGAAAAAGGTATGTGATCGTCAATTGTAGTTTGGTTTTAGGGACTTTTTGTGTTTTCTAGGGTTTATGTTGACTTGATGATTGGGTGTTTATTGGATTGTTTTGTGGAAAGTTGATTAACTGGTAGATCTGATTGTTAATTGTTTTGATGGTATTGTGTGGTGTGCATAGTTGAATTATGTGATAATATCTGGTCTGGATGCTGATTTAAGTATTTAACTATTCAAGTTTGTTACAAATGCAAGCGGTGACCTTCATAGGGTTGTTGTGGTTATAAGCCCTTGATTGATTACCTGTCTTTAACCCCCTTGAAGGCTGCTTGCTGTTGTTTTGCGTTATCCTGATGGTTATTGGGGGGTTAGAGTATTGTGGTAATGGGTTCTCAGATTACAGATAAAGAAAAGATGCAAACGTTTAATGGGTTCTTGGATTAAAGAAAAGAAAAGATGCGAAAGGTTATATATTTATACGGTTTAAGGTGTCATATAAGAGTTTGGACACTGATTTGGAACTGCTGCCTACCTAACTAAATAAAGCTATTATATCTTGATTTTTTTGCTCTTGAAAAGTGACATTTTAAGGTCATGCTACATTATGTGTGAGTACCATTCAGGTAGAGTATTCCCTGCTTACTTGTGTTAAAGGCAGAGGTGATGTATGGTTATGGATGCATTATTTCCCTCTCTTATGAGTTATGATATCTGCTGTCATATATAGCGTGATGATCATATTTATATAGAGTTTAATGTATACCGTAAGCTCGTTGTGTTTGTCTGGTTTAATTTTATTTTTCAGTTTGTTGGTTAAGTGCATTAAAGTAATAATCTATTGACTATTCTTGTTTTGAATACCAAGATTAGAATTTGATACTTGAGTTTGAAGCATATATTGGGTATTTTATTACTTTATTTGTTTGAATCCCTCCACACCACAAGTAATTGCACAACCTACATTGTTATTGTTAATCAAGTATGTTTAGATGAAAAGAAAATCTCAATAGAATGAACAAAATGTAAAGTACAAGGTCTCTCATATATAGGAGAGCCTGGAAATAAAAAGAAAGAGCAACTAACTCTAACTAGCACACTCTAATATTACATCCTAAACATATGCTCTTATAATTTTGTTGCATTCATGCACCCTTTTAAACAGTAACGACCAACTTATGGAGAAATAGATCATTATTATGTACCTCACTAAGCCCCAAGTAGTTGATTTGAGTTTGTGAATGCATACTGGAGCCATTTAAAACCACACTGACTCTAGGAGTGGCAAGAGAAAATCATCATAGACTGAGGCCCGGAAATTTTGACAGGGAAGGCTGTCTTTAACAGGTCATACGAAAAGCAAAGCACCATAGATAGTACAATTTACATTACTGTTATGATTCTAGTTATACTTTATTTTATTTTTTCATTTTTTCTTATAGCAGCAATGCAGGAGTGCACACAATGTTTTGGTAGTTCAGTGCCAAGGAACATGTAAGACCTCTACAGTAAGCCCTTATGACGAGCCTTTCCCAAAAAGACATCATAGGTCACACTATGTATAAGTATTTAATTAACAAGAGGAGATAGTACTAGTTGTACCTTGTGCTCTATTTATATTAATTCCACAATACCAAAAGTTACTTTGGTGACTCACAATTTTCAAAATTATTTGATGTGGTATTGCTGATTTAGACTTTCTTTGTACCATTAATTTTGGGAACTCTGGTTTGTTGTGCTATGGTATGTGCCACTAATGAAATGTAGCCCTGATGCATGGCATACAAAGTTAAACAACTTATCTAGCTCGGTATTTCATATGTAAATTATGTGTAACTGCCATTGCTTACATATGAACAGTATAACCTTCTTGAGTTTGTTACAGTTCTGGCACTAGCTTGTATGATTATTATGTTTACATTTGTTCGTTCGACATCACTTTGGAGTAATGTATCATGTTCCACATACAGCTTGACACTGTGGTACTCAAATTCCAAAACCAAAAGCTTCTTCAGAAATTAGAATCTCAGAAGGTCGAATGTGTTGCTCTAGAGAACAAATCCCGCCAACTGAGGGAGAAACAATCGCCATATGCCAAAACTTTAGCAATAGTTGATAAGTCTTGGGACGAGGTAGTTACTTAAATCCCATTCTTTTTATATGTCACCCGTATACATATACATCCATTTGATGATGAAAATTTAATTGACTTTCTAATAGCTTGTTGATAAAGTAGAGTCATGCTCTATCCGCACAAAGGATTTGTTAAGTAATGATCGTGATAGTAAACATCATCCTGCTGCAGGAGGTAAGGATTGTTGAGCCTTTTTTATTTCAGTTTCTTTTTATCTAATTTCTTGTTTTGGATGACCTAGTGAGCAGATGACTTTATTATTTCTATTTTGTATATGGAGAAGTATAAATTAATCTGTAACTCAATTAAAAGCAGAAGGGATTTTCAAGTGGTTTTATTATTACATTTGTACTGATAAGTATTCTATTTTAGGAACTCAAGATAGGTTGCAGATATTGATATTTTTGTGAAAAGTTGAGTTTGTCAATTGTTTATGGGCATGTTACCATTTTGGAAAACAATAATGGCTAATTAATCTCTATATATTATGGTCTCCTCTTTTACAGATACCAGGTCAATTCATTTGATAAGTTTGTTGAAGATGGGACATGCAAAATTGGTTCTATGCTTTTCATTTGATATCTGCTAGAGTAAAAAATTATCGTTAAATACCTTCTGTATTTTGTGTTTTGGATTTACTATGATCTATGTAAGCTAATTAATAGCTAGGTTCTACACATGTGATATGTGGTTCGATGATATTCAGTTAATGTGGAGTTTACTCTATGTTTTCAGCTATTTCCTGCCCTTTACTAGCACTGCTATGCAATCATATCTGCCCTTTGATATATATGGATTATGCTTGCTGTTTTCTCTGTTACTGGAACATTTCAGATTGCATACTGGGAAAAACATAACTGTTTTAGACACACTCAATGCTAAAGTAGATGACTTTTAAGAATGCGCATTCTCCCTTATGTGCTGACACCCTTTTTGGGCTGAAGTCCCATCAAGTTTCACATGTAAGGACCTTTCTATGTTGTTGAAGGCGCATAGGCCCTGCCCTGCCTGGGGCCTAGGTGCAAGGCACAAAAAAATGCTAGCCTGAGATAAAAAATAGCGCACATAAAGAAAAAAACTAAACAAATATATTATGCATTAAAAGTTAATGCTATTTCACAAATATAATGAAGAAGCTATTATAATTAGCATTTAAGGATCATCTAGTTAGTACCAAAAGTTCAAAAGTACTAAAGATTCAAATGTATTAGTATTACCAAAACTTGAATACTAAAAGTTCAATAGACAACTTATGATGTATAAGAGGAGTGATAAGATAGGAAGTAACATATAACACCCTAAATACTTATGTAATCCAGCCTGCTATTTCTACACCAACTTTTCAATATGTATAATGGACATGAAAAGTTGGACAGAATCAAACAGCAATATCAAAAAAGCAGTGAACCAAATAATGCACATCATTGTTGCTGTGGTATTGAAGAAAATAAAAAGTGACTGCAAGAAAATGTACTAGAAGAAAGATCATGCAAAAAACTAACTGTTATGTTCTTCTGTCTTGACCTCGTGATATGAAGAAAAAAGGGTAGTCGATTATTATATAGAGATTTTGGAGTCTAGGATTGACTTTTTTAGGGTAATCCTTGGTCAATCAGTTGATGATAAAGTAAACAAATCAAAACAAATAAAAAAAATATTGTTCCCTATTAGATAAGGCTACCTGCTTTGTTGCATCTGCGCCTAACATGAAGTGATCGCCTTTCAAAGCCTTTGCCAAATCCTCGCATCTGGTCTCCTTGGGTGTCACCAGGCAGTTTCTGGTCGCTGCTCCTTGAATTAGTGCCTATGCACGCACCTCAAGGGTTTTTGACAACATAGGGACCTTTATAGTTTTTTCTTAGCTTCTTGAAAAACTCCACTTACAAAAGGCCTGCATTTTTGCTGCATACTTTGTATCTTTGTACATTTTTCTAGATATTTGTTCATTCTTTAAATACATTGGCTTTTACCACGTCCAGAATGTGTTAATGGGTTGAGTGTATATGTCTATTGCCAGAACAAGCATCATTACCTCCAGAGGATGTCTTTCTGCACCGGCTTCTTGAAAAAGGTGCAACAGACAGTAGCTCTGAGAATAACAACATCCCAAGTCAACTGCAAGAATGTCGGGGATCTGCTGCCAACAAAGTTCAGAGTGCTTTAAGCAATATTGTTCATGCCATTGATAGTCTATGGGGTTTGAAGGATGGACTGTATGCTAAAGCGATAAAAAAAGTTCCAGAAGGTTCTATGACTAAATGCATTGATGTGTGAGTAGTGGTTATCTGTTTACTATTATTCACAAAGATGTTATTGTGCAGGTTCATGCAGGCCAACTCATCTGTTGAGTTACAGAAGGAAGTGGAAAATATGAGATTAGCAATAGGTGATATGCATTTGATGCATAGATCTCTGGCAAAGCAGATGCAGTTCCACCGTGATACTGATGCCAAGAACAAGTCTGAGCTTAAACAACTGAGGGGTAACTTTCTATGTTTTTAAAGTTGTCTGGTACTCTGGTCACAATCTATACGATGAATACTACTAATATAACTTTCATCCGTTCAAGGCATGCTCTAGTGCATTAGTTATCTGGGAGTCAATCTTATGCTAAATATGCAGTCTGTTTGGAACTTTTTATGGTTTTATTTGGCAGTTACGTGGAGGCGGCAATTTGATCCATCTACTTATGAATAAACTGACTTGGTTTATGTTTTAATTCAAACAGGTCCAGTAAATTTTCAGTTAACACGGGAATGGGTCAAACAGTTGATAGTTGCTTAAAGTCTACTTTCTGTGCATACAACCTTCTGATCTTAAATATGTTTGTGATTGAAAGAATTAGGTTATTTTTGTAAAAATATTGTTTTTAAAATCATAATTAACATAAGTGAAAACATTGAAAAAAAGACAAAATAGATTTGTACAAACCAACAATCTGTTTCAACCAAAACCCTTTTCCTTTGTTATTCAACCCACCAGATCTACCCATGTCGCCACCTCTACGTCTAAGTTGCATATTGTATTGTGCTGTAGTCATTTGTGTTTCTAGTTTATTAATGCGTATTTGATTAGATTCACCTTGAGATAAGTGGTTGAAGATGGTATTTTGATATATTTCTTCTATTTTTGAAGGTGAGCTGGAGTGCTCTATTGCAGAACTGGAAGAAAGCAATAAGAACTTAGCTGCACTGAAAGCAGAAACAGATGCAGCAAAAGGAGGCATTTTCCCTGTACTTCTTGGAAATAAACTTGTTGCTAACGATAGGGCAAGAGAAAAAGAAAAGGATCTACATGATATGGAGTCTTTATTGAAGGAGTTACAGGTAGATTGCTTGTCCTTTTTTTTGTTATCTTAGTTGCATACTAAAGAAATGCTAAGAAAAAGTGGTTTAACTCTCTGAGCAGGATCAAGCTTCATCCAGACAACTAGAACTTAAACGCTTACATGAGGAACGAATGGAAATATTAAAAAAATTATCCAGTTTGCAGGTTGGTTTATTATGTCTTTGATTGTATGGCATTTAAGAGTTGACACTTAGGTTTTTGATCTTATATACTTGTATGACAGAGTACCTTAAAGAACGTGAAGGGTATTTTCTCCTCGGAAGCTTTTGTCTTAGTGAAAGATCAGATTGCTAAGGCAAGAGCAGATATAGCTCAGTACCAATCTCTATACGAGAAATTGCAGGTTGTATATTATTGGTGACTCCATTAATATTCTTTCCTCATTTTGTATGGACGTGCTAGTTAAACTTTACAATATATTTAGGTTGAGAAAGATAACCTTGGGTGGCGGGAGAAAGAATTCAACATGAAGAATGACATTGGAGATGTTTTGCGTCAATCTTCTGCTGTTTCTGATTCTAGAATTAAGGATCTGCAAATGGAGATACAGAAACAAATTGATAGAAGAAAATTGATTGAATTTAAATTGGAGGACGCATCAAGAGAACCTGGTATAGAGATTTAAGCTATATATTTCATTTCAGTGTTTTTTAAATTGTCACATAACATGCTGCAAGTGCAACCTCATGCTTGTTTGTTTCAGGTAGGAAAGAAATCATTGCGAAGTTCAGGACTTTTGTATCTTCGTTCCCCCAAGATATGGAAAGTATGCAAACTCAACTAAGAAAACACAAAGAGGCTTCTTCTGATGTTCAATCGTTGCGTGCTGATGTTCAATCTCTTACCGCCATCCTAGATAGGAAGGTGGGTTGCGCCTGAGGTTGTGGTTTGTATTGTTACTTAATAGATGAAGTAGCAACATTTTAACTTGTATTTTGGTTGCATTGGACAGACGAAAGAATTGGAAGCGTTATCTGGCAGATCAGTTGCACAATCTGCTGAAATACGGAAACTGCATGCAATTGTATGTTTATTTATCTTTTTAAAATGTTTGCTGTTAGTTTGTTTTTAGGAATAACTATAGATATGATGTTTTTATTGTGTTGGTTTAAGCTTGCTATTAGTACCCATTGAGTGATTACTTTATATATGTGCTGGATAATTCACAAACTTAGTTTGTAGTGCTATACTCTCAGTTTTTTTGTAATGACTAAAATTTCTGGATTATAATCTAGAAAATGAAACTAAAGTTTAATATACTTTGTACTTGAAAAAGACAATAATACCCCTGTTTTTTTGTCTGACTCTGTTAACTTTGATATAGATAAATGACTTGGAGGAGAGTGACTCAGAGTTGAAGGTCATTTTGGACGTATACAGGCGGGAGAGAATATATTCTAGGTTAAGCAACTCTTGAGATCATTTCTCAATATACGAGTCTTACCCTTTGTAATGATTTTGAAAATGTTGGTGGTGTTTGTTGTGCTTATCGACTTCTATTGCTATTCTTCTTTTTCTCAATATTCCCTAATATGAATTGAGTAAAATATTTTGAAGCTGGATTTTGGTGATAATAGGGAATTTCTTGAGGCTAGGAATTCTGAGTACAAGGCTTGGGCTCATGTTCAGAACCTAAATTATTCACTTGATGAGCATAACCTGGAAACGCGAGTCAAGACTGCGATTGAAGCAGAGGCAGCATCTCAGCAGATGTTAGCTGCTGCAGAAGCTAAGATTGCAGATCTCAGGCAGAAATTGGAAATATCTAAAAAGTAGTTTCTTTCTTTCATTATTCACATGTTTTACAATCTAGTGATATGCTTCTATTATATGCTTACCTTTTACATTCTTATGCCTTGTTTTTAGGGAAAAATGTAGACTCACAGATGTCCTCAAGTCCAAGCATGAGGAAAATGAGGCCTACCTTTCTGAGATTGAGGTTAGTTAAAATATATATCTTGTTTTTCTCAATTTTATTCACAAAATAAATGGTAATAATGTTTGCTTCTATTTATGCAGACAATTGGCCAGGCATATGATGACGTTCAAACTCAAAATCAACAGCTTTTGCAGCAAATAACTGAGAGAGATGACTATAACATTAAGGTCATTATTTGTCACTTTAACAATAATACATTAAATCAATAATACTAGTTAATTCAAAAGTAATTACCATAGGAGACTGACATCTTGTTTTGTTGTTTCAGCTTGTTTTGGAGGGAGTGAGTGCAAGACAGCTGCATGATTCTCTTCTCCTGGATAAACAAACTGTGGAAAGGAAGATTCAACAGGGCAATGCATTGATTAATTTCTGTGAAGCAAAAGCCGAGAGAATTGGAGATCAGGTATTTTGTAACACTGATTTGTTTATTTCGAACCATGATACTTTAATCTTTCGCTGCAAATCAGTCACCATTTTGTCAAGATACTGAATCAAGATCTGTGTGTTATAGATAAAATCATGTTTAGATCAAATTCAGAAGCTATCTGAAACTAGGGTTCAGAAGACGGCTGCCTTGGAAAATACTCAAAGGAGACTTCATGATATTAGAAGAACATCCAAGCAGGTAACAGATTCTTTGGAAGAATCACAGAGTAAGGTCGACAGAAGTCGAGATAGTTTCGTGGATCTGCAGATCGAGTTGGAGAAGGAAAGGTAATCAAAAATTTATTTTGCAATTATATTCAACATAATAATTATATATAGTAGATTTGGGGGAAATGGTGTTTCCGATCAACCAAACCTGACTTGTTTCAATCTGCCAAATTGGTAGTTACTTTGCTTTAGGGTCGATCTGTTACGACCTGCCAGTTGATGTTTACCCTTTCTTTTTGTGTAAGGTTTTAATCAAAAGTTGATTTTCTATCCATCAGTTATGTTTCTTTTGGGTCAACCTGTTTTGACCTGCCAATTGATGGTTACCCTTTCTTTTTGTGTAAGGTTTTAATCAAAACTTGATTTTCTATCCGTCGGTAATTATTACAGTAAATACTGTTGACATTTGTGTTAGTCTACAAGATTCCTTCATATCATCTACATATATGGGTACTTGAGTAATTTCACATTTTCTATTGCTTCACAGGTTTGATAAAAAGAGAGTTGAAGAGGAGGTAGAAGCTGCGAGGAGAAAGCATTTACGTCTAAAGTCACACTTAGACGGGTCATCAGTTGTCGAAAAGCTTCAGCAGGAGCTCAAAGAATACAAGGAAATACTCAAATGCAGTGTTTGTCTTGACAGGCCAAAAGAGGTAATTATATGTTTATGTATATAGATATACAGGTCAAAACATATCGTCATTCACAGATCATGCATCAAATTGTGTAAAAATAAATCTACGCATTAACCTGAACAATATAAAGACCATAAGCTGTAAGAAAAACATGTCTGAAAATTATTCCTATTTATTTAAAGACGTATTTATTTTGATTATGTCATATTTTTTGTTTATAAAAACGTAGTAAGTGAGGTTGAAACCTCGTGTTCTCTCTGAATTTGAAATGCTAAGAGGCTCTATTTTTCCTTTACTTTTATCTATTTTTATTTAAGATATAATTTTGTTTTTTTCTAATAATGTGTAATAATTAATATAAATCTAAATGTGTTTTGCTAAAAAACATTTAATTTTAGGTATTAATTATTAAATTTTATTTAAAACCGAGTATTATCCAAAAGAATGTCTCTTTTGGATATTATGAAACATAAATGACTTTACGATACAACTTTGTTTCCCAATACCATTTATAACGGAACATAGAAAAAGAAATTGACAAGACTGTATATCTAGATCTATATTAAATGTACAGGAAAAGTAAAAAATTAAAAAAAGGTTACCATTTAAAGTAGAGGAGACTATCAAAAAAGTAAAGAACTAAGAAAAGTTTTACATTGGTTGATCTTTTTGGAACTATAAAACTTTTAAAATAAGTCATATTTTAGATTTAGTTTCTACCAAGGGTGACAATTTATGACACGACACGAAACTATTTAGGCTTTAGGTTAGCTAGTGTAACCCATATATTAAACATGGTGTTGACTGTTGAAATGTCTAACCTGCGTTTAAGAAACCTTGTATGTATATTATTTTGTGAATCTCTGGTGTTAATAAGCCTAAATATTTTACATCTTGGCAGGTGGTCATCACAAAATGTTATCATCTTTTCTGTCATACTTGTATCCAGAAGATCATTGAAACTAGGCATCGTAAATGCCCTCTTTGTGCTGCTAGTTTTGGTGCTAATGATGTCAAACCTGTTTACATTTGATCGGGTCAACCGGTTGATGTTGGACCGGACTTTGCGGGTCAATGGTGACAGTAAACTGAACACAGCTACAGATGTATAATATGAAAAATGTTTCTCGAAACAAATACAAATGGTGTTTTCATTCCAGAACTAATCGACCTGGATTTAGCGCTTCTGGTTTTGGTTTTGTTGATTTTGCAGTTTGTGTTAGTTTTTAGTGTAGTGAAAGCTTGTTGTTTGGTTTGATTCTAAATTTTTGTTTTTAGCAACTTGGTACCTAATAATATATAAACAGTTTACTGATTTCTTGAATCAAAAAACTCTTTTCATTGTGCCTTGGTGGGTTTTCTTGGTTCTATTTTTGTTTTGTTTAAAATAACGTCATTGACTTATAAAATTGGTCAACATGCTTAATCATATTATGGAAAAGTAGTGTTTTAGTGAATTGTCAGAAAGGTAAATGGCTTGTACCACGTGCATCTTGAGGTTGTACTCTTTGTGTGAGTGGTGGTGTTCATTGGAGCCCTTTCCTTGGTTTGTGATTCTGCATAAATGATTTGGGATCAGTGTTTTTAAAACTGAACTGAACTAAATTCAAAATTAGTTCGGTTTTTGGTTTCGGTTAGATTGAAAGACCTGAATTCAACAGCCAAATGACGGAACCCAATTTTGGTTTTGGTTTTGGTTTCTGTTTCAGGTAGCAACAGCAACTTCAAACAACACATGTCATTGCAATAGGGGATTAAGAAACAACACTGTTTACCTTTTCCATTAATACAAAGGTAAAGTATAGATTTCGAGCTTAATCGATTGGAGTAACTATAATTTAGGTCCTTAATCTTCATGAATTACGCACAACTGCTGTTAGAATTTTAGTTAATGTAATCGGGAACTTGTAAATGAACGGATGCAACAACCTGATTCTTGAATTTGTTGATGCCCTAATTATTGGAATTGGTGAGCTGGTGTTGATGGGTAAGTACTTCGATCAGACTCCATCACATACGTTCTTCTTTCTTGACTTTCATATGTTTTTGGTCAAACAAAGAACTAATTATAGAGATTTTGATGGTGAATATTAAGATGATGAAATGGGGTTAGGGAAGAAAATGATGCTTTTGGTTTTATTTTATTTTCATGTTTTCTAGTGATAAGAGTGGTTTGGTCATTTTAAAATAATATTAACAGGATCTTTAACCTTGATTAAGCAATAGGACGTGAAGTGTTATAAACCCTTTAGTTTAAGAAATTTTAGTGTAATTAATAAAGATAAATGACATAATCTATAATTTGCTACATACATAAATGATGAAATCTATAAATTACTCTTAATACAATTAAGACAAAAGTTAAGAAAATGTAGCCTATACTAAACTCATGTCGTTACCACATGATCCACCTAAACGACATTGTCTGGTTTTTCATTTAATGAGACAGCAGGAAAGAAAACATTAAAAAAAATCATGTTGACTATACTAACGACTTGTCATCACCACAAGTTTTCAAAATGACAGCCTAATTTTCCACCAAGCGGTCAATATTGGAAATGCTATACCCATGATTAGTCGTCTATGTAGCTTCATATTCGTGAGAAATTTGTCGAAATCGTCATAATCATATTCTTGTAGTGTATACATACATACATAAATTAAAAGTTTTTTCATGCACTAAAGTATTTGCTAAAGCAATAAGATGTCACAATCTTGAGTGCATGGTAGTACAAGTCTTAGTCGATGTATGGAAATTTTGTTTTATTTTTTTGTTATGTTTTGGAAACAAATCCTTGCTAAATATCTTACTATCACGATTTTATTATTTATAGATACATCAGAAAATTAAATAACTTAGGGGAAATATATGATATTCCCAAAAGGTGTGCGTACTATCTAGCAACTTACACAAATCATTTATTTATTTTTTGTTATATGCTAGCTAGTATATCTCCTAAAGAATCGACTCATCGGCTTCAAGGCTAAAGTCGTTATCTACACCAGCCGCCAGCCGCCAAGACGAAGCCATAAAGTAGCCACTGCTCAGGTCAGCATGATGGAGAGAAAGATCCGGCAAGTCGAGAAAAGTATCGTCATCAGAAGCCATTGTTTCTTGGCTTTCAGGCTCGGCTCCAACGGTGTAACTTTGTGATAATAAAGTGTTTAATGAGCGAGTGTGAGAACACACGTGTTGGCTATCTGGCTCGGCTCCATCAACACATGTCATCGCTGCAGCCTTAGCCGCAGCGTCTTGGATATCTTTGGGTAATCTTGTGGCTGGCTTAGGAAGTAAATGAGCTAAATTAGGGAAATTGAGGTTAGCTGAGGTACCTTTTATGGCTATAGCCGCTACATCATGAGCTCGAGCCGCCATTTCGGCAGTTGGGTATGTCCAAGCCATATTCTTGATTTTTTACGTGGCTCGCGGATTTCTGAAACCCATTTGCCCCAACTTCTTTTTCTTACACCATAATATGTTGGGTGCTCTTTTCTATCACCGTTGCTACCGCCACCACTACCATTTCTACATAGTTGCTTTTCCTCATTGCTATTATTTTTCTTTCGAATCCTTATCGAGCTTTTTAGGAACTTGCACTCGTTTAAGGCATGTGTTATAGTTCCGGGTGTCAGGGTAGAGGTAGAGGTTGCCAATGCGGCGGAGTAATTGGTGGTGGTTGCGGCAGATGAGGTCCAAGATGAACATCGTTTGAATTGAGTTGAGTTCTCCATGTTAGCACTACTAGAACTCTGAAATTTTCTTCGTTGGAAACTTGTCGGAATTTCCAACATAATTTTTTTATGGAAAATTCCGTCAGAGGTTAACCAGTTTTCTAGTACCGTAGATATTCAACTACCTACGCGTTGGTGGGTGGTGGTGTGGGTTAAGGGGTATTCTAATGAATGGTTTAATATATGCACATAGTTTCTTATGTTATTATTATGTTAATAAATATAATGGTTTATGGTCATGACCACCACCTACACAGATTGCAATCCACCATTCACTTTCATGTGGTTTTATGCATCTTTTTATCTTGACATTATTATTAGTAGTGGTAGGTCCTACAAATTTTATTTATTTCTGTTTATAAAATTTGATGGTTATTAAAAAACATTTTGTTGGTATAATTACAAACCTACGATACTTAATTTATGTTTCACAAATCTTATATTCTAGGTGAACTATCATACTCGTGACTTGTTTTAAGCGATGTTTCTCCTGGCACATAAGCTAGTTTTACGGTAAACGTGATATAACAGATTATATTAATATATAGCAGACATATTTCACAAGAAAATAAAGTAAAAAATTGTCCAACGTTTGATTGACTCATTAGGGTCGGAGGGTGGCCCTCGAGGCTTTACACTTTTTATGTATATATATACATATATATACACATATATATAGATATGTATATAGATGTATATATATATATACATACATATATATACACATATATAGGGGATGGATCGAATGAGAACTCACTTTTTATGTGAGAACTCTACGAACCAATCTCAATCACTGGTTTTCAATGGCAAAATTATAATGAACAAAAACATATTTAAAAAATATAAATAAAAAAATAACATAAAAATAATAAAAATAAAAGCACAAAAATGTTCCCCTAGAGTTCCAACAAAAAAAGATGGTTCTCAAAATAACCCTACCCTACATATATATATATATATATATATATATATATATATATAAGTATGTTTAAGTGTATTTTAGGGTTATTGGATTTTAATAATCCTAAATTTTATTTATTGGCTGGAATTAATCACAACTCAGTAAATATTTACAGATATTCCAAACTTTGAGTTTGTTTTTCCCTAACCATCCATTACTAACTGAGAGTTACCCCGTTAGTTTTTTGATAACATGGATTGTTTTTGTGGCCAAAACACTAAAAATATATATAAGTATGTTTAAGTGTATTTTAGGGTTATTGGATTTTAATAATCCTAAATTTTATTTATTGGCTGGAACTAATCACAACTGAGTAAATGTTTACAGATACTCCAAACTTTGAGCTTATTTTCCCCTAACGATCCATTACTAACTGAGAGTTACCCCGTTAGTTTTTTGATAACGTGGATTGTTTTTGTGGCCAAAACACTAAACACAAAGTTTTTATTAGGTCCGTCAATTTGAAACTTGCACACCAAAAAACCCGTCAATCTTCCCCTCTTGATTTGAGTGATGACGGGGGCTAGATAATGGAAAACGGACCTAATCAAGACTATACAGTGCTGGAGTTGAGAAATGGCTCAAAGTTAACCTTATTTCATCAAAAAAACTAACGAGGGTTAACTGTCGGTTAGTAAAGGATCATTGGAGGAAAATAGATTCAAAGTTACGAGTGACTGTAAACATCCTCAGTTGAGATTAATCTCGGCTAATAATTGAATGTTGAGATTATTAAAATCCAATAACCTTATTTTTAATGATTAGAGTCACGCAATATGAATATTTCTTGAATTTATTTCATCTTCTGCATTATGATAAACATCTTTTCGTTATAGACGATTGTTACTTAGGTCATAAAACACCTTTTGTTGATGATGCCTTATTAAACTTGCTATATACGTCAACAAATATATATATTTTTTAAGATAACAAAGAATGCATGCATGTCTATACATTGTATGCACACATGAATAAGGGTTTGACGTGGGTGGACTATACCTGTAAGTATAGTAAGTTTAGGTTGATGGTGTTTGCTTTGATTTAATTATGGTTGGCATAAGATTTCTTTTAATAATAACGATTTTTATACAATAAGTTGATAATAGTTTAGGTGCACCGTATATATTCCTTAATAGTTATTTTAGAAAAAAATTTAAAAGTGTGTGCAAGTTGTAGACTTTAAATTTTAAAAGTTAGTTTAGTGATTTACCTATGATTTGCAAGTTGAGACGCTTAATATACCAAAATCGGATTAAGTGATTTTTATGGAACATTAATATTAAAAATGTTTTTTTAATACATTAACCAGTTATTAAACGACAAAATAGGAAAAATACGTCATTCGCGAGACTCATGTGTTCTTCATGTTCCTTTCTATTTAATCTCCTTTTCAATTATAATATAAAGGTAGTTTACATTTATACCTTTTAATGTTTTGACACCTTTAACTTTTTAATTAAAAAAAATACATAAAAAACACAATATTTTTATGCCATTTAATTTAAGATCTTAAGTTCTTTCTATATACAGCTTACACATGAAGGTGTATCTTATGTCTTTCCCAAAACGCACTTCACATGGGAAAGATTCGTAACCATTCATTAAAGTAATTAACCTTTTGGATCACTTTATACGAGTGTTTTTTCTATAAACTAATCAATTTTCTCGTTAAAATAAATGAAAAGCATATACCAAAAAAGGTCTTTTGAGTTTAGCTTAAATCTTACTTTTCATTATTAAACAAAGTAAATAACAAAAAAAACCTCTTTTATATTTGTGCTTGTCATGCTTTAAAAGTCCTTTTTCACTAATACAAAAGATGTTTATTTTTCTTTTAGGTAAGCTTAAAGCACAAAAATGTAAGAACTAAAATTAAAAAGGACTTAAACTAAGACGAAATACAAATATAAATGAATTTTTTATTTTTATTTTTTTAGTTTAAGGAAAAAATGTATTCTAAGCTAAAAATGATCTTATTTCTTGGTATGTTCAATTAAACTAATAAAATATCTATAAGTACTAGATGTTACAAGAATAAAAGTAAGAGTATATCCTATTTATGAGATATTGTAAGTAACATATTTATATTAATATATTAAATTGAAAATAATTTTTATATATTGAGTATTTCTCATTGGCACTGAGTTGATACCAATTTGACTAGGAAATGTTGTAGGACGATTTTGTATTAATATAAGCAATACACAGGAATATAAATCAAAAGTTATAATGTTTTTTATAACTATAAATAAATAAAAATAGAAGAACACAGATATAAAATGTTGTGTATCGTGTTAAACACAAGGGTGATTAAAACAAATTTTGAGTCTTTTAGGAGAACTTATTTTGTTTCTTAGCATACAACAACCACAGCAGTTGTGTCTGTCAGAATTGATTTAAGCAACGAATTTGATTGTAGAAGAGAAACTATAGATGAATGATGTTTAAAGAACCTGTTTGCCGTAGATTTTCGAGTTGTGTTGACGTGTCTTGTCTACTGAGGTACTTTAGTATATATAGGGAACTCGAACTTTAATAGTCTAGTTAGTCATTGATTTGAAATCGTAACTGCTCATTAAAGTCGTTAGTAACTGTCATTTGTTTCGATCAACATGTAACCAAACTATTACAACTCACAATTTTTTTGAACCACATGGACTCAGACCGCGCACCAAGGTCAATCGCACTTGACCAGACCCTCAAACCAGCCTTCAAAAATACTAAGGCGGCTCTCAAGCGGTACAAAGTGCAAAGTGCGCCATTAAAGCGACACATTGCGCCCACATGCTCACGTCGCGCGTGCATGCAAGTGCGAATGCCAGTTTGCATCCTTGGCAAATCAACTCAATGTGATATTTTTGGAAACAATATAATCAAAAGCTAATAGAATATAAATCACTTTACATTCTCTTTCTTTCAATGCGGAAAAATTTCCCACACCATTAATTTCTAATATCAATCTTAATTTACGAGCATTGATATCATATTCAACACATTAAATTTTATTGAATAAATATTAAAAGTCATATTAAATTCAATAATATCAATATATTTTCAACAATCCCCCACATAAATGAAAATGAATTTTCCAAAAATTGAGTAGTTACATGTTGCATGATAGGTAGGTGTTCCATTTGAACCTTCCTTTATGACACATACTTAGCCTCCTAGTAGTGTGTAGACGTGAAGTCTTTAAACATACGCTATTTTATGTGGACGACAATAACATGTCATGATTTTATTTCTTTAAAAACAATGGTGTCAATGTTAAAAAGACTAATGTCATTCAGAATTCACATATTATATGTTTTACTTGAAACCAAAGTAAAAATGATGTGTATTAACACACGCCTTCGCAAAGTAGTTATACGCATGGTACGAATCAAAATAACTTCTGAGAGAAAACCACACGACTATGTACTGGTGTGTTACATAATTATGTTCTTTTGCAATTGAAAATGAATCATACAACATGCAAGGCCACTATATGTTGTTATGCTTATGATGTGCATAATTGTGGCACTAGCAATATCAAAATAAGAAATTCACATGATGACACATACCTATATGGTGATGTCACACATAGTTGTGATCTTGAGTTGTCAAAAGATAGTTTTTTTCAAAAAAAATCATTCGGTTATATGTGGTTAGATTACATAGTGGAGCCAATTACATAGTTCATATATATCGTGTTCTATTTTCCAATGTTTTTAAGTTGTTCTCTAGTTTAATCCTCTATATTTCATTTGGATTAATTTGTTAATATTGTTGAAAGCAATCTTTTGACCAAGTAATATTCATAACTTGCTTTCCATTTTAGATCGAAAAGGTTATAATTTGTTATTTGCCATGGTTTTTTGATTTTTTTTGAGCTATAGTTTTTTTTATAAAACTTTCAAAATAAAATATGTATTGTTATATAAAAATTTATATATTATATAAATTGACCATACAGAAACACACGATGGTTTTCATTTCTTTTAGTATAGAGTTAATTGCACAAAGTGTCTTCGTGGTTTGATGAAATTAATACCTTTGAGGTCTAACTTTAAATGTAACAAGGATGACACTATAATTATCAATTTGTTACATCTTTTACGGATTAACACTAACTTTATTTAAAAAATTTATTAAGTTTATACAAAATAATAGTTTCACGCTTTTAAAAACTAATGAACTATCTATGTAATTTACTTACAAAATAATAATTAAAAGCTAAAGTCTATCCCCTCATCATGTCCGCAATTTTCGTCACAACACTAATACCTATTTAACCTACAGTCCAAAATATAAAATGAAAATCAAGGTTACCTTTCGAATAGGCCGTGGGTTTCATTCTACCAAGCCAAACAAAGGTTGCTTTGGTGTGATAACTTCGTCAAATCGAGTGGAGTTTTTGGTCTAGAAAGAAACTAATCAGGTTGGACAACAGTGATATATGTTGGTACATTTTGAATATTGACAATCGCTAATAAACAACGAAATACAACAATGTAACTATGTAGTCAGTGTTCTAGCAGTGGCTCAAAGGTACAATAGTACAATTCAACAACGTTAATGGTTTGTGAAGAGAGAGATTTGCAATTGGAGAGACTCACCAATAATTTGAACACGATGGGTCGCTAGAAACTAGAAAGCCAAGGATGTGGACAAAGAACAAGAACCAAAAGAAACACGAAATATAGATTTTATTTATTTTTTTACAAATTTATGAAAACTTTTAAATTAAAGGAAGACAGTATTGGACCACACCCAAAGTTGTTACAAATTAACAATTAGAGATCCTAACATTGTTATTTTTTAAACTTAAACCTTATAAGATGTATTTCGTTAAACAAAAAAAACTACTTGTTTAATTAAGGGTTATTGGATATTAATAATTTTAACTTTTATTTATTGGCATGGATTAATCTTTACTTAGAAAATATTTATAAACGCTTCTAACTTTGAGCTTATTTTCATTCAAGTATCATTAATAAACTGAGAGTTAGCACCGTTAGTTTTTTTATGACCAGAACAACTTATGTAACCAAAACAATAAGCAGAACGTTGAAATTTACCATAAGATTCGTCACTCCAAAACTTTTACACCCTAAAAACCATCAATCTTCACATATTGATCTGAAGCACTTGACTCGTTAGAAATAGATCTCAATGACTTTGAAGAGTAGACACCAGAAAACGAACTCAACAAAGGTTGGGTGGTGACCTAGTTGGAAAATGGTTTAAAGTTGGCCAAATTTAATTAAAAAACTAAAAGGGTTAACTCTCAGTTAGTAAAAGATTGTCAATTGACTTGCATACAATATATATATATATATATTATATATATATATATATGTACGTGTTAGCAAGTGTAAAACTAAGAGTTATGTACATTTGGCTCCTACAAGTTACGTATAATTAAGTCGTTTCGTCATCGACGTTACTTAGAGTTTATATGAAAAATATATAATAACCTTGAAAAATATTATTGAATTTTATATAAATATACTTTAAACAATTAAAAAGTTAAATCAATTATAAATTATGTGATTGGTTGTAGTGGTTTTCACAGTTTTTAATTATAATCATGGATTTCATTTGATCATTTATATATATATATATTATATATATATATATATATATATATATATATATATATATATATATATATATATATATATATATATCCTAATCTTATCCTGCTTTTGATTTAAATCTATTTCATATGCCTCAAGTGAGGCTTACCACTTTTAAAAATGAAAAACACACTTTTACTAGAAGACTATGCTAATGGTGGTATGCACACAGAATATAGATACTATATGTTTGGATAAAGAAATATCATCAAGGGTTGGGGAGAACTACTTTTTAATAGTTACTTGAATACTAATAGAGTAGAATTTAGATTTACAGAATGGTCAAAAACATGCAACAATTAGTCACGTGTATTTGTTCCTTAGGATGAAGACCACTTGTTTTTGTCCTCCATGTTCACAAAAGATGCTTTTTATTTTCATATTTTCAATAAAATAATCATATTTATAAGAAATGTATTTGAGTTAAAAATAAAAGTTACAAAAAATGTTGAAATAAATAAACTCTATTTTTATGCACTATTGAGCAAGGAAAAAAGGTAAAGTATCATGATTCTGATAATATCTCAATCATCCATTAATAAATGATAAGTTGTTAAAAATAATAAACCTTTTTTTAAAATTGTTTAAAATTTCAAGGAAAAATATATGTAAATACTATGTTAATATTTTGTGTATTATAAGATAGAATAAATAAAATATTAAATAATTAATAAGCAAAATTTTTCGTATATAAATGATGCTTGAAGTTTAAATATGATTGAAATTATATATAAATAATTATTTTAAGTAATTAAACAATAATATAATTTTAAAAAATAATTTTAAATATTTCATTATAAGAAAATTGTTTTTAACAAAAATGAAACTATGTAAAAGTTCATGGTATTAGAAAAGTTTGTATTTTATAAAGAAAGATTGGTTTTTAAAAAGTGTGTTTTTAATGAAAATTATTACGTTTTTAATTAATAAAAAAATCTGCTTCTTAATTTAATATATGTATGAATAATATTATTAGTATAGAGTATCATTTTTAACAGGAGAGCGGAAAAGTAGAATGAAAAGCCTTATAGTTATGTCACTTATAATCTTAATTGTTTCTTTATTATATATAATTTTATTCATCACATAGTCAGCCATTAATAATCATATAAAAGTGTGACTATTGAGTTTAGTCAGCTGTTTCTTTTAGCTAAGGTCATAACATCATTTTATTTTTTTATATATTCAATACGCGTATAATCTTAGTTTAAGAATTTATTTTTTGTTTTTCAACGATATTTGAAACTACTTTTGATACCCAAGTTAGTTTTTTTTAATAGTATTTCAACCGCTTATACTGATTTGACACTTCAAATCTGGCTTACTCAAAAACACATAAGAAGGACACCAGTATTATAGAAGAACCCTCTTATCTTACAGATCAAAAGTTTAGTGCAAATTACATCCTTATATGTCTTTGATGTTAGGGATTTGCTACAAACACATAAGCACGTCTTGGGTTCGAAAAAAAAAGGAGAAAGTTAATTCATTCTATTATACTAACGGCAATTTGGTGTATTTGTAAAGCCCGTAATGATATTGCCTTTAGTAAAATACAGTTAATGTTGGACAACGTGTTTGGAGATATAAAAACATGAGTTTTCTATGGATAAAAAACCTGGTCAAAGCTAAGCATATTACATGGGATCAATGGTGTAGGTTTGAGATATGTAGTATGGTGTTTTGAGTCTCGTATTCTCTACTCTATTGATGTCTGTATCATTGACTTAGCTACTTGTTGGTTCTAATTTAATAAAACTTTTTTCATTGGCCGTTCAAAACTCTTTTTTTAATCATGAGAGCCGTAAGATCTTTGCACCCTAACATTTCAAATGAAAAGATTTAATTCTTGTAGGTTAATTTAAGTTTTACTAAAGAACCGAGCATTTATTAATAAATTGTCCTTTTTAATTATGTCTCTCCTCATAAAACACATTTTTACCGTGAAGGCCATCCACATCTTTCTTTAATCTTTTGCGTTGTGATGGGACTTCTAACTCAATTTGATCCACTCATTTACAAAAGAACATCAAAAAACATCCTTGAAAGGTATCGAAAAGCATGAAACAGAAATAAATTGTCACATAGGCACAAGAGTTTCCATATAATTGTCGTTGGCATCGAAGTCAAAGAAGTAACGTCCAGCAATCTTTAATGCACATGCAATAGAGTGTTCAGACGAGTACAAACAATCAACACCCACACCCATATTCAAGTTGAAAACTAAATCAAATCATTGTTTACTAGTTTAAAAACATCTGTATTACACGTATCAAAATAAAATATTAAATTAGTATTTATTTATTAATATTTAAAAATTATAAAATAATCTTTGAGATAGATATGATTGTATACGAACACGTATACAAATCCTAAGTGGAGACTATGTGTACAATGTAAAAAATAACATGTGCCTTTTAGACGTTTTGGTTTATTAAAATAGGTATGATTCTAACATTACCAAATTTCCTAAATATTTAACAGAAAATGGAGTAAATGACATTGATGGTCCTTGAATTTTGTTGAAATTTCACCTTTCGTCTATATGAATGAAAAATTACATGTTTAGTTCAAAAGTTTATAAAAATTACGATTATTATTGGACGTTAACCTTTTTATATGACCATTTTGGTTCTTTATTTAAAAAGTTAAAGAAAATAGAAATGATCAAAACACCCCCATGTTCTTAAAAATAAAACTACCAAAATATCCCAACCCTACATTTTTCTTCAGCCAGCTAATTCGCATTTTCGACATGTACTTTTTGGCAGAGTTGCAACAACACCACCTTGCAACAATACCCCACCTTCACCCATCTTCGTATTACCAAAGTAACCCAACCTCTCCACCCATCTTCTATCTTATGCCACCGGAAAAAGATTTTCGCCAACACTAGAGGGGAAAGTGAGCAAACGCGGGGGTGACAGTGATGTGGTGGCGAGGGACTAAATCCGTAATTATATATTTTGTTTCACCCAGAACAAAAAGTGTTACATTTCTTTAAATATTTGGACTAAATCCGTAATTTCCCATTCATAAGAACGAAATGTGAAATTTTAGTATACGTAAACCTCAAGGATCATCCGTGTAAGTTACTCTAAAAACTTGCATACATACATTCTTAAATAAAAATGCATTTTTAATTTTTGAGTGTTTGTTTAAATTAAATACATGTATATTTACTATCTACACATGCATACATATGTCGGTCTACACGAGTACATAAAGTTTTATTACATAGTCATGCTTTGCATTTGTTTTAAAAACATGCATGCACCATTCAAGACAACTATATAATTATGATGCACATACTTGTGGCCCTATATATCAGTAGCAAGTTGTATTGTCACACATATTTGTGATATTGAGTTGTCAAAAATGAGTCGTAACTTTACTCGGTTATGTAGGGTTGTCTTTTGGGGCGGATCTATTAATACCTCAGTCGGTGAAAAGGCCCCCACTAAAAAAAATAAACAAGTAAAGATATAAAAAAAATCGTACTTTAAACAAATAAGTTGTTAGGCCCCTAAGTTATTTCTTCTAGACCCCTATCGTTGAGCACAATTATAATCATGTTCGCACCTTTAATTAATATATTTGTTTCCCGTACACAACATTGGTGACTGTAGTACGTGGGTTTCATGTTAGCACACATTTAATCACAACTGTTGGTTAATGCTAAGAGGTAAGATACTTCATGAGTTCATCAAGATCCAATGTACTAGATTGTTGTTTTCTAGTTACTGAAATTAGTTACTAAATTTTAAACATAAAAGCCAAGTTATGTTATAAAAAGTTTAATTTGTATTACTTTTTAAACATGTTAGAGCATTCATAGTGGGGTTTTCAATCTCATCTCTATATTTACATTATAAACACTATTTTTTACTATCTTTTTAATTAAATAATACTTTTTAATATCTTTATCATTACATTTTCTCTTTTTTCCACTCACAACTACTTTTAAAATATTAAAAAAATTATGGGGGTTGTACCGTGATTCCCTATATTTCCTCAAATATGAGGAATCATGGTAAAACCTCCAAAAATATTATCTATCATTCACTCACAAACACTAACAACCATCCCTCATGATATAAGACACGTACTCACATCGAAAATGATTTTTTGTTTAAAATGGATACTTTTTGAAATTTGTGATGGTTTTTAGGTTGTTTTCAAAAGTTGTTTCATTTATGGGTATTCTGTAAATAAGGGTTACGGATTCTGCCAAATTGATATTTTGAAATGATTGTTTCCGTAAATATCAATTTCGGAAAATGTTCATTGACTTGTTTTCGTAAATACTAATTACGGAAAACGTTCCCCCTAAATAGAATTACGGATTTAACATATTAGTTGTAAATTTTAACTTAAAATTTGTTTTTAATTAATGCCCGTAAATTCAAATTATGGATTTGAGTTGTTTGTTTGGATTATGTTGTAAAAAATAAATGTTTATAAAATATAACAAATTTATTTCTAATATTCCCTAAATATGAATTCAGTAAATAACATTTTTATCAATTGTTTTAACATTCCGGCTCCAAAATATAGTAATAGTAGTTTATTAATGATGTTAAATATTATTTATTAATCAAACTTAATAATAAGGTTGTTCAAAAAGCTCATGACTTGCTCGAAGCTTGCCGGAAAATAGATCGAAAAAAGTTCACTTGAAGTCGGTTGTTTATAAATGAGCCGAGCCGGTTCGGCTCGGTTTGTAAACGAACCGAGCTTAAGCCAAGTTCAATTCGACTGGTGGCTTGCTCGGTGGCTCGCTCGTAAACATATATGATTATTTTGATATTTTATAGCGAGAAACTAATTATAAAAATTTAAAAACATGATTATACTTCTTGAAATAACAAACTTATATAATTGTTTTAAACGGATAAAGATAAACAAATATACGAAAAAAAATATTTAGTTTTTATATATACGAATATATACAAAAGTAAAAAAAATTAAAAATAAAAGAACTTGACTTGCGAGCCATCTCGGCTTGGCTTGATTTTTAGACGAACCGAGCATGTGCCCACCTCAGTTCGGTTCGGTTCAACTCCTACACATCCCTACTTAATAATAATATTAAAACTTGTAAGTTAGAATTTACAATTTATTCTTTAAAACACTAAAAATAATTTTTGTCTACGGAATTCATATTTACGGAATCTTAACAATAAATTTGTTATCATTTTATAGACAATAAAAATAAATTTGTACGTTTTAACTTTTTTTATCAAATCCTTTATTCAAATAAATAAGTCAAATCCGTAATTCACATTTACGGAATTTATTAAATATATATTTTTAAGTTATAATTTACAATAAAAATGTTAAATCCGCAATTCTCACTTACGTAATATTATATGGTCAACAACGTTAACAATGGAGGAACGATTTCCGTAATCGGTATTTACAGAAACAATCATTTAAATGTACCACCTTCGCCGAATCCGTAATCCTTATTTATGGAATACCCATAGGGAAATAATTTTCAAAAACAACCCAACCATCACAAAATTCAAAAAATACCCACCGTGAATGCTCACTAAAACTGAGTGTTTAAAAACTATTATAGTGCGTAAATTTAATTCAACTACCCATTTTATCCGACCCGTTTTGACCAATCCAATTTGAGCGACTCGTTTTTTCTCCACTAACTAAAAATCTTGAACCCTTCCCTGGTTGTATTACATACTTATACCCGTTACCTAATTCATATGATGTTGTATTTTACAAATGTCTTTGGGTTGTTTTCATTATAAATAGTTTTGATTTTGTTTGGCTTTGTTAATATGTGTATTGTGTAATGTGTATGCTTTATAGTAAAACATTAAACAAGATTTAAAGAACTTGAAATGACCAATACGTCCTCACATGACCTGCCTATGGTTGAACATAACGGGGAAAATAGACGGTTATCTATGTTAAGGACCTTCTGTGATACCCACTCACATTCTTCAAGGAGTAAACATGTAGTTTCTTATACTTGATCAATCAATCCAAAATATTGAGATACCACAGGGACCTTTCATGTAATTTACTCTTTTAATAATAAAATTTAGAGTTAATTACATAAATAATCCCTATGGTTTATCAAAAATAACAGGTTTGATACTAAGCAAAAAAAGTAACAAGTTTGAGTGCTCATTTTTAGTTTTGTAACAAGTTTGAGTATTAACACTAACAGACGTTAGATTTTCAGTTGAATATAAAGGTATTTTGGTCTTTTCACCTTAAATGACTTATTATGTAAATTAGAGAGACTACTAGTGTAATTTAATTTGAAATTATATTATATAACACACACACACACACACACACACACACACATATATATATATATATATATATATATATAGTGTGTGTGTGTGTGTGTGTGTGTGTGCACGCGCGTGTGTGTGTGTGTATGTATATATATTTTCACCACCATCGCCGCCAGCCAACACCGCTGGTCACCATCACCGCTGGTCACCATCACCGCCTCCACCTCACGCCATCATATCCATCTCTGTTCATAATCACCATCAGGCATCATCACTAAATCCCCATTTTATTTTGCCCTGTAAAACCCTAAAATCCATTCGACCACTCACCACCAGCCACCACCACCATGTACTAGTCATTATCACTACCTTATAGCTATCATATACCACATTCTAGCTAACATATACCACCAAATTTCTTATTTAGATCTAAATCCAGTCACATACCACCGCACCACCTCAAAATTAGGGTTTTTAAATTTTTTGGGTTTAATAGTAAAATATGAAGGGGATTTGGTGAGATGATGATGTTGGTGCGATGGTGAAGGTGAAGGTGATGGTGGTGATGACGGTGATGTTGCGATAATGGTGATAATACAGAGGTGGTAATGATACGACGATGGTGGCGATCCTGTGATGGGGGTGATGATGCAGTAATGTTGGTGGTGGTGGTGATGATGCAATAATTTTGGTGATGGTGGGTGGTCATCGTGGTGCTTATGGGTGTTCGATGGTGGACTGGTGCTGGTGGGTCTGAGGGCTGGGTGGTAAGATTGGTGGCCGATGGCCGACAAAGATAAATAGCGGCGATGGTGGATTGACTGGTGATGGGCAGCAACGGTAATGGATGGATGGTGATGGGACAGTGACGGTGGTGGAAGAATGGTTTATAAAGGTGGTGGTCGTTTGAAAAGGGGTGGGAGCGGCGATGGTAGATTTAACGATGGTGGTGGCTTGAAGAGGGGTGGGAGCGATGGTGGTGGATGAATGGTCTGAAAAGGTGGATGAATGGGCAGTGGTGGATTTAAAGAGGTGGTGATCAGAAAGGGGTGTGAGGATGGGTTAGGGTTGGTTATAATTAAATTACACAAATGTCCCTGATTTACAAAGAGTTAGATTTACAAAAATAGCCCTTCAAAGGGTATTTTGGTCATTTTAACTAAATTTAACAGAAAAGTCAACGTCTGTTAGTCTTAATACTCAATATTGTTACAAAATTAAAAACATAATACCCTAACATGTTACTTTTTTTGCTTAGTACCCAAACCTGTTATTTTAGATAAACTACATGAACTATTTATGTAATTAACTCTAAAATTAATTTTAAATATTTACTTTTCCCTTGGATATTGATATAGGAGAGAATTTCTGAAAAAACACAACAAGTTATTTGAAAACAACAAAATCAAAGGTTATGTATGCGTCAATAGGAGCTATATATGAAAAACCTTGGTTCATGTATGTATAACTCAATATTCAAATCATCATGATTAAGAGGTATTTAATTTAAAAAATATATAAATACTTAAAACAATATGATCATAATATACTCAAACACTCTTTTGACAATAAAAAATAAATTATTTGTAAAATTTGTGATTTTTTAAAGGTAATTTTCATGATTTTCTCATAACTTGATGGTTTCTTTTAAGCCATATAGATAATTAGATATTATATATGTTTGTTATTATAGAGAACCTAGAAGGAGTTATTCTAATAAGAAATTGAATATTAATATGGTGCTTGAAAGGGTTGTACATACACCTTAAAGAGTTTGTACCTCACAATTAGTGTTCAATGAACACTAGATGTGTGAGTTTGTAGTGCAGACTAATAACGTAGTACAGTTTAGATTTATAAGATGGTATAAAACGTGCAACACAAATTGGTCATGTGGGATTTGTTCTTTGGAATGAGGGCCACTTGTTATTGTACTCGACCATGTTCACAGAAAGTACTTTTTATCTTCGTAACTTTAATAAAATAATCATGTATATATCTGCAGAGTTAAGTTCATATAAAATTATTAAATAAATGTTTATATGTAATATGATTTGGTTAAAAAGTTATTAATAATTATAAAAATATAAACGATACATATCTTTCATATTGAAGGAGGGAAAGTAGATGAACTAAAGATATAAACTGTCGTATAAAAGTAAAAAAATATATATAATAAAATAAAGATGCCAATCATCGATTATATACTATATTAGAATGCAACTTTACTGTTACAGCTAAGTTTCTATTTTAATATTTTGACCACTATTGTTTTGCAAATTGATATTTTGATCCATTAAGGTTTTTTTTGGTTTACATACCTTTTCTTCCTAAGATATTTGTCCTAGAAAGAATATCAATAAAATACAATACATACTTTGATAAAAAAAATAGTGTAGATCATCAATCTATATTGTGCTTGATTACATTTTATTCAATTCATAATGAAGTATCTATAAATAATATTTATGAATTTCTGAATAAAAATACCAACATTTAAAGATTTATCAATACCATACATTTCATACTTACTAAATTGAATATTTGATAGGTTAAAAATAATGTGGTGTGTTTAGTTTTTTGTTCTTGATGTCCCGTAACTTTCGTCATGTCAGGGGGTGGGGAGGTTCCTGCACGTTTTGCTTAACTTTTTTTGGGTCAACGTGATTAATTTTTTTTGAAAACGGAATAGTATTAAAAATGAATATTTTTTTGGCATTGTAGACTATAACAAACGCACTTACCGTTGCGGTATAGCGAAGAAATGAGCCAGCTAGCTCATTGTTGTTGGTATCCGTATTGTAGAAACTGGCATCAATATTTGATTTTATGGTTTTTGATGATTCGAACTGATAACCACAAAAGTCACAAAATGTACATAAAGGAAACAACCAAACTCCCACCACGAATCTCGATAGGGGTGGAGGTGTGGGGAAGGGGACTAGTTAGAAATATGATACAACTAGAGATATTAATTTGTCCACTCATGGGGTTATCCTCTTCCTCCTCTTCTTCTTTTTTGTTTTTTTTTTGAATAAAAGTAAGTGGTAACTAGGTGCTCAAATTTCACATTTCGTTCCTAAAATTAAAAAATTACTAAGTTTAGTCCTAAGGTTTGAAAAAATAACACATTTCGTACCTCGGTCTAACACCAACACTTCTCCTTCCCAACACCAATAACCGGAGGACCAACTCCCTTGTTATTACCCGAACCTCAATCTCTCTCACTTTCCACCACCGCCAACGATGGTGATGCTCACCACTTCCACCGACAAACAAGCAACTCAGCTTCCACTTCTCGATGTGAGAAAGAGCCCGAATGGGCTTCCACTTCCACAACCCTGATGACGACGATGAAGACTCTCCAAATGTCAGCTTCTTCTCTTAAAACAACTTACTTACTGCTACTTGTTCGCTCAGACGAGATCTCCATGGCAATAAGGACATGCGGCGACAGCGTGGTTTGGGGTTGAGTGTGAGCCCATCTTGATCATGATCGTCTTGCCCGTCAGCGATGGTGGAGGGTGGTGGAGGTGGCAGTGGAATGGTGGTGGTATTATGGTGGTGGTTGAGATGGGGTTGAATGAAGAAGAAAAAAGATAAAATGGTTATTTTGCAGCCATTTAATAGAACTAATTAACAGCCTTTAGACTCGAGGATGAAACGTATTTTTTTTTCAAACCTTAGGACTAAACTGTAATTTTTTAATCACACAAATGAAATTTGAGCAAACATCAAGAACAATCGTATAATTTATTCTTAATTATGTGACTACCCTTCAAAAACACATTTTTATTGTGAAGACATCAATATAGTCAATAACAAATAGTGGTCAATAACGACAAACTACCTATATGCTAAGTAGCGAATAACGATAAATAGCGATCGTTATTTCATGTTTAGTGATACACTAGTAGAAAGAAAAAATAAACATTCAAACCACCAAAATAGCCAAATAGCACTAAATCCAGCTTCTTTATAGCTAAAATAAACATCCACTGTTTATATTTAAAGAATACAAAAACTAAACTACGAAAAAAATAATTAAAAAGTAATTTTTTATAACAATCGCTAGTTAAACACTACAACCAAATAACGACACATGACCTGTACGTTACATAGCACGGTACAACGAGCACTATTACCACTATTGACAACAATGCCATATCCATCTTCAATCACCTATGTTGCGAGGGGTCTTGTAGTTGGTCACCCGAAACAAGAAAGAACATTGAACACCTTTGAAATGTATCAAGGAGCACGAAACATCAAAGCTACTGTCGTGTGCATTGAAGTTGGGAAAGTAACATCGATGCCTTAAAAACATGACCTGAACATTAACACGTTGAGATATTTTGTACTTCCATTCTCGTCAACTAAAGAAACCTCCTGTCAAGAAGACTTACCGTAAGCCCCTTGAAATACCAAGACCAACTACCATTGAGAAGCTAAGCTTTGATGAACTCCTCTAAATTTCAACTGTTGATTGAGCATCAACTCTACTATATGCGCACAAACACTCTTAACAACCTCATCTGTGGTCAAATCTTTCACCCGTCAAGAAAAAGGTCTTTGTCAATGTTTTAGACCATGGCTTGACGAGTCCAAGCAGCCTAAGAGACCCAATTCGTTTCACACCCGCGCTACCATAATAGCCTCTCATCAAATCACTGATCACCACAGCGATGGTAACAAGAAGGCACAGGTGTGTTTACATTTGCAAAATGATATAAAGGAAAACATATAGTCAAACCCTACACAACAATGTCACAATTAATATTAAAAAGAAGAATTATGTCTCAACATGGTACATACTACATATACATCATGACATGAATATTGAAAGATGAAGAGCTAAATCCAAGATTCAATTCCAAAAATGTGACAGAGTGGCAGCACCGGCAACCCCAAAAGAACAATGGAAAAGAACAACAGTTTCTGTTTCTTCTTGGGGGCTCTTAATCTATTTCTACGGCCATAAACAGTTAAAGGTAACATAACATTTTGGGACATATATCCCCCACATGAACAGATAAAATTTGACGTTTGATTTTCTTTCATATATGCTGATTTTGTCAAACGTATCGATAGATATCCATAATATCTCTAAGACCCGTATTGAAGAACATAAGCCACTATGCAAACTTTGATTTCAAGGAGAAATGTGAACAACAGAAAGATAATAAACATGAGTTATTTTATAGATAACCTTGTTTACAATCACAGGAATTGTAGAAATTATTATACTGTATTTACAGTATCACTAAGCGCTCGAAGAATGCATCCAAGACCCGCTCTCTGTGTAAGCTTTTCATGAATCCGTAGGCACTGATCACAGGTGGGGCGATCGCCAGTAGACAACCCTCTATACAAATACCTGTAAATTCAGAAAAACACAAGTTCATTTCAGTTGAACTATCTACAGTTTTCACTTCATACCTGTAACAAACTAACAATGTAGCGTAGAACAAACACGGGACTAACTTCATGAGAATATCATAGTACTCAGGGTCCAAAGAGGAGAACATTAGATCCACATCCTTAATCGCCATTAACGCTCTATGCACCACGATCCAATTCGCAGACTACAAACAAACCCGAAAGCCAAAAATCACAACTTTATCCAACATAAATTAAGAACAGATAACTTCACCAATCAAAAGAAGCTCATCTCATATATAACACATATATTCACTACCCAGTTGAATCTAGGGTTCAACCAATCAAACCCCCGAATCAATTTTAACTTCAGATCCATAATAAAAACAAATTTCGCCAAATTGGATTCAATCGAGCAACACAATACTAAAATCAAACAACTCCCAAACAACAATTAGATATGAAGAATTAAACCTTGCATCGTTCATCTCTGGTCTTGGGTGGAGATCCTTCTAGAGCAGTTTTGAGGGCTTCAACTGGCTTGTACCTGATCAATCAGTGGATTTGCTGTTAGGGTTTTGATAAATTGAAGAAAAAGTTGAAATTTTTAGTGAAATCAGGGTTTTGGTTGACTGACTGTTTGAGCAAACTCTCGATCTTGCGTGATTTGTGCTCGATTCTTGTGATGATGGCTTCTGCGTTGTCTGCTTCAACATGCTCACCCATTTTGCAGTCTTTCACTTTCTCTATGGAGTGAGAAACTTTGGGTGTTGCTAAGTTTTTAGGTTTGAATAAACATGTTTTATAAGTTAAGGGGCTTAAAAGAAAATTAATATAAAAAGTTGAAAGTGAAACATTTAAATGTTTTTTTTTATTTATTATTAACTATGTTAGAGTTTTGTGTATTATTTGAATTACAAAAATAATTGTTAAATAGATAATAACTAGAATTTTCCTCGCGCGCGTTGCGCGAAGAATATTTCTGACATGATTGAAAATTCACATGTCGTAACGATTGTAATTCCAATATACAACCAAAAAGACACAAAAAGAACACGTCATAATAGCCGGTGATACCATCTATATAACATATAGCATTCAAACTACTATTGATGGTAATGTTGTATTAGCAACATTTATAAGAAAAATTAAAAAGGAACAACTTATGAAACATATCAAACTCTAATTTAACTAATCTGCATAATAATGTTAAAGGATATAAAAAGAAAGTTTTGACCAAAGGATATAAAAAGAATTGGTTTATGAAACACTTCAAGTTATACCATATGCTTAGTCTGAAGTTGATAAAATTGTTAAAAACCTTGATTTCAAATGTAGACGCTAAAATAATATATTTAATTAAGGATTCTAAAATCAACTGACATTTGTAATTATATCTTGATTTTTTCTTTACAGAGAGGAACATTGCTGCCTTATGTCCCTTGGCTTCAACCGGCACCTCAATGTAATCTTTAAAAGCATTATTCACACAATCACAGTTGGTTGTGACACTTACATTAAAATTCAAGATTATGTAGGAGAATAATATTTCCGGTCATTATGTAGTTTAGTTAGAATAATTAATGAATTCTGCTTAAATGGAGTTTTATTACCTATAAAAATGCTTATAAATTTCACTATACCCTTTAGATACCACACATAAAAAAAAGTTAAACTAAAAAAGGTCAATATTACCATAATCTTTAATGCTAATGGTAATTGGCTAATCACAGATAATCAAAAAGAAAAGCCTCTCGGAGAATGTTTTTATCACAATTAAATTCGAGAGAGAAGTCTCTAAACCGCTATGATCTAGGCTCTTACTCACTTCGTCCACCCAAGAACTCCATTATGTTGCTTACCCTATTAGCCGGCGGAAAGCATGAGAACTCATTCATGTTACCACAAAAACCTAGGATAAGCAGGCAGCAAAATTTTTTTTGAACAAATGCCAATGGCATCATGAAAGTATAGCTAGAATTCTACAAAATTTAAGGTGGTGCTTGATGTGTATTTTAGATGATTAAAATGTTCACCTTTGTGCACCTTACTAATCCATCATTAGCATAACCTTTATAAAATTATCTTGGTTTATCAATCAAAAACATATTATCATTCTTGCATCACATCCAAGCACCCCTTTAAAGTAACAAAAGACATAATGGTTTGCTAGATCAATAGATTATGGTATCTTTAAGTAGGTACCGTTATTGTTGTCATGAAGATTGAGGTTTGTGATTGCATTATTCAAATGCTCCTTGTCACAGCTTAAGTTTGTGTCCGATATAATTCCTAGAAAAAGCTAGCTAGTTAATCCCACTTTTTAGGTAATAAAACCTATTACATGGTTACAATCACAAAACTGTATTGTCATCAATAGTATAATATAATCTAAATCTAAATCCAAAACAAAATATCATATATAGCCAATAAAGTAGTAATAATAAACATATCTAAGCATCCAGTAGGAACTCTTTTATATCAACCCTAAAGTTAATTAACTAAAACCGTAAAACTCATATGTAACCCACACACTATAAAATTTAATAAACTAACCCTTACAATATTGTATGAAATTGGTGACCATAAGCCGATAGTTGTCCCAATATTGAGTAAAGGAATGCATAACAATTGGTTGCAAAAAATGCAAAATGAGCAAAGAAGCAACGATTAAATTAGCTGACGAAACAAAGATTATCAATGGATTCCCAATGAAACAATATTATCAATACAAATCTAAATACAACCTCAAGAGTAATGAAACATTATGCCAAGACACTCGAGATTAGTGTGAGAGGTAATCAAATGAAAAGAGATTGCAATTTATGACATGATAGTAATTAAACATAAAAACTGTCACGTTTCAATGTCAGATTTTCTATAGTTCTTATGAGTTTCTTACTTGATCATTAAACATAAGGAATCTCCTTATGTGAAACATTTGTTACCAAATAGATCAACCAATGATCCTGCATTAATCATTAAGCAAATAAATATTACAAACCCTTTGATCCTAATAAGCTTTTAATCAAATAAAATCAAAGGTTTAGTTTGAATCATCCCATTTCATATTCACCAAAAATTTTAATTTGACATATCATTGTATCTTATCACCATTATAATACAAATAACTCTCGTGAACATTGGTGTTCGTTCTTGCATTAACATGTTCCAACCAAAGTCTGAAGGTAAAACATGTATGATGGTGTTATGATTCAATGATTTGTACAAATTAAAGTTTTGATAAATATGGAATGAAATTATTCAAACCAAAACGATGAAAATAATGAAGATTTGCAACAATAACAACTCTAAAGAAAATGGCTTCCTAAGAAACAATTTTTTAAGAATTTAGTCATTCTAATCACACACTTATCATCTAAAATTTTACAAAAATAATCATATCATCCAAGAAGAAGCTACTGAATTTTTAAAAACAATTAATAACCAACAATAATCACAGTAAAGTGTACCCAAACGTCATAGGAGAGAGGCAAGGCATGATATTCATGTAGATATAGCAACAATGTAAACATTTGAAGATCACAAACACTGTAATTAGGGTGAATCGAATGTTTACCGGTGGTATACTTACTTGCATGAGATGCGGAGTCCTACTCGTAAACGAAGCCACCTTGAGGGAGGGTTTCACAGAACACTTTAATCTTTGTAATTAAAGTCAATCAAAAGAGGGTTTTGACCCTTTCATTCTTCCAGTTGTTTTTTACAATGAATTTGCAGGATTTGCTACCGGTTTCATCTTCTTTGTTACTGCAATTTCCAACGTATGATTAATTTGCTACCTGTTTCATCATCTTCCTTTCTCTCCTCCTTCACCCCTAGTCCCCCACACCACATCACCTCTCCCTATCCATCGCCACCACCACCACAACCACTTGCCGGTGACACCACCACCTTCTTGTTCGAAATCACGACGAAAATGGATAGAGAGTTCGCGAAATTTGCTCTGTGAACTACAAAGGAGAATTAAAGAGTCAAAAGTAGTTGGTTAAGAGAGTAAGGAGAATATACAACAACAAGCATCAATGTATAACTTATTACGCCGAACAAAATTGGTAATTAGAATTATATAAATTATTATATTACATTACATTACATTACATACATTACATTACATGACATTACATGACACTACGTCACACTACGTCACACTACGTCACACTACGTCACACTACGTCACACTACGTCACACTACGTCACACTACGTCACACTACGTCACACTACGTCACACTACGTCACACTACGTCACACTACGTCACACTACGTCACACTACGTCACACTACATTAAATTACATTACATTACATTACATTACATTACATTACATTATATTATATAATGTTAATTTTACAATAGGAATGAATAGTTATGTAGGTGCTTTGATGTTTTGACCACAAGATATATCTTTTTTTACATTCTGGTCCCTCCAACTGCTAATAGTGTTTTGCAACATGTGACGCACATTGTACTACCGGGCATTGCATGGGTCTGCCACCGCTTTTCCTCTACCTCATCCTTTTTACGCACTCTCTACCTAATCTTGTTGGTTCTAGAGAGAGTTTGGCTGTGAGGGTGTTGGTGCCAAAGGCTGCCCCGGTTTCCGTTTCCAGTTATTTACAGCTTGGTACCACTGCCTTTTTCTGCACCTCTTGCTTTCTAGGGTTTTGACTTTTGAGCTGCCTCTTCTTTTAGCTTATGTTGAGAGATTTGGCCAGTGATGGTGCTGATGGCCAAGGTGCGATAGCCGCTCCGGGCCCCATTCCGGCAGCTTGGTAGCGTTGTCGTTGCAGCGTTGCTCTGGTACACCAATGCTTACTATTGCTCTTTTTTATGCTCTTCACTTTCTCTGATTGAGTTTTGTTGTATTTTTTTTGTTTGTTCGATGATGATGACCACGTCTCTTGGTTTACCTTTTGTCGTATTTGTAGTGTTCTCTTTTGATGTTATTTTATGACGATGACGATAAGATTTGAAGGTTTTGCTAATTTTTCCGTCATTTTAATCCCTTTTTTTATGTTGCATGAAACTATATTAGCAGTCGTTTGAATGGTCCCCAGTTATATTTGAAGTATGATGATTTTGATTGTAGAATTCTATTGTGGTTGGCTAACAATTTACGTTGTAATGAAGCTCTGCTATGGCGAACAAGGGTTTGTTTGATGTTGCATTTGAATGCTTGCCTTGATTAGTTCTGCTAATCTTTGTTACTGCTAACGTATAAATGACTTATCGATTAAGGGTATTTTTTGGGTGCCCATTATGAGGTAAGGTTTGTCTAAGGGTTGTTGGTTAATTGTCACATTACTTGCTCTGTGGTTCTGATGTTTTGTAAAGCCCCGTTCCCGGAGACCTCACAGTTGGTCAATCACAACAGTTAAAACATTAAACATTATAATTATATGAACTTAAGCAGCGAAAATGATTTTAACAAAAACCATTCATTTCATTTAAAACACTGTTGTTAAACAATACATCATCATTAACTGTTTACAAAAGAATTGTTTATATGCATTACAAAACAACAGCAACACAGAGTACGAATGGATGTCAGACTTTTCCTGCCGAGTAGCTTCATCCTCGTGCCATCCCCAACAATAATTACCTGCCCAATCAAAAGTATTTTTTTATATAGCATTCAATTTTGTTTGCCTTTATAACCTATAGTCCTGAATAGTTTGACTATTTAATTTTGTAAATTTTAAAAAACTTATATTTTTAGCTTATTATCAATAAACTTTTAAAATATTTTTTGACAATCATATAATACTTCAAATTTATTTAAAAAAACAATTGATACAAACTCTTTTGCGATGGAAAACGGGTGATGGGCCATCTATATCCCTCGAACGGGTCAACTGTATCCCTCGAAAGGGTCAACTGTATCCCTCGAAAGGGTCAACTGTATCCCTCGAAAGGATTCTGTGTACTATGTACAAGGCCAACCCAATCACCCAGGGCACGCTACAAAGGTCTGCCAATCTCAATTGATTGACCTGTGTGCATAATAGGGTAGCTAACCCGCAGCACGGTTGAGCTAACGACACATGGTCGTGTACCTCCTGTAAGCTTGCAAGACTTGTTAACATTTTCATTAATGTTCCTCTTCTTTTCTTTATTGCTCTTTCACTTTATTATTATGATATACTTTACGTTACGATAATAACATACCACGTAAAGTCACATACTATAAGTAATAATAATAGCAATAACAATAATAAGAAACAATCATAAGTAATCATATCATGCATGAAACATACTATAAGTAATAATAATATAATAATAGTAATAACGATAATAACATATCACGTAAAGTCACATACTTAGTCAACCTCGGTCAAAACCCTAAACTCCCAGAAAATTCTGTAAAAACTTCTAAGTGCTTAGGCGCATGGGAACTATTTGGGCGCATGAGCCTTGTTCGGGCGTTTCATCACTATGTAGGCGCATCAGCCAACACTTAAGCATTTATCACTTTAGGCGCATGGGCACTATTTGTGCGCATGAACACTTAGACGCATGGGTAATTCGGACGCATGGACACTTAGGCGCATGAGCCACTTGGGCGCATGGACACTATTGGGGCGCATGGCCCTACACTTAGTCGTCCGGCTAACATTTCTAGGCGCATGGGCCACTGTTCAGGCGCATGGGCTGTACTTAAACATTTCTAAGGTAATCTTAGGCGCATGGGCTACTGTTTAGGCGCATGGACTACACTTAAATCTTTCTAAGGCATTTTCAGGCGCATGAGCCTTATCTAGGCGCATGGACCTTCTTTTCAATATGTTTCCGGTATGTTTTCAACCCAATCATCAAATCCATCTGTTCTAAGCTTAATGTGGCTATTCTAAACATGAATAACCTATACGCATTTAGGAATCACATCCAATCATGCACAATACATACGAGCATACATACTCAAACATTGTAAAAATCATTTAAATACATTTTCAGCCCCAAAGATGTTTGAAAACAAGTAAAAACCGGGGTCTAGAACTCACCTGGTGCAACTTGGGTGTTTTTCCTTTTAACCCGCTTTCAAAGAGTTTAAACACCTAGAAACAACACCACACACACGCACCCGAGCACATTCACAACACATAAGCACATATGCATACAACCGGGATAAAACCCGTCATAAACACATAAAAACCACAAATTCTTACCTTGAATTCGTTCACTTCTTCTTCTTCTGCAAGCCGAGAGTCTTCCCTGCTCTCTCTCTCTAAAAACAAAGAAGATGTTGATGTGAAGTGAGGGTGGGCGGCCATGCCCACCTTTACACCATCCTTTTCAAAGTTTTGTCCTTTTGGACACTTTTGGTTCCTCCACTTGGACCTTATAACTTTTCTTTCTTTTTATCCTCATATCTTGTCTTTAAAAAAGGCCGGGTGTTACATGTTTTCGCTGACTATTTAGTTAGTTGGTCTAATGGCATGACACTCAAGTGGGTAGTGTGAGATATGTTTTTGTCATACCCCGACCGATGGCGGAATTATTGGGGCGGACGAATGTGAAACGATTGTTCATAACACATGTAACTAATAAGTTGAAATAATATTAAATATCATTTTTATTGAACAATACAAGACAATTAAATCATTACATTACAAACAAGGTATAAACAACAATATAATATTTTCAATTAAACTAAGTCCAAATCCTATATGAGCACGAAGAGATCCTCAAGTGTCAAACCTGAAACATGTTAAAAAATAAAGGGTCAACATGAAAGTTGGTGAGTTCCCATGGGTTGAACGTACATATATATAAAAAGTTTTACAAGTAGCAATTCATGTCAATGGTTATAAATTATGCAAGTTTATAGAACACATATAGTTACAACCAAACCTCGACTTGATTACAAGTTTATAAGATGGCTAAGTGTACTTGGTTCCCATGATGAACAAGTTATACATCATCAGGAGCCGGTAATACATCGGCTTTAGCACCAAATAGGCTTGTCAGGCCTAAAGATCTAAGACGTTTCAGGCTAGCAATAGTTAATGATTGTAAACATAATATGTATCTCATATAACACTAACAATAATACCAATAACCATGACAAAGAGGTAAAGATGAATTGCATGTGCATTTACAAGTATCAAGATGTTTACAAGTGTAAGTTTATAAGGTTAACATGTTTCACCCCAAAAGGTGTGAAATAAAATAAAAAGGAGGCATGAAGAACTCACATGGAAAACTCCCAATAATAGTGATAATTGTAGAGTACATAAGAAAGTTTGGATGTTCAAAAGTCAAAAGTGATGTCTTAAATGATAAAAAGAAACAATAACTTGAGTTTGTAATATATTACAAGAAGTTAGGACGCTTAGAAATGTCAATAAGCGAAAGGTAGATCGATAAACGATTATTGTACCAATTTTAGATTCTGGACAGAATGTTTCGTACGTGTTTGAACAAGTTTTTAAAACAGAAAACGGTTTCATAAAATTATAAAAACTTACACTTGACTAGTTAAAAGTCTGCCGAACAACTTTCATTCAGAAATATTTTTATCAACAAATCTATAAATAGGTCAAATAAGCAACACAAGACAGAAGGTGCTGAAGTGCGCATTTATCTTGTGAAGGCTATTGTTGACTTGTGCGATTGAGTTTGAAGACGTATAAACTGTCGTTGAAAAGGTAATTCAATGAACTTAACATTGGAGTCTGAGTTTACTCAAATTAGTTTGTTATGATTAAGTTATGGTCGGTGAAGTAAGATTATATTCTGCCAGAATGTAGTAAGGCACTTGTGTGCACTTTTAATTTCGTTAAAGCATGAAACGGGTTAGAACAATTTATTATGTCAATATATGGTATATTAGTCTTCATTTAAGTTATAAAATTATTCTAATACTTTGGCATAGCCATCACTTAGAAAAATAATCTTGTGGAATAACCGAATGCGGCGGCATAGCCGTCCATATGCAAACTAGATTCTTTGTTTATGTTAGTGTATTGTTAGATTCATTTAGGAATGTTAGTGATTGTTATAAGGTTAATGATTATCAAAATGTTAATGATCAAATGATAATGATTAAAATAAAAAGAGATTTGGTAGAAGAAAGAATAATATTAAAAACATAAAGTCATGAGAACAATTGGATGTTAGAATGATTGAAATGTATACTATAAAAGCAATAAAAGATTAATTTAGTATTAATAATTCTTGAAATTTCTTGTAAAATAAAATTCTTTAAATTGATCATAACCAATGGATGAAAGAAAGATATGAGAGTGAGATTTTAGAGAATGAACAAATAAAAAGTAAGGCCTAAGGCTTGCTTTTATAGTTAATGTTAGGAGTAGGTTATGAATGATGTTAATGATGAGTTATAAGTCTTTTAAAAGGAGGTTATGATTGAAATTTGAAATAATATAAAATTAAATAATTTAAATAAATAAAAGAATATTTACAATTTATACTTTAAATTTATTAAAACTTTAATTTTAATTTAACAGCTTCTTTTATATTAATTTCGTAGACTTTATAAATATAATAAGAACTTGTAATTTGATTATTTATTTTAATTCAATATTTAAAATCTTATAAATATAAATAACCTTTTATAGACCTTATATATTTGTAAAAATAATGATTTTGTATTTTAATCATTTATTTTAGTTTTATAATTAAAACTCATAAATGACAAATAAACTTAATGAATTTATAAAATTTCATTCTATAAATCATGAAATTATCATGAATTGATTTAATAAATGGAAGTTGAATAAATAGTATTATTATTGTTTTTGAAGAATTAAAATAAATAAATTTCCAACTAATGTATTTGATTTTTCAAAATTGACCGAAACGGATTCGGGTTTGGGTTTCTATTTTTCAAAATGGGCAGATGTTATAGTCTCTCCTACTTTAGGAAATTTCATCCTGAAATTTAATCATGAGAAAATCAATTCAAGGTTATTTGAAAACTTAGATTTCATTTTGTGTTTGCAAAGGAACTCTTAGGAGTGTTTAATTTCAATAAGTTTAACTATGATATTTTTCTACGCTTACGTTTGTTTAATTCCATGATTTGAGGTTTCATATGTTTCTTGACAAGGTGAATAGATCATCAATTTGTTTAGACCTTTTGGTTTACAAGCTTTTGTATTTTAGATGGTACATGACAACTAAGGAAGTTTTGTCATGAGTGAAGCACCAAGTATCAAATAAATCGAGAGTCGACTTGACGAATACGAAAATATTCTCAAGACACTTTTCGAGGAGATATGAATTCATAAGAGTTCCTCAAAGCAAATAACTTCGATATGGTTCTTAGATGATCAATTCTTGTTTACTATGTCATTGAGGTTTCAAAGTTACATTAGTTTAAAGTCGTATCAAAATCGTGTTTGTTAAGATTAATGGCTCAGTTCAGAATAAGAGTGTCATTGAAATGAATTTTCAGATTAAGTGTGGTTTTGAGGGAAAGACATTTAAAAATATTATTAAGGGTCATTATGAGAATTGGGTAATGAGTTTTAAGTTCCAAGAAGACAATTTCAATGATAAGGCGATTCAAAATAACAAGATGTTTTGAGTGTAATGTTCGGTTTACAAACCAAAGCAATACGTTGACTTATCAAAGTATTATGTCAACCACAACTTTAATGAAGACATGCGCACCTATAAGCAGACACTCACCCTAAGGGTTCCCAGGTAAGGTAAACGGAATCATTGGTTGATTTGGATTTATATGAATACCTTGTCTAGACAGAACACCTCGAGATACAGGCACCACGCTCTTCCAACATTACATGTTTCAAGTTATAGGACATAGACTTTGACGAGACTTGAAAACCATGAATAAGATTCAAAGCTCATTTTGAAAACCATTTGATTTAGGCACATAATGCCATAGAATATGATTTGAGGTTTGTGTGTGCATTGATACGATTCAAAACATAAGGATAAGCACATAAGGCATATAATCAAATAATCAAGTATAAACACAATATATACATAAAATCCTATCTAAGCATATAAAATATATGAGAGGATTCATATGTAAGGGTACTTAGTTATAGTCTAGGTCATTCCATTTCTAATAACCTAATTCCCTATAACCATGGCTCTGATACCAATCTGTCACACCCCAACCGACGGTGGAATCATCGGGGCGGACGAATGTGAAACGATTGTTCATAGCACATATAACTAATAAGTTGAAATAATATTAAATATCATTTTTATTAAACAATACAAGACAATTAAATCATTACATTACAAACAAGGTATAAACAACAATATAATATTTTCAATTAAACTAAGTCCAAGTCCTATATGAGCACGAAGAGATCCTCAAGTATCAAACCTGAAACATGTTAAAAAATAAAGGTCAACTTTGAAAGTTGGTGAGTTCCCATGGGTTAAACATCCATATATATAAAAGGTTTTACAAGTAGCAATTCATGTCAATGGTTATGAATTATGCAAGTTTATAGAACACACATAGTTACAACCAAACCTCGACTTGATTACAAGTTTATAAGATTGGCTAAGTGTACTTGGTTCCCATGATGAACAAGTCATACGTCATCAGGAGCCGGCAATACATCGGCTTTACCACCAAATAGGTTTGGCAGACCTAAAGATCTAAGACGTCATTAGGCTAGCAATAGTTAATGATTGTAAACAAAATATGTATCTCATATGACTCACAATAATACCAATAACCATGACAAAAAGGTAAAGATGAATTGCATGTGCATTTACAAGTATCAATATGTTTACAAGTGTAAGTTTATAAGGTTAACATGCTTCACCCCAAAGGTGTGAAATAAAGTAAAAAGGAGGCATTGAGAACTCACATGGAAAACTCATAATAATAGTGATGGTTGTAGAGTACCTTGGATGTTCAAGAGCCAAATGTGATGTCCTAAATGATTAAAAGAAACAATAACTTAAGTTTGGAATATATTACAAGAAGTTAGGATGCTTAGTAATGCCAATAACTGAAAGGTAGATTGATAAATGATTATTGTACAAATTTTAGATTCTAGACAGAATGTTTCGTACGTGTTTGAACAGGTTTTTAAAATAGTAAAAGGTTTCATAAAATTATAAAAAATTACATTTGACTAGTTCAAAGTCTCCTGGACAACTTTCATTCAAAAATATTTTTATGAAAAGATCCGTAAATAGGTCAAACAAGCAGCACAAGACAGAAGGTGCAGAAATGCGCACTTATCTTGTGAAGGCTATTATTGACTCGTGCGATTGAGTTTGAAGACGTACAAACTGTCATTGAGAAGGTAATCCAATGAACTTAACATTGGAGTCTGATTTTACTCAAATTTAGTTTGTTATGATCAAGTTATGGTCGGTTGAAGTAAGATTATATTATGCCAAAATTGTAGTAAGGCACTTATGTGCACTTTTAAAATCGTTAAAGCATGAAACGGGTTAGAACAATTTATTATGTCAATATATGGTAAATTAGTCTTTTGTTTGAGTTATAAAAATATTCTAATACTTTGGCATAACCATCATGTAACATCCGCCATTTTTCCAAGTTAAAACCCAATTTTTAAGTTCTATTATAAAATTATAATAATAATTGTAATGGACCAAATGCATTAAATTGCAATTTATATTATGAATTATACATTTGTTAATCATCTAAATAACTTGTAATAATTTATGATTTATAAACAGTTCTTTTTCATAAAGTTATAAAGTGAATAATCATTTTACAATAAATAATTAAAGGAAAAGTTTTATATTATAAAACGGCTTCTAATAAACTTATACAGTTTTATAAGTAGTTATGAATTTCTATTGTTAAAAATAAATAATTAAATTATAAGGTTTACAAGTTTTATGAAAGCTAAAAAAAGAGATTAATAAATAATTAATCTAATCTATTATTTAAATTTGTTTTTATAAGTAAAGGGTTTAAATTGTAATTTCTGACACTTAATATAAAAGCTTCTAGCATAAAATAATAAAACTGGATACTTCAGGGACCAAAAGTGTAATTGTTATAACCCAACCCCCCACCCAGTTTTTACCGGCTACCGGTCCGGTGGTGCTCCGGCAAGCCGAAACCCCCAAACCATTGGGTTCAACCAAATTAAACCATCCTAAACCCCTAGTGAACCTGTTTCAAACTTAACACTCAGTTTAATTACGATTCACTCGATCCTTAACTCATGAAAACGAAACCGAAGGAACACATTCAAACACCATAATCGATTTCGACTCAATTCGGGTTGAATGATCAAAATTATCAAACCATAATGTTTCTATGATTACTGTGACCATAACAACTTAATCAATTGAACATATAACCGCTTAATTTTTACTAATTTGAATAAAAACATCCGAACCATACGTTGAAGTCATTCGATCTGAAATTGACCGGATTGTATCTATTTAATCAAGGGTAAAGCTCATAATCAACCCATTTGAACTATGTGTAACCTCGATTTCTCTAAAACACACACCCACACAAGTAATTGATCCTCATTTTTGGCTGTGAACTCGTTGCACCGTATCTCATCGAATCGACTTAATCCAAGTAAGTTATTTACACAAGTATAATCGGTTCGCTTAGGGATCAAAAGCCCTAGGTTGGATTCTATCAACATTCACAAATTGATGTTCAATTTGACTCAATTCGATTCTAGGTTCTTGAGTAAATGGAGGATTTTTCTATTAATATTTTTAAACATTCTAAAGGAGCTTTAAATCAGATCTGGGCTACTAGCCCAACCGGTTAACACTCTATACTTGGAAACCGGAGGTTGGGGTTCAAACCCAGCCTCCATCATTTATTTTTTTCCTAAGGACAATTTATATATTTTAATTTTTAGAAACAATATTAATATGATATTAAGTCTAAATAAAAATTATTTTATTAATAAAAATGTTTCAGAAATTATTAAGGTTTTAAAAGAACTTATGATCTTAAATTTAATTATTTCTTTTAAAAAATAACAAAGGATATAAAACATTATTAACTCTTTTATGTAATTTAAATGCTACAAAACTATTATGGTTTAAATTTAGATTATTTCAAAATATTATAAATTTACATGTTAAATAACTAAGTTATTCAAATAGTTATTTAAATAATTATATAAATAATTATTATTCATCGATTTATTTAACAATGTTATATCATAAATAATTAATAAATCTGTTCCTTAAACTTTTAATTAATTCTTGAAACTTATAAAACAATATAATTTTTTATTATACTTTATTCTTAATTTTAAAGTTTTGTATTGTAAGACCTTTATAATAAATCATTTAAAATTTCAAAAATTTATAAAATGATTTTAAATAGTTTTAAAGTCATTTAACTAAGTATTCAATTAACTATCTTTATCAAAATTTAAATAATTAATTATTTTAATTCACACATTATGCTTGGTCTTTATTAAATCAATTATTGAATCATTCATTATCATTATCAATTTTAATTGGTTTATTTCATCTTTATTAAACCAAAACACAAGCGATCGTATTATTTTATTTAGCTTAATTATTAAAACCTTTAAATTCCAATTGAAACCCTAATGCACCAATCTTATCCTAACCCTAAGATATCAAATCTTAGGTTGAGTCGTGAAGAAACCATTGAAACTATCTAATTTCTTATTATTATCTAAAGCATTCTTCATCTCGTAAATTTTCTATGTGAGTTTTTCATGCCCCCTTTTTATTTTATTTCACACCTTTTGGGATGAAACATGTTAACCTTATAAACTTACACTTGTAAACATCTTAGATACTTGTAAATACAAATGCAATTCATCTTTACCTTTTGTCATGGTTATTTGTGTTATTGTAAGTCTTATATGAGATACATATTTTTTTACAACCATTAACTATTGCTAGCCTTGTGCCGTTTTAGATCTTTGGGCCTGACAAGCCTATTTAGTGCTAAAGCCGATGTATTGTCGGCTCCTGATGACGTATGCTTGTTCATCGTGGGAACCAAGTACACTAAACCAATCTTATAAACTTGTTATCAAGTAGAGTGTTAGGATCATTGATCTAAGTTTGATCAATTAGAGTAGATTGCAGCGGAATTCGAACAATGAATTAGACAATTTAGCAAGAACTCAATCGATATTCAATAGAAAAGCACACGGTTATAGAGAGAGAGAATTCTGCAAAAGGAATATTTCATTCAAATACTTTCGTGGTGGCTAAATGTCACACGTTACAATTAGGTCAACATTCCTTATATAAGGAATGTGACGTCTGCTGATGTCACTTGATAGTGACATCTAACAGAATTATACAAACAACTGAAACTATGCAAACTACTGAGAATGTTCTCAACAACTGATCACATCTCAGAGAATGCTAAGTACAAGAACATAAAACTACTGAACTAAAAACTACTGAAACTATAAACTACTGAAAAGGTAAATTACAAGTACTGAAAAGAAAAACCATCACAACTAATGAAGTTAATAACTTCAGCTATTGTGACAACTACTGATCACTCTGGTCTTCAGTCTTTGTCTTCAGTCTTTGTTCTTCGGACTTTTACTTTAGACGTTGTCTTCAGCTGATAGTTTCAGACTTTGTCTTCAGTACTTCTTTTTCAGACTTTGTCTTCAGTACTTTACTTTCAGACTTTGTCTTCAGTAGAAATCTTTAGATCTTGTCTTCAGACTTTGTCTTCAGACCTTGTAATCAGCTGATGTCTTCAGATGTTGTGATCTTCTTCAGCAGTTGTAATGTCTGTGGGACTTAGAGGTTTTTCTGATCAGGCTCATTGGTTCTTTTGGTCCAACAAACTCCCCCTGAACCAATACAGCCAAAACCTCTAAGTTTATTGATGATCCTACTTATTCTTTGGCAGGAACACCCTCTTGATCAGCTTCAGAGGTAATCATGTAATCACAGGCTGGGAAAAGGTTTTTGATCTTTTGATTGGCTAAGTATGGAAGGAAACTCTGTCTTGGGGAAACTGGACACAGAGTCTTGTCCCAACCATGAAACCTAATTCCTATTAATGAGTCTATAAGACTCTCTTAAATAGGCCTCAAGGAGAACAACTTGTTCCTCCTTGGTGAGTTCTTCTGCTTCTCCCTCAAGAAGAACTCTGGGCCATAATATTCAGACAGATATCTTACTGTCTTCCCATTTTTTAACTCAACAGTTGTGATCTCTCTGTATGCTAATTCATCTGGATGAGAGCCTTCTAGCAACAACTGGAGTTCACTCTTTTGAAGATCTTCAAGTTCTTGTATAACAACCCCTTCTGATCATTTTGTTCTCAAGTATAGATTGAGGGGTTGTCTTTGAGTTGGTGCTCTCTTGAATTCTTCTATAATCTCCCAGGGTGAGACTACCATGGCCAACATAATTGCAGCATTCAAAGTCTTTTTCACTTGGCCATGATATCTACTTGGTATGTTCTTCTTGTGAATTCTGGAACTTACCCTGGGGTCTGGCCAAATCCTCACTCTTTCTCTTTGATGTTGGAATGTATGCCTGAGAGTGTACAGCCTCAGAGCTTGTTTCTTCATTTCTTGAATGGATGATGACTGAGGGAAGTCCTTGTCAACCATTTTGAGAAATTGCTCATCATGCTGCTAACGCTGTTCTGCTTCTTCAATCTTCACTTTCATTATTTGCATTTGCAAGTCAGGTGTGATCATCTGTTGACTTCTGGGCTCAGGTGTTTTAAGTTTGAGAACAGCAGAGATTGGCAGACTGTCTTTATTATCATCCTTTTCTCTTCTTCATCTACCCTCAACACCCTTCTCCTCCTTCTGGGTGCATCACTGGGTATGGTTTGAGGTTTTTGAGGTAATGGAATTGGTTTTGTGGGTTGAGTTGTGAGTGGTTTTGGTTTAGGGATAGGGGTGGCAGGTTTTGGAGTTGGTTGTTTATGAGTTGGAGTTAGGGAAGGCTGATCTAGCATTTTTGTGGTAAGTTTGGCTTTGGAGAGCTTGGCCATATCAGTTCTCTTCCCAACACCTGCCTCATCCAATGCTTCTATAATTAACCCCTTATTAAATGCTTCAGAAGAACAGATTCTGGTGGTTATTACCAGAATACTGTCGTGGTCCATGATTTGATCTCAATCAATGATCTTCCCAAGTATTTTGCAATAAATCTGATCATTATCTCCAACCTTTCCCTATCCATCACACTGTAACTAGCCCATCTTTCTTGTATTTCCTTAACTTCCAGCCTTCTGATCTCAGTGTCTAAAGTGGATGTATCAAAGCCCTGTCTAAAGAGTTGGTCTATTATCCTGTCCATAGATCTGCTGTGAGCTTCATCAGCTTCTTTAACCAGATCTTCTAAGGATTTCTCTCCAACGGGCTCTTGTGTTTCAGCACTTTTCTTCCTTTTATAAGTGATCAGTTGTTTCTCTTTCTCTAGCTCCTTTTTTTTCTTGTTGTTTCTCATCAACCACTCTCTTTCTCTTCTTTCTTTTACTGCCTTAGACTCCCCCTTTTTGGGTGCATTGGGTTGGGGGTTTGAATGGCAGAAAGTGACTTTTGCATAGCATCATCAACAAGTGTTTGGAGATTTGAGGAGATCTTCTCATCAATGGCTTTATGCACATCTCGGTGATGATGGGAAGATGAGAGGTAAGGAGTTTGTAAAGGTGCAACCATCTGCTCAGAGGGGTTCTGTCCCTGAGAGGTGGTGCCAAAGGCAGTGGTTGGTGGCTTAGTTAAGTGTATGGCTGGTGTTTGGTGAACCTTCAAATGAAGGTGCCATCTGCGGGTCATGGGGATAGATGGACTTTCATCCTGAGACATTTTGGCTAGCAACTCTTTGAGTCTGCTCACCTCAGTCTCTAGGATTGTGTTATGGGCTAAGACATCGAAGAAAAAGCCCAAGTCATCATCAGTCTTTGCTGAATCATCTGACCTCCTGATTAAATCAGGATACATGCCCTGAGTGTATATCAGTATATGCATGTGCCCCTTGTTCTTGGTTCTGGGGACTTCCTGCCTCAGGACTTTGTCCTTCATTGGCAGTTGCCTTTGGTGAGGTCTTATATATGGTACTAATTTCATCCTGTTCATTTGCTGAATCAGTAGAAGTGGCAGCCTGACCAGATATTCTAACCTCCTCTTCTACACTTGGAGATTGAACATTATAACCCCTGTGTTGTGGGTTATCAGCAGCATTTTGGTCCTCCCCCTCAATTGTTGAGGCATTCCCAGTGTTAATTGGTTTCTGGGGAGGGGGTGAGGAATGCAGCTGACTCAGCACTTTAGCAACTATAAGGGTTGGGCTTTGAGGGGCGGTTGCAGTTGGAGATTGGTCAGAAGTAGATTGCACCCGGGGTGAGAGATGCTCTTCAATGGTAACCTTCTCGAACTGAGATAGGTTCCAGTAATGTGGTATCCCCAAATGTGGTTGCAACAGATCCTGTGGAGAGGATACCTGTGCGGTTTCAGCTGGTTGAGTCGTTGACATGACTGGGGGGGTTAGAACCGTATGTGTATCCTGTATTGGTGGTACAGGGGCATCCGCAGGGGACTCATCTCCCTGAGTAGCCTTTTTGGGCTTTTGAGGTTTGGGTTTGGTGGGGACTTTGGATCTGGAGGTGGAGGCTGTGGGTTCCCTCTGCTTGGGTTTGAGCAGCGGGGCAGCCCCTTTGAGAGTAGGGTCAGAGTTATGTCTGGAGTATACCTCAGCTAAAACAGCTGGAGCAGGAACTCCAAGACCAACAAGGCCGTTAGATTTTAATTGATTTAAAATTATGGCCATCAGAAACCTGGGATATAGTAGCCATCTGTTTGCCACAGGTTTCTGACCCAGATCCTTTAGTTCCATAAACACTATCTCAGAAAAAATTAGAGTTTGTCGTTCAAAGATAGAATACAATACCTGTTGCCATCTTGAGGACATCTGATCCCATGAAGATGTCTTTGGAGCAAGACAGACATTCACCATGTGGAAGATAAGTCTTTCAGCATCATGGAAGTGTTTTTTGAGAATGGTTGTAGCACTTAAGTCTCCTTCATACCCGTTGTTGATGAAAGACATATCAATGGTGCCTTTCGGGTATTCTATAATACAGGTGGCATCATGCAAATTTAGGGTTTTGCGAATGATGTCAGGGGGTGATTACTACCTGTTTTGGTTAACCAACGAATGGAGAGTGATTTGGCTATCATTTTCACCAGTTGTGACAGAGACGTTGGTCCAGAATTGGTGTAAGGAATCGAGGTATATGGTAGGATTCAAATGAAAGGCAGTTCGGTATTGGGAATCCACCATAAGATCGATGGCATTATCAAATTTGTTCCAGAAGGCCGATTTCGAGAGGTAGGCAACACAGTTGTGTCTAGGTTGAGTTTCATGGTCGCCATTGTTGAGAGAGAAAAGGATAGAAAACGGCTAATGAAACGTTCGGCTATAAGTGCATGTGTTTATAGGTTAAGAAAAGGCTGAAAAGATAACGACTGAAAGTATTGGTGTTGTCAACAGTTGTATGAAAACAACTGAAGACTTGGTTTTAACTATCAGACGTTTGAAAACAACTGAAGACTTGGTTTTAGTCATCAGTAGTTATGAAACTACTAAAAACCTTGGTTTTGTCTTCAGGTGTAGAAAACAACTGAGAGCTTGGTGTTAGTCATCAGTAGTTGTGAAACTACTGAAGACATGGTTTTGTCATCAGTTGTTTAAGGTGAAACAGCAGTTTGTGGAAATGACTGAAGAGAAAATTCTCATCAGTAGTTTTCGTCAATTCTTAGCTTTTCAGCTGTTTCATACTGTCCTCAACACTTTCTCATCAGACTTGTTAGCTGTTTTCAATTGTTTCATAGGACATCAGTACTTATCTGTTTTTACTGACATCAGTAGTTATAACTACATAAGTAGTTTGTAACTGCATCAGTTTCTTTTAACAGAATCAGTACATATTTGTGACATGTTTACTAATGGTCATCAGTATTGATTACTGAGATCATCAGTAGTTTTCACTTATTCTAGCTGCAGCATACCAAGCTTAACACAAGGTTTTGAAAAGTTGAACTATCCAAAGGCTTAGTAAATATATCTGCAAGCTCATCAGCACTTGGCACAAACTTTGGATCAATCAGACCTTTTTCAAAACAATCCCTAATATAAGGTGTCTGATCTCTATATGTTTGGTCCTAGAATGCTAGACTGGATTCTTGACAATACACAGAGCTGAAGCACTATCCATTAATAATGAGAGTCTTAGTCTCTGTAATGCTATAATCCAGTAATTGGTTCTGAAGCCAGAGTACCTGAGATGTACAACTTGCAGCAGCAATGTACTCTACTTTAGCAATGGATGTAGCAATAGATGTTTGTTTCTTACTCTGCCAATAAATCAAACAGTTGCCTAGGAATTGACATCCACCAGAAGTTGACTTTCTGGTTAACTTACACCCTGCATAGTCACTATCAGAAAAAGCAACTAATTTGCAAGAGTGTCCAATGGAATACCAAAGACCTAAAGATTGTGTACCTTGTAGATATCTAAAGATCCTCTTGACTGCAATCAAATGAGACTCTTTAGGAGCAGCCTGAAATCTAGCACAAACACAAGTTGCAAACATAATATCTGGTCTAGAAGCTGTTAAATACATCAAGGACCCAATCATACATCTGTAAAGTGTTTCATCAACAGCTTTACCTTTCTGATCTACATCCAGTTGTGTGGTGTTGCACATGGAAGTAGAACAGGGCTTACAGTTTTGTAAATCAAACTTATTCAAGAGATTTTGTATATTTTGACTGATGAATAAAGGTTCCATCAGCCTTTTGTTTGATTTGCAAGCCTAGAAAGAACTGTAATTCTCCCATTGCACTCATTTCAAACTTTTGTTTCATTAAACTTGTAAAATCATCACACAATTAGGGATCAGAGGATGCAAAATTTATCATCAACATAAATTTGAACAAGTAGCTTATGTTGATCCACTTTCTTAACAAACAAAGTTTTATCTATGGAACCTCTAGTGAAATTATTTTGAAGAAGAAAATTTGAAAGTGTTTCATACCAGGCTCTAGGAGCTTGCTTCAACCCATAAAGAGCTTATCAAGTTTATACACCCAATCAGGATGTTTATTGCTCAAAACCTGGTGGTTGACACACATAAACCTCTTCTTTTATTTTTCCATATAAAAAAGCACTTTTGACATCCATTTGAAAAACTTTAAGATTGTGGAATGCAGCATAGGCTAAGAACAATCTAATTGCTTCCAGTCTGGCTACAGGGGCAAAGGTTTCATCATAATCAATACCTTCTTCTGTGAAAACCCTTGTACAACCAGTCTAGCCTTGTTCTTGACAATAAGCCCATTTTCATCAGTTTTATTCCTAAACACCCACTTAGTACCTATTACACACTTACCTGGGGGTAGAGGAACCAGTTCCCACACTTGCTGCTTTTTGAACTGAAGTAGCTCAAGCTGCATGGCTTCAACCCATCCATTGTCTCTTAAAGCAACGTGATAGTCTTTGGCTCTAGCTGACTAATGAAGAGAGCATAGAAGCAGAAGTTGGACAATTGACTTCTGGTTGAGACACCAGCATTGATATCACCAATGATTTGAGATATGGGGTGATTCTTCAGCTCTTGGTACACTATAAGATCAGTGCAAGTGTTTGTAGCAGGTTCAGCAGCAGATGTTGATCCAGACTCTGGAAACCAAGTATGAGATGGCAATTCAAATGATGTAGAGGAGTCAGAAATCTCATCAGCATTTTGTGGATGGAGCTGCTGAAGCTACAGGAACATCAAGTTTAGTGGACTCAGGCAGTTGATCACTAAACTTGAAAAGGTGAGTACTAATATCATCATCATCTTCGATACACCAGGTGGAAGACTTGCTGCAGAAGATGATTTATTCACATGATCTGCAACAGCTGGAGGTTGATAAGGAACATATTGCAGTATGTCTAGATCAAACAACTCCACAGGGTTTTGTGGAATTTTATCCTTAGGAGATTCATTGAACTTCACATGCAAGGTTTCTTCAACTATCTTTGTTCTGCAGTTGAAGACTCTGTAAGCCTTGCATGTGGTGAAATATCCTAAAAAATACCTGCATCTACCTTAGGATCAAATTTATGGAGTTGATCCTTGTGTTAAGAATGAAACAAGGACACCCAAATGCTTTGAAGAATGAAATTAGAGGAGCCAAATGATGAGAATCATATGGAGTCTTCATCAACCTCTAATTACTAGAACTCTATTCTGCACATAGCAAGCTGTGTTGACAGCTTCAGCCCAAAGGTCAATGGCAAACTAGAGTCAGCCAACATGGACCTTGCAGCTTCAATTAGGGTCCTGTTCTTTCTCTCCACTACTCCATTGTTCTGGAGTCCTTGGATGCTAAACTGCCTCTTGATTCCCTTTGAGAGATAAAAATCATCAAGTGTAGGTTTCTGAATTCTGTTCCATTATCACTCCTTATACACTTGACTGATAGGGAATACTGCTTCTCAACATACAACACAAAGTTTATATCGTCTGAGCAACCTCATCGTTTGAATGCAAGAAGAAAGTCCATACAAATCTGGAGTAATCATCCACAATTACCAGACAATATTTCTTCTTTGCCATGCTCATCACTCTCACAGGACCAAATAGATCCATGTGCAGTAACTGCAAGCAGGCAGTGGACTTAGGTTCTTCAATAGGAGGGAATGAGAATTTGTGCTATTTTCCTTTCAAACAAGTAGTGCAGGTTTCATCACAATGGAACTCCTTTATTGGTAGACCTCTCACTAAACTATGTGGAACAGCTGATTCATGTTTTTGAGATTTACATGACCCAGCCTTCTATGCCACAGTTAGATTTCCGAGGAGGGCTTTGGAGAACAAGCAAGGATGACCCTTCAAATCAATCTTCTTTGACAAATCCAGGGCATATACTCTTCCAATCCTGTTGGCCTTCAGAAGAGTATGTTCATCCAATACCTTGTCAATCAGCCTCAGAACTTGGGAAGACAGAATCCTGCAGTTCTGGCTTGTAAATAGTGCAACATGCCCTTTATCACACATCTGACTGACACTCAGTAGATTATACTTGAGATTCTCCACATGGTTAACATCATCAAATCTGAGGAGGGAATGAGAATTTGTGCTTTTTTCCTTTCAAAAACAGTAGTGCAGGTTTCATCACAATGGAACTCCTTTATTGGTAGACCTCTCACTAAACTATTGTGGAACAGCTGATTCATGTTTTTGAGATTTACATGACCCAGCCTTCTATGCCACAGTTTAGATTTCCGAGGAGAGGCTTTGGAGAACAAGCAAGGATGACCCTTCAAATCAATCTTCTTTGACAAATCCAGGGCATATACTCTTCCAATCCTGTTGGCCTTCAGAAGAGTATGTTCATCCAATACCTTGTCAATCAGCCTCAGAACTTGGGAAGACAGAATCCTGCAGTTCTGGCTTGTAAATAGTGCAACATGCCCTTTATCACACATCTGACTGACACCAGTAGATTATACTTGAGATTCTCACATGGTTAAATCATCAAATCTGAGTTCTCTATTAGACACATATCCTTTCCCAATGATGTAACCCTTAGCATCATTTCCAAATGAAACAATCCCTTCTTTCCTTGAGAGTAGTCATAAGAAGAGAACTGCTTCCTGTATATCATAGATCCTTCTCCTCCACTGTCTACATACCAGATGCTCCTTTGGCATGCTGAAGAACCCTGCATTCATCACAAGAAACTAGTTAGGTTTTGAGACCCAAACCTTTTTGGTTTTGGGTCTGTTTTCATCAATAGATTAATCATAACTTGTTTCTCATGATTAACAGCTGATGAAGATGGAGATGGTGCTGAAATGGATTCCTTGGATTTGGGCTTCGAATACCTTTTCAGTGGTTTGATCACAGGTGCATCTAGTTGGTTAACTCTCCCCAACAAATACTGAACCATCATAACAAGTTGTGTCTGATTTGTAGCTAAAGCTTTCAGCTCTTATGACACATCAGTACTTGTTTTTGATGAGTTCCTGTGACCCACCATTTCCTCCTTGAAATTCACAACTTAGTCTGATTTTTATCATGAGGAACACTATCATGTTTTATTATAAACCCTATCCTTCTTTTTGGATTTGGATGAAGCCTTGGGTTTCATATTTGGATGATTATGGTACAAACTTGGTCTCAAACTCATTTTTCATTTTATCCATCTGAATTTGAATGAGCTTATCTCTGTTGAGTTTGGAACCCTTTTTGTACCAACATTCATCAGAAAGATGATTGAATTTACCATATATTTCACATGGCTTATTCTTCATCTTGGTTTGATCAACTGCTGAAGTGGAAACTACTGAAGGTGTGATCTTTAGTACTTTCCTCCTTTCAGTACTTGTGTTAAGTACAGAAGGATCTGTAACAACTGAAGACTTGTTCTTCAACTGTTCTCTATCCGTCCTGAAAGACCGTATGATAGATTCCTCAGCAGTTGTTAACCCTTTTATTTCAGTTGATTTGAAATGCTTTTCAGATGTTGTGACTTGCCCTTCAATACTTGAGGTACTTTGAGGTACAACATCTGAAGTACTCAGCTTCATGTGCTTATCAGTAGTTAACCCATCAGGCAATTGATTTGCTGAGGTATCAACACTGATTTCATCTTCTGATTTGGGTGATCACTTGAGGATGATACACATGATGATGTGGTTTGGAAATTACTTTTACCTTCAGATTTTACTATTGATTTTGGAGTAAAATCTATAGGTGGTGCAATGTGATTGTAACCTATTCCAAACTTCACATTCGAAGCTGTTTGCTTGCTAAGAAGCATTTCAAATCCCTTGCAGGATGATACCCAGCGGTCACACTCAACTTGGGTAGCTGCAAGTGTTTCTTTGAGATCTCTGTGGTTCCTCAAGAATGACCTCTAGCTTAGCCTTTTCATCATTTAATTGGCATTTAAGCTTATAAATCTCATCATCTTTATCTTAAGGACAGACTCATACTCGCTTTTCTTTTGGAAAGGGTTTGCTCAAGCTCAAGATTTTGATTTATTAAAGCTACATTTGCCTCTCTAATAGAGATAAATGCAGCTATGCAAGATTCAGAATATAGCTTGGCCTTAGCCTCAGAGGATACCTGGGTTACCTGTGATGAAGATGCATTGGAGCATGAACCCTCAGTAGATTCCAGGGCCATGAGAGCAAGATTCCTAAAAGATGTTCACCACCATGTTGACCATCACTAGCAAATAATTGCTCATTACCAGAAAGATCATCTGGTAGACTGCTCCAGTCAACAGCACCAGGGGTGAAGAAGCTGTGATGAGGTTGTGATTGAGATGGTTGAGGCTCAGGTAAGCTTGAGGTTGTTGTGCAATAGGAACTTGAACTTGATTTGGCTGTGGCATGTAATAGCAGGGATATGGATATGGCATTGGACCTGAGGGACAAAATATGCAGGAGATATAGGTTGTGAGTGATAACCAGAACTAGCAGGATGTTGCCCTCATTTTGTGAACTATTGCTTGGAAAAGTCACAAAGGGTGCAGAGGAGTTAGATCTAGTTGATCTACACTCTCTTGCAAAGTGCCCAAGCCTGTGGCATTGTGACACCTCAACTTACTCTTGTCAAAATCAACTTTGATTTTGCCAGAGAGTCCTGGAAATTTCCTGCCAGTTCTCTTGTAGAACTTTTGAGATCTGATATTATCAAGGCCATTTGGCTTAGAATATCCATCTCTTCTAGTCATCATCAGCAATACCTTTCAAATCATCCATAATGAAGCACAAATTGTCACTATTACAGCTTGACTGACTATCAACACTAACAAATGCATGATCAGAACTGTTTGAAGAGAAATCTATATGCTCATCATAATTGCTTTCAGATGCAGTATATTCTGACTCATGACCAACCAAGGCAGTGTTCCCTGGTACAAAGTCATCAGTGAGCTTTCCTGATGATGCCAGTTTCCTTTTTGCTCTATCTCTCTTTCAAATGTAAGCAGTTTCCCATGGAGTTGGGTAAGAGATAGGCTATCCAGATTTGCACTGGAGCGTAGGACAATGGTATATGTGTCCCCTCTCAGGCAGTGATCTGAGGAATCTGTTGTTCATCTGGCTATTAGTGTATTTATGTTTGACCATTTTCAGCTCAGAGATCAAACAGGAAAAATGCTCAAACTGTTGAGTCAGTGTCTCACCCTTCCTATGAGAGAATGACTCATATTGTTGGGCAAGGATTTCTCTGTTGTTTGCTAAGACCTCATCTGTTCCACCAAATTGTTCTTTCAATGCATTCCAGAGGTCGTGAGCAGTTTCATGATGCATAAGCCCAGAATAGATTTCATTCGGCAGTGCCATGGCCAGAATTCCATGTGCTTTAGCATCAATCTCAAACAGTTTTCGATCCTCATCTGAGTATTGTTCCTTCTTCTTTGGAACCATTTGGTTGGTTTCCGGATTGTTCACCATAGGCTTGTGTGGACCATGTACCACAGATGTCCAACAACCTGAACTGTTAACAGACAGGTGATGGAGCATTCTTCGTTGCCATATGTTATACTCAGTCCTAACCAGCATCGGAGGCTTGGTTGAGGAACCAGTATTGTGAGGGTCATTAGAAGAAGTATTCATACTCAGATTCAATCAAATTCAATTAAGTTTTAACTGATTTAGTGCAAAACACAACAAACTCAATATGGACCAAGAGAAATCTCAAAGCAAATAACCGAAAGCAGCAGAAATTCAATTTCTATAACCAATTCTTGCAAATATACTAATTCGATCAAACTTAGATATCGAAATAGTAGTTTCAATGATCAATTGTTAGATCGATCAATGATTAACCAGCTCTGATACCATTTGTTAGGATCAGTGATCTAAGTTTGATCAATTAGAGTAGATTGCAGCGGAATTCGAACAATGAATAGAAATTTAGCAAGAACTCAATTGATATTCAATAGAAAAGCACACGGTTATAGAGAGAGAGAGAATTCTGCAAAAGGAATATTTCATTCAAATACTTTCGTGGTGGCTAAATGTCACACATTACAATTAGGTCACATTCCTTATAAAGGAATGTGACGTCTGCTGATGTCACTTGATAGTGACATCTAACAGAATTATACAAACAACTGAAACTATGCAACTACTGAGAATGTTCTCACTACTGATCATATCTCAGAGAATGCTAAGTACAAGAATAAAACTACTGAACTAAAAACTACTGAAACTATAACTACTGAAAAGTAAATTAGAAGTATTGAAAAGGAAAACCATCACAACTACTGAAGTTAATAACTTCAGCTGTTGTGACAACTACTGAAGTTAATAACTTTAGCTGTTGTGACAACTACTGATCACTCTGGTCTTCAGTCTTTGTCTTCAGTCTTTGTTCTTCAGACTTTTACTTTAGATGTTGTCTTCAGCTGATAGCTTCAGACTTTGTCTTCAGTACTTCTCTTTCAGACTTTGTCTTCGGTACTTTACTTTCAGACTTTGTCTTCAGTAGAAGTCTTTAGATCTTGTCTTCAGACTTTGTCTTCAGACCTTGTAATCAGCTGATGTCTTCAGCTGTTGTGATCTTCTTCAACAGTTGTAATGTCTGTGGACTTAGAGGTTTTTCTGATCAGGCTCATTGGTTCTTTTGGTCCAACATAGAGGTTTGGTTATAATGTATGTGTTCTATAAACTTGCTAACTCATAACCATTGACATGAATTGCTACTTGTAAATCTTTATATATATATATATATATATATATATATATATAATATATATATATGTATGTATGTATGTTCACCCATGGAAACTCACTGACTTTCAATTGACCCTTTATTTTTTAACATGTTTCAGGTTTTCTACTTAAAGATCTCTTTGTGCTCATATAGGATTTGGACTTAGTTAATTGAAATTTTTATGTTGTTGTGTATATCTTCTCTGTGTTGTATTTATTTAATTGGCTTTTAATGTTCAATGAGAATGGTATTTAATATAATGATTAAATAAAAGAGATTTGGTAGAAGAAAGAATAATATTAAAAACATAAAGTCATGAGAACATTGGATGTTAGAATGATTGAAATGTATACTATAAAAGCAATAAAAGAATTTAGTATTATAATTCTTGAAATTTTTTGTAAGTAAAATTCTTTAAATTGATCATAACCAATGGATGAAAGAAAGATATGAGAGTGAGATTTTAGAGAATGAACAAATAAAAAGTAAGGCCTAAGGCTTGCTTTTATAGTTAATGTTAGGAGTAGGTTTGAATGATGTTAATGATTAGTTATAAGTCTTTTAAAAGGAGGTTATGATTGAAATTTGAAATAAATATAAAATTAAATAATTTAAATAAATAAAAGAATATTTACAATTTATACTTTAAATTTATTAAAACTTTAATTTTATTTAACAGCTTCTTTTATATTAAATTTCATAGACTTTATAAATCTAATAAGAACTTGTAATTTGATTATTTATTTTAATTCATATTTAAAATCTTATAAATATAAATAACCTTTTATAGACCTTACATATTTGTAAAAATAATGATCTTTGTATTTTAATTCTTTATTTTAGTTTTATAATTAAAACTCATAAATGACAAATAGACTTTATAAATTTATTAAATTTCATTCTATAAATCATGAAATTACCATGAATTGATTTAGTAAATGAAGTTGAATAAATAGTATTATTATTGTTTTTAAAGGATTAAAATAAATTAAATTTCTAACTAATGTATTTGATTCTCCAAAATTGACCCAAACAGATTCGGTTTGGGTTTCTATTTTCCAAAATGGGCAGATGTTACAGTTTTCACATAACAATCGATGCCCATGCTTGTTGTGTTAACATTTCTAACAAAACTATTAGCATGAAAGATTGGTTTATCGCGGTATATACTTTATCACGTCACACATAGTTATTTTATGTACGCTTTAAGTTGGTATACGTTTGATATAAGTTTTGTTTTGAGTCGTGTCATATATAATATGTTTTTTATTTGACAGTATTAATTGCAACTACTCTACGTTTCGGTGTAAGTTTAGTTTTAAAACAAGCGAATCGATTGTAGTCTATATAGTATCACGTTGCGTATACAGCCGCCGCAACGCGGCTTGGTAAAAGATCTAGTAATATTTAAAAGCAATTGGAATGAGTAGTGGGTTTATGGATTATAGTTTTGGTCACATAATTTTTGTGATTTTTCATCGGTCCCTCCATCTTACCAAGTGATAGAAATGGGGTTTTAGGCTTTTTTTACTCTAATTTGTTTATAGAAAGAGAAAGTAGGGGAGGCACCACCGCCTTCGGCCTAAGCCGCTTTGTTGTGGTTGGTGGCGTTTGTGTCATTTGCGGTTTTGGTCCTTTGTGGTGTTATGACTCCGCCATTGTCGGTGGTTGTAAGTCTGGCTGGCGTGGTCTCTGTTGCTGCTCCGTGTCCCCTCTATGGTGGAGGTGGAGCGGGCGGTGGTTGTCGCTTGATAATCTTCTTCTAACTCGAGACCTTTTGTGATGTGTAAGGCCCCATTCCCGGCACCTCACAGTTGATCATTCATCGCACATAAGATATTTTAAAACGTACATTTATTTTGCAGCAGAATTTAAAACTTTCATTAATAACTAAAAACACGACATTTCATTCATTTACAACATTTGTTTTCATCTTAAAGTACATGACATGTCAAAATATGGATGCCAGCCTCAAAACGCTCCCAGTAGCTTATGCATCCATGCCTGCAACTCCTCAGCATCAACAAAATATCTGCCAACTATCATGCATACAAAAATCAGCGATGTTGAGTGAGTTCTAGTTTTAAAAGTAATAAAATACTTTCTATATGTTGTATATGAAAATACCCTTTTCTGTAAAATACAACTCTGTACTGTATATGCGAGCACGCATTAACTATATGAACAGATAATGTTCGTTCTCTTTACTGTATGTCTTGTATCTTCTGTAAACTTTTATCTTTATCTTTCACTTTCTGTATGGACCAATGAGCAATACCCCAACTGTATGCGCGATGGAAAACGGGTGGTGGGCCATCTATATCCCTCGAAAAGGTCAACTATATCCCTCGAAAGGGTCAACTATATCCCTCGAAAGGGTTCTGTGTACTGTATACAAGACCAACCCAATCACCCAGGACACGCTGCAAAGGTCCTACCAATCTCAATCGATTGGCCCTGTGTGCATAATATGGTAGCTAACCCGCAGCACAGTTGAGCTAACGACAACATGGTCGTGTACCTCCGGTAAGCTTGAAAGACTTGTTAACATTTTTATTAATGTTCCTCTTCTTTTCTTTATTGCTCTTTCTCTTTATTATTACAAAATACTTTACGTTACGATAATAAACATACCACGTAAAGTCACATACTATAAGTAATAATAACAATAGCAATAATAATAATAAGGAACAATCATGACCATGCATGAAATATCATCATAAATAAGCCCTAGTCAACCCTCAGTCAAAACCCAAAAAGCATAGACTCCCAGAAAATTCTATAAAAATTTCTAAGTGCTTAGGCGCTTTGACACTATTTGGGCGCATGAGTCCTGTTTGGGCGTTTCATCACTATGTAGGCGCATCAGCCAACACTTAATCGTTTTATCACTTAGGCGCATAAACTATTTAGGTGCATGGGCACTATTCGGGCGTATGAACACTTAGGCGCATGGGACCCTTGGGCGCATGGGCACTATTGGGGCGCATGGCCCTATACTTGAACATTTCTAAGGCAATCTTAGGCGTATGGGTTACTGTTCAGGCGCATGGATTACACTTAAATCCTTCTAAGGCATTTTCAGGCGCATGAGCCTTATCTAGGCGCATGGACCTTCTGTGTAATAGGTTTCTAGTATGTTTTCAAACCCAATCATCAAACCCATCTGTTCTAAGAATAATGTGGCTATTCTAAACATGAACAACCTATAAGCATTCAAGAATTAACATCCAACATGCAGAATGCATACGGGTAAACATACATAAACTTTGAAAATCGTTTTAATACATTTTCAGTCCCAAAGATAGTTTAAATCAAGTAAAAATCGGGGTCTAGAACTCACCTGATGCAACTTGGGTGTTTCTTCCTTTCTAACCCTTTGCAACTGAGTTCAAACACCTAAAAACAACACCAAACATACACACCCGAGCACAAACACAAACACATAATCACATAAACATATAACCGGGATAAAACCCGTTATAAATACTTAAAAACCACGAATTCTTACCTTGAATTCGATTTTTTCTTCTCTTCTTCTTCAAAGCTCGAAGTTCTGCTCTCTCTCTCTCTCTCTCTCTAAAACCGAAAGAAAGTGTGATGTGAAGGGAGGGTGGGCGGCCATGCCCACCTTTACACAAACTTTTGAAAGATTTGTCCTTTTTGGACACTTTTAGTCCATCCACTTGGACTTTATTGCTTTTCTTTCATTTATTCTTCATGTCTTGTCTTTTTAAAATAACGGGTGCTACATGATGGCCATCACCAGCTTGTCCCGTGGTGTGGTTGATGTTCACCGAAGTAATGGTGATGGTGGAGCTTCTATTTCTGTGTGAAAACCTTAGGGTGTTCGGAGAATGTGTGTTGGTGTTCCTGCCAACGGTGACATCTATTGCTCTTTAGGGTTTGCGGATATGGTTGTACGATGGCAACAAATTCGATTGTGCGATCTGGTTGGCTTTCGTTTCTTGCATGTAGCCACAACCGAACCTGACTGTGTGTCAAGTTTTTTACGATTTCGTCTAAGCTTTGGGTTTCTACGCGCAACGCGCGTGGAGAAAAAAGCTAGTATAGATTTAGAAAGTAGACAATATTTTAAGATAAAATATAATTGAAGTTAGGTATATATATATGTTAAGTAATAAAATGATAACATTGAAATGTAAAGTGATAGTTATAATTCACAAATCTTTAAAACTTTTTTTGTGCAGAACATATATTGTTTTATAGGTAAGGTTATCATTTATATCTAAAATTAATTATTACTGTATTATATTCTTTAGAATTCTGGATAATACAACATACAATTTTTATGTGAAAGATGTTTGTCTCAAAACAAATTAACTTGGGTAGGGATTCTAGTTGATTCTTATTTATTATTATTGCAAAGCATACAACAATTAAAATTAGTCTTCTATTAGATTTGAAACGTATATTATTGTATATGAATATGTCAAACTAAGTTGTGGGATAAAAATATGATTTTCACTATTATTTTAAGATCTAATCTCTACTTATATAATACGATTACCTAATAAAATTACCTATATTTTAGGTTCATTACAAAAACCAAGTTTCTAATCATTATTATTTAGTACCGTCACTAGAACTTTGACTTCTAGAATTTTGACTTTTAGTACTGACTTATGTTTTGAAAATTTGAGAGCTAAAACTCATTTGACTGATAGATACTATCTAAATTTTGGTATTTCTTATACCTTCAGGAAACATAGACAACAAACGGTCATTTAATGACATCAGTTTTTTTATTAAGTATTGCTTTTTATTAAAAAAGGATTGATTTTAATTTTTTTAAGAATAAAAGAATAGGAAAAATCAATTGAACTACCTATCATATCAAATAAATCAGTAATGAGAAGAGGCTAAGATATATCAATAATTAGCTCTCCATCATTCAAACCACCAAATCTTAAAGCCATTTTGTAAATATATTTCGTTATCCTAAATCTGGCTTTTCACTTCCAACGCTTAACTTCATGTTTTTATTAATCTAAGGACTTTGAATTTTTTTTCCTAAATGTAGGAGGAACTTGAAAACACATTTACAATGTCATGTCTACTTCTATTATTCTCTATTTTAAAAACCATGATGATGAACAGTGCACCAGTCTTCGTTTTTGGTTAGAGTTTTGGTTGATCACTGTGGGTTTCGTTACTGATTTGGGAGTGCATGACTTTTTGTACGGCTTAGGAGTGCATGAGTTTTGGGTTGATCACTATGAAATTTTGTTGTGTTTTGAGTACCTTCCTGTACCTTAGTTGCTCATGGTTGATTTATTTACTTTTTAAGTGAATATATAATAGGTTCTCACCTAATTTCTTCTTGCTTCTTTTCTTATGTCTGCTTTTTTCATGGTTACACAATCTGTTTGTTATTACTGCAAATGGCCTGTTCTTTTCATTCTTGATTTGAGAGTTCAAAGCCTACTATCAGTTTGGTACATCGGTATAAAACACGTTTACTGTCATTTACATAAAGTGATGATTTCAAATATCATCATCACATTCCTTTGAAATCTATTATCTTTCTACTTCATCGTTGAAATAGGATCACTATGAATTTTGAATTTCTTGATCATCCACACAACTGTATAAATTATGAATCTACATTAGTGCATGGCTTAGATCTGTGTCTATCATGTTTTTGGCTAGATTATGTATGTATATACTGTTAGTTGAATATTGACCGGATCAAGGGGGAAACCAACGGATACGTTAGTGAACGTTGGACATCCTGAAATCATGGAAAGATGGACCTGCTTTTCAGAATAGTCTGTTGCATTTGTTTACTATTTAATGTCAGTAGTAGTTTGATTTTAAAGTTTTGAATTAGCCGAAAATCCATTGTGTAATCTGTGATGACTTTGTCTCTCTGTTATTGAATAAAACAAGATTACATTCGGCTTCATTTCTTGCTCTTGCTTGTTTACATTTGATTTCCAATCTGATAGCCAACATATACATGTGTCTTTTATATGAAACCTTCTTTATTGTAATTATGTCAGTTGTGCTCCAACTTTCTTTATTTTTTTTAATTACTGGTCTTATATATATGGTAGCTGATGATGTGTGTATATATTGTTGTTGAATCATGTACTTCATTTTGTTTATGTATGATGTATGTGCGTGTTGATTGTTAACGATAATACCTACGCTTTTATATATGTTTTCTTATTGACCCTTATTATTAAGTTCTCATAAGTTTATCAGCTGGAAGGCGGGTATTAGTTAGTAAATTGGCTCATGACATATGCTTTGTGATTTGTGATATATTTTGCAGGAAATTGGTGTGTCTGCATGGTTCTTGCTTCTGTAATTGTAACCATATTCTGCGTTGATAGGCTCTTCGTTTATATACACATGCAGGTATTTTTTTCTCATTATATTATTTGTCTTCTTTTACTTCTAAGAGTTGGCCATCAACATGTGCATTACTTTGCATATGATTTGTCTATTATGCTATGATGTTTTTGTCATATTACAGTGGACGTGTTATACTAGATATAACGTGTCCGTTGTGTCATTCGACCCTCGGAGGCGGATCTTTTTATGAATTACGCTTCCTGAGAATGATGGATCGAGTGAATGCTTTTCTTTTTTGTGTTGATACTTCCTTGCTTTTTCAGCAATCACGAAGAAAGAGGTCACGTGTTGCTTTTGCCTCACGTGATCACGCTTTGTGTTCTACACCGGTAGCGTATACAGGAAGTCAGACACAAAATCAGTCAGCCCGCCGTGCATCTATATTACGTTCTAATATGCAGCCTCATGCACATGCTGTGTCTTTACCGTCAGTGGTTGATGCCACTGTTTTGGAAGAACAATCGTTACTTTCACCGGTTTATATTGATCTGGGAAGTTGCACAAATGTTTGCGAATTTTGTGGTGCACGGGTTTGGCTTAATGAACGACTGATGTCATACCCATTGAATGTGAGACCAAAGTATTCTGTTTGTTGCAGGGGTGGTCGAGTCTTTATTAGGTACCCTATAGAACCGCCACCTGTTCTAAAACAACTTTGTGTAGATGCTCTATTTCTGGCAAACATAAGTGCATATAATTCTATGTTCTCAATGACATCCTTGGGTGCAATTGTAGATAATACGATTAATCGATGGTCGGGCCATTATATTCAAAGTTTCAGGTCAAGTTTCACATTGGTTAGGTTCGTTATGCCCGCCGGCTGGTGAAAGCCCAAGGTTTGTTCAGATGTACATATTTGATGAAGAGAATGAAGTGTCAAATATACTTCAGCCTACTTTGCTGATGTTGTCTTTGTTCTCACAACCGTGTTGGCTGATGTAAATGAATATGTAAAGTTGTTTAAAAGTGCAAAAGAGTTATGTTTGCGATCTGATGTGCCTGATTTCATAATCAAGCTTCATAGTCGTGTGAAAGAAAGATGTTATGACAATCTAGTACCAGAACATTAAGTGCAATTGTCTCTGACGATAGTTTTGCTGCTGAAGAATTTGATGTTATAATTCATAGCAAAGATAGCACTCCACACCGGGTTAGTAAACTTCATCCATCATACATGCCACTGCAATACCCCCTTCTCTTCCGCTATGCAGAACAACGCTGGTCACCAGAATTGTGCCTAAGATGCAATAACACGTGATCGGACTTACTATAAATATGTTCTACAGCTACCAGATTCATGAACGTGAAGGCGTGTATACACATCTACTGAGGGCTGGTAGGTTGTTTCAACAATACTTGGTAGATGCGTATGTTTGCATAGAACAATGTCGTTTAGATTACATTCGTTCGAACCAAACATGTTCCTTTCTGAGTTCCTTATGGTGTATACGATGCGTTATCTAGGGGCAGCACAGAAGGTCGTGATATTGGGAAGCATGTTATCCCACCTGCTTCGTTTACTGTTGGGCCTAGATACATGTACAAGCATTATCAGGATGCTTTAGCTATATGCAGGGTTCATGGCAACCCTCAATATTTCATCACCTTACCTGTAACTTTAGGTGGCCTGAAATAAAACATGAACTCCAACGTGTTCATTGTTCGTAGGATAGGCCTGACATTATTGCTAGAGTTTTCCAGATCAAAGTAGAATCGTTTATCAAACACCTAAGATTTGCTAAGCCCTTTGGTGAAGTAAGCGCATGTATTTTAACTTACATTACTACATGAAATTTGTTGTTTTTAAATTTCACTTATGCTAATATCGGTGATGATCATATAGATTTATACACAATAGAATTTCAAAAGAGAGGCCTTCCTCATTGTCATACGCTGCTTTGGGTCATTGTTGCCACAAGATTCGAAATCCTGAGAAAACAGATGAAGTAAATTGGTACTAGAACCAAACAAGCAGAAACAACCAAAAACACAGGAACAATTTTGGAACTCCTTCTCCAATTTAATTGATAGAAAAACTTACAAAGAATAAGTAAAAACTATCCCTATTTATAGTTTAATCATCTTGCCCATTAAGCTAATCAACTCCTAAAAATTAGGCTTTATCTCAAATCATTTTGAGATAAATTTAAATGACAAAAGCTTATCTCAAATCCTTTTAAGATAAAACTAAACTACTTGATAAACCTATCCTTTTATTTACCGGATAATGACCAAAATAAATTACAAAATAGACCTCTAACTTTAATTAATGTCAAGATTGGTCCAACAATCACCCCCAATCTTGATCTTGAGTCTTCTTGTTATTTTCCTGAGTCTTCAATCTTCTTTACTCCTAACAGTTCTCTCATTTCAGCAAACTTAATCTTTGGTAGAGCCTTTATGAGAATATCTGCCCCCACTAATGAAATCAACCTTGATTTGATTTTTCTCTACACACTCTCGTATATAGTGATACATGTTGATATGTTTACTCCTTCCGTGATAGACATGATTTTTCATCAGGTTGATTGCTGACTTGTTGTCCACCTTTATGAGTACAAGTTCTTTTTTTCTTCCTGTAATTTCAGCTAATAAACCCCTTAGCCAAATTGCTTGACAGGCTACTAAAGTTGCAACCATAAACTTGGCCTCACAAGATGATAAAGTGACTGTGGTTGCTTTTGAGAGCACCAGCTAATGGTCCATCATCAAAGTAAAATACCAGCCCTGTGGTTCCTTTTCCATCATCTGGATTAGCTAAAAGGCTGCTGACACTAAATCCCAGCAGTTCATTGCTTCCATTCCTTCGGTAGTCGATGCCCAGGTCTATAGTTCCTTTTACATACTTGAGAATCTGTTTTACAACATGATAGTGGGTCATTTTAGGGGCTTGCATGTACCTACTTGCATATCCAACTGAGTATGCAAGGTTTGGGCGCGTATGAGTCAAGTACCGAAGGCATCTTATTGTTTTTCGGTACTCTGTTGCATCTACACTACTACTGCCATCTTCCTTTGTTAATTTCAGTCTCGGTTTCATTGGGTATCTAGTGGGATTACACTCCTACATTCTAGCTTGCTCCAGGATCTTTCTTGCATAGCTTGATTACTTAATTTTTATTCCATCATTGCCTTGCATCACTTCTAGCCCGAGATAATAGGAGAGTGAACCTAAATCACTCATCTCGAACTTATCTTCCATTTGTCGTTTGAATTGCAGAATTTTCTCCATGTTATTTCCGGTCACAATCAAATCATCCATATAGATCCCTACTAGCAATGAACCTTCATGAGTTCTTTTTTTGTAAACGGCATGTTCAAGTTTGCAACTTTGGAATCCGTACTCCTTTAGAACCCCATTCTAACTTTGTATTCCAAGCTTGTGGAGCTTGTTTCAAGCCATAAAGAGCTTTGGTTAATTTGTACACTTTTTGTTCCTTCCCTTTCTTAACAAAGCCTTCTGGTTGTGTTATAAATACTTCTTCCTTGAGTTCCCCATGTAGAAACACTGTTTTAACAACAAGGTGGTGAACGTTCCACCCCCTTTGTGCTGCTAATGCTAGCATGAGTCTAACCGTCTCAAGTCTAGCTATGGGCGCGATATCTCGTCAAAGACTACACCATGTTGTTGGATGTAACCTTTGGCGACTAATCATGCCTTGTATCTTGTAATTACACCATTTGCATCCCTTTTAATTTTATAAAGCCATTTTAAACCAATGGTTGGTGTCCCGGGGGTAGGTCCATTAGCTCCCAAGTGTTGTATCTTTCAATGGAAGCTATCTCACTTTCCATAGCTTGCTCCCATTCTTTATGCCTTGTAGCTTCCTTGAAGTTTGTTAGTTCCCCTTCAGTAAGGAGAAGATCATAAACTTCATACAAAATTTTCATACCTTGTGGTGTGTATCATCAAAAGTCTCGTCTTCAGCCATAGTTGGGTCTGACTCACCAATATTGTTTGTTTAAAGCTATGGTAACATTGGCCCACGCCTTTTTACAGTTGATTTTGGGCTGTTAAGTTCAGAATAGGCCGAGTCAGGTGTTTCAGCATAGGTTAATGGGTGTTTCCTTGAAACGGGCTGCTAATCAGTGGACTTACAGGGCTGCTAGGTTTAGCAGGTCCATGTCCACTATTTTAGGCTCTAGAATTAGCTTTATGATTGCTGTTTTAGGCTGTTGACTTAGCTTTAAATGGCTCGATCACAAACTCAGCTTCTTTGTTCGGCTGCTGTGTTTATCCATTCCCATTTACGTGCCTCATAAAAGACAACATCTCGACTGATTACCACCTTCTTTCCTTCAACGTCGTACATGCGATAAGCCTTGGTCCTTGGTTCTGTTCCCAAATGCACCATGGGAACACTTCTGTCATCAAGCTTCTTCACATGGTTTGAAGGTGTTTTTACATATCTAACACACCAAAACACCATTAGATGATCAAGTCTTGGTCTCCATCCTTTTAAGGCTTTGTATGGTGTTTGTTTTTCAGAATCTTCGTGGGCAGCCTATTTCACACATAAACTGCATGACATACAGCTTTCGCCCAGAAAACTTGTGGCATATTCATTGCACTAAGAATAGTCCTTGTTGTGCTCAACACGGTTCGGTTTCTTCTTTCGACTATACCATTCTGCTGGGTGTATAGGGTGCAGTTAGTTGCCTTGTAAATCCAGCTTGTTCACAAAACAAACTAAACTCCTTGGAGGTAAATTCTCCACCCGATCAGTTCTAAGGACCTTTATTTTTTTCCCCGTATTGGTTCTCAACCAAATCTTTGAATATCTTAAATCGTTCAAGTGCTTCATTCTTGGTTTTAACATGAATGCCCACATAAACCTGCTGTGATCATCAATAAATAGTAAAATATACCTGTTTCCAGCTTCGGTGGTAGGTGTTATGGGCCCACATAGGTCTGCGTAAACCTGTTCCAGTGGTCTTGCAGCCCTAAAAGTGGTCTGGTCAGGGAAACTTTGTCGCGTATGCTTCCCTGCCAAACATGCTTCGCATAGTTGTGAAGGGTGGTTAATAGCCGGTACTCCATGGACTAGTTCACTCATCCCTAAACGCTTGATGGTGTCAAAGTTTACATGTCCAAAGCGGTGAAGTAAGGGGCTTGGAACGATGTTTATCATGATTAAATAATTAACTTTAATGTCTTTAATGAGCTTATGTATAAAGTATTGTGTTGAATAAGTTAACTACGATGATTTGGTGTTTTGAAGGTTAAAGGCGATGATTTTATGTGATTTGAATAACGTATATGGTGGATAAATGAAGATCATGATAGATGAGGTGATAGAGAATTCAATTACAAGAACGTGGCCGAAAACGAAGTCCGGGTGAATTATTTATGAAGGAAAAGGACTGAATGAAAAACCGAAAGTTTCTGGCTGCAAGAGGGTGATGACCTACGATGGTGTCAGAGAGGAATTAGCAAAAGAGGGCAGAAGGCAGTCAACGTAACTTACGGCGGTGAGGTGACCTACGTCGGCCAGTGACGAAAAAACGTGAATAAAAGGCGGAATTTTTAGGTTTAGAAAAAGGCTTTTCACTCTAAGCCGCCCCAAGGTTCCCGAACGACCCCAATCGATCTAGGAGGCTTCCAGAGTCGATTTCAAGGCTCAAGATTTCATTTTTATCATTCGGTTTGAATCTGTAATGTTAGATACCATGTTTACTTTTGATTTTGAGTTGTTTTTCGTTTCTATGTCCGGCTAATCCACCTGTGATATTCTCCGGGTGGTAAGGTTTTACTATGACTTGTTCTTGATTGTTTTTTGTTAATCTTAATGTTTGAACACAGTGAATTAAACCGAGTAACATTATTAATCGTTTTGAGATTCTAAAATATGTGTTTTATCTTCAATCCAATTGTTCTGTTCTTGAATGTTTTAGATTTCTTTTCATCTGTAAACGTCAATTGTGGATGGGATTGGGGTAAAACAAACGTAGGGTATGATTCAGATAAGTGCGTAGACACAGTTTCACTCAATTCATTATCTTAAAACGAGTTAATATGGTCATGTCTATATGACCCGTTAAACTAAAAGAGCAAGCCTGAGTTATAAATCTAAACCCCGGAGAAGATTACTTTTCTCACCATTAGTTACAATCAATTTTACTTTTTGATTTAAGTACTTCTTGCAATTAGTTAAATTAAAGTATTTTCAATAAACCTTTAAACTTTATGAGTTGAACCATATTTTTCACATATTCCCTGTGGATCGACCCAACTTACCCTAGCTATCTTAGGTGAGTTTGGATCGTTATAAATTATTTTTTATTAGGCTTGACAACTGATATCAAAATGGCGTCGTTGCCGGGGATTAGTGTGCAAAGTGTTTCGTTTGATTCTTAGTTTAGTTTGTTTATTTTATTTACTTTCTTTTTCGTTGTTACGCTAGGTGTGCTTGTTGTGTGCAGGTGACAGCTCCGTGCATGCATACGCGGTACGCAAGGAATAAGTCTCTGTTAATTTTTGACCCAGAAGTTGAAAAGACCGCTCGAAGAAATCGAGCACAATCCCGTGCAAAAATCCAATCACCAAGTGCAGTCAAAGAGTGTAAGATGGAAAGCCCACCACCACCACCACTTAACCAAAATCCACCGCTCAATCAACCTCCACCAAACCAACCAAATGATCCATTACCATACCCAAATGTGCAGCCACAAACACAAAACCCAATTGGTTAGAATCCGCCACCTCAAAGACAAAATCCATATCTTCAACCAAGGCAGAACCTATATCAACATGGACCTCCAAGGCAGAATCTAAGACAACAAAGGGGAGGTAACAGGTTCGAGGAGGAAGAGAATAGATTTGACAGACTGAGTATCCATACTTGGGATGATGACATAGATGGACGAAGTGATGGGTATGAAGAGGAATATGCTGAAGATGAGGTGCAACATAATGAACCCAATAACAATCCAGGTCGGTATAGACAGAATGAACAACCAAGGCAGCAAAGGCAGAATCTGGGCCGAGGTCAAGGTCAAAGGCAAGATTTCCCTTGGGCAAATCGAAACCTCGGACTTCAACCACACCAAGCTATAGTTCAAGGGGTTGATAGCCATTTTCGCCCCACCATAGCTGGAGCGGCATCACCCATAGTCAGGCCGCAAGTGAGAGGGAGGTCATTTGAGATTAGATCTATTAGTTTGGCTATTCTTTAGAGTTTCATGGAGTATCCAAGAAGAACCTTATCTGCACCTTAATGAGTTCAGTGCCATCTGCGAGACTATTGGGCGCAATGTTTCACACCAGAGGAAGTGATGTTGCTTCTATTCCAGTTTACATAAAAGGAAATGCGAAGAAGTGGTTCTATTCACTACCTGCTGCTAGCATTTACACTTGGGAGCAAATGCAACAGACGTTCTTAGAGGAATACTATACACCACAGAAGACAAGTGAGGCCAGGACTACCATTCGTACCTTCAGTCAACAACAAGATGAGCCATTTCATGAGGCTTGTACAAGGTTCAAGGAGTTATTGAAAACCTGTCCACATCACGACATTCCCTAATGGGAATTGATTTCTTCCTTTTATGATGGGTTATAAAGATGTGAGAGATGTGAATTCAACAAGTGCAGGAACTTTCATGACTAATACTGAGGATGATGACTTGGAGCTACTGGAACGGATGAGTATACACTCAAAAAGACAAGCTCAGTCTCATAGGAGATCAAGGAATATGGTTGATGATGTGGATAGAAGAGCTTCTAGGTTGGGTCAGTCAGCATGTAAGGCTACAGTAAAGGCTACAAGTTCTTTTGTTATATGTCAGGGATGTGGTGAAGCTGGACACACTGCTAGAGATTGTCTAGAGTTTGATGAGGGGTTGGAAGAAGTGAATTATGTACAGGGTGATAGGCGACCATACAACAACAACACCAAAAATAACCCTATCACCCCGGTTTGAGGAATCACCCAAACCTTAGATATGGTAATCCAGATAACCAATTGAACCCAAACTTTCAAGGTAATTCACATAAGCAATATCAAAGTAGGTCAATGGGTCAAAGTGGTCAATACAATCAAGAGAATTATAACAGGGGTGGTTAGAGGAACTACCAGAATAATCAAGACCAGGGTGGATCGGGAGGAATTGTAGAGCCATCATATAGGGAACTTCTGGAATTTATGAAGGAGATGAAGAAATCTAATGAGGTTTGAGACAAGAGTCATGAGGCTTTGACCAAGCAAGTTGGTCAACTAACAGAAGAAGTGGCAGCTCTTAGGAAAGATCCAGGAAGCTACCAAGTGATACAATCATGAATCCACAACATCAAGGGACAAACATAAAGAACATGAAAAATTTCCACATTAATTCGGTTAGTATCCTTCCTAATTCTAAAATCTTCACTAATGACTTTATTTCTTTTTCAAATCAAGTTACAGGTAAGGAAAATGAAGTCGATACAGCAAAAGAGAATGACCCAGGAGCACCTGTCATTCCAATCAAAGTAGGGAAGTTCAAGATAAAAAAGGCCCTCTTGGATTATGGGGCAAGTGTTAGTATCTTGCCTGGTGCGTTATATGGTCAATATAAGTTTGGCCCTTTACAGGAGGTTGACGCCACCATGGTGTTAGTTGACTTGACTTGCAAACATCTTCGGGGAATGGTAAAAGATGTGATGATCAACTTGGAGATTTCCACTACCCGGTGGACTTTATGGTGCTTGACTATGCACCAGTGAGAACAAACGGACAATAAAAAGTTATTTTAGGTCGACCATTTTTGGCAACTGCCAATGCTCAAATCAACTATTGGGATGGAACAATTGATATGACATGTGAAACCTATAAGTTACGTTTTGATGTGTTTTCCAAGTCAATCACTTACTTTGTTAATGACAAACTTTTTGATGCAAATATGACTAACGTGTGTGTTCCACTCTACATCTTACATGTAAGCGAGTACATAACTTTTGAGAATGGTTTTAAGTATGATAGGGCTAAGCAAGTAGATTTGAAAGAGTTTGTAGATTTAAAAGAAAATAAAGAGCTTGTGATAAAGATAGAAATAAAGCATGAAAAACCAAAATGGAAGGAAAAAGTTAGTGATCCACTTGATCCTAAAAATGCTCAAGTTGATACAACGATGTTCGGTCCATGTTTTGATGACATTAGGAACCCACTAGATCAATAATAACAAATAGTTATAGAACTCTCAGAAGGCAAGCACCACTTTCGACCACCATGAGTGGTGACAGGTACAGTCTGGCTGAAGATCTAAAACTTAACACTACTTGGGAGGCAACCTGAGATATTGCTAATTTTAATGTTGTTAGTTGTTTTGAACTTTGTGGGTGTGTTCACTAGAACCCTCATGAGACTTCACTCGTCCACTCGGGCCTATTGAGAGGTGTAAAAGGCTTGTTGCATATGCTAAATACAACCGTGATTCCTATGAAAGTGAGTTTTTTTATTTTTTAGTTTTTGTTTTGTTTTTTAGTTTTAGATAGCCAATGCAAACATGCAAGTATGGGGAAGCACGTGGAATTTTAGAAGCATATTTGATGAGGTGCTTGGCAGGTTTACCCACAGTCTCCGTATAACAATATTGAAGCGCTATCAAATCATCCGCCATCAGGTCCATGTGAACTTTCTTTGACTTTATTTGCTATTTTGTTTTGCACTTGAAAAAGTGTTTGGGGCTGGTAAAGATCACAAGAAGTCATGTTAAATTTGAAACAACCATACATTGGGGACAATGTATCCCAAGTGTGGGGATGGGGAAGCATCGATAGACACATTTTTGGAGAAATGGAATTTGGACAAATTTTAAAATTTTTAATATTTTTCTCTAAAAATACAAATCATTGGTTAAGGTTCTTAGTCATGGTTGATTCCCTAAATGTTTAAACCTGGTGGGTTTGTGGAAGTTGGAAAAGGAATACCCAACTAGGGATGGCAAACTTTGGGTGTAGTAAACTTGCATGTGTCATGTCGGTAACCCAATTCCACCGTTTCCATATATGAGAAGCCTATTCTTTGATATTGTTTATCTATTTGCTTGTTGAGAGTGCAATAATGCCTACTTAGTGGTAGAACTTGTGGGGTGCGTGCATCTTAAGATTTGAGACCGAGATTCACATTGAAGTGATTGAGGCATAGGATCAACCGTAGAATAACCCCATAGGACCCACCCTTCCGACATCTATTCACTAGTAGCCAAGTTCGAGCCTTTTCCCTATTCATTTGTTTAAACTAAATTTTTGACCCATCAGCCATTTGTAGCCTATTCATTTGTTTACCCACGTGATGGAATTTAAGTTAATTAGTGGTAATAGTGTTAAGTTTGATTTGATATCATGTTTTGAAGTTACAGTTGGGGATGGCTAAGTTGAGTGTATTCCATTGTATTTTGTTAATTTAGGTTCATTAGTTCAACAAAAAATGAAAAAAAAGAAAAGAAAGAAAGTTGTTGAAATAGTTAAGTTTGAAAGATTGAATTATTAGACAAGAAAAAAAAGATTGTGCTTTGAAGTAAGTTGTAGTTAAAGTGTTTGAAGTAGGTTTGTTTAGTGTTGCATAAAATAGTTAACTCAAGCGTCCCATCACCCTAGTCACTATAGCCTAAATTACTCCTACCCAAACCTCAGCCTAATATTACAACCTTTGAAAAGCCCTCATGATTGGTGTGATATCTTGTGTTAGTGGGTGGAGATGATTGTCTTACAAGCCTATGCTCACTAGTTTGAATTATTGCTGAGTGTTCATAAATTACCAGCACATCATCTGTCAGGTTCAAAAATCAAACTGAGTGGAGAGTCTCATTGTGAGGGGTGTGCCATGTGCAAGGGAGCCACTTAGAGTTTGAGACCTCTAGTTAGGAAATTCTGCAGGTTAGAGGGTGTATGGTTGTTAACGGGTCATGATTATCGAGTTTGGAAATCGGGTATGACTTTGAGCCTTGGTGATGGTTAGTATTTGTGTGTCTTAATTGAAAAATTTTGACCCAAATTGTTAAGTTTTAAGCAACCTCGCTTGAGGGCAACCGAGAAACAAGTGTGAGGATATGATGTAACGGGCTTGGAATGATGTTTATCATGATTAAATAGTTAACTTTAATGAGCTTATGTATAAAGTATTGTGTTGAATAAGTTAACTATGATTATTTGGTGTTTTTAAGTTTAAAGGCTCATGATGGATGAGGTGATAGTGAATTCAATTACGAGAACTTGGCCGAAAACAGAGAAGAAAACGGAGTCCGGATGAATTATTTATCAAGGAAAAAGACTTAATGAAAAACCGAAAGTTTCTGGCCGCGAGAGAGTGATGACCTACGATGGTGTCAGAGAGGAATTAGCAAAAGAGGGCAGAAGGGAGCCAACGTAACTTACGGCGGCCAGTGACGAAAAAACGTGAATAAAAGGCGGAATTTTTAGGTTTAGAAAAAAGCTTTTCACTCTAAGCCGCCCCAAGGTTCCCGAACGACCCCAATCGATCCAGGAGGCTTCGGAGGCGATTAAGATTTCATTTTTATCATTCGGTTTGAATCTGTAATGTTAGATACCATGTTTACTTTCGATTTTGAGTTGTTTTTCGTTTCTATGTCCGACTAATCCACCTGTGATATTCTCTGGGTGGTAAGGTTTATACTATGACTTGTTCTTGATTGTTTTTTGTTAATCTTAATGTTTGAACACGGTGAATTAAACCGAGTAACATTATTAATCATTATGAGATTCTAAAATACGTGTTTTATCTTCAATCCAATTGTTTTGTTCTTGAATGTTTTAGATTTCTTTTCATCTGTAAACATCAATTGTGGATGGGATTGGGGTAAAACAAATGTAGGTATGATTCGGATAAGTGCGTAGACACAGTTTCACTCAATGCAGGATCGTTGAAGGGTGTAGAGTTACAACACAACAACACAAAGAGAGATTAACTAAACTTTAATCAAACAGTAAACTGGATTAACCAAGTTGAGATACTAAGAACACAAGTAATGCAAGAGAGACAGAACACAAAGAACACAAGTGTATGGTTTTCAAGAATGCAGTATATTGCTTTCTCTATGTTCTATTACAAGTGTTACAAATCGTATTTGAAAGATACAAGAACATGAGATACTTATGCTACATCCTACAGCCGGCTATACTTTGAAAGCCAACTGGATACAATTGACTAGACACAAAACAAAATCAATTATAGAGTCAAAAAGTAGATTGCCTTTTGACTTGTGACTATGACATGCCATAGCTCACATCCTTATCTATTAGAAAAAGGAAAGTAATACATGAAGTAGAAGTTACAGACTCAAGACCTCAATGTACAGTTACCAAAGCATGGACCTTTTCACCAACTCATGTAAGTTGGTGACATTACAGAGATGCAGCGGAAAGGTGTCCAGCTTTATGGAAAAGTACATCAGATAAAGCATGTATTAAAAGTCTTCAGAAGAAATCTGTCTTCATGAGTTGAAGCTTCAGAAGACTTTGTCTCTGAGGCTTCGAGAAGACTTTGTCTCTGAGGCTTCGAAAGACTTCATTTGGCTTCGGAAGATATTGGTCTTGGCTTCGGAAGATTTTACACTTCGAGTGTTTTCTGTGCATGTGTAAAACTTCCTAAGCATTCTTCTTCAATGCACTTGTGCAGCATGCGGGAAAGACATTGGGTGTTTAGGTTGTATCAACCTCTTCATTAATCTCTACAAACTCCCCCTAGGCTGATGCTCCCAAAGCACTCAGTAGACTTCAGATGTCAACAGTCCTCATTAGGATGATTACTAATCCTTTCTTCATAAGGTGATCAGGATCCTTCAGACTATCAAAGTGTCTTCTCATATCAAAGAGGTCATGCAGAGGCAACTGAAACATATCTTGCCATGTGTAAATGTCTTCAGTGCCTTGATATCTAATGACATGCCATCTTTTTGGATTTATGGTGTATGTCCAAGACAAGATGGGTCTTCTGATGCTAGAGAAGCTGGTTAAATTGGAGTTGATGTAGCATCCTCTGGCTGCATAATCTCAGACGTTCTGACTCATCTATGGTGTAGAAGAGGGTGCAGTCTTTTTCTTCTTTGGCTTTGGTTTAGAAGCCATCCTCTTCTTTCTCTTAACAGTTTTTAACTAAGAAGACTGGCTTGCAGTACCAGATTGATCTTCACTATCTTTCTCAATTGGGACTTCCTCTCTCTCAGGCTTAGAAGGAGAGGGAGGTTGACCCTGCTGTGGATAAGAAGATGAAGCTTGCTGAGTTTCAGCAGGAGGTCCAGGTTGTGTTGTCTCTGGTTGTTCAACCTAACCTCCATTTCAGGTGGGGCTTGACTTGGAATGGAGTGAAGTCAAAGAGCTCTCCATTTTTGATCTTCTGCTTGATCACCTAATATGCTCATCCATTGTGGATAGAGACATGGGGCCAAGTCTCCTTCCGGAGAATCCATATAGCTTCAAGAAGCTTATCATCCTCTGCCTATCAACAGACTTCTTCATGCTCTTTTGGACGATGGCTCTTGATTTTGCAGCTTCTTCCCTTAGCTTCTTCTTAGTTGTCTTTCTGTCCTTGACTAACTCAACTCAAGTTGTTTTAAGTACTCAAACTCAACATAGTCATAGGACAAGGGAAGGAATGCATCTGCCTGATAGAAGCATGTGGCACTCAGTAGTTGATCATCTTAATCCTTTCTTATTCTTTGTCTACCTGAGGTTCTTGGTGAACCACATCTTCTTGTGCAGGACTTTCCTGAACTGGGGAGAGGGTAGGCATACCCTTGTACAGTCTTTTTCTTCTTCTCTCTTCTTTGACTTGTACTAGAAGCTCTGCATCTTCTGCCTCCTTCTTCTCCTTTGACCTTTCCAGATCAACCAGTTCATTCAACTCTTCTAAGGGGAGAGAGATGACCTGTCTATGTCATAGTTCCTTGTCTATAGGTAATTTCCTAACTGCCCTTAACTCATCATTCTGAGTATCTGGTCTTTGGGTAGCCCTGATAGCAGACTCCCTGAGTCTTGAAGACTCAGCAGAGGAACTTTCTCCCCTCAGCCTCCTTTTCCTCTCTCTCTCCTCCTCCTCAATCTCCTTAGACGTCATCTTTCTTTTCCCTTTGTCACTCACAGACCTTTATGACTCAGGGTGGAGAGAGCTTTGGCCTTCATTGCTTGTTGCAGCATTTAAGCTCTGGCTAGAGAGAGGTTGAGAAACACCTTCACCAGTAGGTGTCTCAATAGGAGTGTGGATCTCTACAGCAGTTGACGATGATGAGACAAGGATCTCAGGTTCTGCCACTGGGCCTTCAGTCAAGGTTTCCCCTATGAAACTAATCTTAGGGTCTGCCTCAATATCCAGTTGACCGATGGCATTGCCTGATTTCCTAAGTCTCCTTCTTAAGCTGAACTCTGCAGTGATCCTGTCTTGGATTCTTTGAGCCAGACTGTCAGCTTGTCTTGATTTGCTTGGGTTGACAAGTGGCATGTTGACTAAATCCAAACCTTCATAGTAGTTCAAAGTCTGAAAATTGAAGACTTCTTGTTGTCCTTGAACTATTATGATGATTAGGGCTTTCCTGATGTTGTCATACCTCCACCCAATGATATGATTGGAAGATGGTGAAGATGACATAGCCCTTGGTATCCCATCCTCAAACAGACTCTGTATGAAGGAGTCAGTGTAATCCATATCAATGTGAACTTGAGGAGGTTGCTGAGAATGCACAGTTGCAAGTGAGGATGGTGAGTCCTTAATGTCCACTCTCTCTGAAGAACTCCCAGGTTCTGTGGCTGTAATAACTTTCTCCCCCTTTTTGGTAGCATCACCTACTTGCATAGGTGAGTTGGAAGATAGGTCAATCACATCCACAGGTTCTTGTGTTCCTGGTTGAGCACTTCTTAAGGGTCTCCCAACTAGTTTTTCCTTAAGATATAAAATCTCAAGTTGCTAATCATTGATCCTGTTGTGTAAGGTAGTCACCTGAGGATGCCCCTGTACCACAAACACAGGACCACATACTGGTATTAACCCCCCCGTTGTGTCAAAGACTCAACCTGCCAAAGCCGCACAGGTATCCTCTCAACAGGATCCTGTTGCAACCAATATTGGGGAACCCACACTGCTGGAACCTATCTCACTTGAGAGGGTTACCATTGAAGCGCACCATTCACCCCGGGTGCAATCTGCTTCTACCCAATCACCACATGCAACCGCCCCCCAAAGTCCTACATTAATTGTTGCACAAGTGCTGAGTCAGTTGCACTCCTCACCCCCTCCCCAGATACCAATTACAACTGGGAATACCTGTACCATTGAGGGGGAGGACCAAAGTGCATCTGATAACCCACAGCATAGGGGTTACAATGTTCCATCTCCTAGTGTAGAAAAGGAGATTGGAACTTCTGGTGAGGCTGCCACTTATCCTGCTTCAGCATATGATCAGGATGTAGTTGGTACCATCACTAAGACCTTACCAGAGGCAACTGCTGATGAAGGACATAGTCCTGAGGCAGGAAGTCCCCCGTTCCAAGACAAAGGGGCACATGCTACAACTGATCTACACTCAGTGCATGTTCATCCTGATTCTATCAGGAGGTCAGGTGATTCAGTAACTACTGATGATGACCTGGGCTTCTTTTACGATGTGTTAGCCCAAAACACCATCCTAGAAGAGGAGGTGAGCAGACTCAAAGAGCTGCTTGCCAAAACTTCTGAGGATCAAAGACCATCTGTCCCTAAAACCCACAGATGGCACCTTCATCTGAAGGTCTCCCAACACAGAGCCACTCCCAAATACTCAGCCACCTGCCTCTGCTTTTGGCACTATTTCTTAGGAACAGAACCCCCCTGAGCAAATAGCTGCTATCTTTCAAAATTCCCTACCTCTCATCACACCTATAATCACTGATATAGTGATCAAAATCATTGATGAGAGGCTTTCCTCAGTAATACAACCCTTGATAGAGGAAGTTGTGGGCAAAACGCTTTCTGACAATCAAACCCTTGCAACCAATGCAACCATAAAGGGGGAGATTCAGTTAGTGAAAGCAAAAAGAAAGAGAAGTGCAGAGAGGAAAGAGAAAGAGAAAGAAACAGAAGTGACAGAAGTGGAAAAGGAGAAGGAGTTGGCTGTGGAGACTGAAAAAGAGAAGGAAAAGGAAGCTGACATGGAGAAATCAAAGAAAAGAAAGAATGAAAAGGAGACTGCCTTGGAGCTGATGGTGAAAGAGGCTGATGCCGAACATAGCAGATCATGGATAACATCATTGATCAGTTGTTTAGGCAAGGCCATGACACTGACAAACTTGACTCTGAGATCAGAAGATTAGAGATTGAAGAAATCCAAACTAGATGGGCAAGTTATGATGTGTTAGAAAGAGAAAGGCTGGAGATCATGATCAGGTTTATAGCAAAATATCTTGGAAGATCATTGATCGAAATCAAGGCTTGGTCCAGGGACAACATCTTGGCAATAACACCAAGATCTATTCGTCTGAAGTATACACTAAAGGATTAGTTGTTGAAGCTTTGAATGAAGCTGGTGTGGGAGCAGGACTGAACTAGCCAAGCAATCTAAAGCCACACTCACCTCCAAAATGCTAGAACACCTGTCAACATTCCCACACCAAAACCACCAAAAACACAACCCACCAAACAACTCCCTTACCCTCAAAACCAATAGCCGATGATGTACCCCAGAAGAAGAAGAGAAGGGTATTGAGGCTAGAAGATGATGAAGAAGATGATGAAGAAGATGATGATGAAGATGAAGATAGGCTGCCACTCTCAGCTGTTATACAGTTGCCGAAGGCCACAAGTCACTCTCCAACAATACTCTGAAACTCAAAGACAAATTGTGAAAGTGAAGCTAGAAGAAGAAGAGCTTCACAAACAAAATGATGAGGAATTGTTGAGGAGGGTGACAAAGCATATGCTGCCACATCTTCTATCATCAACATGAAGAAGCATGCTCTAGATTATACACTCTTAAGCATACATTTCAATATCAAAAGGAGAGAGTGAGGATTGGCCTGATCCAGGGTGTCTCACAGGATTCAGAAGAAAAACATTCCACAGAGATACATTGGCCAGGTGAAGAAGATTGTAGAGATGAAGTGATCTCACTGGTCTTTGTAGTATTACCCGGGAAATACTAGATGACTTCAAGGAAAGCTTATAAAGCTAACCAAACCCCACAGAAGATGTTGGAAAATAAAATGGTGAAAAAAGGGTAGTATATAAGAGGCTTGAGGAAGTCAGAAAGAATGAGCTCCAGTTGTCCTAGAGGGTAATTACCCTAATGAATTTGCTTATAGAATAATAACAAATGTGGAGCTAAAGAATGGGAAACAGGTCAAATACACTATTTGAGTACTATGGGCCAGAATCATTATTGAAGGAGGTGCTGAAGAGGGACCATGGAGGAACAAATTACCTTCATTGAGGCCTATATACAAGATAGTCATACAGACTCATAGGGGGAAGTAGATCTCATGGATGGGGTAACAGCTCTGTGTCCAGTTCCCAAGACAGAGTTCCCATTCATACTTTGCTAAAAGATCATTGAGACTTCTTCCCAGGCCTGTGCTTACAAGGGTCACTTCTGAGCTGATCTAGAAGACAAAAAGACCAATCCTTCTGCAAATAAGTGGGACATCTTCAATAAGTTTAGAGGTTTTGGCTGCATTGGTTCAGGGGGAGTGTGTTGGACCAAAAGAACTAATGAGCCTGATCAGAAAAACCTCTAAGTCCCACAGACATCACAACAACTGCTGAAGACTTGATCAGCTGTTTGACAAAGTCTGAAGACTTCAACAGCTTGAAGACTAAAGTACTGAAGACTTCAACAGCTGAAGACAAAGTCTGAAGATCAACAGCGAAGAACAAAGTACTGAAGATCAAAACTGAAGTTCAAGTACAAGTACTGAAGCCTTCAGAGTTTGTTACAACAGCTGAAGAAGCATTCTTCAGTTGTTGTGATGGTTCCTTTCTGTAGTTTTCTTTTTGTTTCAGTATTTGTAAAACGACTGAAGAGCTGTTCTTCAGTCGTGTAGTTTCAGTAGTTATAGTGATAGTTAACACTTAGCACTTTTTTGTAAGAAGATGTCAGCTGTTTGACATCTTCAGTAGTTGTGTTAACTATCAGTAGTTTGAATAAATCTGTTAGATTTCACTATCAAGTGACATCAGCAGATGTACATATCTTTATAAGAGAGGTGTTGACCTAATTGTATGTGTGACATTCTGTTACCACAAAAGCGAATATTTGAATGAAATATCTTTTGTAGAATTCTCTGTCTCTAAACCGTTTGTTCTTACCTTGAATTCTTTTATGTTCTGTGAATGGCTATTTAATTGTTTGTTTTCCGTTGCTATTACTCTCTAATCAATGAAACGTAGATCACTGATCCTAACACCTGAGATCAAGGTGACGAACCTTTGAGACTAAATAGGTGCATGTTTTAGTCAGTTTGTGACCTTTAGTCTCAGATTCCTTATCTTCATCAGAAGATCATTAGGGGATAAGATGATTGGACCAAAGTCCTCTTTCTCATCACCAGCTTTAGGTTCTTGGCTGTTGGTTTTCCTCTGCTCACTGGCAATCTCAGTTGAGATGTCAGTGGGCTGAGTTGCCATGGTTGAGGTCTTAATGATGTAATCACTTTCAGAAGTGAGAGCCTCTTCCATATGGACATCATGAACAGGTTCAGAAGTGTCACCTCAGTTGTAGGTGACTGATATGGGATAGATGTAGGAGACTCATGAGAATTCATCTCTCTTTGGTAGGGGTAAAGAAGAGGGACTCATTATACTACGAAACCTAGATCTTCATCAGTATAAAAGTCAAGGTGGGAATTGGTGGTTGAGATCTATAGACTGGGGATGGTAACTATCCCCTGAAGGTTGATCACATGAGTGTTGAGACTTGAGAGTGATGGCTTAAGGCAGTGGGTTAATGAGCTCATCAGGCTGAGCATGAGGAACCTCAGCACTGATTCTTGAAGAGATGGGAGTGGTTGCTCTCAGGAGAAGTAGGAGCTCTAGTGTCCACTTCTTCCTGTATGGGTGAGTATACGGGGGCCTCCACAGACTGAATAGCCTGAGCAGGGGTTCGTTTGGATTTTATATGGTAAGTGATGGTGATTGAGGCTATGTGGGTGATGGGAGGTAGCAGGTGTGGGCTCAACACTAGCTTGTGCTGGCTAGGTTGTCACTTGAGCGATGAGCTCTAACATTTTTTGGGACAAGGGCTGTTTCTACCCCAGAGAAGCCAACAGTGGGCTTCCTCAATATTTTAAGATGCCGGGCTTCATCTGTCCAATTTAAGAATGTTACCTATTCCCCTCAATGTGAGGCAGTTCACAGTTAAGAATGTACTGGACATATCTAGGAAACATGTATACTCTAAGGAGTCTAAATTAGCAAGTAAATTTGTATAAACAAACTGAGAATACTTGAATTTGACCCCTGAACCATTCCATGGATTATGAAGGAGAGATCCTCAGGAATCTGGTCCCATCCACCATGCTTGTTGATAAGCTGTGAATGACCACATGGAGCAGGAATCTCCATTGGGATGAGACCTTCCCTTCCTAAAGTCTTTACAGAGAAATCTTCCTCATAATCCATCTGCTCAAAGGAATGATTAACACTTCCTTTGGGAAGAACACCTCACCTTCTTCATCATCCAGCTGAAGATGCCTATTGATGATGGCCGGAGTGATGAAGATTGTTCTCCCCTGCACTGTGGCAGACAGTGCCTTCTCCCCGTCCATAATGACCTCTTGGCAGGTCTTCCAGAATTCAAGCACCTGATCCTCATAGAGTGGAGGATCAATGGTTAGGGAGGTGAAGTAGTTAGACAAAGCTAAGAAACGACAAACCTCTGATAAATGAGGATCTTCTTAGAGTTAACAGAGCAACCTGATTGTATTGCCTGTGTAGCTGCATGGTAAAGTTGGGATATTTCTGTGAGCAAGGTTGGCATTTTGAGGTAGCTTAAGATGAGGAAAGAAGGAAGAAAGAAATTTCAGAGAGAAATTTGGGTTTTTGGTTTGGAGAAGAACAGATGATAGAAAGAGGGGGAAACCGTTGGGTTTATATGTGAGAAGGATTTCAGATAAAGTTTAATGAAAGAGGATAAACTTGAAATCCGAATGTCGATCCCACCTCTGAAAAAGTAGTTTACTTTTGCTCAAAAGTAGTTTCTTGGAAGTCAAAAAGCTTCCAAGGTAATTATCTTCGGAAGTTTAATTAAAAGCTTCTGAAGCTAAAATGACTTCGGAAGAATTTCCTAAGAGTTTTGAGAATTTTGCTTTGGAAGAGAAATTAAAACTGAGTGCTTTGTATATAAAACAACAAAGCTTCCGAGAGTTAATTTTGCTTCGGAAGTAAATGGTCCTTGAAAATAAGTAAGTGTCTGAGACAAGTATTTAAGCTTCGGAAGATAAATCTGAAGCTCTTCTGAAGGTAAATTTCTTAGACAATTATTTATTTTGAAGGCATGATTTGCTTCCAAAGTTAAAAGCTAACTTCGAAGTATCAGAAATTTTCAAAAATCTAAGGAAAATCTTCAAAAAGAAATTTTCATCCAAAGAAAACATGAGCTTATGAAAGTGATGAACTAGCAACTTAGGACACACATATTTAAGAAATAATAAGAATTGTTTTAAGAAAAGCTTACTCAAAGTTTATCATCCAAATAGCTGATATTAGATATTTAAATCTCTGTCATCAAAAGCCTTTGTAAACAGATCAACATATTGTTCATCTGTGTGAACTTTGACTAGTTTGTTAATCCCTTTTCAAGTTATCTCTTATTAAATGATACCTGATATTGATGTGCTTTGTCCTAAATGCTGCATAGGGTTCTCTGTGATTAAGATAGCACTGTTGTTGTCTATGTGAATGAGATTCTCCTGAGTTTAACCCATAGTCCAACATCTGATTTTGAATCCAAAGTACTTAAGCACAGCAACTTGCAAAGCAATGTATTCAGCTTCAGCAGTTGATGCAGAGACACAGGATTGTTTCTTGCATTGCCATGAGACAACACTTCCACCAAGGAATTGACATCCCCCAGATGTAGATTGCAGTCATGTTGCAACCACCATAATCACTATCTGTATAAGCATACAGATTGAAGTCAGGATTTAGGGTACCATAAACCAAGTGTTGAAGCACCTTTGAGGTATCTTAGAATCCTCTTGATAGTGATGAGGTGAGACATCTTAGGGTTGGCTTGATATCTTGCACAGATGCATGTAGCAAACATATATCAGGCTGCTAGCTGTAAGATACATAAGAGACCCAATCATAGCCCTGTATAAGTGCTCATCTACACACTCCCCCTCAAGATTAGGTCCAAGGGAGTGGTTCCTAGCTATGGTGTCTTAACAATCTTACAGTCAGTCATGTTGAACCTCTTAAGTATGTCCTGAACATACTTTGACTGACTTATGAAGATGCCATCTTCAACTTGCTTCACTTGAATTCCCAGAAAGAAATTGAGTTCCCCCATGGTACTCATTTCAAATCTGTCTTTCATCAGCTTCTCAAAGTCTTTGCAGAGCTTTGGATTAGTTAAACCGAAGATGATGTCATCCACATACACTTGAACTAGCAGTATGTCATTTCCCTGTCCTTTGATGAAGAGAGTTCCATCTATAATACCTCTCCAGTATCCATGTTTAAAAAGTTACTCAGATAGTGTCTCATACCATTTCCTGGGTGCCTGATGCAGCCCATAGAGAGCTTTGTCAAGCTTGTAGACATAATCAGGATGATCAGGGTCTACAAAACTAGGTGGCTATTTGACATGAACCTCTTCATCTATCACTACATATAAAAAGGCACACTTCACATCAAGCTGAAAGACCTTGAAGTTCTTGGATGCAGCAAATGCCAGGAATATCCTAACAGCTTCTAATCTTGCCACTGGAGCAAAGACATCAGTGTAGTCAATCCTTCTCTTGTGTGTATCCTTGAACAACAGTCTAGCTTGTTCTTGATGATGTGCCTCTATCATCTTTCTTATTCCTAAAAACCCATTTGGTTCCAATGTAGTCTTCCCAGAAGGAAGAGGACAAAGGTTCCAACTTTCTGCCTTTTGAATTGAAGCAACTTGTTGCATAGCTTCAACCCAACTTCCATCCTTTAGAGCCTCATCAACTTTCTTTGGCTCTATCTGGGATAAGAAACAAGAGTGAAGACAAACATTTGATTCATGGGTTTGTCCTCTTGTCCTTACCCCTGAGACAACATCTACAATTATGTTTGTGGTGGGGAGAGACTTGTGGATCCTAAGCTGAGGGATCATAGAAAGTTGCTGAGAGAGATCTAAATTAGAGAAATTTAGATCTGGCATGGATGTTTCTCCCACTACATCATCACACTTATCAAGAGAGACTTGATCCAAGAAGTGTGTGACATCATTGATGTTCTCATCTATGGTGTGGTTAGTGGCATCAAGAAATTCTTGGTCACTGTCACCACCACCATTGTTGTCTTCCACAATTGAGGTGTTCTTGTTTGGTAGTAGAGCCTCTGAGCTGGAATTTGAAGGCATACCAGATGTATCAGCTGAGTTTGTCATTGTTGTGTTGATAGAAACCTCATTTGCAGAAGTAGTTCCAACTAGAGCTGAAGATGTATGACTTGAAGGTCTTCCTAGCTCAAATCTTGGATCGGATCACTTGTGTTTGAATTTTGAAAATCCTGAAACATTCTCACAAGATTTGTTAAAACAGTTGGTAACTAAATCAAGATCAAATAGCCAATCCGGACCAGAACCAGCAACACAGGGTGTGTGTTCATTGAAAGTCACATTGGCTGACTCCTCAATAATTCTAGTTCTGAGATTGTATACTCTGTAAGGACATCCAAATGACCTGAGAAGTGTCCATCATCTGATTTCTCAGCAAACTTGGCAATTTGATCTTTGGTATTCAAGATGGTGCAAGGACATCCAAATGACCTGAGAAAACCAATGAATGGTTTCCTCTTGTGCTAAAGTTCATAAGGAGTCTTGCCATGAGTCTTAACTACTAAAACTCTGTTCTGCACATAGCACGTAGTGTTGACTGCCTCTGCCCAGAAGGTGATGGGCAGCTTAGAGTCAGACAGCATGGTTCTTGCAGCTTCAATCAAGTCCTGTTTCTCCTCTCAGCAACACCATTTTGCTGAGGAGTCCTAGGAGCACTGTATTGTCTTGTAATACCCTTTTCATCACAAAATGTATAAGGATTTGGTTCTTAAATTCAGTTCTTTGATCACATCTTATGTCTTGACCTTATGATCAGATTGATTCTCAATCTTTAGATGAAATTCTTCAGATGCTCAGGAGTCATCCTTAGTTCTAAGGAAGAAGACCCAAGTGAATCTTGTAAATTCATCTGTGATCACTAGACAATATAAGGTCCTTCCTAAATCATTACACTGGTGGGACCAAGAGATCCATATGTAACAAGTGTAGGGGTGAAGTGATGGAGTTCCTTTCCTTAGGCTTGTGAGATACCTTATGTTGCTTCCCTTTCAGGCATGCAACACAATGGTCATCACTTGTAAAATCTTTCTTTGGTATTCCAGTTACAAAATCATGCTTAATCAATTTGTTCATGTTCTAAAGTTTACATGGCACATTCTTTTATGCCATAGTAAAGACTCATCACTATTAGCTTTAGACAGAAAGCATAAAACTTCTTTAGAGGGAGAGGTTTCTTGCAAATCCATCTTGTACATGTTCCTTTCTTGGGGGCTCTAAGCGATATGCTCAGAGGAATGACCACACCAGCTAAGAACAATGCACTCATGCTCAGTAAAGAGCATGTTATGACTCTGATCACAAAATTGAGATACACACAGAGATTGTATCCAAGCTCCTTGACAAAGTTTACCTTTTCTATGCTGAGCTTACCATTTGTGACCTTGCCCCTTCCAGAATTGTACCACCTCATCTCCTCCAAAAGCAACTGGTCCTCCATCAATCCTTTCAAAGTTCTAGAGTAGTGACCTATTGCCTGCTTGTCTTAGGCTCATTAACAGAAGGTAATTCAACAGTAATAGATCCTATGGTTGTACTAAGAGGATCTTGAGCTGTTGTTGATGGAGAATTTCAGTCACTTGGTCTTTCTTAGACTTCCACACCACCTTTGGAGTCTTGGACTTGACCTTCAAAACTTCGGAAGCTTTGGAACTTCGAAAGTTTTGATGACTGGTCCTTTGGAAGATTTTGCAGACACTACAGCAGACTTCAGTGCTTCGGAAGAACTCCTTTCTTTCGAGACCAATTTTTCTTCCGAGGTAATTTTCCACTTGCCTTCTCTTAGATTTGGAGCTTTGAAGGAAATAGTTTTTCTTCCGAAGCTTGAATCTTCTTGAGACCCTTTGAAGTCTTTGTTTTGGTCATATGGATAGTAACTTTAGGATTGTATGGACAATCCTTAGCAATGTGAATGTTGCTGTCACACAAACACAGTTCATCTTCTTCTTCACAAGAGCCTTTTCCTGAGAACAAGACTGTCTTTGGTCACATCCCTTCTCCACCTTCATCTTTGCAAATGTTGAGACAGTTCTCTTGGGCTGAGGACTGTGCTTGGAGTTTGATGGTCCAGGCTGTGCAGCAGTGGTACACAGCAAATCAGTCTTCTTCTTGCTACTGAGATGAGTTGAACAAGAACCAGAATTCTTAGCAGAAGAGTTTTGGTTGATGTTTTCAGTCCTACCACTATAAATCCCGCAGAGATGAAACTTGTTTCTGCTTAGAATCAAAAGTAGCCTTGATCTCTTGAGCCTTCCTTGCCTTTCTTTTGCTCTTTCTGATCAAGTTCTTTCTCATGGACTTGGTTATCACAATCTTCTTTTTCTCCTCAGAAGGATAGTGACCCTTCTTGGAATCCTCTTCTTCACTCTTCTCAGAGGAATTCTTCACCATCTCTTCTTCATCCTCTTCAATCATAGGATCTATGAGAGGAAGCTCATCTTCATAAGTTTCACACTAGGAGATCTTACAGACAAGATTGTGTGTAGAGGAGCTATCTCATTGGATCCTAGTCCCTGCCTGTTTTGATAGCACACTTTGTTGTGCAGGGATGAGGATATCATGTTCTTGAAGGTCTCTTCTTCAAGAACACTCTTTTCTGCCCTGGCTTTGCTGATCACAAGCTCAGCCTAGCACTCAGTTAACTTGGTTATGAGATCTTGATTTGAGTCCTAAAATCTATGTGTTCATGTTTTAGAACTGAAATGGTTTTCTCAGGTCCTCTATCTTCAGTTTATAATCATTTTCAGACTTTCTAAATTAGATTTAAAATGTTTAAGGACTCAAGGTCAGATCTCATCTCCAGGTTATAGGACTTGTATCTATTAACTTTAGCAATGCATTCAGGAGTACAGGGATGTTCTAATACCTTGGCTTCATCATGATCTGCCATCAATGCTTGGTTAGGAGAAGCATCTTCCACCTAAAAGCTCCAGTCAAAGCCTCCTTCTTCAACAGCAATAGCAGCCAGCTGCTTTGACTTCTCATTTTGGAGAGCTTTGTTAGTATCGTTTGGTCTAGGACTGTGTTTGGCCACCATTTGCTCTAGGTGCCTTACACTCTCTGGCAAAGTGGCCCATCAAGTTACAGTTTGAACACTTGACTTTGCCTTATCCAGTCCAAACTTTCCACGGTTGCATTGCTTGGGAACTTCCTTCCAGTCCTCTTGTAGAACTTCTTGGCTCTGTGAGTGAGAAGAGCCATCTGCTAGACTATTTCCATATATTCCAGATCATCTAGGTGAATACAATCCAGTCTTCAAGAGATGAAAAGAGAGTTGCCACAGCTTTCATCAGAAGACATAAAAGCTTGAGAAGAGCTTGTTCTTTGGAATGGGCTTCCTTGAGTGTAGTTCTCCCTTGGTGTCTCTAGGAAGGTGATGAAAGGACCTTTGGTGAATTGTGAGGGTAGCATAAGAGATGATGTTTGGATTCTATGCTATCCCTTTCAACCACATGTAGGGCTAAACCCATTTGATTGTTGGAGTTGCCAGATGAACCTTGCATGTTCATCTTCATCTGGTAGCCACTGAGAATCCCGTATAACTCGTCAAAGTAAGAGTTTTGAGATTTTCAGTTTTCTTGATCACCACACAGTAGTGTGTCCATTGCCTAGGAAGTGAGGACATGAACTTCCTTATAATGTCTCTGTTTTCAAGAGAAACTCCTCCCATCCACTAGGGTATCCATAATCTCAACATACCTGAAATACTGCTGATCATGGTTTCACCTGTTTTGAAGGTGAAGTTTTCAAACTGCTGCTTTAGGAGATCCTTCTTGTTCTCCTTGGCTTTAGTGGAACCCTCATACATCAGTTTCAGTGCATCCCACAGCTGCTTGGCTTTTTTACACTTCTTGAAACCTCTATACACAGAGTTTGGAAGGGCAATTTGAAGGGCTGTCATGGCTTTTCTGTCTATCTCTACTCTCTTCCTATCTTCATCAGAGTAGTTAGCCACATCTTTGGGGATCATACCAGCACCAGTAGCAGAAGGAGTGCTAGGTATGAAAGGTCCATTCTCAATAGGCTCCCATATTCTTAAATCAAGAGACCAGATGAAACCTTCCATTCTCAAACACCAGGTATCAAACTCATCAAGAGTGATCAGTGGGGACTTGTTCATGGTTCCAGTTTCCATATTAGTCTTGGAAATGGCTACCATTTGAAAAGTTTAGTATTTGTGTGTGTGAGGGATCTTTAAGATGATGAGATCTTATATCAAGAGCCTAGAGCTCTGATACCAAATGCAGGATCGTTGAAGGTGTAGAGTTACAACACAACAACACAAAGAGGAGATTAACTAAACTTTAATCAAACAGTAAACTGGATTAACCAAGTTGAGATACTAAGAATACAAGTAATGCAAGAGAGACAGAACACAAAGAACTAAGTGTATGGTTTTCAAGAATGCAGTATATTACTTTCTCTATGTTCTATTACAAGTTTACAAAGCATATTCGAAAGATACAAGACATGAGATACTTATACTACATCCTACAACCGGCTATACTTTGAAAGCCAGCTGGATACAATTGACTAGACACAAAACAAATCAATTGTAGAGTCAAAAGGCAGATTACCTTTTACCTGTGACTATGACATGCCATAGCTCACATCCTTATCTATTAAAAAAAGGATAAAGTACATGAAGTAGAAAGTTACATACTCCAGACCTAATGTACAGTTACCAAAAGCATGGGCCTTTTCACCAACTCATGTAAGTTGGTGACATTACAGAAATGCAGCGGAAAGGTGTCCAGCTTTATGGAAAAATACATCAGATAAAGCATGTATTAAAAGTCTTTGGAAGAAGTCTGTCTTCATGAGTTGAAGCTTCAGAAGACTTTGTCTCTGAGGCTTCGGAAGACTTCATATTTGGCTTTGGAAGATATTGGTCTTGGCTTCGGAAGATTTTACACTTAGAGTGTTTTCTGTTGCATGTGTAAAACTTCCTAAGCATTCTTCTTCAATGCACTTGTGCAGCATGCAGGAAAGACATTGGGTGTTTAGGTTGCATCAGCCTCCTCATTAATCTCTACACTCAATTCATTATCTTAAAACGAGTTAATATGGTCATGTCTATGTGACCCGTTAAACTAAAAGAGCAAGCTTGAGTCATAAGCCTGAACCCCGGAGAGGATTACTTCTCTCACCATTAGTTAAAATCAATTTTACTTTTGATTTAAGTACTTCTTGCAATTTAGTTAAATTAAAAGTATTTTCAATAAACCCTTAAACTTTATGAGTTGAACCACATTTTCCACATATTCCACATATTTCTTGTGGATCGACCCAACTTACCCTAGCTATCTTAGGTGAGTTTGGACCGTTATAATTTATTTTTGATTAGGCTTGACAAACCGATATCAGGTGGGTATGCCACAACCAAGCTGCATCATGAATCTTGGTTATTAAGCACACCGATGAACCAATTTTCAAGTTGATTTTATACAAGCGATTAGGAGATCTGTGAGTCTTCATTAGCAAGGTCCCATCCGATTCAAACATTGATAACATTACTTGTTTAATTGTTAATTCACACCCTCCTTCTTTAGCTTGCCCGATAGTGAAAATATTGCTCTTTAAATATGGGATGTAAAGAATATCAACCTTTGCTAGCTGGTTGTTTGATGTTGCAGTGTCCCCTATGATCTCTCCTTTAATCAACTCTTGTACACCTGCTGTATTGATTGTTTAAGTGTTTGATCCACCACGTTGGATCAACATAAAATCCCAGATCTCTTTAGTAGAGCTCTGATACCAATTGAAGTAAATTGGTACTAGAACCAAACAAACAGAAACAACAAAAAACACAGGAAAAATTCTGGAACTCCTTCTCCAATTTAATTGATAGAAAAACTTACAAATAATAAGTAAAAACTATCCCTATTTATAGTTTAATCAGCCTTGCTCATCAAGCTAATCAACTCCTAAAAATTAGGTTTTATCTCAAATCCTTTTAAGATAAATTTAATCACAAAAGCTTATCTCAAATCCTTATAAGATAAAGCTAAAAAACTACCTGATAAACCTGTCCTTTTATTTACTAGATAATGACCAAAAATAAATTACAAAATAGACCTCTAACTTTAAATAATGTCAAGATTGGTCCAACAATAAATCGTTACATCTGTGCAGAGATGTCAGAGCATAACACAGATCTGATTTTATTCAGAATAGTCACCGAACGTATGTTGCACAGGCCCTATGGCCTGCCTAGAATTAGTGCACCATGTATGATTGATGGTATGTGCTCAAAGTCTTATCCAATGCCTTTCAAAAGTATGCCACGAGTTGATAAGGATGGATATGTCCATTATAAAAGGCCCGCAAATGGGGGTGTGTTTGTTAAAGCTGAGCTTCCACTTGACAATGGGTTTGTAGTGATGTATAATAGGGATTTATCTTTACACTTTGGCGCTCACATAAATGTGGAATACCGTGGATGGAGTATGCTAATAAAATACTTGTTTAAGTATATTTCTAAGGGAGCCAATGAAATATGTTTTTCCATAACAACCCCGGCTGATAATGTTGCTAGCACTTCAACCACATCCACTGAAGATGTTGACGAGGTAAAATATTTTGTCGATGGTCGCTATATCTGCCCTCTTAAGGCTACGTGGAGGATTTTCAATTTTCCTATTCATCATAGAAATCCAGGTGTTCAAGTGCTTGCTGTACATCTTGAGGGTTTGCAAAACATTATCTTTAGAGATTCATAACAACTAATGAGTGTAGTAAGAAATCCCGGAGTTGGAAAGACAACTTTAATGGAATGGCTAAAAAAGAATGCCTTGGAGTCCTCTGCAAACACTTCGTTGGAGCGTAGTGGCCTCCATCTACGTTATATTGATTATCTTTCTCAATACAGATGGTATATGTCCGGTAAATTTTGGATTCATAGAACTGGTGTTAGGATCTCGTATTTAAGCGAAATACAAACTGATTAACGTGTAAACCAAACCAAATAGTGGGGAATCCTATTTGATTGGCGATCCAATTAGTGAGAACGCACGTAGAAACTATAAGGTATTGAATCTAACGTTAAGAATCGATTAGGAATCGATCTGCAGCGTTCAATGAATTTGGAGTATGAACTTGGAGGCTTTTGGACGACTAGGTTACGTCTGGAGTCGAATAGGAATCAATGCTTACGTTTTTCCACGAATTAGGTGGTATTTATAGGTTAGTATTGCTCATTCGGGCGACTGAACCATTTGCATGGTTCATTCGTGCGATTGAGCTATGCGGTTGATTCATTCGTACGACTGAAGGTTCAGTCGTGCGATTGAGTCAGTCGCATGAAGTTGTTCAGGCGTATGGACTATTTAGGCGCATGGATACTCAGTCCGCATGGCCATTCGGATGCATGACAACTTCACTTAACCAAGTTTGGAAGTATCATTAGTATAACATTATGTGTATCAATTCAAACAATCACATACCTATATAACCAATTCAATATCAACTCATTAATGAAATATTAAACATTATAAATCACAAACAACATTTTGTTTTCATTAAGTACCCATAGTTACATAAGTGTAAACATATACATTCAGATCAAGATCTAGGGAATATATGTATCAACAACTCCCCTTGGACCTAGATCTATCTAACGTCTTACCTTCTGCATCACCTCTTCATACTTCTGTACTTTTTCCTCTCTTGTGACTCCTGCATGTATCTCGAACGCAAAGCAGAGTCTTATGACATTTTGGAATTGGAGGGCTGTACAATATCTTGCGGGTCATAGAATAGTGGCCACTTGTATAATGTGTAGACATCATTATCAGACAAGTTAGTAAGCCACATTGGGTCAAACACCCTGATGGTATCCATTTGTCCCTCTTTATTTAGAACTATGACCGCTCCCTCCCGTTTCTCCAATCATAGTTACCACCACTTAAAGTGTGGAGTGAAGTCCTGTGGCATTTCCCTGAGAGGGATCTAGACATTGTTCTTGGGGGACTCCACTTCAGCACTATCTTTGGCTTACCAGTGATGGAGTCAACTTCAGATCTTCTAATATACCTTGTAGGTTGTTGAGGTTTGAAGTTGACTCACCTGGTGTGGTACTCTTTCTTTAGGGCAGCCTCAAACCAGCCTGACATCTTCCTTGGGTCAGCATATAATAACTTCAATTTCGCCAGTGGTTGAGCTCAAAACCAGGTCTATCTTTAGATCATGTGAAAATCTAAAACTCTATGCCCTTTTCCTCTTTATTGCATAAACATTTAGATCCTCGAAATGTGCCCACGCAATAATCCTGCCTGACACCTTATGATGTTTCTTCACTCTATAGAGTTTGGTGTAGACATTCTTTTAGGAGCTGCGTGTTGGGCTCGGATTTCTTCGAAACAAGCACCCATCTGCCTTTCTGATTCAACATCATCGTTTGAGGCTTGGGCTTTTCCATCAATCTTCTCAGACTCCTGCTCCATCTGATCCATACCTCAAATTTTCACTGACTAGGGATTCACCCAGAGTGGGGACCACATTTCCCTCGTGTCAGCGTACTGAGGATAGTGCTCTGCTTTGATGTCTTCTATCTCTATCTCATCAATGTCATTTAGCTCTTCTTCACTGGTAGACTCAAAGTTAGAGCATCCTTAATGATCTCATCTGGGTTAGCTTGAACATTTCAGCCATTTGCTCATTGAAAGATCATGAATTATTTCCCCTTCTTCAGGGGTATAACTCACAGATCTCCTGACGATCCCTTGCAGATCAAGAATCATAGTCAATTGAGTCTTGATCTACTGAAGAGGAGCAACATCAATTCGTCCCTTTGAAAGTTTGGATCTGCTTGTTGTAAACATGTAACACGTCAAACATTAGTTAATAATCAAGACAGAAATACAATAATCTTAATATAAACATCAAATACATAAGTTTAATACATGATTCAAGTACAAAAGCTATCAAATACATAATCATCTAATCATTACTTTTATCTTGAATTGCTGGATCATCACTTGTGAGGAGGCAGAAGAGGAAGCTCGTTGGTCTTGATTTTTCTTTGATCTTCTTTCTTGACCCTGAGCTGAGGCAGATGCAGCTGCATCTCCTCCTTCATCATCATCACCTCCTGCCTGTCCTCTGTCTTTTCTTCCTCATCCCCTTCATCATCATCACTCTCTTCATCTTCATCCTCATCATCATCCTCACCTCATCACCATCTCCTTCCTTTATCTTCAGAGGCTCATCTTTAGTTCCTTTGAGCTTGAGCATGATAGAATTTTTAGCATCCTCCAACTCCTCAATCTTCTTTGCTGATATGACTCTATGCTCTTGGAGTTGGAATCTCTTCACTCTGAGCAGCCATTTGCTGTGTCTGCTGCTCAATCAGCTGAGCCTGCTGAAAGATCTGCTGGGACTGTGCAGCTGTGAGATTTGCCAACTGACGAATTTGCGTAGTCTTCTCGTCATTGGCTTCTACCAGATGCATCACCATACGGTCCAGCGCTGATAGCTGTTCCTCTACCCCAATGGGAGGTAGAGGTGATCCACATAGGTGGGTGGGATGTGATGATGGCCCGGTTTGGTGGCTAGTGGTAGTAGTGGTGGCAGTGGTGAAGATTGGGTTAGTCTAGATGATAGTGGTGTTGATGTAGGTGTGAATGATATGATGGTGGATGGGATATATGTAGTGGTGGGTGTGTGGTGACGTGGTGTAGGGGGTGTGGGAATGGTAGTGGTTGCTGTGGAGGTGGCCGTGGTGGTGGCTGTGGCTGTAGAGGTGGTTATGGTGTGGTGGCTGAGATGGTGATGTAGGTGTGTCTGCGCTTCTTTTTCTTCATGTCGTGGGGCTGAGCCATCTTTTCTTCCTCAATCCTGTCGAGGAGGATGCCCCCCTAGAACACGGCTGGACGGCTCTAGAGCATAGGTCGGGTCAGCAGCAGTCTCTCCGATCCACTGGGGCGTTCACCAACCGCCCGGAGTCCATGTTCTGTGGGAACGAATTTGCTTCCACAGTCCTAGTCGGTGGCTCCTCATCTGACTCTTCATCATCCTCACCAGGTATAAAATCCTGGTGAAACCCAGCCGACTCTGCTATATCTCCAGTGGGGGCAGATACTGGAGGTGTACTATCAGTCGTTGTGCCCCTCGGTGGAAGGGCATGGTATCTCCAGCATCCCCGCTGTCATCATCATTAGAGTCATCGAGGGTAGAGCAATCTGCTCAACATCAGAATCACTATCATCGTGCGCCACTTCCTCCGAGCTGGCACCACATAGTCCTCACGGGCCAGATGCCGAACAGTCTCCTGACAGAGGGTTTCACCTTCTTCCCCCTGTACACCTTCATCCGGCCTAAGGTGGTATCATCCATCACCTCAAGCACTACTGCATCTTCCTTCTCCTTTGGCAGGGAAGGGAGCTTCTGGTCTATAATCATCTGCATGAATCAGGGGTACATGCAGAAGCCCTCCTTCCTTTTCCCCTTAATGTTCTCAACTAAGTATGTGGAAAATCATCCTGGAGAAGCTGAACGGATGGTTCAGCACCAACACTACATAGGCGTTTGGATCTGATCTGACAACTCATCAAATCCTCCCTTCCTGGATGCTATGCACTTTAGCAGTACGTGAGCAAGGTACTTGAACTGGGGACACAGGTTGCTCTTGTTGAGCACCCCTGCATTGATGTCCCCAGAGTAGTTAGCTCGAAGAAAACATCCTCTGATAGTAAGGGGGTGTAGTCTAGTAGGACAGTCAGCATCTTCCCCCAACTGCAGCACAATCCTGAGATCTTCCTCTGTGATCTCAATCAACTCTCCAAAGATAGTACTCCTGATACAGTGAGGCTCAGAAGATCGGTCAACTACTGCACCTTCCCAGAGGCCTGCTATATAGAACGATATGGAGTACATGGAGCAGATATAGCATGTGCAATTCTCGATCTCCTTAGAAAGGTGATAATGCCAGAAAAGTCTGTAGCATTTCTAGATGTCAGATCTAGATGAGCACATATGTTGTGCTTCGTACTCATGGTCCATTGACTCGTCATCTGTTACACAATGAAAGTAAACATTAGTATCCATTGGCTAAGAATGTCTTGAATCACTTGGACTTGAAAACCCTTTTTTTCTGTCATGCGAATGAGGTTGTGCGACTGAGATCAAGTCATGCGAATTCGCAGTGCGACTGAACTCCAGTCGTGCGAATTAACCCATACGTACGACTGAGTGTGCTACTAGACTCATGCGTATGTAAACTCATGCGGTTACACCAGTCGTGCGACTGAACTCATACGCATGGTTCAGTCATGCGGTTTAGCTAGTCGCACACATCAGTCGTGCGACTGAAGTTCATCAACCTGTCCATTCGCATGTTGTTCTGACTGTTCAATTCAAATTCAATTTTTCACTAATTTTGAATTTTAGACTTCGTGCTCTGGTTCATTAGACTCGCAATCCATTAGTTTAACACCTAACATCTTTAATTTCACCTATTTACGTCGTTTAGTTAGGTTATTTGAACACAAATGTTATGGTTTTTCTAGGAGTCCGATTGTCCAGATTATGTATCAATTTGAGTGATATAACAATGGTTCTGCACGCGCAATTACCTGTAAATTAGTGCAAATGGTCAGTACTCGAGAATCAAGAGTTTATGGTATCAAACGAAATTTGGGCAGAGTAACGTTAGTCCTTTAACCAAATTTGCCAATTTAAACCCCCTTTTTTTACCATTTGCCATTTAAAACCCCCTTTTTTTTAACCATTTGCCATTAAACCCCCTTTTTAAGCTTTAGAATCAACATTATACACATTTGATCATCTCAGACATGATCCTTTTATCTTGAAAACATTTTTGATCACCTCAGACGTGATCATTTTAACCACTTTTTCACCTCAGACGTGACCTATTTATCTTTTGAAAACACACGTGGTCATCTCAGACATGACCCTTTTAGGTGAATTAATGCCTTACTGAATTCCATGATGTAGTCTGACAACAAATAAACTGAAATGACTAAATAAATAGAAAATTAACCAAAGTACAAAAATTAAACTTGTTTTTTATAACTTTTGTGAGAGGTAAATCCTAAGATAGAAATCTACTAGATTCATTTCTGGAATAGGCAGCTTCTATTTAGTTTGACCATACCTGGACCAAATCAATTTTGGAATCATACAGGCAAGTCAAATCATTTGGACTTGTTATCAAAACCATTTGATGCTCACTTTCTCGTTTTTCATCCAGAGTCGTTAGCAAGTTTAGGAAATCATACTGGTACTATTAGATTCCCACATTGATTTGGACTTTCAAGAATTGTGTATCGACAATGATTGTCAATATATTTGTCCTCTTAAATACATACACAGACTTTTGACACACAGATTGGTGATAGTTTAAGGTTTATTATTTCGGCCAACATTTGTGGATCCAATGCTTATATGATAATCAACTTCCTCAGGAGCTTTTGAGCTGTCTACGGGCATTTTGACAAGAAGAGACTATTCTTAGAGCTTTCAAAGAGAAGCCAATCCTCAGGTCAGTGCCATCGCACAGCAGAGAGGCAACAAACAACAATGAATTCTAGAATATCTAGGTTATGCTTATCCTCAGGTCAGTGCCATCGCACAGCAGAGAGACACACAACCTATCTTCTTGTTAGAGCATCGTTAATTTCTTTAGCACATAATGCACCAACACATAAGTTATTAGCTTGATAGCATTTGCCTTTTATTTTTTTTCGTGCTTTGCTCTATTTATGGTCATCCGCACATTTTGTGGCGTTTACATGCTCGTTACCCCTTATTGGAATATTGTTGATTGTGTTAACCAGTGATAAGATGGAGCCCACAGTCAGTTAACAACTTAATTTGATCTTGAGATCACCATCAGGTCTAATAATCTATTGTGTTGAATCTACCGACATATCATCTGTGGTCTAGCAACCTCTAGGTCTACTTTCATTGTGTTACCTTAGTAGATACCAGTTTTTCTATCATATTTTCTTTTATATTGCTCAGACTACACAGACTTAGACTTTGAATTTTGCATCTTATCTAAATTAAATATCAAAGTCCCTCTTGATTGTTCCTGTGTACTATCATTTTCCAAAGTATTTGAATCGGTATCACATATACGATCTACCTTCTGTCAGCTAGCCTCTCATTCTTCTTTTTTTTTAATGTTACTGGCTGACCTATTCTCCCCCTAAAATTCTAAAATCATAACCGATTTACATATTTTAGGATTTTAATAGACAGCTAAATAACATGAATTTATTTTAAAACAAAATAGAATAAATAAAGAAAATAAAGAAAAATAGACTAAACTGTATCGGACTACACATGATCATCATCAGGAATAACATCACTTTTCTTTTTAATGTCGTTGACCTCTAACAGATAGAAAACGTGGTTTGTCAAAAGCTTTTGTATAGAGGTCAGCGCGTTGAAAATCCGTATTTATTTTTACCACATCGATTAAATTCTTTTCAAAGCAGTCCCGTATAAAATGATATTTTATACTGATGTGTTTGGTCTTAGGATGTTGTACTGGATTTTTAGTTACAAATTGCAGCAGAGTTATCAACATAAATAAGAGTAGAAGAGAAATTTAAACCGTAGTCCTGCATTTGCTGTTGAATCCAAATGATTTGAGAACAGCAACTTGCAGCTGCAACGTATTCGGCTTCACAGGTTGACAGCGCAACCGAGGTCTGCTTCTTACACTGCCAAGTCACTAATCTCCTCCCAAATAATAACACCCTGTTGATGTAGACTTGTAATTCATCTAGCAGCCCCCGTAATCCGAGTCACTATACGTCGTGAGCTCAAAGTCATCATCATGAGGATACCACAACCCAAGTGTGGGTGTGCCCTTCAGATAACGAAATATCCTCTTGACCCAGATCAGATGGTTAACCTTTGGCTTAGCCTGATATCTAGAACATAGACATGTAGCATACATGATATCAGGTCTAGAGGCAGTAAGGTACATGAGAGATCCAATCATTCCTCGGTACATTATTGCATCTACCAGATCTCCATTTTCATCAGGTGCTATATCATGGTTGTAGCAAGTGGATTCCAGCTGCAGAAGCATTTTCCATGTCAAACCGACTGAGAATATCTCCCCATACTTGGTCTGATGTAGAAAAATCCCTTTGGGTGTCTGATCCACCTGTAACCCGAGAAAGAATTTCATTTCCCCCATGGCACTCATCTCAAACTCCGCCTTTATTACTGCTTCAAATTCTTTGCATAACTCTTCGTTCTTTGAATCGAAGATTATGTCATCGACATAGATCTGTACTAGCAGTAAGTCTCCATCCTTTTCTTTGATAAACAGTGTGCAGTCATGACTCCCCTGCGAAAGCCGTGTTTCACCAGATGAGTCGAGAGTTTTTCATACCAGGCCCTTGGAGCTTGATGAAGCCCATATAAGGCCTTGTCAAGTTTTTAAACTCTGTCCCGATGATAAGGATCTTCAAATCCCTCGGGTTGACTGACATAAACTGTCTCTCGAATTTCACCATGAAGGAATGCACTCTTCACATCTAATTGATAGACTTTGATCTTCATACGATGCATAGGCAAGGAAGATGCGGATGGCTTCCATCCTTGCCACGGGTGCAAACACTTCATTATAATCAATCCCCTCGACTTGTCGAAATCCCTGAACTACCAGTCGAGCTTTGTTCCTGATAATGACACCTTGGTCATCCTTCTTTCATTTCAAGACCCATTTGGTGCCAATGACCTTAGCACCTTTAGGTCTATCTACCAGTGTCCATACACCTAACTTCTTGAATTGAAGAAGTTCCTTTTGCATGGCACTCACCCATGCCTAATCATTCAGTGCTTCACTGACGTATTTTGGCTCAAACTGCGAGATAAAGCACCATCGTGAATGTATCCTTTTTCCATTACCGAGGCATAATCAGCTGAGTACAGCTGATTTCTGGTCTGCACTCCTGATCTGACATCCCCAATGACATTGTCTAGGGATGATAGACATTTAGACGTGATCCTGGAGTGGTAGGAACAACTACCTCAGAGCCAAGATTATGAACATTTGGTTCTGCATCTGAGGTAGACGGAGTTTGAGGTTCCGAAGTCGAAGAGGCATCATTGTTAGATGTTTGTGGACTTGCAGGAAGTGGAACTTGTCTCTCCTGATTGTTCTGGACGTCCTCTTCAGCTTCATCTTCTGTGGAGGAGTCATTGTCTTGTAGTGCTCCCCCTGAGTGATGAGATGATTCTCCCTGTGAGCTCGATGATGTTGGATCAAGATATGGTGTATTCAAGATATCATACATCATTCGTGTAGCTAACTCGTCATCAGAAGGAGAGATAGGGACGTTGAAGGACTTGAAGAATCCATCATAGTCGAAAAAGTAGGCGGGTCCTTTTCCAGTAGGTGGTGTGGTATATCTCTGAACATCAACATTACACCACACTTCTACTAAACCCGTTGAGTTGTTATAGACTCTCTTGTTTGGTAGTTTGTATCCTAGGAAGATCCCTTCATCAGCCTTCTCGCTAATTTTCCTTCTTGAGTCTTCTTCAGAAGTGTGCACGGCGCGCCAAATGGTTCGAGATACTCCAGATTAGGTTTACGTCGTTGTAGTAACTCGTAACATGTCTTGCCATGGCGCTTGACTACCAGAACTCGATTTAATGTATAACATGCATTTGCCACTGCCTCATTCCAGAATTGGATAGGCAGTTTCGAGTCTGCTAGCATTGTCCGTGTTGTCTCTATCAAGCTTCTATTCTTCCTCAGCAACACCATTCATCTGAGGCGTGTAGGGAGAAGTGAACTGGTGCACAATTCCCTTTCCTTGTAGTAAGTCTCCATCCACTGATTCTTGAATTCAGTCTCGTTGTCTGAGCGTACCTGTCTCACCTTCAGCTTGTAGAGAGATCCCAGTGTGGTTACTAATTCCTTGAATGACTCAAATGTTTCTGACTTGGACTTCAGAACATTACCCAAGAGAATCTTGAGTAGTCATCAGTAACCACATAACAGTACAAGTCACCTGCAATGCTCTTTGTACTGACTGGACCAAACAGATCCATGTGAAGAAGTTCAAGAGGAAGCTCGATAGAATGAACTTTCTTTTCCTTATGAGACTTCTTCGTCTGTTTGCCTTTCTTGCATGCTACACAGAAATCCGAAGTTGGAAATTTTTGACGTTAACACCTCTCACTAGATCCTTCTGAATCAAGTGATTCATCTTCCGTTGATTAATGTGTCCCATTCTCCTATGCCAGGAAATGGAGTCCTTCTCAGTAGCTTTTGATAGGAAGCACTGAACTTCATGATCCGTTGTAGAAGCCGTTGAGAGATCCAAACATAAAGGTCTTTATATCTTGAAGCTGTCATCAGAACTTGGTCCTCCGGAATCACATAGTCTTTCTTTAGGATATAACACTTCTTGTTGTCGAATATGACTTTAAATCCTTTGTCACATATTTGGGAAACAGAAAGTAAGTTGTTTTGAAGTTGTTGAACGTAGTTCACTTTATCAAACTTAACTTTCTGATTTCCAACCTCTCCCTGAGCTGTGATATAACCTCCTTTGTTACCAGCAAACGAAACATGCCCGCCTTTTATTTGTTTGACGTTTGATAAAAGAGCCCTGTTTCCTGTCATGTGCCTGGATGCTCCGCTATCTACAATCCATGTTGGTTTCAGCACTGTAGCGAACACCCTGCACATAAATTAAAGCATTAGTTTAGGTTAGGAACCCAAGCCTTTACTGGCTTGGGTTTCCCAGAGGCATCACACATCATGAATTCAACCCATTGACCCTTAGAAGGTGAGGGTAGCTCAGGTGCCTTCTTGTCATCATTATCAGACACAGAGGATGACTTTTCTTTCCATAAGCCAGATTTGTGTAAGGTCTGTTTGTGATAAACAGACGACTGGCTAAGGGGTTGAACTTTGGGTTCACTAGTTCTTCTAGGTGGAGTTAAAGAACTCCTCTTAGAAGACCTAGGTTTTGAGTTCTGAAGTTCAATTTTCTTTCTAGGTGTCTGAAAGTAAGACCAAAAGAAGCAATGTGTCCACACTCTCCATAGTTGTAGCATGACCTGCTATCAACTTTATGATTAAACTTTCATTGTGGAGATGTGTGTGACATCCTAAAGACATCATTTTGTTTGGGTTTTGACTCTACTTCTTTTGATGTATGCTCTTGTTTAACAAATTTAACTATTTTGACATTCTTAATAACTTTTCCATTTTGGTTAACTGGACTTTGACATGAGACTTGTGAAAGGTTAACATTAATAGTCTTTTTAGGTTCAGTTTGACTTTGTTTAACCCTGACTTTATATTAGCATTTTCAAATTCTTTTTCCAGATTAACACAAGGCATTTTACCCTTTGCCTTTGAAGTGGCCTCCTTTTGTTTTGTTCCAGATTCAATTGAAGAACATGAGGAATTTGGATCACTTACAAGATGAGTAGTCACCACATGATCCTTGATGGGATTGTTATTTATTGGTTTACACTTAGTGTTCATCAAGGTCTCAGGTGGTGGTGGAACCACTTTATAACCAAACCCTCCCCATTGTTACTCTCTCTCACCAAGTGTGGACAATATGAGATGAACTTGTCCAACTGTGCAGTTTTTGCTTTAAAGAGTTGACTTCTACTTCTAAGACTGCTTTTTGTTTCTTAGGTCTTCTAGGGAGTTAAGATAGTACCTAATGTCATTAGCTTGGTTAAATGCTACTACTTAGTTTCCCTAAGTTGTTTATTCAAAAGGTCTATCTTTTCTTTGAAACTATACTCATTTTGTTTTAAAACTCTATTTGCCTCAGTGCACAGTTGCAAATCCTTTACTAAGCTGTCATATGATCTAATAACCTAGCAAATTCTGATCTATGCTTTCTCTAAATTTATTACGATCAGAACAAGCATGATTTTTGAAAAGTTGGTCAGTAGTACTTACCTGAGGAGCATCTGTGAATTAGTCATCAACGCAGCATCAGATGTCTCTAGCTCTGGTGATTCTGTCTTTGTTGTGACGTCCCTTCTTCAGGCTTGTAGCAGACTTGTTGCAATCTCTTCACTGTTTGACATCGCTATCTCTACTGCTATATCTCTTTCACTCGCGGAATCATCATCTACGTCATCCACGCTCGCAATATTGGATTCTCCCGGAGAGACAAACCTAAAGCTCCAGTCCTGTCCTTCATCATCATGGGCGGTCAAGGCTTTTGGATCCTGCTTGATGAAGTAGAACTGCTAGCTTGCTTGTCTTGACGAGTGAAAGACGAGAATGGATTCCCGTTTCCAGACTTCTTTGGCTTCACACATTCTCTTTTGAAGTGCCCCTTTTCTCCACAGTTGAAGCAGGTCACCTTGCTCTTGTCAAAGCCAAAAGTAGTGTCATTAGTAGCAACCAAGTTTTGTCCGGTCTTCTTCACGAACTTCTTTGCCCTCCGGACAGCACTTGCTAAGGCCCACATAATATCATCCTCTCCAGTTCAGTCTCATCAACCTGCTCGTAGTCCTCATCTGCTAGATGGCAGTTTCCAATTTTCCCAGCAACAAGTCCATCATAGGAATGGACCACTGCTGCCAAGAGATCCATGTGCTCTCGAGCTACTTCTACTGTCATGTTTCCGAGATTCTCGGTCTTCAGTCGTGTAGCATTTGCTTCAGATCCAATATATTGGGTACTAGAAGACCCTGACGTTTCTGATCCTGAAGGAGTGACTTGTGAAGGACCAGATGAGCTTGACACAAAGGCAGTCTGAAGAGGTCTCCAGACGTCTTAACTTGAGGAGTGGCATTGTACAAAGCTGGATTCTGAGTGTACGAAGACTTTTGAGCTTGATACTTCATCCTTAGTGCTTCTTCTCGCAGCTTTAGTATGAAATCATTGATGTCCAACTTTGATAGCAATCCATTCTGTCACAGATTTGAAACAAAAGAAGCCCAACTTCTGGAAACCCGTCTGCAAAATTTGACACTTTATCTTCCATGGTAGTTGTGACACCATGTGTGTGCAGCTCGCTCATCAAATGCAAAATTGACACTTATCTTCCATGGTAGTTCTTCAACTCCTTAGCTTTAATGGCCTTCAACGAAGCATTCCCGTCATATCTTTTCTCCAGCTCATCCCATAACTTCTTGGCTTGCTTATTCTCTGAGAATTGGTGAAATATCCTTAGGGATAGACTGTGTTAGCAATGCATATACTCTCTTTTTAGCATTATATTTAACTTTCTGTGCATCAATCATTCCTCCTAAAGTAAGTTTCACCCCATCGGCTCCCACCGGCATATGTATCCCGTCTCAATAGCTTCCCAATATTTGGATCCACTCCATTGAGGTAGATCTCAAAACGTTGTTTCCAGTGGGGAAACTCATCAATGTTATAAGCTTCGGGGGTTTATTATGATTTCCCACCTCACTCTCCAGTAGCAGTAAGTTCTGAATTAGTGAGTCCTTCCCGGCTGTAAACGTTGACAACTGATCCTCCATCTCGATTACCTTAAGTCTCTTAAACAATCTGTTAACTGGTGCGAATGGAGCGATGCGAATGGGCTACCCGTGCGAATGAAACTATGCGACTGGTTCAATCGTGCGGCTGAACTAAGCGATTGGGCTAATCGTGCGAGTGAAACTGATACGTATAACAATGCGACCGGTAGGCTTCGTAGTACGAATAAAGATGCGACTGAGTCCAATCATATGTCGGGGGATGCGAATGAAGTCCAGTCGTGCGATTGGGTCAATCGTGCGACTGAAGCTGCTGTTATTCGAAAATTTCTAGGTTTAACGTGTTTTGGCCATAATAACCCGAATTTTCACCAACCCTAATCACCTTATGCCGTAGAAACCAAAACTCGATGAGCAGGGGACGTCCAAGACAACTTTTGACACAAAAAGATTGCGTTTTAGTGAAAAAACACAACCTTTGTATCAAAATTGATTGAATCACACTTAATCAAGATCCAAAGCTCTGATACCACTTGTTAGGATCTCGTATTTAAGCGAAATACAAACTGATTAACGTGTAAACCAAACCAAATAGTGCGGAATCCTATTTGATTGGCGATTCAATCAATGAGAACGCACGTAGAAATAATAAGGTATTGAATCTAACGTTAAGAATCGATCAGGAATCGATCTGCAGCGTTCTATGAATTTGGAGTACGAACTTGGAGGCTTTTGGACGACTAGGGTACGTCTGGAGTCGAATAGGAATCAATGCTTACGTTTTTCCATGAATTAGTTGGTATTTATAGGTTAGTATTGCTCATTCGGGCGACTGAACCATTTGCATGGTTCATTCGTGCGATTGAGCTATGCGGTTGATTCATTCGTACGACTGAAGGTTCAGTCGTGCGATTGAGTCAGTCGCATGAAGTTGTTAAGGCGTATGGACTATTTAGGCGCATGGATACTCAGTCGCATGGCCATTCGGATGCATGACAACTTCACTTAACCAAGTTTGAAAGTATTCATTAGTATAACATTATGTGTATCAATTCAAACAATCACAGACCTATATAACCAATTCAATATCAACTCATTAATGAAATATTACACATTATAAATCACAAACAAACATTTTGTATTTCATTAAGTACCCAATAGTTACATAAGTGTAAGACATATTACATTCAGATCAGGATCTAGGTACATATATGTATCAACAACTGGAAATAGAACACCAGCCATAGGCAGACTAACGTACGTTCATCCAACATGCAAAGAATTGTTTTACCTCCGAATTTTGCTGGCTCATCAGGTGGGATGACGATCATTTGAAGAGATACAAACTGTCTTTGACGTTACATACCCAACATTTCGTGCCGCCTGTGAAAAAATAGGGCTGATAGGAGATGGTAAAGAATGGCTAGATACTTTGGCAGAAGCTTCTCAATGGGCTACCTCATCTGAGTTGAGGTCTCTATTTTCCCACATGCTTATTTTTTGTGGAATTTCAAATCCTTTAGCCTTATGGCAAGAACATTAGGTAAAGATGATAGATGACATGACATATAATATGGCCCATGATAGTACTTTAAGGTCCATGAAAGCTAATAGTAGTATCCTACAACAATATGGTTTGTATGAGTTAGTAGTGTTGCTAAATTTCAACTCCATTAGTAAATCACTATCGAATTTTGGTTTGCCGCTACAAATGAGTCTATGCTTTCAACACTCAAAAAAAAGACTTTTCTTAGAGGAAAGAAGTTATGATAGAGATACTTTGGGGGCAGAACACCTAATGATGCATGCTGCACTATGTGTGGACTAGTTGGTTGTTTATAACATTGTTATGGATTCCTTTACAACAAAAGAACAATTCTTTTATTTATATACGGACACGGTGGACCGGCAAAACATACCTATGGAAAACATGAATATCTGCATTGAGATCAGCCGGAAAAATCGTCTTGGCGGTCCCAGCATTAGGGATAGCCTCACATTTACTTCCAGTTAGGAGAACAGTGCATTCTCGATTTAAGATACCATTAACTTTCTAATGAATTTGTATACCATATTAAGAAAAACACGTAATTATCACAATTGCTTTATGAAACATCGCTTATCATTTGGTACGAGGCACCGATGAATGACTAAAGATGCTTTGAATCATTAGACAAAAGTCTTAGAGACCTCACTGACAATCAATGTGAACCACTTGGTGGAAAATCAATTCTGCTTGGAGGTGATTTTAGGCAAGCACTTCCTGTGAAACCAAAGGCCACAAAAGATGAAATTATTGGTTCGTGTCTCTTCAGGTCATAAGATCATAAGGGAAAACATGTGACTTCTTCAGCAGGGAAGAGTATTGGCATCTATAGAGGCAATAGCCTCATTTTCAAAATGGTTGTTAGATGTTGTTGATGGCAAAATAGGCGTGCCTATTAAACAAAATGACCCGGATATAAAAAGGTTAGAGATTCCATCACAATTCCTTATTCAATCGACTAAAAATGCTTTAACAGATTTAATTCGTTTTATCTATGATGAACATGTTCTTGATTTTCCAACAACAGATAATATCACAGATAAAGCAATAATTTGCCCGAAAAATGACACAACTGATGAAATTAATGAATTAGTTTAAGCTTTAACTCCAGGTCAATCTATCACATATTTAAGTACTGATTTGATGGTTCCACATGCACGTAATGATGGTGTTACAGATGTAATGTACCCAATTGAATACCTGCATCTTTTGAACTTCAACGACATTCCACATCATTGTTTAAAACTAGAAAAAAATACCCTGTAATGCAGCTACGTAACATAAATCGAAAAATGGTTCGTGTAACGGAACACGGTTATTGGTTTCACAGTTATTACCTAGAGTAATTGAGGCACACATCATCACTGGCACATCACTCGGTCATCATGTATACATACCTAGTATAAAATTTGTACACAATAGCAAGGACTTACCTTTTATTTTCACGAGACGGCAGTTTCCAATAAAAATATGTTAATGCAATGACTATAAACAAAAGCCAAGGTCAGTTATTATATCAATTGGAATTTATTTACCTGAACCGATTTTTGGTCACGGACAACTATATGATGCGCTCTCTAGAGCCACTTCACCAAACACATTAAAGATATTAATAAAAGGTGCTGATGGTACTTGCGCCAATGAAACATTGAATATTGTATTTGCTGATTTGCTAAATAAGATCGAAGCATGCGAGGTTCTACTCTTTAGAACTATATAATATTTTTAGGTCACACAATTGTTATTTACTTCAATCGCCTTTCTTAACAACATGTATACATTACTTTTACAACATGTGTAGATTCTAACTATCGTACTATACATTCAACAGGTTGTTGGCAAAGGAAATTGAGAGAGTTGCGCAGCTAAAACTCCAGGCTATAGATCTACCAATCGATATATGTGTCATACAAAAGTGGACTCCGCTGGTACAAGTTTTAACTGTGATGCTAAATTTATTTTTGGATTACTGCTTGATATGCTAGTCTATCATATACAATAAACAACACAGGTGACCTACACTCACATAGAACCAGATTTACATATCTAATATTAATAATAAAAAACCTGAAAAAATTTTAACAGCTACTAATTTATACAGAAATAGAGGCAAGTAAGATAAAGAGGCCCAACATCACAGGAAGAAACCACGTCTTTTGCGCCTAAAACAACAACAAACAACCATGGGAAACACTTCATTAGGTGATGGTTAACATATCAACACTATTGTTTGGTCATATGAGTTTCTAAGGTTTTGATTATGGCAACAAAAGATTATCATCTTTGTAGTGAATTTCATTATTATTGAAATTTGACATGCCGAAATGTATTTCTCGCGCACCGTTGTTATCGTTTGTATGTAGCACAACTTATCTAGCATAGGGCCAATGTATTTCCCGCAGCGCAACGCGCGCGCGGGAAATACCTAGTTAGGAATAACAAGAAAGTTTGTTTAAAATCTTTTTCGAAAACAATTATTTTGACCTTCAAATGGAAAATTTCATTCATGAGTCAATTTATATTTAAATTTTTTATAAAGTTTCAAATGTGTATTTATAAACAATGGATGCTTCATCCATAATAATTAATATTGTTTTTAAACAAACAACTAACATCGATGCCTACCTTTATATGAGAAAAAAAATCCTCACAAGGATTTAAATTTATTAGAAATCAAGTGTATTGTACTACCTCCTATCAACAACAACGATGCAATCCTACTTAAAACAACATGTTAAACAGTCTGAACTTTAGATGTAACACCCCTACATCTTGGTTAAAACATGGTAAAAATAAGTAAAAAAGGCTCTCGTTTTAAAATGAAACCTTAAATATGTTAAATGGGGGAAAGGTTGCCGTAATTACCTTTATATAAGAACCCCTAAACATTGATGTCCTAACTACAAGAAATCCTTAATAAAGGCTTTATTAAACCAAACATTTCTCTATAAGGAGCTTCGGTGCTATTCGTGAAGAATAAGGATGGAAACATGTGCATGTGTATTGATTGTAGAGAGTTGAACAAGCTCGCTATAAAGAAGCAAGTACCCGCTACCAGGATTGGTAATCTGTTTGACATGTTGCAAGACGCTAGTTGGTACTTGAGGGATAAGGAGAGGTGATGAAGAGATGTTGAGAGATAAAAGAATCAAAGAGAAATAGAAGAATCAAAGAGAGATAGAAAAGTGGGAGAGTAACTACAAGGACGAAATGTCTAAAAGAAATACCCGATGGTGGTGGGTTAGCCATTGCTAAAGACTTCTTGTGCAACAAAATATTTGTTAGTGATTGGCGGTTTGATTTTCATGGTCGGTGATGATCATGGGAATGTTTGATGATGACAGTACGAACTTCGAATTAGATGAGAGAGAAAGAGGAGGGAGGGGGTGACTTAATTGGGTTAATTATATTTTATTATACTCAAAAGTAGGTTCAAAAGAATATTTATTCTTTGTTTTTAAAATAAAAAACATTTTGGTCATTTCACACTTATTGAAAATTTTAATAAATATTCAAGTCATAGACATAGAGTGTTATGATTTAATAAACAATAACAACAATAAGTGTAATCTTTCAATATTTTGGACCAGATGTGCAATTTGAACATACTTACATAGATCAATGCTGATAATAAGATGTCTTATCTATTCAAGAATTCAAACGTTTCAATCGTATCAAGAATTCAAAAGTTTTAATCGTATAAAGTAGATGTATAAATTGCTTAACATAAGTTACTCTATAAAATGACTAGACATATGATTTTGCCAATGACATGTCATCCACTTAAGAAGTAACAAGTCATATGTCACGTCATTAGAGGCAAAAAGATTTATCTTTTCATTAAAGTGACTTTGTCATTAAAAATAAAAATAAAAGTTAAAGGTGTTATTCCATAAATTGTTAGTATCTACTATTATCAACAAATGAATCATAATTTTTTAAAATATAAAATTTGATTTTACAAATTTAAATTAGGAAACAAAATAAAAACCAAATGATCTCTTGTCTTAGTGGTCAAGGAGGTGGTAGGGGATTTTGTCAAGGTTTAAAGTTAAAATCTTGACATGAGTAAATATTACTAACTTAGTGATACTAAGAGGCTGTTTGATTTCTCTTACTCGGTGATGATCGGGTAAGTGGTTGTTCCAAAACTGATCGGGTTAGAGAAAAAATAGGCATGGTCATTGATGTTGGACCGGGTTAGATGCGAAATAGTAATAATCAAACACGTTGACCAGCCGAAATGTCTAACCAGATCAGTGAGTCGGACATTTTAACCGGATTACAAACGAATCAAACATCCTCTGACTTTTAACAAATAACAAGTCATTCAAAAAAAAAAACAAAATAAAAGCAATTAAACTCCAATTATAAACAATGGCGTAAGCCACAAGTAACAATTACCTAAAAAAACAAGTAAAAGAAAAAAAAGTTTAGAATATTTCCACCTCTCCCTCCGTTAAATTCTCAGTCAAGATTTTCTTGACAATATCTTTCATCAAAATTTAAATTAAACTCTACAAATTCCCACACACTCCTTTCAATTTCACTGCCACCACATCGCCGGAAACCACCGTCTCCTACCCGTTAACTTCTCACCGGAGACCAAGTAAGTATGCCCACAAAACACTTATTATCATTTCTTGATTCCATCGAAATTCTGATTGAATTTGGAATCTGTGAGTCTAAATTGACTATTTAGTGTGGTTGATCACACCATTTTGATTGTTTGGTCTAGTTTGCAGGTAAAGCATGTGAATTTTGATTGTTTCATATGAAAAACCTTAATTTTTTGGACAATTTGTGTTAATTTGAAGCCCTAGTTTTGTAATTGGGTTTGGTAATTATGTCTGTTCCACAAGAAATTGCACCCTAATGGCAAAATATTATTTTTTGTTTGTTGGAGTTATTATGAATCACTTATCAGTTTAAAAATTGGGGTTAACAACTTAACATGAACATGATGATTGATGATGCCCCAAGAATTATGTATCTTGAGAACACATAAATCCCTTATATTTTCTGTGTGTGTGAATAAATTTGTCTTTCTTTTGCAGGTGAATCATCTAGATGAACTTGTCAGTGTGAATAATTTGTCTTTCTTTAGGGATGTCGAATCCGCTTGTAAAATAAGAATGATCGTGATGTGTAATATCATAAAATGAGTCCCATTTTGGATATTAAAGAAAGAAATGAAACCGCAATGGAAGCTTCAACTAGTAAAGACCATACAGCTTTTGCATCAATGTCGAAAGATAAAAACATGAAACATGAAAGTAAGCATGAGGGTGGATTTGATATGGGGATTTCATTAAATAAGCAAGAGGTGGGAGTATGTAATAATGAGGATGTGGAGGTTGACATTATTAACTGTAAGAATGATGACGAGGGTGGTTCAGTTCGGCTTCAATCTGATGATGCTACTGCCTCTTCAAGTTCTTTTGGTGACACGTTTTCTGATCGTAGGACTTGTGAATCTGATAGTGACAATGAGGTTATGTCAGATTTACGTGGGGATGCTGCACCAGTGTGTGGGTTGGTGGATCAGGTGACTTGTTTCCCTTGAGGTAATGTATCAGTACTCTCTTTGTTAATAGATAAGTTTACTACTGTAGCACTCTGATATGCACTTACACCACTGAGTGGGAATCTAAATCTTTAGGTGTAGACCTGTACTTTATTGGGCCTTTTGGGTACAGAATATTATCTCTTTGAACATCCATAGAGATTAAAAGAACAAAAAGATCTATGTGCTACAGTGCTATTACTGTCTTCTTTGTTAATTATATATGCTTATGTTAGCATGACTACAACTGGAACCAAAGGAAGTGCTACAGTGATATAGTGGATTTAGTGATCTAAACAAGAATTACAAATGCCTTTACAAAAAGTTCTTTTGTCTTAGGATCAATTTATGTTTTAATTGGAATTGGAAATTTTCTGCTAGATGAGATCCTTGTTATTAGGAAATTCATGTGAAATTTGTGTCATTATCAAAAATTTATAGTCACAAAAATGGGTTGGTCTGCTGGTCAGTGTGTTGGGTTCTTGGTCATATTAGGGTTTTTTGTGCAGGACATGGTGGGTTGGCCTGAAACAAGTATTAAAAGAATACAAATATAATAACTTGTATGTCAAGTATGATTAGGAAAAGTATATTGTTTCACTAAAAAGATCAATGAATTTTCAGGAAAAAAAGGGTGACATCTCATTGGAGGAAGTTTGTACAACCTATTATGTGGCGTTGTAAGTGGGTCGAATTGCAGCTTAGGAAATTCGAGTCCATGACCATCATGTATGACAAAGAGATTGAAAAACATAATCAAACACAACAGTTGAAATACAAAAACCTTGAATCAGAAAGTCAGTGTGCAAAGTCTATGCCTTTTTTTCATGATTCGCAAAGACAGAAACCGATGAAGAGGAAGATAAGGAAAAGACGTGAAGAGTCAAACACAGAAGTGGACATGTCACCACACAGCATATTTTCTTATGCTGGTACATACCAGTCTAATTATTCTTTCTTACTTTTATCTTAAACATTCGATAGTTTAGATGTGACGTTATGACATCTAGATGGTTGTTATGAGATTGGTATTTGTCATGTGCAGCTACTTGCAGGTCCCCTGCTCATGGTCCAACAATGGATGATGATCCGACTAACCTAGGTAACCAAAATTTTTCTCCATGATAGCATTTGGTTTGCTTCAATTCAATATGGGTGTGGGTTTGATGATATCGTGAGTGTGATTAATTGTTTCTGTGGTCGTTGGATAATATTTCCCTGGCAGGTCCATCTTCCCCTAAGAATGTCGGTAACGAGTCTAGAGTCCCAGATGATTGTTATCTCTTGACTTCAGAGATGGTTATTCCTTGGAACAAATACTTTGGAAGATCGAAGTTGCACAGTCACAAGTCTCTAAATTGAAGAACAGACTCAACACTGTAACGACTGAAAATGCGGGAAGGATCTCATCCACTGAGGACTTGATCTTGCACGAATCTAATAACACTATGACGCTCCCCGTTAGCGAACCAGATTTTCCAACAGACAGGGAAGGACTGTCTATAGGCGCTACTTTTGCATCTCAGCTAATGAAGTTAAACACAGGTGATGATGATATGGTCAAACCTGAAAATGCAGCTTCTGAGATCACTCATGTTCAAGATGCCAATGAACCCATCGAACAGCCTTGTGTTGCTTCAAGAAAACGAGTAAGTTAACTTTATTATCTAATTATTGTAATATTTGTAATATGTTTATCACAACTATCATTTATAGAAAAAGTAGATTTTGGACAAAAGTTGTTTCGGGTCAACATGACCTGACCCGAACGGTTGCTAAAGTTGACCCAATCTGTTTTGACATGTTACTCCATGTACCATTTTTATCATGCAGACTACAGATGGAATTCTGATATACAATCGCAGAGCAAAGAAGCCACAACCAGATTCTGCGACTATAAAGATTCATCCTATTGAGAAGCTACGGGTGCCCAAAGAAGAAAATAACAACAATAACACAGCTCCTGTGTTGGTTTCTGAAGATTCAAGCCAGAAAGAACAACCTGCTCCTAAAATACATTCGATTTCTAAACTAACTAGCCCAAAAAACAAGAAGAGGAGAGCGACTAGAGCCCAGCGCAAGAGTGGCTCGAGCCTATGGAGCCTAAGAACCTCAGGTTAGGCCATGGCATCATTTTGTACATCCCTAACCAGCTATTCTCTGTTATCTTATTTCTTTTGTGAATAAGAACTACATGGATTAGCTACTGTCTCCTTTCAATACCATTTTTGGAGATGCATGTATATGGTTTTTAGTAGATCATATAGGTTCTGCAATGATTTGATTGATTTCAGCTGGTGCTGATTGATCTTCATTCATCATTTGAATTGAAGAGGAATTAGATGTCTTAACATTCGTATTGTTTTAGTTTTAACATCTTTTTTGAGAGCTTAGCACATATGTGGGTGAAAGGTAGGGTGGCGAAAGGACCAGAGCTGACAAGAAATCCCGAAACCTGAAACATTAGGATGGGTTTTAGGGCATGGGAATGTAATGAGACGAGTAAGGTATTAGGTGATACCCGTCGGTTTACCTGAACCTGTTTACTCGCATGTAAACTAAATATATTAATATACTATACAATCTTGGAAAAACATAATTAAATATTATGCTGAATTTTGTTAGGAATATGAACTTAGAACTATTAGAAATATGGTTGAGGATTAATAATTAAAGTCAGTTTCTAAGATTTTGTTTCGGGTAATGAGTATCGAAGTAAATGATTTTGGTCACATTTGTCAATAACGTGTATACTTCATACCATCAAACCATGTGGGTAACGAGTAATGGTTGTCTGATAGTTATGAAATGTTGTTTTATTAGTGGCATATCTGAAATTTTTTTATGGGAGTCGGAAATTATAAGCATAGGTCATATATTGCTAAATAATAATAAAAAAATTGTCAGTCTTGTTCGGTCGGGTCAGATTACATGATAAGAATATAAACAAATATCAAATTAAAACAATTAATATGATAATTGCTCCACCAACATGTTTTACTTTTTAAACTAATATTAACAATTTAAACAACTAATTATATACATAAATGCATCAAAGCTCGTTTGTTAGCTACTCAGGATCGGCTTGCTTTAAGCTTAGCTTGAGCCAAGCTTAAACGAGCTCGAGCTCATATAATAAACGAGCTTGAGCCGTAGATTCACATATAAAGCTCAAGCCGGCTTACAGACCTAAACAAGGCTTTTCGTTTATATAATTATATATTAATCAATTGTATATTTATATAAATAATTGTTATTATATATATAACTATGGTAGAAATATTAAGATTTTTTTTAAAAATAGGGTAGGCTTGAACGAGTATATAACAACCGGGTCTGCATGGGATTTTGTTTCATTTATGGGGTTATCGCACTTGATATGTGTGATTTTTTGTTTACTTGATAAGATTCTATTCTGATAATATCCTGAAAGAAACTAAGAAATTGTGTTGGATATGTGCGATCAAGCTATCGCATCCATCTTTTCCACTTTTAAAATATCACACTTAGCAAGTGTAGTTTCTCACAAAAATTCTAAATAAAGTATAAAAGACCACAATCAAGAGCACATTACATCACTCATCGTCTTCGCTTGAGACGAAATTATTAATGATTTATCAACTCAATGAATTAAACTTTTGGATATTTACAAATTGAAAGCATGCATTATTCATAATAATTTTGTAACCAACTTCCAGAATCAATTTCAACCACGTATTTTAACTGCCTAACTTATCTAACTTCAATTCTATATAAGGTTGGTAAATTCAATATTTTAACTCTTATTCGTTTAACAATTATCAATTCAACACCACTTCCATAAATCTCCGCTTGTTGAGTTTTTTTAGTTCAACACCAGAATTTTCTACACCTCTTTCAAAAATATAATTTGTTCGAGTTTTTTTAGTTAAAAAATGAACTATCATTTCACATTCGGTCCTCTCATTAATGATTTGTTAATTTTAAGCAGAGATCATAGAGCGGATCACTATTTTCAAAAACCAAATTGTGATAAAGGAACGTTAAGAATACGGTGTGGTGACCAAGCGTTTGGGAAATATATCCAAACAAATGACATCCCCGATAGTGTTATGTACTTCATAAGAGTAGTGGGTTTTGCAGGTATTATAGAATGTGGGTGGTGTAGACTTGATCGTGGTTTGATCTCCGCACTGATCAAGAGATGGCGTCCAGAGACTCACATTTTCACCTACCGATTGAAGAAGCCACAGTTATCCTACAAGATGTACAGTTTTGTAGGGTCTACCAATAAAGGGGTAATATTTTGGAGTTGATAAACCTATGTCTTGTTAGTGTTTCACTACCTTCAAATTCTGTAAAAAGGGTTTAAGTTAAACCTGCCTCATATTCTAGAACTAGTTATGTTGGATACATTTTAGAACTATAAGGTAGGTTTAACTTAAATCATTTTATAGAGTTTGGAGGTAGTGGAACACCCATAAGATTGTAAAACTATAATGATATATGATTGGGTGTTGTAGGTTTATCAACTGAAAACACTATATTACCCCTATTGGTAGACCCCACAAAACTTGTACATCTTGTAGGGTAACCGTGACTTCTCCAATCGATAGATGAAAAGTGTGAGTCTCTAGATGCCATCTCTCTATCAGCAGGGAGATTAAACCACGATCAAGTCTGCGCCACCCACATTCTATGATACCTACAAAACCCGCTACTCTTATGAAGTACATAACACTATCGGGGATGTCATTTGTTTGGATATATGTAAGGCCCCGTTCCCGGAGACCTCACAGTTGGTCATTCACAACATTAAATACATTAAACGTTATAAATTTATAAACTTAACCAGCGGAATCATTTTAACAAAAACCTTTTATTTCATTAAAACACTATTGTTGAGCAATACACTATTGTTTAATCAAATACAAAAGAACTGTTTAATTGCATTACAAAACAACAGCAATAATAAGTATGAATGGATGTCAGTCTTTTCCTGCCGAGTAGCTTCACCCTCGTGCCATCCTCAGCAATATTTACATGCCAACTGAAAATGTATAAAAGTCAGCGTTGCCGAGTGAGTTCTAGTTTTAAAAGTAATAAGATACTTTCTGTATGTTGTATATGAAAATACTATTTCTGTGAAATACAACTCTTTACTTTGTATGCGAGCACGCATTAACTATATGAACATATACTATTCGTTCTCTTTACTGTATGCCTTGTTTACTCTGTATTCTTTTATCTTTCACTATCTGTATGGACCAATGAGCAATACCCTAAACTGCATGCGCGGTGAAAACTGATGATGGGCCATCTATATCCCTCAAAAGGGTTCTGTTTACTGTATACAAGGCCGACCCAATCACCTAGGGTACGCTGCAAAGGTCCTGCCAATCTCAATTGACTGGCCCTATGTGCATAATAGGGTAGCTAACCCGCACCACAGTTGAGCTAACGACAACATGGTCGTGTACCTCCTGTAAGCTTGCAAGACTTGTTAACATTTATTAGTGTTCCTCTTCTCTTTTTTATTGCTCGTCCTCTTTATTATTACAATATACTTTACGTTACGATAATAAACATACCACGTAAAGTCACACACTATAAGTAATAATAATAGCAATAATAATAAGGAACAATCATAAGGCAATCATAAAACAATCATAATCATACATGAAACCCATTATTAATATACCCTAGTTAAACCTCGGTCAAAACCCTAAGAGCACAAACTCCCAAGAATTTCTGTAATAAATTCTAAGTGTTGGACGCTTAGACACTATTTGGCGCATGGGCCCTGTTTGGGCGTTTCATTACTATGCAGGCGGATCAGTCAACACTTAACTACTTTAACTCTTAGGCGCTTGAACAATTCAGGCGCATGGACACTATTCGGGCGTATGAACACTTAGGCGCATGGGTCATACGGTGTAGCATATCGTATTTTTGTTAATCTTCGTTATTCTTATAAGGGTCATTATTGACAATTATAAAACTCATGTGTTATTTATGATTATTCTTTATAGTCATCACTAACTTTTATATATGAAAGTTAAAAATAAAAATATCAAATAATATTAATCATGTTAATATTAATAGTAGTAATCATAATACAAGTTATAATAACAATACTAATAACTATAATGATAATAATATAATAATAGTAGTAACAATAATAATATTAATAATAAAAATTGATAATAATAATATTATTAATAATCATGAGAATTTTATTAACTAAAACTTAAAACATCTAAGCTAGGTGGTTAAAGTGTTATCTTTAAAACTTTAAATGCAAATTTTGAGCATAAAATAATAAAAACAAAACTGCAGGGACCAAAGATGTAATTAACCAAAACCCAAACCCTCACCCCTTTCAACCCCCGTTTTTCTTCCGGTAGCTCTTCGGCCGCCCACCGGCCGAGCTCCGGCGAGGCCAAAAGCTCAATTTTTTTTCGAATTTTATCCAAGGAAAGGATTCCTAACCATTCACGAAAGGGATTCGAACTGATTGTTGTGTTTCATTGAAGATCTAACATCGGTTACAAGAGCTTCCAAACACGAGTAACCGCCGGGCTTTAATCATCAAACGTTTTGGCATTTAAACCTAATAATAAACTAATTAACCAACTTGTTCGATCATAAGACTGAACATCTAATCGATTACAACGTTCAATTGCACCTGAAACAAGCCCAAACAATCGAATACAATCTGCATACTCATTGCGACCTGCACACGAGACGAACACAACCCTCTGCACAATTAGAACTACAATTGATTGAGGGTTTTCAATCAAACTCTCTTGTGGAAGCTTCCTGTACAACGAATTTGTTGATCAACATCGTTTGATCATCCATCAAGGTTGTGCATAGGCCGCGACTTGTTCATCACTCGATCTCGTGCTAACACTTTGAAATCGGGTAATTGATTTCACCTACACACTCGGTTTTACTGGGGGATTAAAAGCCCCAAGGTTAATTTCATGTTCATAATCGAATTGGGGATCGATTTGGAATCAAACGATTCTAGGGTTCTTAAAGGTTGGGGAACTTTCTTTAAACGGGTTTATAATAATTAGAAACCAATATGAACCGTGGCTTAGGCCTTGGTTCACTGGTTAAGACTCTGCATCTCTTAACATGAGGTCCCGGGTTCGAACCCGAGCACCCTCATGTATTTTTTTAAGGCTTTTTAGCCAATAAATAATTATGGAAAATTTTTAATAAACATAATAATAATTTTTGTAAACTTTAAATATTTTATGGACACCAAATAAGTTTCTAATTTTTATTTGATTTAAATAACTAAATAACTTACTTAAAAAAAACTTTTAACAATGGCTATAATTAGGATATTTCTATAAAATATGATGTATATCACTACAATTTTTATTAGTTCAAATGTTATTTTTACAAATGTATATAAAAGATATTTACACTTTATATATTTAAACTTCGTTGATTATTGTAAACTTATTTCTTTATGACAAAGTATTTAATTAGTATCACTCTTTTCTTTAAAAATTAAAATAAGTTTTTTTATCGAAACCCTAAATTCCCCTTGCAACCCTAGTTCGCGTTTAATCGTTAAACCTTATTATTAACCTAAATCTTATAATATATATATTTAGGTGCCTTGTGACGTTCATCTTGAAACAATGTTTATTGTCAATCTTATTAATCTTCATACTTATACTTTTAGCCATGTGAGTTTTCCTTGCCCCTTTTTTTTACCTTTTCACACTAATTTGGGGTGAAACATGATTACTTATACTTAACACACTTGTAAACGTTTAGACTTGTAAAGCACTTGCATTCATATTTTTGTCATGGTTATTTGTGCATTGCAAGTGTTATATGAGATACATATTTTTGTTTACAATCATTAACTATTGCTAGCCTGGCGACGTCTTAGATCTTTGGGCCTGACAAGCCTATTGGTGCTAAAGCCGAGGTATTGCCGGCTCCTGATGACGTATGCTTGTTCATCATGGGAACCAATACACTTAGCCAATCTTAATACTTGTAATCAAGTCGAGGTTTGGTTGTAACGATATGTGTTCTATAACCTTACTAACTTATGATCTATGACATGAATTGCTACTTGTAACTTTATCATATTATGTATGAAAACCTTGGAAACTCACCAACTATTTATAGTTGACCTTTTATTTTTATCATGTTTCAGGAAATCCCCAAGTTTAAAGTGGACTTTTGAAGCTTGCAATAAAACTAGGACTTGGACCTAGTTTAATAAATAAAATATTTATGTAATGTTTTGTTTTGTTTGAACTTATTTCATGTTGAGACTTATGTTTGTATTTTCTTTTGAAACTTATAATTTTAATATTTACATTTAAATATAACGTTATGTGGTGTGAACAATCTTAACCCTCACATCTCGACGTTTCCGCCGCTAAGGTTAGGGTGTGACATTCGGACGCATGGACACTTAGGCGCATGGGCCACTTGGGCGCATGGGCACTATTCGGCGCATGGGCACTATTCGGGCGCATGGGCACTATTCGGGCGCATAGGCCTACACTTATCGTCCGACTAATATTTCTAGGCGCATGGACTACTGGTCTGGCGCATGGGTTACACTTAAATTCTTCTAAGGCATTTCCAGGTGCATGAGCCTTATCTAGGCGCATGAACCTTCTGTGTAACTTGTTTCTAGGATGATTTCGAACCCATTCATCATACCTATTTGTTCTAAGCTTACGAGGGCTATTCTAAACATGAACAACCTATAAGCATACAAGAATCATCATCCAACATGCATAATACATACAGGTAAACATACATAAACATTTGAAAATCGTTTAATACATTTTCAGCCCCAAAGAGAGTTTAAAACAAGTACAAATCGGGGTCTAGAACTCACCTGGTGCAACTTGGGTGTTTCTTCCTTCTAACCCACTTGCAATTGAGTTCAAATACCTAAAAACACACCAAAACACACACACACGGACACACACACAAGCATATAAGCACATAAGCATGTAACCGAGACAAAAACCTAACATGAACACTTAAAACTCCGAATTCTTTCCTTGAATTCAATCTCTTCTTTTCTTCTTCTTCAAAACCCGAAGTTTCTGCTCTCTTCTCTCTAAACCGAAGAAAAGTAGTGATGGGAAGTGAGGGTCGGCGGCCATGCCCACCTTTACACCACCTTTTGAGTACTTTTGTCCTTTTTACACTTTTAACCCCTCAACTTGGGTTTTATTGACATTTCCTTTCTTTATTCTTCAACTCTTATTCTTTCTTTTCTTTTTAAGAAATAACCGGGTGTTACAAGTCCACCCCCCTTAAATAGGTTTCGTCGCCGAAACCTGTTATTCCTCAAACAGATGAGGGTAATGCTGCCTCATCTCCTCCTCAGTCTCCCATGTAGATTCGGATCCCTTCCTGTGCTTCCACTGTACACGCACAAGAGGAACCACTTTATTCCTCAGTCTCTTCTCTTTACGATTGATGATTGCCACTGGTTGCTCCACATAATTGAGCCTTTCGTCTACATTGATATCCTCCAGTGGAACAATCATGTCTTCATCAGCTAAACACTTTCTCAGATGAGATACATGGAATGTCGGGTGGATCCCACTTAACTCATAACCTATAGGCCACCTCTCGTACCCGAGCAATGATTCGGAAAGGACCTATATACCTTGGGCTCAACTTGCCCCGCTTCCTGAATCGGATAATACCCTTCCAAGGTGAGACCTTCAACATAACCCGGTCACCCACCTGGAACTCGATCAGTCTGTGTCGTTATCAGCATACGACTTCTGCCTATCTTTAGCTACCTTCATGATGGCTTTTATCTTCTCAAGCTTCTCAGTCGTAGCCTCAATTACCTCGATGCTCCCCAATTCCTTCTGACCAATATCACCCCAACAAACGGGTGTTCTGCATCTCCTACCGTATAGCATCTCATATGGTGGTATGCCAATGCTGGCATGATAGCTGTTGTTGTATGAGAATTCAGCTAACGGTAAGTGGTCATCCCAACTTCCCCCAAAATCAATCGCACATGCCCGAAGCATGTCTTCCAATATCCGAATGGTCCTTTTTGACTGACCATCACTTTGGGGATGATATGCTGTGCTAATATGTAACCTCGTCCCCATGGCATCATGGAATTTCTTCCAAAATTTAGATGTAAACCGGGTGTCACGATCAGACACAATAGACACCGGCACACTGTGACGAGTTACAATTTCCTTGATGAATAGATCCGCCAACCTCTCAGATGAATATGTCTCGCGGATCGGTAGGAAGTGAGCACTCTTCGTCAGATGGTCGACAATCACCCATATGACATCGTACCCTTTTAGAGTACGTGGAAACTTCATTATGAAATCCATGGTGATGTGCTCCCACTTCCATTCGGTATATCCAAAGGTTGAATCTTCCTACATGGCTTCTGGTGCTCGGCCTTCACCTGCGATCAAGTAAGGCACTTACTCACATACTCCACCACATCGCGCTTCATACCTGGCCACCAATAATTTTTCTTCATATCTTGATACATTTTTGTGGCACCAGGATGAATAGAGTATTGAGTCTTGTGAGCTTCATCCATAATCCTCACACGTAGATCCCCGAAACGAGGAATCCACACCCGTCCAAATTGAGTTTTAACACCAAGTGTGTTTTCACCCAATTACCTAACCAGACCTCCCATCCTTTCAGAGTTAAGATGATCTTCTTTCAGTGCCTCATCTTGAAACTCTTTGACTTGCTTTATCACATCAGAGGTCATGATCAGTTGATATGCTCTCACTTGAATTGGCTCGGGCCTCTCTTTTCGGCTAAGGGCATCAGCCACCACGTTGGCTTTGCCCGGATGATAGTGGATCTCGCAATCATAATCTTTTATGAGCTCCAACCACCTCCTCTGCCTCATGTTCAGATCTTTTTGTTCGAAGAAGTATTTCAAGCTCTTGTGGTAAGTGAAAATGGTGCACTTCGTTCTGTAGAGATAGTGCCTCCAAATCTTCAATGCAAAGACCACGACCGCTAGCTCCAAGTCATGAGTAGGATAGTTAACCTCATGCACTTTCAACTATCGGGATGCATAGGCTATAACCTTCCCTCTCTACATTAACATGCACCCCAACCCTGAGTAGGAAGCATCTGAATAAACCACCAAATCCTCGCTTCCCTCGGGTAATGACAGAACAAGAGCTTGAGTCAACCTTGTCTTTAACTCCTCGAATGCTTTCTCTTGAGCTTGACCCCATAAAACTTTACATCCTTTCAGGTCAACTTGGTTAGTGGTGAAGCAATCTTGGAAAATTCTTGAATGAACCTTCGATAATATACCGCCAACCCCAAGAAACTACGAATCTCGGATGGCATTTTCGGAGACTTCCATTGCATCACTGCCTCCACCTTTGCTGGGTCTACCATAGTCCCGTCAGGATTCACCACATGACCCAAGAATTGAACTTTGCGCAACCAGAACGCACACTTGGAGAATTTGGCATACAAGTTCTCCCTTCTTAATGTCTCCAACACCTCCCGAATATGACCAGCATGCTCTTCTTCGCTCTTCGAGTAGATCAAAATATCATCAATGAACACAATCACTGATCTATCCAACATCGGCCGGCACACTCGATTCATCAAGTCCATAAAGGCAGCTGGCGCGTTAGTTAGACCGAAAGACATAACGAGGAACTCGTAGTGTCCATAACGCGTACAGAAAGTTGTCTTAGGAATGTCTTGTTCCTTCACCTTCAATTGATGGGAGCCAGATCGTAGATCTATTCTCGAGGAGCTGGTCAAACAAGTCGTCAATCCTTGGTAACGGGTACTGATTCTTCACCGTCAATTTGTTCAGCTCTCGATAGTCGATGCACATTTGCATACTTCCGTCCTTTTTCTTTACAAACAATACAGGAGCACCCCACGGAGAGATACTAGGTCGAATGAATCCCTTATCCATCAGCTCCTGTAATTGGCTCATGAGTTCCTTCATCTCATTTGGAGCTAATCGATATGGTGCTTTGGCAACGGGTTGAGCACCGGGTATCAAATCAATTTGGAACTCAATCTCGCAATCCGGTGGCACGCTGGGTAAGTCTTCCGGGAATACATCCTTAAAGTCACACACCACTGGTACCTTGGATAATCATGGTACCAACGCATCCACATCTTTCACGTATGCCAAGTAGGCACTACATCCACGTCTCATGCACTTCCCTGCCACTGCCATCGAAATCATCTTCGGGATCGTAGTAACGCGATCTCCATAAATCGTAACCAAACTCCCATCAGGCACAACTAATCGAATCATTTTCTTGCGACATACGATGTTTGCTTCATAGGTTGCTAACCAGTCCATCCCTAGTACTACATCAAATCCACCTAGAGGCATCACGTGAAACCTAGCAGCAAACCTATGACCTTCTAGTTCTATAGCACAGTCCTCTATCACATCAGTAATTCTTGTGGACTTGCCAATAGTGGTTTCTACATCAAATGGTTCACTGACATTTCTACTACTAATAGGCAACTTAGCACAAAAGTAGTGGAAATAAAACTTCTACTAGCACCAGAATCAAACAATACAGAGGCACAAGTTTGGTTTACTAGAAACATACCTGACACAACATCGGGATCCGCTCTGGCTTCCTCCCGGGTCATAGTGTAAGCTCTAGCAGTTGCCCTCTCCCTTCCTTCCTCCGGCTTCTTCTTCTCCGCTCCAGAGCTCTCCGCCCTCGGCTTCTTACAGTCATTAGCGATGTGGCCAGGCTGCCACACCTGAAGCATACATTCATCCCCATCCTGCACTCACTGGTATGCTCCCGTCCACATTTGCCACACCTTCTCCGCCTTGATCTTGACGACATCCCACGGTCGTCCACCTTCACCTTCTTGTTGTTGGAGTAAAACCACCACGTCCAAACCTCTTTCCATTCCAGTTCTTACCATCCCCACTCGTCTTCTTTACCTCCACCACGGTCTCCCCTCGCTCATCATACAGCATGCCCGCCAAATCCACCACCGATCGAAACGTACCGGCTGAGCAGCAATCAAGTGACTACGAATGTCAGCCGGCAGTCCTTGGATATACCTCTTGATCTTCCTTGATACTGGCGTCACCTGATCCGGCACCAGCCTTGCCATGTCGTTGAATTTAGTAGTGTACTGCTAGTGGGTCATGGTTCCCGCTTCAAGTTGCAAGAACTCCCTCTCAACCTTGTCCATCTCCCGGTGAGGACAGAACTCCTCAATAACCAACTTCTTAAACTCCTCCCATCACATCTTCCTGATGGCTCTGGCACCCTCAGCTTAGACAATATTGTCCCACCAACACAGCGCTGAATCAACGAAAGAGTGAGTTGCAAACTTCACCTTCTGGTCTTCGCGACACTCACTGATTTCGAAGACGGCTTCCATCTCCCTCACCCAGCGGTGAGCGGCAGCAGCATTACCATTTCCATCAAAGGTCGGGGGATTACACCTTTGGAACGCCCCATAACTGCATCCTCCAGTTGCTGCCCCCACTACATCATCCTCCTCTTCATCAGACAACACATGCTCAGGCTCTGGTTGTTCCTCCTCCCTTCTGCTTCCCTTGCCCGTTGATCCCTTTCTATTCTCCTTCTCCTTCCTCTCCTCGCCTCTCATAGCCTTGATGACTTCATGTCACTACAGACGGTAAGACTGTCTGCATGAATTGGTGTACCTCATCAGCAATCGCCTCCCTAGCTGAGGCATTCAGACTAGCATTCTCATTCTCTTCACTCCTGCCATGAACCTCAGGGTTCTCATGGGTCGTCTCAAGAGTCTTAGCACTACTCTGGTCACCCGTGGATGGCCCTTGCCTCTAGGAGTTTTGGAAGATTTTCGTCCAGCCATCCTCTAACACGCTATAAGATTCAAACACTAACACGGTCATTCAACGTAACACTCAGTTTATGTCAAGTATAGTAAGTCCCTAATTACAGTGGCCAGTTGTGATTAGCCACTTACTTTACTCTTCATACCCCAATTATTTTCTACCTTGACTTAATCAGTATCTAAATCTACTAAGAGCACATAACCCAAATAGCATGCGCACATAATACCGGTTATCATTAAGAAAAGACATACCTAATAGCACGTAGTTATTCGGGCTGACATTCCTCCATTTGTCCCATTTTCAGTTTAAGTTTAGGTTTTAAAAATATTATTTAACCCAATTCTCTTAAACTTTGTCTCTGATACCAACTTGTAAGGGCCCGTTCCCGGAGACCTCACAGTTGGTCATCCACAACATTAAATACATTAAACGTTATAAATTTATAAACTTAACCAGCGGAATCATTTTAACAAAAACTATTCATTTCATTAAAACACTGTTGTTGAGCAATACACTATTGTTTAATCGAATACAAAAGAATTATTTAATTTCATTACAAAACAACAACAATAATAAGTATGAATGGATGTCAGTCTTTCTCTGCCGAGTAGCTTCACCATCATGCCATCCTCAGCAATATTTACCTGCCAATTGAAAATGTATAAAAGTTAGCGTTGCTGAGTGAGTTCTAGTTTTAAAAGTAATAAGATACTTTCTGTATGTTGTATATGAAAATACTATTTTTGTGAAATACAACTCTTTACTTTGTATGCGAGCACGCATTAACTATATGAACTGATACTGTTCGTTCTCTTTACTGTATGCCTTGTTTACTCTGTATTCTATTATCTTTATCTTTCACTATCTGTATAGACCAATGAGCAATACCCTAAACTGTATGCATGGTGAAAACTGGTGATGGGCCATCTATATCCCTCAAAAGGGTTCTATTTACTATATACAAGGCCGACCCAATCACCTAGGATACGCTGCAAAGGTCCTGCCAATCTCAATTGACTGGCCCTGTGCATAATAGGGTAACTAACCCGCAGCACAGTTGAGCTAACAACAACATGGTCGTGTACCTCCTGTAAGCTTGCAAGACTTGTTAACATTTATTAATGTTCCTCTTCTCTTCTTTATTGCTCTTCCTCTTTATTATTACAATATACTTTACGTTACGATAATAAAATACCACGTAAAATCACACACTATAAGTAATAATAATAGCAATAATAATAAGGAACAACCATAAGGCAATCATAAAACAATCATAATCATGCATGAAACCCATCATTAATAACCCCTAGTCAAACCTCGGTCAAAATCCTAAGAGCACAAACTCCCAAGAATTCTGTAATAAATTCTAAGTGTTGGGCGCTTAGACACTATTTGGGCGCATGGGCTCTATTTGGGCGTTTCATTACTATGCAGACGCTTAACTGCTTTAACTCTTAGGCGCACGAACAATTCAGGCACATGGACATTATTCGGGCGTATGAACACTTAGGCGCATGGGTCATTCGGACGCATGGACACTTAGGCGCATGGGCCACTTGGGCGCATGGGCACTATTCGGGCGCATGGGCCTACACTTAATCGTCCGACTAATATTTCTAGGTGCATGGACTATTGTTCAGGCGCATGGGTTACACTAAAATTCTTCTAAGTATTCCTAGGTTGTAGAGACTAATGAAGAGGCTGATGCAACCCAAACATCCAAGGCTTATTCTGTTGCACAAGTTCTGAAGTAGAATACTTCGAAAGTTTCACACACTCAACAAAAATATTCTAAGTGTGAAATATTCCAAAGCCAAGACCAATATCTTCCGAAGCCAAAGATGAAGTCTTCCGAAGCCTTAGAGACTAAGTCTTCCGAAGCTTCAAGTTATGAAGACAGATTTCTTCCGAAGACTTTTAAGATATGCTTCTTCTGATGTACTTTTCTGTAAAGCTGGACACCTTTTCGCTGCACCTCTGCAAGTCACCAACTTACATGAGTTGGTGAAAAGGTCCATGCTTTTGGTAACTGTACATTGAGGTCTTGTGTCTGTAAACTTTCTACTTTATGTACTTTATCCTTTTTTGTAATAGATAAGGATGTGAGCTATGGCATGTCATAGTCACAAGTCAAAAGGCAATCTGCCTTTTGACTCTACAATTGATTTTGTTTGTGTCTAGTCAATTGTATCCAGCTGGCTTTCAAAGTATAGCCAGCTGTAGGATGTAGTATAAGTATCTCATGTTCTTGTATCTTTTATTTATGCTTTGTAACACTTGTAATAGAACATAGAGAAAGCAATATGCAACATTCTTGAAAACCATACACTTGTGTTCTTTATGTTCTATCTCTTACATTACTTGTGTTCTTAGTGTCTTATCTTGGTTAATCCAGTTAACTGTTTGATTAAAAGTTTGTTTAATCTCCTCTTTGTGTTGTTGTGTTGTAACTCACACCCTTCGACGATCTTGCATTTGGTATCAGAGCATACAGGCTCTTGATATAAGATCTCACCATCTTAAGATCCCTCACACACACAAATACCAAACTTTTCAAATGGCAGCCATTTCCAAAACTGATATGGAAACTGGAACCATGAACAAGTCCCCACTGATCACTCTTGATGAGTTTGACACCTGGTGTTTAAGAATGGAAGGTTTCATCAGGTATCTCGATTCAAGAATGTGGGAGTCTATTGAGAATGGACCTTTCATACCCAGCACACCCTCTGCTACTGGTGCTGGTATGATCCCCAAGGATATGGCTAACTACTCTGATGAAGATAGGAAGAGAGTAGAGATAGACAGGAAAGCCATGACAGCTCTTCAAACTGCCCTTCCAAACTCTGTGTACAGAGGTTTCAAGAAGTGCAAAACAGCTAAACAATTGTGGGATGCACTGAAACTGATGTATGAGGGTTCTTCTGAAGCCAAGGAGAACAAGAAGGGTCTCCTGAAGCAGCAGTTTGAAAACTTCACCTTCAAAGCAGGTGAGACTATGACTCAGCAATACTTCAAGTATGTTGAGATTGTGGATACCCTAGTGGATGGAGGAGTTTCTCTTGAGAATAGAGACATTGTAAGGAAGTTCATGTCCTCACTTCCTAGGCAATGGACACACTACTGGGATTCTCAGTGGCTACCAGATAGAGATGAACATGCAGGGTTCATCTAGCAACTCCAACAATCAAATGGGTTCAGCCCTACATGTGGTTGAAAGGGATAGCATAGAGCCCAAACATCATCTTATATGCTACCCTGACAACTCACCCAAGGGTCCTTTCGTCACCTTCCCAAAGACACCAAGGGAGAACTACACCCAAGGAAGCCCATTCCAAGAGACAAGCTCTTCTCAAGCATTTGTGTCTTCTGATGAAAGCTGTGGCAACTCTCTTTTCACTCTTGAAGACCTAGACTGTATTCATCCAGATGATCTGGAGTACATGGAAATAGTCTAGCAGATGGCTCTTCTCACTCACAGAGCCAAGAAGTTCTACAAGAGGACTGGAAGGAAGTTCCCAAGCAATGCAACTAGTGGAAAGTTTGGACTAGACAAAGGCAAAGTCAAGTGCTGTAACTTGATGGGCCACTTTGCCAGAGAGTGTAAGGCACCTAGAACCAATGGTGGCCAAACACAATCCAGACCAAACTACACTGACAAAGCTCTTCATAATGAGAGTCAAAGCAGCAAGCTGCTGTTGCTGTTAAAGAAGGAGGCTTTGACTGGAGCTTTCAGGTGGAAGATGCTTCTCCAAACCAAGCACTGATGGCAGATCATGATGAAGCCAAGGTATTGGAACATCTCTGTACTCCTGAATGCATTGCTAAAGTTAATAGGTACAGGTCCTATAACTTGGAACTGAGATATGATTTTGAGTCCTTAAACATTTTAAAATCTGATTTTAGAAAGTTTGAAAATGATTATAAGCTGAAAATAGAGGACTTAGAGAAAACCATTTCAGTTCTCAAACATGAACACACAGATTTGAACTCAAATTCAAGATCTCATAACCAAGCTAACTGAGTGCCAGGCTGAGCTTGTGATCAGCAAGCCAGGGCAAAAAAGAGTGCTCTTGAAGAAGAGACCTTCAAGAACATGATATCCTCATCCCTGCACAACAAAGTGTGCTATCAAAACAGACAGGGACTGGGATCAAATGAGATAGCTCCTCCACACACAATCTTGTCTGTAAGACCCCCTAGGTGTGGAACTTGTGAGATGAGCTTCCTCTCATAGATCCTATGAGTGAGGAGGATGAAGAAGAGATAGTGAAGAATCCCTCTACTTAGAGTGAAGAGGACGATTCCAAGAAGGGCCACTATTCTTCTGAGAAAGTGAAGGCTGTGATGACCAAGTCCATGAGAAAGAACTGATCAGAAAGAGGAAAAGAAAGGCAAGGAAGGCTCAAAGATCAAGGCTGCTTTTAACTCTAAGCAGAAACAAGTTTTTATTTCTACAGGGTTTAAAGTGGTAGGGACTGAAGACATCAACCAAATATCTTCTGCTAAGAGTTCTGGTTCTTGTTCAACTCATCTCAGCAAGAAGAAGACTGATTTGTTGTGTACCACTGCTGCACAGCCTGGACCATCAAACTCCAAGCATAGTTCTCAGCCCAAGAGGACTGTCTCATCAGCATCCATAAAGATGAAGGTGGAGAAGGGATGTGACCAAAAACAGTCCTATTCTCAAGAAAAGGCTCTTGTGAAAAGAAGATGAATGGTTTATGTGTGATAGCACTACTCACATTGCCAATATTGTCCTTTCAATCCTAAAGGTACTGTCCATGGACCAAAAAAAGACTTTCAAAGAGTTTGAAAAAGATTCAAACTTCGGTAGGAAAACCTGTTCCTTCGGAAGCTCAAAATCTAAGAAGAGGCATTGGAAAATTACCTTTGGAAGAAAAATTGGTCTCGGAGAAGGATTTTTCCGAAGCACTGAAGTCTGCTTGCAGGTTTTGCAGAATCTTCCGAAGTACCAGTCATCAAACTTCGAAGTTCCAAAAACTTCCGAATTTTGAAGGTCAAGTCCAGACTCCAAGTGGTGTGGATTCTAGAAAGGACCAAGTACTGAGATTTCTCTTCATCAACCAAACACTTAAGATCTCTTAGTACAACCCATAGTTATCATCCCTTTGTTGAATAATAACCTTCTTAAATAAGCCCAAGACAAGCAGGCTTTGGTTTCCAATGTAACCTACTCAATTTTCCTTTGTGCAAGGACAACGGAAACAGACAAAATGTCCTGATCATAGACAGTGGGCTGTTCCAGGCACATGACAGCAATAGGCCTGTAAGGCCCCGTTCCCGGGACGCTTACAGCTGGGTTCTCATCGCACATAAAACATATAATTACATTTGTATTTAATAAATCGCAGCGGAAAACTAAAACAAACTTTCATTTCCATGTAAATGCTTTTGCAAACTAATACAACATTCATTACAAAAATCGTTGTTCGCATTACAATGCAAAAACATTAATCAAAAAATGCCATCCCAAAAGAGCTGAGTAGTCGCCCGTGCCATCCTCAGCAATCATTACCTGCCAACTGGAAACACATCAAAGTCAGCGTTGCTGAGTGAGTTCTAGTTTTATAAATAAAACATACTTTACTTTCATATAAAACCGTTCGTTACTTTTACATGATCACACATCGTACGTACACATAGATAATATCATTATTATCTTCCTTCATTCGTTCATTCCTTCTTTCATTACCTTACTTGCGCATCGGACATCATCCCAACCAATACCATGTGCTACACCCCGGTTAGTCGTAGCTACCGGCCGAAGTCAACGAATGACAGCTAAACGTATGCCGCGGTACTAGGAGTAACCGTCAGTCTTAGCTACTGGGCCGAAGTCAACGAATGACAGCTAAACGTATGCCACAGTACTAGGGGTGAGCGTAGAGGTTCTACATTTGGGGTCAATCACCAAGAGGGACCCCGTATCCGATGTGTGCAAGACGTTCATTCGTTCATCATGTTCCTCTTCCTTTATCTTTCACTTTACGTTACATAATACTTCGTTCATTCATCATAACAAGTAAAGCCACAGGAAAGATATTATACATCGCATAAGGAACATAAACATGCATCAACATCACATCATACATGGCAACATCATACATACATAAAGTGCAACATCATCATCACCTCATCATGCCCAACATGCTTCTAAGACCTCGATCGTCATCTTAAAAACTCTTATGGGAACCTTTACATCAACACTTACATCTGCACTTTCCCCCGAAAGTCAGAAGTCAATCTACACCTTCCTCGGTTCAACAGCCCTATTCGGGCGTATGGACACCCTTCAGTCGCATGGCCTCCATGCGACTGAACATCATGCGATTGAACTAATACGGATGAACACCTATGCGAATGAACATCCAGTCGTGCGAATGGACCCTGCGTCGCATGACCCCCATGCGACTGGCCCTCCAGTCGTGCGAATGAACCCCATCGTGCAATGACCCTCATGGCACCCCCATGCGACTGGCCCTCCAGTCGTGCGAATAACCCCAATCGTGCGAATGGACCCCAATCGCACCTAATCGGCCGTATGGCCTCCATTCGGCCTCCAGTCGGTCGCCTAGCCCTAACTGATGCAGAATGCAGTTCAACCCGACTGCAGCCGAGGGTTTTCGGCCCCCAAACTCATCTAAACCCATTTTAAGCCTAAATCGACCATCCTAAACCTTAGGGATGCATACCATAACATCATTCAAGCACAACCAAGCAAGAAATCAAGTCACAATCGCGTCATACAATACATACACATACACAAACGGTCAACTTCCACATACGAAAAACTCGATTTCAGATGTTTTCCAGCCCCAAATCGTTTGAAAACAAGTAAAAGAGGGGTCCTAGAACTCACCTAAACGAGCACAATGACAAGAGCTTCGATTCGGCTTGCTTCACGACGATTTTGGCGACCCGAATCGACCCGAACCAACACTTTTCCTCTTTTTCCTCTTCTTTCTCTCTTCTCTCTTTCTGACTGAAATGTGAGTGTGGGGAGAGTGGGCTGCCCTCTCCCTACATAGTCACCACATTTCCCACTTTTCTTCGTTGGCGGTTTGGTCCCTCGACTTTTGGACTTTATTTTCTTTTCTTTCTTCACCGGCTTCAAAATAATAATATTCGGGTGTTACAAGTCCACCCCCCTTAAATAGGTTTCGTCCCCGAAACCTGTTATTCGTCGAACAAACGTGGATAATGCTGTCTCATTTCTTCTTCAGTCTCCCACGTTGACTCGGATCCCTTCCTGTGCTTCCACTGTACACGCACAAGAGGAACCACTTTATTCCTTAGCCTCTTTTCTTTACGATCGATGATTGCCACTGGTTGCTCCACATAATTGAGCCTTTCATCTATTCAATGTCTTCCAATGGAACAATCATGTCTTCATCAGCTATACACTTTCTCAGATGAGATACATGGAATGTCGAGTGAATCCCACTTAACTCATCTGGCAACTCCAATCTATAGGCCACCTCCCCTACTCGAGCAATGATTCGGAAAGGGCCTATATATCTTGGGCTCAACTTGCCCCGCTTTCTGAATCTGATAATACCCTTCCAAGGTGAGACCTTCACATAACCCGGTCACCCACCTGGAACTCAATTGGCCTACGTCGCTTATCGGCATACGACTTCTGTCTATCCTTTGCTGCCTTCATGAAGGCTTTAATCTTTTCAAGCTTCTCTGTCGTAGCCTCGATTACCTCGACGCTCCCCAATTCCTTCTGACCAATATCACCCCAACAAACGGTGTTCTGCATCTCCTACCGTATAGCATCTCATATGGTGGCATACCAATACTGGCATGATAGCTGTTGTTGTATGAGAATTCAGCTAACGGTAAGTGGTCATCCCAACTTCCACCAAAATCGATCACACATGCCCGGAGCATGTCTTCCAGTGTCTGAATGGTCCTTTCTGACTGACCATCAGTCTGGGGATGATAAGCCGTGCTAATATGTAACCTCGTCCCCATAGCGTCGTGGAATTTCTTCCAAAATTTAGATGTAAACCGAGTGTCACGATCAGACACAATAGACACCGGCACACCATGACGAGCTACAATTTCCTTGATGAACAGATCAGCCAACCTCTCAGATGAATACGTCTCGCGGATCGGTAGAAAATGAGCGCTCTTCGTCAGACGATCAACTATCACCCATATGGCATCATACCCTTTCGGGGTACGTGGCAGCTTCGTAATGAAGTCCATGGTGATGTGCTCCCATTTCCATTCCGGTATATCCAAAGGTTGTATCTTCCCATACGGCTTTTGATGCTCTGCCTTCACCTGTAAGCAAGTAAGGCACTTACTCACATACTCCACCACGTCACGCTTCATACCCGGCCACCAATAATCTTTCTTCATGTCATGGTACATTTTCGTGGCACCAGGATGAATGGAGTATCGAGTCTTGTGGGCTTCATCCATTATCTTCCCCGTAGATCCCCAAAACGAGGAATCCACACACGACCGAATCGAGTTCTAACACCGAGTGTGTTTTCACCCAATTCCCCAACCAGACCTCTCATTCTTTCCGAGTTAAGGTGATCTTCTTTCAATGCCTCATCTTGAAACTCCTTAACTTGCTTCATCACATCGGAGGTCATGATTAATTGATAAGCTTTCACCCGAATCGGTTCGGGCCTTTCCTTTCGGCTAAGGGCATCCGCCACCACATTAGCTTTGCCTGGATGGTAATGGATCTCGCAATCATAATCCTTTATAAGTTCCAACCATCTCCTCTGCCTCATGTTCAGATCCTTTTGCTCGAAGAAGTACTTCAAGCTCTTATGATCGGTGAATATGGTGCACTTCGTCCCGTAGAGATAGTGCCTCCAGATTTCAATGCAAAGACCACGGCTGCTAGCTCCAAGTCATGAGTAGGATAATGACCTCATGAACCTTTAACTGTCGAGATGCATAGGCTATAACCTTCCCTCTCTGCATTAACACACACCCCAACCCTGAGTAGGAAGCATCAGAATAAACCACCAATCTTCGCTTCCATCGGGTAATGACAGAACAGGAGCTTGAGTCAGTCTTGCTTTCAGCTCTTCGAACGCCTTCTCTTGAGCTTGACCCCATACAAACTTCACATCCTTTCGGGTCAACTTAGTTAGTGGAGAAGCAATCTTAGAGAAGTCTTGGATGAATCTTCTATAGTAGCCCGCCAAGCCCAAGAAACTACGGATCTCGGATGGCGTCTTTGGTGACTTCCATTGCATAACCGCCTCCACCTTCGCCGGGTCAACCATAATCCCGTCAGGATTCACCACATGACCCAAAAACTGAACTTCGCGCAACCAGAACGCGCACTTGGAGAATTTAGCATACAATTTCTCCCTTCTCAACGTCTCTAGAACCTCTCGAATGTGACCGGCATGCTCAATCTCGCTCTTCGAATAAATCAGGATATCATCAATAAACACAATCACTGATTTATCCAACATAGGCCGACACACACGGTTCATCAGATCCATAAAAGCAGCTGGCGCGTTGGTCAAACCAAAGGACATGACAAGAACTCGTAATGACCATAGCGCGTACGGAAAGCTGTTTTAGGGATATCTTGCTCCTTCACCTTCAACTGATGATAACCAGATCGAAGATCTATCCTCGAGAACCAACTAGCACCCTGAAGCTGATCGAACAAATCATCTATCCTCGGTAAGGGGTAGCGGTTCTTCACTGTCAACTTGTTCAGTTCGCGGTAGTCAATGCACATCCTCATACTACCATCCTTCTTCTTTACAAATAGGACCGGAGCACCCCAAGGAGAGATACTCGGTCTAATGAACCCTTATCAAGCAGCTCTCGCAACTGCTCCATCAACTCTTTCATCTCGGTTGGAGCCAACCGATATGGTGCCTTGGCAACAGGTTGGGCACCCGTATCAGATCAATCTGAAATTCAATCTCTCTCAGGTGGCACTCCTGATAAGTCTTCTGGGAACACGTCTGGAAAGTCACACACAACTGGTACATCAGCTAGTTGTGGTGTGGGTGTATCCACATCCTTTACATAAGCCAAGTAGGCGCTACATCCACGCCTCATACACTTTCCCGCCACCGCCATTGAGATCACCTTCGGAATCGTAGTAACCCGATCACCATAAACCGTTACCAAACTTCCGTCAGGCGCTGTCAACCGAACCATCTTCTTGCGACACACAATGTTCGCCTCGAAATCCGCCAACCAATCCATCCCAAGAACCAAATCGAAACCACCCAAGGTCATCACAAACGGTCTAACAGGAAACTTGTGACCCTCAAGTTCCACATCACAATTCTCTATCATCTCAGAAATCCTGGTAGACTTACCTATGGCAGTTTCTACATCAAAGGGCGCATCAACACGTCTACTACTAACAGGCAGCTTAGCACAGAAAGCAGCAGAAATAAAACTCTTACTAGCACCCGAATCAAATAACACAGAAGCTAAAGTCTGGTTCACTAGAAACGTACCGGACACAACGTCAGGGTCCGTCCTAGCCTCCTCCTGTGTCATGGTGAACGCCCTGGCGCTCGCCCTCGGCCCATCACTTCCCGTCTTCTTCACCCCTGAACCCTCAGTCCTCGACTTCTTACAATCTCTGCTCATATGACCAGTTTCCCCACAGTTAAAACTTTGCTCGACATGCAATCCTTCGCCATATGCCCTGTCTTCCCCACTTGAAGCACAAGTTTGACCCAAACCTACATTCCCCGCTGTGCTCCCTTCCACACTTGCCACACCTTTTCGACCCCCACTTGATGTGACCACACGGCGTTCATCCACCCGTGCCTTTTTGTTACCCATCGGGGCATCACCCCGACCAAACCGTTTCCCGTTCCAGTTCCGATCACCACCACCCTTCTTACTTGCTTCAGTCACCACCACCTCCCGCTCATCATACAGCCTCCCTGCCAATCAACCGCCGACCTAAACGTGCTTGGCCGGGCGGCGATCATATGCCGACGAACATCCACCGGTAAACCCTGAATGTACCTCTTGATTTTCCGAGACAGAGGCGTCACCTGATCAGGCACAAGCCGTGCCATTTCATTAAACTTGGTGGTATACTGCTGGTGTGTCATGGTTCCAGCCTCCAACTGTAAAAACTCCCTTTCCAACTTATCCATTTCCCGATGAGGACAAAATTCCTCAATCACCAACCTCTTCTCAGCTCAGGCCATTTCATTCCCAATGGCCCTACTACCCTCAGCTTGGACAATGTTGTCCCACCACACAGAGCTGAATCCACAAAAGAGTGGGTAGCAAACTTCACCTTTTGGTCCTCTCGACACTCGCTGATATCGAGAACAGCTTCCATTTCCCTCACCCACCGGTGAGCGGCTGCAGCGGTGCCGTTTCCATCAAAAGTAGGGGGCTTGCATCTCATAAAGCCCCCATAATTACATCCTCGTGCCGTTTCACACAGGCTCTTCCTCCTCCTCATCATCATCAGATAGAACCGTTTCCGGCTCTGGTTGTTCCCGTTCCCCAGAGGATCTGTTTCTTTCTTTCTTTCCCCTTCTCGTACAGCCTTAATAACTTCAGTCACCACAGACGGTAAGATTGTCTGCATGACCTGATGTACTTCTTCTACAACAGCCTCTTTACTGAGGCTCTCAGATTGGCGCTTTCGTCGCCACCCTCCGGATGAGGGGTCTCTGGTTCTTCATGAACCACCCTCTCAACTCTGGGTCTCCCTCTCTTGGTCGCGGTTCAACACCGTGACCTCCACCCCTAGAAGCTTTCGAAGATCTACCTCCGGCCATCACACGCACACTGAAAGATTCAAACACCAACACGGTCATTCAAGGAAACAACTCAGTTTATGTCAAGTATAGTAAGTCCCTAATTACAGTGGCCAGTTGTGATTAGCCACTTACTTTACTCTTCATACCCCAAGTATTACCTGTCCTGACTACATCAGTATTTAAACCTACATAACACATAACACACACCATGCGCACATAAAACCGGTTAACTTTACGAAAATACCTGATGGCACGCAGCTACTCAGATTGGCATCCCATTCCCTTTCCGTCCCATTCTCAGTTTAAGATTAGGTTTATTTTGAAAATTTACCCATTTCACTTAAACTTTGGCTCTGATACCAACTTGTAAGGCCCCGTTCCCGGGACGCTTACAGCTGGGTTCTCATCGCACATAAAACATATAATTACATTGTATTTAATAAATCGCAGCGGAAAACTAAAACAAACTTTCATTTCCATGTAAATGCTTTTGCAAACTAATACAACATTCATTACAAAATAGTTTGTTCGCATTACAATGCAAAAACATTAATCAAAAGAATGCCATCCCAAAAGAGCTGAGTAGTCGCCCGTGCCATCCTCAGCAATCATTACCTGCCAACTGGAAACACATCAAAGTCAGCGTTGCTGAGTGAGTTCTAGTTTTATAATAAAACATACTTTACTTTCATATAAAACCGTTCGTTACTTTTACATGATCACACATCATCGTACGTACATAGATAATATCATTATTATCTTCCTTCATTCGTTCATTCCTTCTTTCATTACCTTACTTGCGCATCGGACATCATCCCGAACCAATACCATGTGCTACACCCCGGTTAGTCGTAGCTACCGGGCCGAAGTCAACGAATGACAGCTAAACGTATGCCGCGGTACTAGGAGTAACCGTCAGTCTTAGCTACTGGGCCGAAGTCAACGAATGACAGCTAAACGTATGCCACAGTACTAGGGGTGAGCGGTAGAGGTCTACATTTGGGGTCAATCACCAAGAGGGACCCCGTATCCGATGTGTGCAAGACGTTTCATTCGTTCATCATGTTCCTCTTCTTTATCTTTCACTTTACGTTACATAATACTTCGTTCATTCATCATAACAGTAAAGCCACAGGAAAGATTTATACATCACATAAGGAACATAAACATGCATCAACATCACATCATACATGGCAACATCATACATACATAAAGTGCAACATCATCACCCTCATCATGCCCAACATGCTTCTAAGACCTCGATCGTCATCTTAAAAACTCTTATGGGAACCTTTACATCAACACTTACATCTGCACTTTCCCCCGAAAGTCAGAAGTCAATCTACACCTTCCTCGGGTTCAACAGCCCTATTCGGCGTATGGACACCCTTCAGTCGCATGCCTCCATGCGACTGAACATCATGCGATTGAACTAATACGGATGAACACCTATGCGAATGAACATCCAGTCGTGCGAATGGACAAGTCGGATGACCTATGCGACTGGACCTCCAGTCGTGCGAATGAACCCCAATCGTGCGAAGGACCCTCAGTCGCATGACCCCCATGCGACTGGCCTCCAGTCGTGCGAATGAACCCCATCGTGCGAATGGACCCCAATCGCACCCTAATCGGCCGTATGGCCTCCATTCGGCCTCCAGTCGGTCGCCTAGCCCTAACTGATGCAGAGTGCAGTTCAACCCGACTGCAGCCGAGGGTTTTCGGCCCCCAAACTCATCTAAACCCATTTTAAGCCTAAATCGACCATCCTAAACCTTAGGGATGCATACCATAACATCATTCAAGCACAACCAAGCAAGAAATCAAGTCCAATCGCGTCATACATACACACAATACACAAACGGGTCAACTTACACAACATACGAAAAACTCGATTTCAGATGTTTTCCAGCCCCAAATCGTTTGAAAACAAGTAAAAGAGGGGTCCTAGAACTCACCTAAACGAGCACAATGACAAGAGCTTCGACTCGGCTTGCTTCACGACGATTTTGGCGACCCGAATCGACCCGAACCAACACTTTTCCCTCTTTTTTCCCTTCTTTCTCTCTTCTCCCTTTTCTATGTGAGCTGAAATGTGAGTGTGGGAGAGTGGGCTGCCCTCTCCCTACATATATCACCACATTTCCCAACTTTTCTTCGTTGGCGGTTTGGTCCCTCGACTTTTGGACTTTATTTTCTTTTCTTTCTTCACCGGCTTCAAAATAATAAATATCCGGGTGTTACAAGCCACTACTCCGAACTTTGAAAGGATTGATGGAGGACCAGTTGCTTTTGGAGGAGATGAAGTGTTACATTTTTGAAGGGCAAGGTCACAATGGTAAGCTCAGCATTTGAAAAAGTAAACTTTGTGTAAGGAGCTTGGATACAATCTCTGATGTATGTTTTTAATTTTGTGATCAGAGTCATAACATGCTCTTTACTGAGCATGAGTGCATTGTTCTTAACCTGGTGTGGTCATTCCTCATGAGCATATCCTGCTTAGAGCCCCCGGAAGGAAACATGTTCAAATGATTTGCAAGAAACCTCTCCCTCCGGAGAAATTTCATGCTTTCTATCTAAAGCCAATAGTGATGAGTCTTTCCTATGGCAAAAAATGTGCCATGTAAACTTTAAGAACATGAATAATTATTAAGCATGATTGGGTACTGGAATGCCAAAGAATGAGTTTACAAGCGATGATCACTGTGTTGCATGTCTGAAAGGGAAGCACATAAGGTATCTCATAAGGCTAAGGAAATGAAATCCATCACTACACCCCTACACTTGTTTACATATGGATCTCTTTGGCCCCACCAGTGTAATGAGTTTAGGAAGGACCTTATACTGTCTAGTGATCACAGATGTTTTACAAGATTCACTTTGGTCTTCTTCCTTAGAACTAAGGATGAAACTCTTGAGATTCTAAAGAATTTCATCTTAAAGATTGAGAATCAGTCTGATCACAAGTCAAAATCATAAGATGTGATCAAGGAACAGAATTCAAGAACCAAATCCTTGATACATTTTGTGATGAAAAGGGTATTTCAAGGCAATTTGTGCCCCCAGGACTCCTCAGCAAAATGGTGTTGCTGAGAGGAAAACAGGACACTGATTGAAGCTGCAAGACCATGTTGTCTGACTCTAACTGCCCATCACCTTCTGGGCAGAGGCAGTCAACACTGCCTGCTATGTTAAATAGAGTTTTAGTAGTTAAGACTCATGGCAAGACTCCTTATGAACTTTGGCACAAGAGAAACCTTTTATTGGTTTCTCAAGTCATTTGGATGTCCTTGCACCATCTTGAATACCAAAGATCAAATTGCCAAGTTTGCTTAGAAATCAGATGATGGACACTTATTGGATATTCTTCCCAAGCTAAGGCTTATAGAGTGTACAATCTCAGAACTAGAATAGTTGAGGAGTCAACCAATGTGACCTTCAATGAACACACACATGTGTTGCTGGTTCTGGTCCAGATTGGCTATTTGATCTTGATTTGTTACCAACTCTTTTAACAAATCTTGTGAGAATGTTTCAGGATCTGCAGAAAATTTAAATACAGGTAATCCTGACCCAAGATTTGATCTAGGAAGATCTTCAAGTCATACATCTTCAGCTCCAGTTGGAACTACTTCTGCAAATGAGTTTCTATCAGCACAACAATGACAAATTCAGCTGATACATGGTATGCCTTCAAATTCCAGCTCAGAGGCTCTACAACCAGATAAGAACACCTCAACTGTGGAAGACAACAATGGTGATGGTGATAGTGATCAAGAGTTTCTTGATGCCACTAACCACACCATAGATGAGAACATCAATGATGACACACATGCTTGGATCAAGTTTCACTTGAAAAATGTGTTGATGTGTGGGAGAAACATCTATGCCAGATCTAAAATTTTCTAATTTAGATCTTTCTCAACAACTTGCTGTGATTCTTTAGCTTAGGATTCACAAGTCTCATCCTACCACAAACATCATTGGAGATGTTGTCTCCGGGGTAAAGACAAGAGTACAAACCCATAAAGCAAATGTTTGTCTTCACTCTTGTTTTCTATCTCAGATAGAGCCAAAGAAAGTTGAGGAGGCTCTAAAGGATGGAAGTTGGGTTGAAGCTATGCAACAAGAGCTGCTTCAATTCAAAAGGCAGAAAGTTTGGAACCTTTGTCCTCTTCCTTTTGGGAAGACTACCATAGGAACCAAATGGGAGGAACAAGAAAGATGATAGAGGCATTATCATCAAAAACAAGCTAGACTGGTTGTTCAAGGTACACATAAGAAGAAGGGATTGACTACACTGATGTCTTTGCTCCAGTGGCAAGATTAGAAGCTGTTAGGATATTTCTGGCATTTGCTGCATCCAAGAACTTCAAGGTCTTCAACTTGATGTGAAATGTGCCTTTTTTATGGAGTGATATATGAAGAGGTTTATGTTAAACAACCACCTGTTTCTAGATCCTGATCATCCTGATTATGTCTGCAAGCTTGATAAGCTCTCTATGGGTTACATCAGGCACCCAGGAAGTGGTATGAAACACTGTCTGAGTATCTCTGTAAACATGGATACAGGAGAGGTACTATAGATGGAACTCTCTTCATCAAAGGACAAGGAAAAGACATATGCTAGTTCAAGTATATGTGGATGACATCATCTTTGGTTCAACTAATCCAAAGCTCTGCAAAGACTTTGAGAAGCTGATGAAAGACAGATTTGAAATGAGTGCCATAGGGAACTCAATTTCTTTCTGGGAATTCAAGTGAAGCAAGTTGAAGATGGCATCTTCATAAGTCAGTCAAAGTATGTTCAAGACATACTCAAAAGATTCAATATGATTGACTGTAAGATTGCTAAGACACCCATAGCCAGAAACCACTCCTTGGTCCTGATCTTGAGGGGAGTGTATAGATGAACACTTATACAGGGCTATGATTGGTTTGCTTATGTATCTTACTGCTAGCAGGCCTGATATCATGTTTGCTACATGCATCTGTGCAAGATATCAAGCCAACCCTAAGATGTCTCACCTTATCACTATCAAAAGGATTCTAAGATACCTCAAAGGTGCATCAACACTTGGTCTATGGTATCCCAAGAATTCTGACTTTAATCTATATGCTTATACAGATAGTGATTATGGTGGTTGCAATATGACCGCAAAGTCTACATCTGGGGATGTCAATTTCTGGTGGAAGGGTTGTCTCATGGCAATGCAAGAAGCAATCCTGTGTCTTTGCATCAACTGCTGAAGCTGAATACATTGCCGCCTAGCTGCTGTGCTCAAGTGCTTTGGATTCAGAATCAAATGCTAGACTATGGGTTAAATTTCAAAGAGACTCCAATCCACATACACAAAAACAGTGCTATCTCAATTACAGAGAATCCTGTGCAGCACTCAAGGAAAAAGCACATCAATATCAGGTATCATCTAATAAGAGATAATTATGAAAAGGGATTAATTAAACTAGTCAAGGTTCACATAGATGAACAATATGCTGGTTTGTTTACAAAGGCCTTTGATGAACAAAGATTTAGATATCTAATATCAGCTATTGGGATGCTCAACCTTGAGTAAATTTTTCTTAAAACTAATTCTTATTATTTCTTAAAAAATGTGTTTCTAAGTTGTCTAGTCTATCATCTTCATAAGTTCATGTTTTCCTTGGATTGGAAGACTTTCCTTAGATTAATTGATGATATTTTACTTCGGAAGTTATGCATTTTAACTTCGGAAGAAAATCACCTTCAAAATATTAACTGTCAAAAAAATTTACCTTCGAAAGAAATTCCAATTTTATCTTCCGAAGCTTAATAGTTTTCTTAGACACTTACTTATTTTCAAGGACCTTTTCCTTCCGAAGAAAAAATTAACTCTCGGAAGCGTTGTTGATCTCTATACAAAGCACTTAAGTCTTAATTTTTTCTTCCGAAGCAAAATCATCAAATACTCTCAGGAAATTCTTCCGAAGTCATTTTAGCTTCGGAAGCTTTTTCATTAAAACTTCCGAAGATAATTTACCTTCGGAAGCTTTTTGATTTCCAAGAAAACTACTTTTTGAGCAAAAAGTAAACTACTTTTTCAGAGGTGGGACCGACATCCGGATTTCAAAGTTTATCATCTTTCATTAAACTTTATCTGAAATCCCTCTCTCTCATATAAACCCAATGGTTTCCCCCTCTTCTATCATCTGCTCTTCCTCCAAACCTAAAGCCCAAATTTTCTCTCTAAAATTTCTTTCTTTCTTTCTTCTTCATCTCTGAGTTACCTCACAATGGCTAACCTTGCTCACAGAAATGATCCCAACTTCACCATGCAGCTACACAGACAACACAATCAAGTTGCTCTGTTATGCTTTGAGAAGATCTTCATTTCTCAGAGGGTTTCCGTTTCTTGTCTCGTCTCACTACTTCACCTCCCTAACCATTGATCCTCCACTCTATGAGGATCAGTTGCTTGAATTCTGGAAGACTTGCCAAGAGGTCATTATGGACGGGGAGAAGGCACTGTCTACCACAGTACAGGGGAGAACAATCTTCATCACTCCGGCCATCATCAACCGACATCTTCAGCTGGATGATGATGAAGGTGAAGTGTTCTTCCCAAAGGAAGCTGTAAATCATTCCTTTGAGCAGATGGGGTACGGGGGAGATTTCTCTGTAAAGACCTTCAGGAAAGGGAAGGTCTCATCCAAATGGAGATTCCTGCTCCATGTGGTCATTCACAGCTTATCAAACAAGCATGGTGGATGGGACCAGATTCTTGAAGATCTCTCCTTCATAGTCCATGGAATGGTTCAGGGGTCAAATTCAGGTACTCTCAATTTGTTTATACAAATTTGCTTGCTAATTTAGACTCTTTAGAGTACTACATGTTTCCTAGATATGTCCAGTACATTCTTAATTGTGAACTGGGCTCACAGTTAAGGGAAGCAGGTAACACTCTTAAATGGGATAGATGAAGCCCGACATCTTTAAAATACTGAGAAAGTCCACTATTGGATCTCTGGGGTAGAAACAGTCCTAGTCCCAAAAATGTTAGAGCTCATTGCTCAAGGTGACAACCTAGCAGTACAAGCTAGTGTTGAACCCACACCTGCTGCTTTCCAACCACCAACACAGCCTCAAATATCTATCACCTACCAAAGAAAATCCAAACAAACCCCTGCTCAGACTATTCAGTCTGTGGAGGCTCCCATATACTCACCCATACAGGAAGAAGTGGATACTGGAGCTCCTACTTCTCCTGAGGAGCAGACCACTCCCATCTTTTCAAGAATTGTTAGGACCTGGTATTTGACCGAAATACCTAGAGATTAACGTGTAAACCAGATCAAATAGTGCCGAATCCTATTTGATTGGCGATCCAATCAGTGAGAACACCCGAAGAATCAATCGAGGATTGAAACTAACGTTAGAAATCGATTGAATCGATCTAAGGTGTTCTATGAACTTGGAGAACGAGTTGGAAGGTTTCTGGATGGCTAGGGTTCGTCTGGAATCGTAATTGATCGAGTCTCCCCAATTTTTCACGAATTGAGTTGTATTTATAGGTGGTATTATTCAATCGTGCGACTGAACCATTAGTCTGGTTCAGTCGTGCGATTGAACCATGCGGTTGATTCATTCGTACGACTGAGTGTTCAGTCGTGCGACTGAGCCAATCTTATATTACAATCGTGCGATTGATCCAGTCTCCTGGTTCAGTCATGCGACTGAGTCAATCGTGTGAAGTTATTCATGCGTATGATTCATTCGCATGAGCCATTCGCATGAGAACTTCATTAAGTTAAGTTTGAAGTTTTAATTAATGTTTTAATTTATATAACTTAATGTGCAACCATTCAATAATCATAAACCAAATCAATTCAGTCACGACTCATTAATGAACTATTAAACGTTATAACTAACAGACTATCAATATCATTTCATTAATCATACCAAACAAGATCTATTACATCACATATCATGATCTAGGGACAAACATGTATCAACAAACTCCCCCTTGGACCTAGATCTCTCTAATGTCTTGTTTTCTTCATTACCTCCTCATATTTCTTGTACTTGTCCTCTTGTGTGACTCCCGTGTGAATATCAAACGCGAAGCAAAGTCGTATAACGTTTTGGAACTGGAGGGCTTGTACAATGTCTTGTGTGTCATAGAACAGTGGCCACTTGTATAATGTATAGACATCATTAGCAGACAAGTTGGTTAGCCACATTGGGTCGAATACCTTGATGGTATCCATTTGGCCCTCTTTATCCAGAACTATGACAGCTTCAGCAGTTCTCCAATCATAGTACCACCATTTGAAGTGTGGAGTGAAGTCCTGTGCATTTCCCTGAGAGGAATTCTCGACATAGTGCGCAGAGGACTCCACTTCAACACAATCTTTGGTTTTCCAGTAATGGCATCCATCTCAGACCTTCTAATATACCTTGTAGGTTGTTGAGGTCTGAAGTTAATCCACCTGGTGTGGTACTCTTTCTTTAGGGCTACCTCAAACCAGCCTGGCATCTTTCTCGGGTCAGCATACAACAGCTTCAATTTGGCCAGCTGGTTGAGTTCAAAACCTGGTAGAGTCTTTAGATCATGTGGAAATCTAAAGTACTCTATGCCCTTCTCCCTCTTAACGGCATAAACGTTAAGATCATCAAAATATGCCCATGCTATAATCCTGCCTGACACCGTAAGATGTTTCTTGACGCTGTAGAACTTGGTGTAGGCATCCCTCTTCGGTGCAGCACGTTGGGCTCTAACTTCTTTAAAACATTCAGCCCACTCAGCCTTTCGAATGTCTACGTCGTCATTTGAGGCTTGGGCGGTTCCTTCGGTCTTTCCTGTTTCCTGCTCCATCTTGTCTAGTACCTCAAACATATCACTGACTAGGGACTCACCCAGATTGGGGACCACATTACCCTCGTTGTCAGCGTACTGAGGGTACTCTTCAGCAGCAATATCTTCAACCTCAACTTCATCAACGTCATGTAGTTCGTCGTCACTGGTTGAATCAACTGTTGGAGCATCCTTGACAATTTCATCAGGATTGAGTCTGAACATCTCTGCCAATTGCTCGTTAGATAGGTCGTGAATTATTTCACCTTCTTCATGAGTATAACTCACTGACCTTCTGACAATCCCTTGCAGATCAAGAATCATTGTGAGTTGAGACTTGACCTGTTGAAGGGGAGCAATATCAAACTCATCTCTGTTGTACGTTGGATCTGTTTGATTTACACATTTCACACTCAAATCATTAGTAATTTATCAAACAAAATGCATTAACTTAATATAAACATTTTGTACATGGTTTTTCAATACAAAATACAAAAGTAAATAAATACATAAACATCCACTATTTACTTTTATCCTGAATGCTAGACTCTTCACGTGAAGGTGCAAAAGCAGAAGCTGACTGATCTTGTCTGTTCTTTGTTCTCTTCTCTTTCCCTGGAGCTGAGACAGATTCAGCTGCTTCTCTTCTTCAGTGTCTTCATCTTCACACCATTCTTCGGTTTTCTCTTCAACAGTATCACTCTCATTATCATCATCGTCTTCATCATCTTCATTATATCATCATTTCGTCCCCATCCCTTATCTTTAAAGGTTCCTGCTTTGATCCTTTCAATTTTAGCAAAATGGTCCTCTTAGCTTTTTCCAACTCCTCTATATGCTTACTTGCTGCGACACTTTGAGCTCGGAGTTGGTCCATCAGAGTGCTCTGAGCAGCCAATTGCTGGGCCTGCTCCTCAATTACACGATCCTGCTCTGCAATTTTATGCGATTGTGCAGCAGTCAGGTCGATAAGCTGGCGGATCTGAGTTGTCTTTTCCTCATCAGCCGCTAGCAATCGCAACACCATTCTGTTTTAAAGCCAACAACTGTTCCTCTACCCCGATTAGAGGTAGAGGGATCTATAGGTGTGTGAGCGATAGGCTGAGGGCTCGGTTTGGTGGCTAGTGGTGGTGGTGGTGGTGGTGAATATCGGTTCAGGTCGGGATGATACAGTGTGTGAGTGTGGGGTGAATGATGTAGTGGGGCTGGGATCTGTCTTGTGGTGGTCGGTCTGGTGGTGGTGTCTGCGGGTTGCTATGGGGAAGTATGGTGGTGGATGGTGTGTCTGAAGAGGTGGTAGTGGTGGAGGTATGGTGGAGTGGTGGAAGTGGTGGATGTGGTAGTGATAAAGGTTACCCTACGCTTCTTCTTAGGTTTCTGCCCATGGGGTTGAGCCATCCGTTTTCTCTCGTTCCCTTCGAGGTGGATGCTCCCCTTACAATCCCACCTGAGGACCCCGGAGCATAAGTTGGGTCAGTTTCTGTATCTCCGGAGCCTCTCGGTTGTTCACCAACAACCCTTAACCCATGTTATGTGGGAACAACTTTCCTTCCCACAGTTCGGGTCAGTGGCTCCTCATCAGATTCATCCTCATCCTCCTCGTTAAGAACAAAATCTTGATGAAATCCCGCTGACTCAGTTACTTCAGCAGATTAGACAGACACAGAGGAACAGAATCAGACACAGTGCCTCTGGGTGGAATAGCATCATCCCCACTGTCATCCTCATCTGAGTCAAGAGTGGGTAGGGCTATCTGTTCCACCTCAGAGTCACTTTCCTCGTGATGCCACTTTCTCTTTTCCGGTGCAACATAGTCCTCTGTGGCAAGATGACCGAACAACCTCCTGACCGGAGGCTTCACTGGCTTTCCCCGGTATACTTTCATCCTTCCTAGGGTGGTGTCATCCATTACCTCCAATACCACCGAATCCTCCTGTTCTTTTGGCAGGAAGGAAGCTTCTGATCTATTAGCATTTGCATAAACCGTGGGTACATACAGAAGGCTTCGTTTCCTTTCCCCTCGATGTTCTCCACCAGATAGGTGAAGATCATCTTAGAGAAGCTGAACGGATGGTTCAGCACCAACGCAACGTATGCGTTTTGCATCTGATCCGACGGCTCATCAAACCCACCTTTCTTGAAGCCATGCACTTGAGCAGCACGTGTGCAAGGTACTTAAACTGAGGACAGAGGTTACTCTTGTTGAGTACCCCTGAATTGATGTCCCCAGAGTATTTGGCTCTGAGAAAACATCCTCTGACAGTGAGGGGGTGTAGACGGGTTGGGCAGTCACCGTCATCCCCCAATTGAAGTACAATCCTTAAGTCTTCCTCAGAAACTGTAATATCCTCGCCAAATATGGAACTTCTTATGCAGTGAGGATCCGATGATCTATCAACTGTAGCGCCTTCCCAGAAGCTTGTTGAATGGATCGGTATGGGGTGCAAGGGGTAGAGATGGCATGCGCAATCCGTGATCTCAATAGAAACGTGATAATGCCAGAGAATTCTGCAGCATTTCTGGATGTTAAGTCCAGATGGGCACATATATTATGCTTTGTGCTCATAGTCCATCTACTCGCCATCTGTTACACAAAGATAGTAAACATTAGTACCATTTAATAAGAAAGTAATGAACCATAAGCATGAAGAACATCTTTCTGTCATGCGATTGAAGTTGTGCGACTGAGTTCAACAGTGCGATTGAACCGTGCGAAAGGGTTCAGTCGTACGATTGAATGGTGAATGGGGTTCAGTCGTGCGATTGACCCCATACGTATCTCAGTGTGTGCGATTAGGCTCCTACGCATATCCCTCATGCGGTTACCTCAGTCATGCGACTAACTTCATACGCATGGTTCAGCCATGCGTATGGGCAGTTTGAGCTCTTCAGTCGTGCGACTGAAGTTCATCATGCTGTCCATCGCATGAAGACCTGGTGCGATTCACATTTTCAGTTTCACCAATTTTTGTTTTAAACCTCTATACCTAGTTCATTTGAGTCGCCATCTCGTCACTAATGACCTAGTAAACTTAATTTTAACATTTAGCTTAGTTTATGTAGATTATTAGGGCATTTTTCAATCCGTTCAAAGTTTCATTCGAATAACCCAAATTGGACTCAAAATCTTCTGATTTCTACAAGATTGAACTACAATGTACCTTTATTCTTGTCAATCGAAAGTCAGAAGATGAATTGCAGTGTGAAAAACTATCTCTAGAGATTTTGGCAGAGTAACGGTAAAGAGAGTGATTTGGGGGCGATTGGGAGTGATGAGTGAGATGCGATCGACTGAGGCCCTTTAAATACTGACCCTAATTTCAATCGGCCGACTGGCCTCATTCGCACAGTTCATTCGGCGACTGAGGTTCAGTCGGGCGATTGGTCCAGTCTGTCGCTTTCAATCGGCCGACTGAGTCTCAGTCGGTCGACTGACTCATTCGGTCTCCTTCATTCGCCTCTTTAGTTGACTGACTGAGCCTCAGTCGGTCTACTGTTTCATTCTCCCCCTTCTATTCGGTCGAATGGATCATTTTCATGTCCATTTGGCCGATTGGAAGCCATTCGCATTGTTAGTCGATAACCATGATCCACTCGTGCGAATGGGTCACACTTAGTGAGTTTACAGTCATTTTGAACATTTTAACCTTTTGAAATAGACATTATAAACTCTTAACCAATTCAGTCACTTCAGATGTGACCTTTTAAAATTTGAAAACCATGTGGCCATCTCAGACATGACCCTTTTTAGGTAAGTTAATTCCCTTCTGATTTCCCTGATGTAGTCAGACAGACACACAAATAAAAGATAACATAGAAACTTAAACTAACTACACAAATAAAGTTTATTTTTGGACTTTTTGTGAGAGATAAAACCCTAAGATGGAAATCTACGGGATTTGGTTTGGGAGTAGACAACTTCAACTTAGATTGATCATATCTGGACCAATTCAATTTTGGAATCATACAGGAACATCAAATCATTCGGGACTTGTTCTTAAACTTTTTGATGCTTAAGATTCTCGATGTTCATCCAGAGTCGTTAGCAACTTAAGGAAATCATACTGAAACTCTTAGATTTTCACATTGATTTGAACTTGAGAATGTAGCCACTAAGATTGCCAGTATGTTTGTCCACTTAAATCCATACACAGACTTTTGACGCAGACTGGTGACTGATTTAGGTTTAATTATTTCAGCTAACATTTGTGGATCACACTTATATGGTAATCAACATTCCTCAGAGGTTTTTGAGCGGTCTACGGGTATTATTATAAGAAGAGACTATTCTTAGAGCTTTCAAAGAGAAGCCTGTCCTCAGGTCAGTGCGAGAGGCGGCAAACAACAATGAATTCTAGAATATCTAGGTTATGCTTATCCTCAGGTCAATGCCATCGCACAACAGAGAGGCACACAACCTATCCCTTGTTAGAGCAGCTTTTTATTTGACACAATATGCACCAACAACATAAGTCATTAGCTTATTGCATTTGTCTTTCATTTTTTTCTTGCTTTGCTCTAATTATGGTCATCCGCACACTTTTGTGGCATTTAAATGCTCATTACCCCTTATTGGAATATATTTGATTGTGTTAACCAGTGATAAGATGGAAGCCCACAGTCAGTTGAACAACTTAGTTTGATCTTGAGATCACCAATCAGGTCTAATTGTCTATCGTGTTGAATCTACCAACATATCATTTGTGGTCTAGCAGCCTCTAAGTCTACTTTCTTTGTGTCACCTTAGGAGTTGCCAGTTTTCTATCATCTTCCCTTTTATATTGCTTAGACTACACAGACTTATACTTTGAACTTTTGCATCTTTTCAAAACTTAAAATTTTAAAATCCCTCTTGATTTGTTCCTGTGTACTATCATTTTCCAAAGGTATTGAATCGGTATCACAGACACAATCTACCATTTCAGCTAGTTCCCCCTTCTCCCTCATTCATTTTTTAATGTTAACTTGCTGACATATTCTCCCCCTAAAATACTAAAATCATTTCGGATTAATTATTTTTGGATTTTAATAACAGCAAAATAACATGAGTTTAAATATAATAGACAAAAAGAAAAAACAGATAACATAAAATAAACATTAACGAAACTACATCGGGCTACACATTATTCTCATCAGGAATTACCTCACTTTTCCTTTTAACGCCGTTGACCTCTAGCAAATATTGAAAACGAGGTTTATCAAAGGCTTTAGTATAGAGGTCAGCACGTTGAAAATCAGTATTAATATTAACCACATCAATTAAGTTCTTTTCAAAACAGTCTCTTATGAAGTGGTATTTAATACCGATGTGTTTGGTCTTAGGATGTTGAACCGGATTTTTGGTTACTGCAATTGCAGCAGAGTTATCAACAAAAATAGGAGTAGGTGAGAATTTTAAACCGTAATCCCGCATTTGCTGTTGAATCCAAATGATTTGTGAACAGCAACTTGCAGCAGCAACATATTCGGCTTCACAGGTTGACAATGCAACCGATGTCTGCTTCTTACACTGCCATGTAACTAATCTTCTCCCAAAGAATTGACACCCCCGCTGATGTAGACTTGTAGTTCATTTTGCAGCCTCCATAGTCCGAGTCACTATACCTGTGAGCTCAAAATCATCATCATGAGGATACCACAACCCCAGTGTGGGTGTACCCTTTAGATAGCGAAAAATCCTTTTGACCCCGATCAGATGATTGACCTTAGGTTTAGCCTGATATCTGGAACATAAACATGTAGCATACATGATATCAGGTCTTGAGGCAGTGAGATACATGAGGGATCCAATCATTCCTTGGTACATAGTGGCATCTACAAGATCTCCATTCTCATCAGGTGTTATATCATGATTCGTAGCAAGTGGAGTCCCCAGCAGCAAAGCATTCTCCATGTCAAAGCGACTGAGAATGTCTCCTACATACTTGGTCTGATGTAGAAAGATCCCATTAGGTGTTTGATCCACCTGTAACCCGAGAAAGAACTTCATCTCCCCCATAGCACTCATCTCAAACTCTTTCTTCATCACTGCTTCAAACTCTTTGCATAACTCTTCGTTCTTTGACCCGAAGATTATGTCATCAACATATATCTGTACAAGCAGTAGGTCGCCATCCTTTTCTTTAATAAACAGTGTACAGTCAATGACTCCCCTGCGAAATCCGTGTTTCACAAGATGAGTCGAGAGTTTCTCATACCAAGCTCGAGGAGCTTGATGAAGCCCATATAAAGCTTTGTCGAGCTTGTAAACTCTATCCCGATGATAAGGGTCTTCAAATCCCTCAGGTTGACTTACATAGACTGTTTCCCTGATTTCCCCATGAAGGAATGCACTCTTCACATCTAATTGGTAGACTTTAATTTTCATGTACGATGCATAGGCAAGGAAGATACGAATAGCTTCCATCCTTGCCACGGGTGCAAACACCTCATTATAGTCAATCCCCTCGACTTGGCGAAAACCTTGAACCACCAGTCGAGCTTTGTTCCTGATAATGACTCCTTGGTCATCCTTCTTGCATTTTAGTACCCATTTGGTGCCAATGACTTTAGCACCTTTAGGTCTATCAACCAGAGTCCATACACCTAACTTCTTAAACTGCAGAAGTTCTTCTTGCATGGCACTCACCCACCCTCATCATTTAGTGCTTCACTGACATATTTTGGCTCAACCTGCGAACAAAACATCGATAAGCACCATCATGAATGTAACCTTCTCCATAACTGAGGCGTAATCAGCTGAGTATAGCTGATTTCGGGTTTGTACTCCTGATCGGACATCTCCAATAACATTGTCAAGGGGATGATAGACGTTTAGTCGTGATCCTGGAGTAGTCGGCACAGTCACCTCCGAACCAAGATTGTGAACATTTTGTTCTGCATCTGAGGAAGGTGGAGTTTGGGTTCCGAAGTCGAGGGTGCATCACTTATGGATGCTTGTGGACTTTCAGGAACTGGAACCTGTTCCTCCTGACTGTGTTGGTCATCTGCTTTAGTTTCATCTTCAGAGGAGGAGTCACTGTCATCGACTACCCCTTCTGACTGAGTAGATGATTCTCCCTGTGTGCTAGATGGTGTATTTAGAATATCATACATCATCCTAGTAGCTAACTCATCATCCGAGGGAGAGAGAGGATGTTGAAGGATTTGAAGAATCCATCATATCGAAGAAGTATGCAGGTCCTTTGCCTGTAGGTGGTGTGGTATATCTCTAAACGTCGACATTACACCACACTTCTACAAGACCCGTTGAGTTATTGTAAACTCGCTTGTTCGGTATGTTGTATCCTAGAAAAATTCCTTCAACTGCCTTCTCGCTGAATTTTCCTTCTTGTGTCTTCTTCAGAAGTGTACACGGTGCGCCAAAAGGTTCAAGATACTCCAAATTCGGTTTGCGTCTTTGTAGTAGCTCATAACATGTCTTTCCGTGGCGCTTGACTATTAGGACTCGATTCAGTGTATAACACGCATTTGCCATGCCTCATTCCAGAATTGGATAGGTAGTTTCGAGTCTGCCAGCATAGTCCGTGCGTTTCTATCAAACTCCTGTTCTTTCTCTCAGCAACGCCATTCATCTGAGGTGTGTAAGCAAAAGTGAATTGATGCACAATTCCCTTTTCCTTGCAGTATGCCTCCATCCTTGATTCTTGAATTTTGTTCCGTTGTCTGAGCGTATTTGTTGAACTTTTAGCTTGTAGAGGGATTCCAGTGTGGTTACTAATTCCTTGAATGTCTCCAAAGTTTCTGATTTGGATTTCAGAAACATTACCCAAGTGAACCTTGAGTAGTCATCAGTGACCACAAAACAGTACACGTCGCCTGCAATGCTCCTGGTACTAACTGGACCAAACAGATCCATGTGAAGAAGCTCAGAGGAAGTTCTATTGAATGAACTTTCTTTTCCTTATGAGCTTCTTTGTCTGTTTGCCTTTTTTGCAAGCTACACAAAAGTCAGGAAGTTGGAAGTTCTTGACATTCACTCCTCACTAAATCCTTCTGAATCAAATGATTCATCTTCCTTTGACTAATGTGTCCCATTCTCCGATGCCAGGAGATTGAATCCTTCTCAGTAGCTTTAGATAAAAAACACTGAACCTCATGATCCGTTGTGGCAGCTGTTGACAGATCCAAGACATAAAGGTCTTATATCTTGAAGCAGTCATCAGAACTTGCTCCTCTGGGATCATATATTCTTTCTTCAGCACGTAACACTTCTGGTTATCGAAGATGACTTTAAATCCTTTATCACAGATTTGGGAAACAGACAGTAAGTTGTTCTGAAGTTGTTGAACGTAGTTCACCTTATCAAACTTAACTTTCTGATTTCCACTTCTCCCTGAGCTTGATATAGCCTCCTTTGTTTCCTGCAAAGGAAACATGCCCTCTGTTATTTGTTTGACGTTAGATAACAGGTCTCTATTTCCTGTCATGTGCCTGGATGCTCCGCTGTCTACAATCCACGTGTTAGTCTCAGCACTGTATCAAACGCCCTGCACATACAAAGTAAATGAATTAGTTTAGGTTAGGAACCCAAGCTTTGACTGTCTTGGGTTTCCCAGAGGCATCACACATCATAAACTCCACCCATTGACCCTTAGAGGGTGAGGGTAGCTCAGATTCCTTCTTTTCATCAGTATTAGACATGTAGGTGGACTTTTCTTTCCATAAGCCAGATTTGTGCAATGCCTATTTATGATAAACAGTCGTCTGGCTTACAGGTTGGACTTTAGGTTCACTAGCTCTTCTAGGTGGAGTTAAAGAGCTCCTCTTAGAAGACTTAGGTTTTGAGTCCTGAAGTTCAATCTTCTTCCTAGGTGTCTGATAGACATTACAGTAGGAAGCAATGTGTCCATATTCTCCACAGTTGTAGCACGCTCTGCTATCAACTTTATGATTAAACTTTCTCTGTGGAGAGGTACGTGACACTCTAGTAACATCAATCACTTTAGGTTTTGACTCTTGTATGTTTGATGTTTTCTCTGGTTTAACAAAATTTACTGTTTTAACCTGTTTCACTTTTGGGTTAACTTTTTAGACTTGAAGCATGTGAAGAAGTAGCATTTGAAGTCCTTTTAGGTTCTGATTTGACTCTGTTTGACCCTGACTTCAAGTTAACTTTTTCAAATTCATTTTCCAGATTAACACAAGGAAATTTACCCTTTGCCTTGAAGTGGCCTCCTTTTGTTTCTGACCAGATTCAGTAGATGTACATGAGGTGTCTGGATCAGTAACAAGAGGAGTAGTCACCACGTGATCCTTGATAGGTTATTATTTACTGGTCTAGACTTAGTGTTCATCAAGGTCTCAGGTGGTGGTGGAACCACTTTGTAGCCTAATCCCTCCCCGTTATTCCTTTCTCTCACTAAGTGTTGAACTATGTGTGATGAACTAGTCCAACTATGCAGTTTCTGTTTTAGTGAATTGACTTCTACTTTTAGAACTGCCTTTTGTTTCTTAGTGTCTTCTAGGGAGTTTAGATAGTACCTAATGTCATTTGCTTGGTTAAAAGCCACTACTTCGGTTTCCCTAAGTTGTTTAGTCAATAGGTATATTTTTTCTTTATAACTATGCTCATTTTGTTTTAGTACTCTATTAGCCTCTGTGCACAGACGTAAATCTTTTACTAAGTTATCATTATGATCTAATAACCTAGCAAATTTTTCATCTATGCTATTCCTAAAAGTATCACAATCATAACAAGCATGATTATTAAAAATTTGGTCAGTGGTACTTACCTGAGTTGGTTCAGAAGAGTTAGCCATCAGTGCAGCATCAGATGTTTTTGGTTCTGGTGATTCTGACTTTTCTTTCTCTGACGTGGAAACTTCCTCAATTGGTTTGTAACTGACCTCGGCTGCAGTTGTTTCTTCACTATGTGACATTGCTATCTCAACTGCTATATCACCTTCACTCGCAGAATCATCATCAATATCCTCAACACTGGCAATGTTAGATTCTCCTGGTGAGACAAATCTAAAACTCCAATCCTGTCCTTTATCATCATGAGCAGTTAAGGCTTTTGGATCCTTGTTTGATGAAGTAAAACTAGAGGCTTGCTTGTCTTGGCGAGTAAAGGATGAGAACGGGTTCCCATTCCCCGTCTTCTTTGGCTTGACACATTCTCTTTTGAAGTGCCCTTTTCACCACAGTTAAAGCAGGTCACTTTACTCTGTCGAAGCCAAAGGTGGTATCCTTAGTAGCAACCAAGTTCTGTCCAGTCTTTTTCACAAACTTCTTCGCCCTCCGGACAGCACTTGCTAAGGCCACATTATATCCATTCTCTCAAGCTCCATCTCATCCACCTGCTCGTAGTCCTCATCTGCCAGATGGCAGTTTCCAATCTTCCCGGCAACAAGTCCATCATATGATTGAACCACTGCTGCTAAAAGATCCATATGCTCTCGAGCTACTTCCACGGTCACATTACCGAGGTCCTCGATCTTCAGTTTGGTAGCGCTTGCTTCTGATCCAATATGATGGGTACATGATGACCCAGACGTGTCTGATCCAGAAGGAGAAGCATGTGAAGGACCTGAGGAGCTAGACACGAAAGCAGTCTGAAGTGGTGCTCCAGATGTCTTAGCATGAGGCGTGGCGTGTATAAAGCTGGATTTTGTGTGTATGAAGACTTCTGAGCTCTATACTTCATCCTTAGTGCTTCTTCTCGCAACTTAAGAATGAAGTCATTTATATCCAGCTTTACAAGTATTCCATTCTGTCTCAGGTTAGACACAATGTAGCCCACTTATCAGGCAATCCGTCTGCGAAGTTGCTTACTTTCTCTTCCATGGAAGTAGCCACTCCATGTGTATGCAATTCGCTCATCAAGTGGTAGAATCTGTCTGACTTCGTCTAAACTTTCATTACCAATTGATGAGAAGTTATCGAATTCCTTCTTTAACTCCTTTGCCTTGATTGCCTTCAATGATGCATTCCCATCATATCTTTTCTAGCTCATCCCATAGTTTCTTGGACTGCTTGTTCTCTGAATACTGGTGGAATGTGTCTTTGGGGATAGACTGAGTGATCAATGCATAAACTCTTTTCTCTGCATTGTACTTTACTTTCTGTGCGTCTGTCATCCGCTTAATGTTAGCTTAACTCCATCAGCTCCCACCGGTGTACTATAACCAATCTCAATGGCTTCCCACAGATTAGGATCTACTCCATTAAGGTAGATCTCAAAACGTTGTTTCCAGTGGGGAAACTCATCTAAAGTCAAAAGCTTTGGTGGTTTATTGTGATTCCTCACCTCACTCTCAAGCAACAGCAGGTTCTGTTCCTTGAGTCCTTCCCAGCAGTAAAGGCTGACATCTGATCTTCCATGACTATAAACTTATAATCTAATCAAACAAACTTTCACTGATGCGACTGAAGGATGCGAATGAGCTAATCGTGCGTATAAACTCTGCGATTGGTTCAATCGTGCGTATAAACTCTGCGATTGGTTCAATCGTGCGGCTGAACTGGGCGATTGGTTCAGTCGTGCGAATGAATCTGGTGCGTATGAGCTATGCGAACGAACAGTTCAGTCGTACGAATGAGGGTGTGCGACTATGTCCAATCGTGCGTATGGGCAATGCGAAGGGAGTCCAGTGGTGCGAATGAGTCACTTGTGCGACTGAAGCTGCTGTTTTGCGAAAAATTTCTAGGTTTGACGGGTTTCAGCCGTAAAGATTCGAAATTTCACAAGTTCTAATCGCCTAAGTCCGTAGAAACCAAACTTCGATGAGCAGGGTACTTCCAAGATCACTTTTGATGCCAAAGATTGCGTTTTTAGTGCAAAAACACACAAACTTTTATGCAATCTGATTGAATCAACACGTAATCAAGAGCCAATAGCTCTGATACCACTTGTTAGGACCTGGTATTTGACCGAAATACCTAGAGATTAACGTGTAAACCAGATCAAATAGTGCGGAATCCTATTTGATTGGCGATCCAATCAGTGAGAACACCCGAAGAATCAATCGAGGATTGAAACTAACGTTAGAAATCGATTGGGAATCGATCTAAGGTGTTCTATGAACTTGGAGAACGAGTTGGAAGGATTCTGGACGGCTAGGGTTCGTCTGGAATCGTAATTGATCGAGTCTCCCAATTTTTCACGAATTGAGTTGTATTTATAGGTTGGTATTATTCAATCGTGCGACTGAACCATTAGTCTGGTTCAGTCGTGCGATTGAACCATGCGTTTGATTCATTCGTACGACTGAGTGTTCAGTCGTGCGACTGAGCCAATCTTATATTACAATCGTGCGATTGATCCAGTCTCCTGGTTCAGTCATGCGACTGAGTCAATCGTGTGAAGTTATTCATGCGTATGATTCATTCGCATGAGCCATTCGCATGAGAACTTCATTAAGTTAAGTTTGAATGTTTTAATTAATGTTTTAATTTATATAACTTAATGTGCAACCATTCAAATAATCATAAACCAAATCAATTCAGTCACGACTCATTAATGAACTATTAAACATTATAACTAACAGACTATCAATATCATTTCATTAATCATACCAAACAAGATCTATTACATCACATATCATGATCTAGGGACACACATGTTAAACAAGAATCAGTGCTGAGGTTCCTCATGCTCAGCCTGATGAGCTCATTAGCCCTACTTCCTTAAGCCATCACTGAGTCTCAACACTTAAGTGATCAACTTTCACGGGACAGTTACCATCCCCAGCCTATAGACCTCAACCAACTAATTCCAACCTTGACTTCCATACTGATGAAGATCTAGGTTTCAGTGAGTATAATGAGTCTCTCTTCTTTACCCCTACTCAAAGAGAGATGAATACTCCTGAGTCTCCTATATCTATCCCACATCAGTCACCCACAACTGAGGTGGACATTCCTGAACCTGTTCAGGATGTCCATATGGAAGAGGCTCTCACTTCTGCAAGTGATTACATCATTAAGACCTCAACCATGGCAACTCAGCCTACTGACATCTCAACTGAGACTGCCAGTAAGCAGAGGAAATCTAGTGGCCAAGAACTCAGAACTGGTCATGAGAGAAAGGACTCGCATCCAATCTTCTCCACCCCTAGTAATTCTTCTGATGAAGATGAGGGGGATCTGAGACTAAAAGTGCAACAACTATCCAAAACATGCACCTATTTAGTCTCAAAGGTCAGTCATCTTGAATCTCAGGTGACTACCTTACACAATAGGATCAATGATCAACAACTTGAGATTTCATATCTTAAGGAAAAACTAGCTGGGAGACCCTTAAGGCGAGCTCAACCAGGAACACAAGAACCTGTGGATGTGATTGATCTATCCTCCAGCTCACCTATGCATGTGGGTGATGCTACCAAAAAGAGGGAGAAAGTCTTTACGGACACAGAACCTGGGAGTTCCTCTGAGAGAATGGACATTGAGGACTCACCATCCTCACTTGCAACTGTGCATTCTCAGCAACCTTCTCTAGTTCACATTGATGTGGACTACACAGAATCATTCATACAGAGTCTGTTTGAGGATGGGATACCAAGGGCTATGTCACCTCCATCATCCTTCAATCACATCATTGGATGGAGGTATGACAACGACTGGAAGGCCCACATCATCATAAGAGTTCAAGGACAGCAAGAAGTCTTCAACTTTCAAACCTTGAACTACTATGAAGGTCTGGATCTAGTCAACATGCCACTTGTCAACCCAAACCAATCAAGACAAGCTGACAGACTGGCTAAAAGAATCCAAGACAGGATCATTGCAGAGTTCAGCCTAAGAAGGAGACTAAGGCAATCAGGCAATGTCATCGGTCAACTGGATGTTGAGGCAGACCCTAAGATTAGCTTCATAGGGGAAACCTTGACTGAAGGCCCAGTGACACAACCTGAGAGCCCTGTCTCATCATCTCCAACTGCTGCAGAGATCCATATTCCTTCTGAGACACCTGCTGGTGAAGGTGCTTCTCAACCTCTCTCTGGCCTGAGCTCAGATGCTGCAACAAGCAATGAAGGCCAAAGCTCTCTCCACCCTGAGTCACAAAAGTCTGTGAGTGACAAAGGGAAAAGAAAGATGACATCTGAGGAGATTGAGGAGGAGGAGAGAGAGAGAGGAAAAGGAAGCTAAGGGGAGAAGGTTCCTCTTCTGGGTCTTCAAGACTCATGGAGTCTGCAATCAGGGCTGTCCCCAGACCAGATACTCAGAATGATGAGTTAAGGGCAGTCAGGATTAACTATCTGCAGACTAGGAACTATGACATAGACAGTGTCATCTCTCTCCCCTTGGATGAGCTAAATGAACTGGTTGACCTGGAAAGGTCAAGAGAGAAGAAGGAGGCAGAAGATGCAGAGCTCCTAGTACAAGTCAAAGAAGAGAGAAGAAGAAAAAGACTGTACAAAGATATGCCTGCCTTCTCCCCAGTTCAAGAAAGTCCTGTGCAAGAGGATGTGGTTCAACAACAACCTCAGGTAGACAGAGAAAAAGATAGAATCAAGATGATCAACTACCTGAGTGCCACAGGCTTCTACCAGACAGATGCATTTCTTCCCCTGCCCTATGACTATGTTGAGTTTGAGTATTTAAAACAGCTTGAGCTTGAGATAGTCAAGGACATAAAGACAACAAAGAAGAAGCTCAGGGAAGAAACTGCAAAATCAAGAGCCATCATCCAAAAGAGTATGAAGAAGTCTGCTGATAGGCAAAGGATGATGAGCTTCTTGAAGCTGTATGGATTCTCCGGAAGGAGACTTGGTCCCATGTCTCTATCCATTATGGATGAGCATATTAGGGTGATCAAGCAAAAGATTAAAAGGGGAGAGCTCACTAATTTACACTCCACTCCAAGTTAAGCTCCACCTGAAGTGGAGGTTAAGGTTGAACAACTAGAGACAACACAACCTGGATCTCCTGCTGAGACTCAGCAAGCTTCATCTTCTGATCCACAGCAGGGTCAACCTCCTTCTCCTTCTGAGCCTAAGAGAGAGGAATTCCCAACTGAGACAGACAACAAAGATCAATCTGGTGCTACAGGCCAGTCTTCTTAGTTAAAATTTGGAAAAAGAAAGAAAAGGATGGCTTCTAAACCAAAGCCAAAGAAAAGGAAGACTGCATCCTCTTCTAAACCTCAGGAAGAGTCAGATCATCCTGAGGATGTGCAGCCAGAGGATGCTCAACCAACTCCAACTTTAGTAGCTCCTCTTGCATCAGGAAGACCCATCTTGTCTTGGACATACACCACAAATCCAGAAATGTGGCATGTCATTAGAGATCAAGGCTTTGAAGACACTTATACATGGCAAGACATGTTTCAATTGCCTTAGCATGATCTTTTTGACATGAGAAGATACTTCGACAGTTTGAAGAATCCTGATCATCCCTTGAAGAAAGGAATGGGTATCATTCTAATGAGGACTATTGATATCTGAAGTCTTCTTAGTGTTTTGGTAGCATCAGCCTAGGGGGACTTGTAAAGACTAATGAAGAGGCTGATGCAACCCAAACATCCAAGGCTTATTCTGTTGCACAAGTTCTGAAGTAGAATGCTTCGGAAGTTTCACACACTCAACGGAAATATTCTAAGTGTGAAATCTTCCGAAGCCAAGACCAATATCTTCCGAAGCCAAAGATGAAGTCTTCCGAAGCCACAAAGACAAAGTCTTCCAAAGCTTCAAGTTATGAAGATAGATTTCTTCCGAAGACTTTTAAAATATGCTTTTTCTGATGTACTTTTCTGTAAAGCTGGACACCTTTCTGCTGCACCTCTGCAAGTCGCCAACTTACATGAGTTGGTGAAAAGGTCCATGCTTTTGGTAACTGTACATTGAGGTCTTGTGTATGTAGACTTTCTACTTTATGTACTTTATCTTTTTTTGTAATAGATAAGGATGTGAGCTATGGCATGTCATAGTCACAAGTCAAAAGGCAATCTGCCTTTTGACTCTACAATTGATTTTGTTTGTGTCTAGTCAATTGTATCCAGCTGGCTTTCAAAGTATAGCCAGCTGTAGGATGTAGTATAAGTATCTCATGTTCTTGTATCTTTCATTTATGCTTTGTAACACTTGTAATAGAACATAGAGAAAGCAATATACAACATTCTTGAAAACCATACACTTGCGTTCTTTATGTTCTGTCTCTTACATTACTTGTGTTCTTAGTGTCTTATCTTGGTTAATCCAGTTTACTGTTTGATTAAAAGTTTGTTTAATCTCCTCTTTGTGTTGTTGTGTTGTAACTCACACCCTTCAACGATCCTGCACAGGTGCATGAGCCTTATCTAGGCGCATGAATCTTCTGTGTAACTTGTTTCTAGGATGATTTCTAACCCATTCATCATACCTATCTGTTCTAAGCTTACCAGGGCTATTCTAACATGAAAAACCTATAAGCATACAAGAATCATCATCCAACATGCATAATACATACGGGTAAACATACATAAACATTTGAAAATCGTTTTATTACATTTTCAGTCCCAAAGAGAGTTTACAACAAGTAAAAACCGGGGTCTAGAACTCACCTGGTGCAACTTGGGTGTTTCTTCCTTCTAACCCGCTTGCAATTGAGTTCAAACACCTAAAAACACACCAAAACACACACACATGGACACACACACAAGCATATAAGCACATAAGCATGTAACCGAGACAAAAACCGAACATGAACACTTAAAACTCCGAATTCTTACCTTGAATTCAATCTCTTCTTTTCTTTTTCTTCAAACTTGAAGTTTCTACTCTCTTCTCTCTAAACCGAAGAAAAGTAGTGATGGGAAGTGAGGGTGGGCGCCCATGCCCACCTTTACACCAACTTTTGTGTACTTTTGTCATTTTTACACTTTTAACCCCTAAACTTGGGTTTTATTGATATTTCCTTTCTTTATTCTTCATCTCTTATTCTTTCTTTTCTTTTTAAGAAATAACTGGGTGTTACAATATATTTCCAAAACGCTTGGTCACCATGCCTTATGCTTAAAGTTCCTTTATCAGATTTTGAAAATAGTGATCCGCTCTATTGTAAGGCCCCGTTCCCGGAAAGCCTCACAGTTGGTTAATCAAAGCATAAAATCATTTAATAACAAAACAACATAACGGAAATAATTAGACATTCATTTAGAACTTGGAAAATATACTATACTCATACATTTGTCCTTCGTTTGTACATAAAACATAACACTTTTTCTTGAATTACAATAAAAGACTTCACAACCAAGAATGCCATCCATAGCTCTCCAAGTAGCTCCCTGGTGCCATCCTCAGCATCAACATTTACCTGCCAACTATTATGCATAAAAGTCAGCTTTGCTTAGTGAGTTCTAGTTTTAGGTAAATAAGAAAATATAAACTTTATCCTTCACATACCGACCACGCATACATCATAATACATAACATTGCTTGCAATATAATATGCATATTCATTATCTTTCATTATTTTATTATCTTTCACTTCATCATAAACGAGATTGTACAAAGCAAGAGCTCCATGTTGATCGACAGCGGGGTCCTAGGGGCAGCAACTCCTAGTGGGTCCAAGGGGCAACGCCCCTGACTGAGGACGGGCTGCCAGGTCAGCGCAAAATTGTTTTTAAAGATTTATATAATACATTTCCTTATAGAAAATCGATCTTCTAGTTAAAACCTCTTAAATTTTTGGTCAATTAAAAACGTATATTTAGTATGCATAATAACCCCAAAACATGGAAAACTAACAAATAAGGGGATCTAGAACTCACCTGGATACCGTGAGTAACCTCTAAACTAAGCTTTCTAGGCTAGGATCACACTACAAATCCTGCAGATACGTTAACACTTAAAGGGGTTAATTTCTGCCTAAATTCACTGCTAATTTCGTTACCAGTTTCGCTGCCAGTTTTGCTAACAGTTTCGTTGATAGTTTCACTGCCAGTTTCGCTGACAGTTTCAGTGCCAGTTTCGCATGATAGTTTCGCCCAACTTTTATTGGAGTTCCATGGCTGCGAAATTACCGGGGAAACTATAGTTTCGTAGAAACCCACAGTTTCGCAGCTTGAATATGCAAATTCGCCGGATGCATAGACAGTTTCGCAAATCGCAAAAAATTACGAACCAGCCCGTTTTTACCCAAAATCGCAAAGTTTATCATCCATGAGGCTATATATAAGCTTTTTTTACATGTTTTCATACGTAAAAATATGACCTTTATACAATTCTTTGCAACTTTTCAAAACCCAAAACCCTAGAATCCGGGTTTGATCAACATAGGGGTTTAAACTTCGATTCTTACCTGGATTTGTTGCTCCTTTCTTATGGTTCGATGCTCTAACACCCAGATATTCAATCTCTTAATCTTTGAAGTTTCAAATCTTGAGTTTTCTTCACTATCTCTCTATGAATTTAGGAGGCTAGGGTTCAAATGAGGGGGATGGTGGCTGGGTAAATGTGTTAAAGGGCTGGTTATGGGCCCTTAATCACTTAGGCTCTTGCCCATAAGCCTAATTTAGCCCATAACCCATTTCCTTCCTTTATTAAATACCCACTAATTAAGTTCATTATCCTCGATGACTTGTTTTGACTCTTCGGGTGTTACATATATGATCTCCGCTTAAAAATAACAAATCACTAATGAGAGGACCAGATGTGAAATTAGAGTTATATTTTTAAACTAAAAAAACTCAAACAAATTTATATTTTTGAAAAAAATGTAGTAATTTATGGTGAAAATATTAAACTAAAAAAACTCAACATGTGGAAATTTTTGTAAGTGGTGTTGAATTGATAATTGTTAAATGAATGAGAGTTTGAAATATTAAACTTACCAACCTTATATAGAATTGAAGTTAGATGAAGTAGTTAGTTAAAATACATGATCGGTCGAAATTGATTGTGAAAATTGGTGACAAATTATTATGGAGAATGCATGTTATCATTTAGTTAATATCCAAAAGTTTAATTCAATTGAGTTGACAAGTCATTAATTTTGGATTTTATTAAGAAATTTACATCACAAGCCAAGAAGATGAGTGTTGTTGTACCGTGCTATTCATTATGGTACTTTATTTGGAATTTTATGAGAAATCATATTTGCTAAGTGTGATGTCTCAAAAGTTAAAAAGATGGATGTGATGCTTCTAAGAGATCACATATATCAAATGTGATTTCTTAGTTTCTATTAAGATATTGTCAGATTTGGTGGAATCTTGTCAAGTAACACGAGAAATCCACATATCAAGTGCGATAACCTCATAAATGAAACAAAACCTCATCCATACCCAGTTGTGATGAACTCGTTCAAACCTACCCTATTTTTAAAAAAAAATCTTAATATTAAATACTAATTGAGTGAGTCTAAGCAAGCTCAAGTAGGAACAATATCTCAGTAGCAAAGTTTAAGTCTTAAAATTATCTTAATAACGAAGCTTAATGTAAAAGATTATAGCAAGAGCCAAGATGATCTCAGACTCGGTTCGACTTGTCTACACACCTATTAAATCTCATAGTAATATTCAAATAATCAAATATACATGCAAACATTTAACTAATAAATCAAATTATCTAATCTAGAAATCTACTAGTTAGATAGTCTAGAAATTAATTTATCAAATAATACTTAATTAGGTAATGATAAATTGTTTCCAATGTTTTATTAGGGTAATATTTTGTATAAGTTTTAAGTTGGTTAATTGGGTTTAGTTAAATAATCTTAATAATAGTCTTAACAAGTCAATGATAAAATGAGTTATCGGCTTAATTAATTAAAATTTGAGTTATCAAAAATAGTTATTTAAATTGGACTTCATCATCCAAACTAATTGTGTTGTATTTGTTCATATTGTGAGGGCGTTTGGTTTAAAATTCTTTGGTCGATATCTACATTTCTTTTAAGTCAGTCTCATAATTTTATGGGATCGTTGTCAAATTTCATGGGTCGGTTGGGATTTAATAGTATAGATATCATTAGAAAAAGAAACTCATGAGGTTCGGGTGACCCTACTCATATCCTTCTATTTTAATAAAAATGTAATTTTGGAGGACACGTGCCAACATCATTACTTCTCGCTAAAAAATTCCCTCTTCTCTCATATTAAATATTTTCGTAATTACTAATAATATTATTTAAGTCTTTTTAGATTAAAAATAGTTTTTTAATAAACTAAAAAATATCTTTTTTATTAATGTTGGAGTAAACTTCACTTTTGCCTCATGTGGTTTGGTCAAAATAACTTTTTTCTTCGAAAAGTTTAAAAATCTTGATTTTATTCCTTGTGGTTTGAAATTTGTCTTGATTTAATTTCAAAGCAGTAACTCCTTTAAAAAATAAGGTTAATTAGAAGGACATTTTCATCTTTTTATTGATATGGACTATTTGTGTAAATTTCTTAGAAGGACTAATTTGTACATTATTTCAAATCCAACCCATACCTTCTTCCACCATAAGAATAAGAAGAGGAAGAAGAAGATGGGAGTACCTAATTCGATGAAGAAACCATACGTGTTAAGAATTCAGATGAAGAAATAGCTTGTTTGAGGGAAGAAATCGATGAACTGATACGTGAAAACAAGATTCAGAAAGATCAACTAATGCAAAAAGATGAAGAGAAGAAAGAGGCAATAAGACAACTCAATTTTTGTGTGGATCATCTCAAGCAAGAAAATTTAGATTTGAATACAAGAATTGCAAAAGATTCTTTCAATAAGCAAAATAACAACATAAACAACAGAAGCCTATTTGAGTCCATCTGACCACCCACCATATTAGGCTTAAATTAGAAATAAAAGGAAGAAGAAGATTCACAATTCCAAACTAACATTTTACGATTAGCTATGGCTCTTTTTATTACCGTTATGTTTGTTGCAACTGAATTGAACAACAACTAACAATTGGTCCTTTAACTATGCATATTACATTTGAAGTCCCTCAATTATTACATTTCAATTGTATACTAACAATACCCTCCCCTTAAGAATAACTTTGTTCTCAAAAGTGAAAATGAGGAAAACGTAAATGAAATTCATCCTCAAATTCCCACGAAACATCCGTGATAGGAAGATCTTGCCAATGAACAAGCACTTGAGTAGCTGAACGATGACCTCGTTTGATAAGACGATGATCCAAAATAGCTCGAGGTAGTAGCAAGAATCAAGGTGCAGTAGGTAAGAGAACTACCGGGAGTGAGCACCATGAGCAAGTTTAAGGAGGGAGACATGAAAGGTGGAATGAATCATAGCATCGGGAGGAAGGTCTAACCGATAAGCAGACGATCCAAACTTTTCAACAATGAGAAAGGGACCATAATAGCGAGGACCCAGCTTCACATTAGATGCAGTTTAAGAGAATTCTAAACCAAAGGTTGTAGTTTCACATAAACCCAAGTACCACCTCAAAGACTCTTTTTGAACGATGGTTATTAGCAAATTGCTTCATTCGGTTACGAGCAACATGTAAATGTTGTTTAAGAGTTTGAATCATCACCTCTAGATCACGATGCAAATCTTCAACTGCAACAATATTAGTATCCTCCGCCACAAAAAGGAATATAAATGTTGGGTTTGTAACCAAACAATGCTTCAAAAGGAGACATATGAATGGCAGAGTGTAGTGAAGTGTTATACCACCATTGAGCTAAAGGAACCCATTTGAGCCAATTAAGTGGGACATCCATAGTCATACAACAAAGGTAACCTTCCAAACATCTGTTTAGCACTTCCGTTTGTCAGTCGGACTATGGATGGTAGGCACTGGAAGTAGCTAAGGTAACAACTTAAAGGCACGTGAACTCACGCCAAAAAGTACTCATAAATATGGGGTCACGATCAGAAACGATGTTGTAGGATTACCATGAAGTTTAAAGATGTGATCAAGATATAGTTGAGCTAAAGCAGCTATATATGGATGGGATAAAGGAATGAAGTGACCATATTTAGTGAGTCTATCTACGATGACCCTAATGGTATCTTTGCCATGTACACGGGGTAATCTTGGGATAAAATCCATTGATATATCAGTAGAGATTGAAGTGGGAACCGAAAGAGGATCAAGTAGACCCGGAGTGGCCACAATTTCATATTTAGCACACTGCAAACTTGGCATTCCTTGACAAACTTATAAACATCTTTAGAACAACCCTTCTAATAGAAGCATTCCTTTAAACATTTCAAGGTTGGTTTGAACCCTGAATGACCTCCCACTGAAGAGGAGTGGCACCATGTGATAATATCAAGGCGTAAAGCAACATTCTTGCCCACTAATAACTTCCCTTTTCGTGTCAATAATTGTCCATCCTAATGTCAGTTCTTAACCTAGTTGCTTGTAATTGTTGAAGTAAAGTAGATAATAGGGGATCCTCTCACCAAGAATGTTGTTTCTTAGACAATAGAGTAGGCTGAATAGAACTAAGAGTCATGGAAAATAAAGCTAAACCCGAAACTCTTGATAGAGCATCAAGCACTTTATTGTTAACACCCTTCTTGTAACAATCTCATAATCATACCCTAATAGTTGGGAAAGGCAGGTATGTTGCAAAGGAGTGGCAGTTTTTGATCAAGAAGATGTTTCAAACTTTATTGATCCGTTTTGATGATGAAGTGTTTCAATATCAAATAATCGTGTCATACTTTTACTACCATCAAAAGGGCTAAGAGTTCCTTCTCGTAGACTGAAAGAGTCTGTTGCTGAATGAACAAATCTTTGCTAATGAAGGTAATAGGGTGACCCTCTTGCATAAGAAAAACCCCTAATCCCTTAGCTGATGCATCAATCTCTATGACAATGGTTAGTGAAGTCTGGAAGAGCCAACGCATTAGAGGAATAAAAAGCTTATTTGAGGGAATCAAATGCCAATTGAGCTGAATCATTCTAATCAAAGGCATTTTTCTTTAGAAGATCGGTTAAAGGTTTTGCTATAGCACCAAAACCTTTAATAAACCTTCTATATATCCTACAAGACCCAATAATTGCTTGATAGTGGATGTAGTATGCCAATTACTAATAGCTGCAATCTTAGTAAGGTTTGTAGAAACCCCTTCACCCGTGATAATATGACCCAAATATTCTACTTTATCACCACCAAAAGAGCACTTAAATTGTTTAGCTTGAAGATGACGGGTTCACTTAAGAGTGAGTACCTCCTGCAAGTCTTTTAAGTGTTGCTCCAAGGAAGGACTGTAAACTAGTATATTATCAAAGAAGACCAAGGTAGTCTTCTTTAAAACAGACTGGAAGATAGAATTCCTTAGTGCTTGGAATGTAGTTGGGGTATTTATCAGGCCAAAGGGAAGATCTAGGAATATGTAGCAGCCTTGATGAGTTTTAAAGGTTGTTTTGTGGATATCTTCTTCATGCATACGGATTTGGTGATAACAAGATCTCAAATCCAACTTAGAGAAGACACATGCTCCCCCTAATTCATCAAGTAGTTCTTCAATCAAGGAATAGAAAATCCAACTTTAATAGTCATTTCATTCAACCTTCGGTAATCAACACACATCCATCTTTTTTCTTGACCAACACAACAGGTGCTGCAAATGAACTGGTGGTGTTACGAATAACTCCTGAGTCTAACAACTCTTCGGTCATTTGTTTAGTCATATTATTTTGTGCACTCGGGTATCTATAAGGCTTCAAGTTAAGCACCATAGATTCATCTTTCAACCGAATACGATGGTCACAAGCCCTTCTTGGAGGAAGACCTGTGGGAATGACAAATATATCAACAAACTTAGAGAGTAATTGGGATAGTTGGGTATTCAGGGTAAGGTTAGAAATAGATGGGTTGTGTTGGTATCCTTGATCAGATTGAAGACTGAATAAGTGGGCTTGCACCATTTGGGTTGGAGATTGCAAATAAGAAGTCATCTTCTCAATAGTACATATATTAATACCTTGTCTAGCAGTACCTTTGAGTTCAAAGAGATGGTGATTTATTGAAAACTTCATTGTCAAGGTACTGAAGTTCCAGACAATATCAATGACTGTTTGTAACCACTGGATTTCTAGAACAATATCATAATTTCTCAGTGGAATGACCAACATATCAGCCTTGAACCATTTACCTTGCATGGTTCATTGGAAATCTTTACAAAGTTGAACACAAGGTATCTGGTTTCCATTAGCAATTGTAATAGGTGCATTGGCTATTGTTTGCATCAGACATTTCATCTTAATAGCGAATTGTTGGTTAACAAAATTATGGGTAGATCCATTGTCAATTAAGATATGCAACTGTCTAATACCCAATTGATGTGTGAAAAATATATGTTATATTAAATAAAAGCATATTTCACAAATTAGTTTTAAAAATTAGAAATTCCCAACTAAACTTCATACAAACGGCAAGTGTACCGGTCGTGATATGGTAAAGTTTAGGTAAGTCCGGATATCGAATTCGTGGACACTAATGGAGGTTCTCGATAATAAACCTTTGTCGACTTCTAACCTAATTAATTTTATTCTTTTAAGTAATTAATATTAATAAACAAAATAAAAAATTTAACTAAAATTAATTAACGGAAACACGACGAAAGAAATAAACAAATAAGAAATCAAACTTTGAAACTTGAATACATTCAAATATGTGAAATAACTATCTAGGCAGAGCTCCAACTAACATGTAATGACATAAATGTAATGATGTCACACCCCGATCGACGGCGGAATCATCGGGGCGGACGAATGTGAAACGATTGTTCATAGCACATGGAACTAATAAGTTGAAATAATATTAAATACTATTATTCATTGAACAATACAAGTCAATTAATTCATTACAATACACAAACATATAACCAACAACATAAGATGTTTAATTTATCTAAGTCCAAGTTCTATATGAGCAAAAAGAGATCTTCAAGTAGAAAACCTGAAACATGTTAATAATAAAGGGTCAACTTCGAAAGTTGGTGAGTTCCCATGGGTTGAGCATACATATATATATAAAGGTTTACAAGCATCAATTCATGTCAATGGTTACGAATTAGCAAGCTTATAGAACACATACAGTTACAACCAAACCTCGACTTGATTACAAGTATATATGATTGGCTAAGTGTACTTGGTTCCCATGATGAACAAGCATACGTCATCAGGAGCCGACAATATATCGGCTTTAGCACCAAATAGGCTTGTCAGGCCCAAAGATCTAATACGTCGTCAAGCTAGCAATAGTTAATGATTGTAAACAAAATATGTGTCTCATATAAGACTTACAATAACACAAATAAACGTGACAAAAAACTGTAAAGATGAATTGCATGTGCATTTACAAGTATTAATATGTTTACAAGTGTAAGTTTATAAAGTAAACATGTGTCACCCCAAAAGGTGTGAAATAAAGTAAAAGGGGGCATGAAGAACTCACGTTCTACGAGTTGCACTTAAGATAACGATAAAAAGATAAGATGGTTCCAACAATTTGTTCACGATTCAACCTAACGGTTGATGTCTCAGAATTAGAACAAATATGAGATTCAAGAATAAATATGAATTAGGGTTTCACTTAGAATTTGGGGGTTTTAATAAATAAATCAAGTAAAATAAAATAAAGCAATCGTTTATGTTTTGATTCAATAATGTTGGAATCAATCAATTAAATATAAAAATTATAGTGAAAGATTCAATAATTAAATTTATTGAATTAACTGATGTGTGAAAAAAATAATTAATTTAATAATTAATTATTTAAAACTTGATAAAGGTGATTAACTGAATACTTATTAAATGACTTTAAAATTATTTAAAATCATTTTATAGAGTTTTGAACTTTTAAATGATTTATTATAAAGATCTTATAATACAAAACTTTAAGAATAAAGTATAATATGTTGTTTTATAAGTTAATTAAAAGTTTAAGAAGTAGATTTATTAACAAAATATTTAAAAACTTAGAAAGATTATAGAAAATCTTTGTGGCTTTTAAAGATATTTGAAGTTTATAACATCAATTTTTATGTATTTTAAAATTTTTGTGTAATTTATTTAAGGCTAAAAAGCCTTTAAAAAATACATGAGAGTGCCCGGGTTCGAACCCGAGACCTCATGTTCAAGGTGCAGTGTCTTAACCAGTAAACAAGGCCTCAACTACGGTTTATATTGGTTTCGATTTATTATAAACCCATTTAAAGAAAGTTCTCAAACCTTAAGAACCCTAGAATCGGTTAGAGACAAATTGAACCCCAATTTGATGATGTAAATGGAATCAACCTTGGGGCTTTTAATCCCCAAGTGAAACCAAGCAGGTATGTGTATTAGGTTACCCGATTTGAAGCCGAATCGAATGTGAGAAATGCGAAGAACAATCGCGACCAAGCTTGGTTCAGTTAGATGTGCAAATGATGATGATAATTCAATTCATTGCACAGATAGCTTCCATTGATATTGATGAACAAAAGCCCTCTGTCAATTGAGGATAAAATTACAGAGAGGGCGGGGTTCAATTGAGTTGTAGGTTTGCGGTGAAGGTGAGATTCGGATGTGGTAAACGCGTGTGCTTCAGATGAAATTGTGTTAAATTTGAGTTTAGTAATGATTAATCCATCGATTAGGTTTCAATCAATTTGGTTATTATTGAGCTTCAATGTTCGAACGGTTCTAAGGTTTAAAGTTTCGATTACTCGAGTTCAATCGTCGATTTACCGACTTAAATCTCATTTAAAGCATATTAAAGGGTTCAAATCTTGTTCTTGAACCGGTTGGGATCGTTTGGGTTCGAAGTTGGGAGGTTTTTATGCGGTTTTTGACCTCGCTGGAGAATTGGCCGAGGTTGGCCGGCGAGTTGGCCGGATTTACGGGGGTAAGGGGTTGATTTGAAAAGTTATACCTTTGGTCCCTAAGGTTTACGTTGTTTATTATTTCATGCTAAAACCTTTAAATTAAGTTTTGGAAATAACAAAATAAACCCTAGACTTATATAACTAATTTGAATAATAAATCAAATAAATTAGTTATTAATCTTTAAAACTTTTATAAGCTTGTAAACCTTATAACTTGATTATTTATTTTAACTAAATAATTTAAATTCATGGTTACTAATAGAGCTTTATAAGTTTGTTAAAATTTTATTTTATAAAATTTATAAATTGTAATAAGACTTTTCCATTTAATTTATTGTAAATGATTTATTCACTTTATAATTTTATGAAAAAGAATTGTTTATTATAAATTATTTAGGTGATTAACAAATGTATAATTCACAATATAAATTACAAATTTAATTCATTTGGTCCACTACAATTATTATTATAACTTTATAATAGAACTTAAAGATTTGGTTTTTAACTTGGAAAAAACGGCAGATGTTACAAATGACTCATATGACTATCTCTAAAAATACGAATCTAGGGTTAACTAAGTATATTGTTACTCCTAAGAAAACCAAAGACATGTGTAAGGCACTAGATAGGTTTATTAAAATGTCTAATGGAAGATCACCCCTAGGTTTTCTACCACAATGTCTTTAAGATTATATTTTCTAACATTAAGACAAAGGACAACTTGATAAATACCCTAAAACACTAACATCGTGAATAAAAGACAAAACATGCTCTCACGAAATCTAAACCTAACAAGCAATGGGTAGGTGGTTTTAAACAATATCTATCACCCCTAGGTTCTAGATAAGGTAGCACATTGAAAAATACTATTAAAATTATAGCCAATGATCCTAAGATTATCTCTAATTAAAGTGTAAAATTAAATACACAAAGTATTTAATTTTAACATGCAAACTTAATCTAGATGTCACGCAATCAATCAAGATCAAACATACACGAGCATGGCAATAACTTTTAAGTATAAAACAATACACGGGTTCATATTTAATTGAGACAATAATCAAGTTTTAAGATTAATAAATAAATATACGAAATCAAAACCAATATTTAATCAAAACATGAATAGTTTCAACCCAGTCTAGGTAGTACTAAAAAATTAGTTACTCATAACGTTATTAAACATTAAAAATGATAATAAAGTTGTAAACTTTAATAACAATAACGAAAGAAACAATCAATGAGACAAACAAAAAAATAATTTATAAGGAGACGAAACCGAATGATCTTCAATGCTTGAATGCTTTAATTTTGCTCCGTGATCTTGTTCTTCACTTTAATATTTCTCTCTAAAAGTACTCCAAGTTCCAAAGTTGCTTTTGTTTAATGAAAATCAATGTTCTTTTCTTCTATCTTCATGGTATGTGTACATATCCTTTGCACCTCTGCCGTCACGTTCCTCCTTCTGTAATCTATGGTTGCCCTTCTTTTATTGATTTCTTCAAATCTTCCTTGATGGACTGCTTCAACAAACCATTTAATTAGAAAACTCATTCATGGGCTTTAAACAATTGTCATTTTTTAATGTAATTGACATGGGTTGCAATGGTCCAAGAAGGAATTCATCATTGTCCACCATATGAGTTAATTTGATTTTTGTATTGGCTTTGTGTCAAACCATTAAATTAAGTCATGCTTTACGTAGTTTTTAAGATTTAAAACAATTAAACTTTTGACTTTTTAATATATATGGAGTTTAACTTCCGGATCGGTTCATCTACCTACGCAATTTTCAAATATATTTATTATTATTTATTATTATTTAGATAATTATCTTTGTCACAAAAATTCAACTTTAAAAAAGATTTGATAATCATAATATTAAAATTTTGTTTGACATTCACTTATCGATCTTGAATTTTGGTTAAAATATATATCTTTAGAGCTTATAATCTCTTAAAGCTTATAAAACACGAATGTAAACCAAATATGAATATTATTATTTAAAATTACTCAAAAGTAACTCAAAAACATAAAAATATTTATATTTAATAGGTATATTTTAGACCACATCAAATATCCTCATACTTGAAATTTCCTTGTCCCTAAACAAAACTCGTCACACAACATATATAACATCAACACATTTATATACATAGATGTTAAACCAAATTAGCGCAACCCGTTTTCACTAAAGAGACAATCAACTATCTAGTCACAATCAATAGAATTACAACTTAACGAGCGAATGCGACTGATTTTAGAAAAATAGACGTTCTCGCTAATTTAGTTAGTTGAAAGAATTTAAATAAATATAATAATCCATAACTTCTTACAATATTCTCTCCTCTCGGTTTATTTAGTGGACTAGTAAGAAATGTACTAGTTTATATTTGTGGTACTCTCTATATCATCACGACATGACATTATCATAAGCTTGTAAATGTATCATATCTATACCAACTAACAATTGAACTTTGCACAAATCAAGTATGTCCTCACATGGGTTGTAACGTGGCAAGGGTGATGGGTAAGAATAAAGAAGATGAAAATAAGACTAAGGTATTTAGAGAAATCCGACTTCGCTAGCCTAAACACGAACATATACGCAAATGATAAATAAAACAAAGGACCAAACTTGAATCCTTTAACAAACTAACTACTAATAGACATATTTTTTCACTTTTTTTTCTTTTTCTTTTTTTTTTTTTGAGATTACAAATCAAATATAACAATTGAATCACACTATTTAAACACTAGGTTAACCGGATTTTCTAAAACACTCAGGTTAACACAAAAAAAGGGCTTAAATGTACAAAGACTAGGTTTAACATGGGTGTAAACATAAAAAACACTAAATAAATCGCTCAACATGGCTAACTAGTGGATAATTTCGGAGTAGAGCAGTCACAGTCTAAACACAAGGCTAAATCGTAAGTGCCTCTATCACTTCTATGTAAGTTTAATGTTCATGGTCTCGACGCGTATAACCTAGACAAGTTTTAAAATGCATGTGATCGTGTGATATAAATGCTCAAAAAAAGAAATGCATGTGAAATGCAAATAATCAAGAATTAAATGCTCAATCTCACATGAAAACGGAGGTAATCAGGGTAGAAGTTGTGGATAATTGCACATTTATCATCTCTCAATTCACCTCACTTAATTAGACGTCTATACCATTTTTTAAAAATACCGCTTGTTAAGTTAACTTAATCATGTGATTTGAAAATTTACTCATGCTCTAGGTAATTAGTTAGCGCTATTCGGCATCACATCATGATTCGTGCAAATCATGTTTATATGCGTTGATGAGTTGTACTTACTGCCTTTTTCTGTTCCTCTTTTTTTTGAATTTTTTAAATTGTTTTTTTTATTTTTTTTGAGGGATTCATCAAAATTTTACAAAATTATCAAACCAAAATGCAAAATATTTCAGTTTTGCCAACTAACACATCCCCACACTTAAATCAAACATTGTCCCTAATGTTCGAGCAAATAGATATAAGCAATTAAGATAATAAAAGTGCAAGAAATAGGAAAACTAAAACCCCCCTGTAATGTAACGTGCAATGACAAAAGTTTCACTATAAATGTACATGTCATCCTCATACTTTAACTTGACAAAGAATCTCAAGCAAATGATCATTCAGCTCCGAGCAATAACTTGAAATCAAAGACAATCACAGAAACATCCGATACGAAGAATTAAAAATAAAAAATACAAATAAAATGCAAAAAAAAAATAAAAACAAACCCACAGGTTGCCTCCTGGAAGCGCTTGGTTTATTTATGAGTCGTCAGCCAGACTCAAACCTCTTAATCAAGTTCCAACAGGGGCGAGGTCAACCACTTCTTCCTCGTTCTCAATCACTGGCTCGCTAATGTATTGCTTCAAACGATGGCCGTTTACCTTAAACTTCTCCCCGTCCTTTTCCTCGATTTCAATTGTTCCGTATGAAAATACCTCGCGCATAGTCTATGGTCCCGACCATCGAGATTTTAATTTCCCCGAAAACAATTTCAATCGCGTATTGTACAGCAACCCTGATCCCCACACTTGAATTATTTATTGCCTTTAAGGTGTCGATCATGTAATTCTTTTGTACGTTCCTTGTATCGTGTCGAATGTACGTATGCATGATCTCTCAATTCCTCCAACTCGTGCAACTAGTGAAATCGATTCGCTCCAGCTGTGGACATGTCTAAATTCACTGTCCTTAATGCCCAGTCTGCACGATGCTTCAACTCCACCGGTAGCCGACACGCTTTCTCATAAATCATCCGAAACGGTGTAGAACCGGTCAGTGTCTTATATGCCGTGCGGAAAGCCCATAATGAGTCATCTAATTTATCGGACCAATCCTGACGATTTGATCTAACTCTTTTCTCCAGAATCCGCTTGATACCCCGTATACTTACCTCAATTTGCCCACTAGTCTGTGGACGATAAGCCGTTGCTAGCCGATGGGTGACCCCATAGCATTACAAGGCTTTCTCTATTTGTGCATTGCAGAAGTGGGTCGCTCCATCATTAATCAGGGCTTTGGGGGTACCAAAGCGGGAAACAACTTCTTAGTGAATCTCATTACAACCCTAGTATCATTCGTGGGCAAGGCTTGAGCCTCCACCCCTTGGAAAAATAGTCTACGGCTACTAGGATGTACTTGTTCCCGCAAGATGGCGAAAACGGACCCATGAAATCTATGCCCCACAAATAAAAAATCTCACACGCCTAAATGAGAGTTTGTGGCATCTCATTCCGAGATGAGATATTTCCTACTCTCTAACACGCGTCACAACTCCTCACAAACTCATGTGCGTCCTTAAATATTGTCGACCAATAAAACCCAGCGTTAAATACCTTTTTCACTGTCAAACTCGCTTTATAGTGGCCACCTATTGTTCCTGAGTGGCAATGTCTCAAAATCTTCCTTGCCTCATCGTCGTGTATGCACCTACGTACAATCTGATATGCTCCAATACGGAAGAGGTAGGGGTCATCCCAAATGTAATGCTTAACATCTGCAAAGAATTTCTTCTTTTGCTTATGTGTCATGTCGCTTATCAGAACCCCTGTTGCTAAGTAATTAGCCAAATCTGCAAACCATGGAAAACCCTCGTCATGTGCTTTCACAAACATCAAAATTTCATGAGGAAAATTATCATTAATCATGTCCTCCCTAATCTCCTCATGCCCTCCCTAATCTCCTCATGCCCGTAGTCCTCCAAACATGACAAATGGTTTGCTGCAATGTTTTCTACACCTTTCTTATCCCTAATCTCAATGCCAAACTCCTAAAGTAGCAAAATCCACAGTATCATTCGTGGCTTAGCATTTTGCTTATTAAACAAATACTTGAGTGCAACATGATCCGTGTAAACAATAGTCTTAGAAAGGATGAGGTAAGATCTAAACTTATCGAATGCAAAGACTACTGCTAACAACTCCTTCTCTGTCATGGTTAATGCTCTTGTGCATCTGTGACTATCTTACTCGCATAATAGATTGGGTGAAAAGGTTTGTCCCTAAGCTGACCTAAGACCGCTCCTATTGCATAGTCACTCGCGACGCATATTAACTCAAAAGGTAAACTCCAATCTGGGGCGACCATAATCGGAGCATTCACCAACTTTTCCTTTAGAAGCTCAAAAGCATTCTTTACTCTTCAGAAAATACAAATGGCATATCATTCTCTAGGAGTTGCGTTATCGGCCTTGAAATCTTGGAGAAATCTCTAATGAAACGTCCATAAAAACAACATGACCTAAGAAACTCCTAATATATTTCACCGATGTGGGTAATGGGAGCTTGCTGATAGTCTCAATCTTCGCCTTATCAACCTCAAGCCCCGTGTGTGAAATCTTGTGCCCTAAAACAATGCCCTCTATCACCATGAAGTGGCACTTCTCCTAATTTAGCATAAGGTTGGTCTCCTCACATCAAGCCAACATCCTCTCCAAATGCTCCAAACATGAGTCAAAGGAACTCCCAAACACAGAAAAGTCATCCATGAAACCTCCATGGAGTCCTCGATCATGTCCTGGAATATAGCTACCATACACCGGTAAAAAGTAGTTGGAGCATTACATAACCCAAACGGCATGCAACGATACGCAAAGGTGCCATAAAGGCATGTAAAGGTCGTCTTTTCCTAATCTTCCAGAGCGATGGGGATCTGGAAATAACCTGAAAAGCCATTAAGGAAATAGTAGAACTGTTGCCCTGACAAACGCTCCAACATCTGATCGATAGAAGGAAGCGGGAAATGGTCCTTCCTCGTGGCATCATTCAATTTGCGATAATCAATGCAAACTCGCCACCCGGTGACTGTCCTCATTGGAATCAACTCGTTCTTCTCATTAGTCACCACTGTCATCCCCCCTTTCTTAGGAACAACCTACACGGGACTCACCCTCTTCGAGTCAAAGATAGGGTAGATCAATCCTGCATCTAACAACTTAATCACTTCCTTCTTAACTACTTCTTGCATGCTAGGATTTAACCTTCTCTGACTTTGTCTAACAAAATTATACTCATCTTCCATGAGTATCTTGTAGAGATTAATGAAGAGACTGATGCAACCTAAACATCCAATCTCTATCCTGTATGCTGCACAAGTATGAAGAAGAATGTTTAGGAAGTTTCACACATGCAACAGAAATATTCTAAGTGTGAAATCTTCCGAAGCCAAGACCAATATCTTCTGAAGCCAAATATGAAGTCTTCCAAAGCCTCAGAGACAAAGTCTTCCGAAGCTTCAACTTATGCAGACAGATTTCTTCCGAAGACTTTTAACACATGCTTTATCTGATGTACTTTCCATAAAGCTAGACACCTTTCCGCTGCACCTCTGTAAGGTCACCAACTTACATGAGTTGGTGAAAAGGTCCATGCTTTTGGTAACTATACATTGAGGTCTTGAGTCTATAACTTTCTACTTCATGTACTTTATCCTTTTTGTAATAGATAAGAATGTGAGCTATGGCATGTCATAGTCACTAGTCAAAAGGCAATCTTCCTTTTGACTTTACAATTGATTTTGTTTTGTGTCTAGTCAATTGTATCCAGCTGGCTTTCAAAGTATAGCCGACTGTAGGATGTAGTATAAGTATCTCATGTTCTTGTATCTTTAAATTATGCTTTGTAACACTTGTAATAGAGCATAGAGAAAGCAATATAACACATTCTTGAAAACCATATACTTGTGTTCTTTGTGTTCTGTCTCTTACATTACTTGTGTTCTTAGTGTCTTACCTTGGTTATTCCAGTTTACTGTTTGATTAAGTTTAGTTAATCTCCTTTTTGTGTTGTTGTGTTGTAACTCTACACCCTTCAACGATCCTGCATATCTTATGCATGCAAAATGAAGGGTTATACCCTTGATATCCATCAGCTTCCATGCAATCACCTGTTTGTGTGCCTTCAGCACATCTACCGATCTCTTCTTCTCCTCCTTTGTCAATCCAGCAGAAATGATGACAGGTAATTAAGATCCCTCATCCAGAAATACATACTCCAAGTTAGATGACAATTCTTTAAGCTCTAAGGATGGGGGAGTCTCACCAGACAACTTCTCTATCGGTTCCTCCCTCGTAATTACCTCACACACGTTAGCCTCCTTGAGAGGCGGACTTTCACAATCTATCGAGTCATGATCAAAGGCAAAAGCGGGCAACTCGATTTCCTGGTTCTCCCTAACCAGGATCTGTGAGTCTGTGTGATAAGATCTGATAAACTCTCAAAAACTCGTAGTCACCTGTGTCCAAATGGTATCTATGAAGAACAAGGTATCATCTTGATTGTGTGTATTCTTCATGGATTTGTTCACGTCAAATGTAACCGTCTCATTAGCAACTCGGAAGGTTAGCTTGCCGTCTAGGACATCGATCAATGCCCTTGTAGTAGCCAGGAAAGGTCATCCTAATATCAATGAAATCTTCTCGTCCTCATCCATGTCTAAGATCACGAAATCATCAGGAAAAACAAACTTATCCACCTTATTGAGTATGTTCTCGACGAACCCTCGCGGATACTTCACCGACCTATCCGCCAACTGAATACTCATGCGTGTCGGTGATAGCTCACCTAGGTCTAGCTTAGAAAAAACAGAATATGGCATCAAATTGATGCTAGCCCCAAATCTGGCAAAGCATTGCCCACAGACAAACCACCTATGATACATGGAATAGTAAAACTACCCGGATCAGTCATCTTTTGTGGTATTTTGTTCTGTACAACAGCCGAACACTCCTCACTCAACGTCATAGTCGAGATCTGCTCCAACTTCTTCTTATTGGTGAGTAGATCCTTCAGAAACTTAGCATACTTAGGCATGTGTTGTAATGCCTTTATAAAAGGTAAGTTCACCTTGAGTTGCTTAAACATCTCAAGGAACTTCCTGTACTGCTCCTCGGACCGATGTTGAGCCAATCGTCCTAGGTATGGAAGTCTATCAAAATGTACTAATGGCTCATTCTCTTTCTTCTTTTCAGCAACCTTCTCTATGGACTCCTCTGGCTGTGATGTACTTGTTGGGCGCAGCCTTTGTTGCACCTTGCCAGCAGGAGCCTCCATCTCTATCTCCTTATCAACCTCCTCCTCAATCACTGCAGGAGGCTCAACCACACCATATGACTTACCACTTCTTGTCGCCACAGCTTTCACATGCGCATTTGGATTCTTCACTATGTTACTAGGTAGGCCTCCAAGTTGCCTTTCCTGAAACATATCTAATAAGTGGCCCATAGTTCTTTCTATATTCTGCAATAATGCTCCCTGATTCTTGATCATGGCTTCGTTCTCTTGGAACCTAACTTGATATGCCTGATCTCTAGCCTGTGCTTCTTTATACCTAGTGCCATCCCTTGCCATGAATTGAGTCAATATCTGTGACTGCTGCATCATCATCTCCTCAAGTGTGGGCTTCTTCTCCCTTTGACCTATGCCACTAGTCTGACCGCTACTCGAACTCTGATTCTGAAATAAACTCTGAGTATGCGGTTGAAAACCCGGTGGGTTTCCACTCCTCCAATTCTGTTGATTCCTCCAACCAGGATTATAGGAATTACCGAAGGCATTTCCTTTCATCCGATTGGGATTGCTGACAAAGTCAACCTGTTCCTGAAAACAATCAGTAGAAATAGGACAATCAATCATATCATGACCACCCCGACAAATCTCATAGGACTGCTCCTTCTTATTCTTCTTCAGGTCTACTACCATCTTAGCTAATGCCTCAACCTGGGTGGCTAAAACAGTGCTAGAATCAACTTGGTGCACTCCTCATTGATTAGCAACTGGGGCTCTAGAATTAGGATACTCATAATTACTCATGGCTAGGTCCTCGAACATTATGTTACACTCCTCAACAGTCTTTGTGGTAATTAGATTACCACCGGCAGTAGTATCCAGCATGTTCCTCATTGCAGGAGTAACTCCATTGTAGAACTTCTCAATCAACGCCCAATCCTCCAAACCATGATATGGAAACTTGTGCACTAGCTCCTTGAAACGCTCCTAGGTCTCGTAGAAGGTCTCTCCTGACTTCTATTGAAATGAGTGAATCATGCTCCTCAGATGAGCAGTCTTCGAAGGGGAAAAATACTTGCACAAGAACTTGTCTTACATATCAGCCCAAGTAGTGATAGATCCTGTGTTTCTGAGGACGCATGCAAGTTGCGCCTCAGACGGCAATTACTCTCCTCGTTGGTGGTTATTCATCGACCATTGTGGATTCCGTGGCGTGAGTGGATTCACTGTCGTAAGAATCTTCCTCGGTCTCAAGCTCTGTGTGAGACTCATTCGAATGTCGATCGAATGCACGCACTTGATTGTCAAGTTGCTGAAATTCTGGTGGTCTGACAGAATGGGTGTGGCGCATAAATTAAAAGAAAATTAAAAAAAGAAAATGAAATTTACCTGATTGATTAACGCACGAACAAATAAAAAAATAAAAATAAAAATAAAATATTAACTAAAGGCACAGTTAAGCAAATAAAGGAAGTTAAACAACAAAAATAAAAATAAAAATAAAAACTTTAAACTAGAGAAAAGAAAAAATGATTAGATCCCTGACTCGGGTCGTTCTCAAAATCGCCAAAACAGTTTCCCAGCAACAGCGCCAAAAACTTGATGTCTGAAAATATATATATTAAATTATTATAAAAGCGTTTTTCACAATTAATTTTAAAAATTGTAAATTCCCAACTAAACTTCACACAAACAAATGCTCGCACTAAAAGCATGAAATGAAATATGAGGACCATAGACTTCTTGAACTGTTGTTGGTGTAGGAAGGCCAACACCATCTTCAGAGGATTGCGTCTCTTCATCCAAATCGTCCATTACTTCGATTAAAAACAATTGCTTATTGAATACTTATGCCCTGGTGTAAAATTTTCTAAGCACCAAAAGTATTCTCCCTTGGCTCTTTTTTCATCGAATTCTTTACTAGTCAACCGCTTGGTAGTTCTTGTGGAATTGATTGGATTGGCTTTAATTGGAGGTGAAGGTATCAACAATAACTTTGAAGTTGCTCCTATTTGCTTATTGTAATGTGGTTTGGTTATAGGAAGGTCTGTTGGTTGATACTGTGGCATTAGCCTGATTCTGCAAACAAGCTAAAGAATGGGCTTCTCTAACAATTTCAGTTTGAAGAGCCTAACATAACATTAATGTCAGGTTGCAATCTTTCAATGAATAGACTCACTGCATATTCCTTAGGAATGTCTACCTTATTCAACAACAAGTCAAATTTATCACAATATTCCTCCAAATCATCCGATTGATTTAGAGGTTTAAGAGACCCCATTGCATCTTCCACTGCAGTCGAAGAAAATCATGCTTGAATCAACCACATATACTCATCCCATGGAATCTCAATAACTGAAGTACCTCTGGATTTCACAAAATTATTATGCCATTGAACAACTCGTCCTTTGATATGAACAACTGCATAATGAACTCTAAGTCTCTCTGGTGTTTCATCAATGGCAAAGAAATGCTCGCACCTTTGAATACAACTTTCAAATTCGGTCCATTAAATTCAAAAATTCAAATCTTGAAAAACGGTTGTTACTTCGATCAAGCCGTGTTTCTTTTTCATTGCGATGAGCATTATTGTTACTTTCCGCTCCTCCGTCACAACTATGACTACTGGTGCCATTCATCACCTGTAAGCTCTTGATTACTCCGTCATTTGAGATCTTAATGAAGACATCACTGTTGTCAATTGATTCTTCTTGTTTGACATCTTAATCATCTGTTTCTCTGAAACTACCCTAATGCCTTCAAATTTCGTGCGATTCTTCTCAGTTGTTGTCTCCAATTGAAGCAAAGCTATCTCATGCTCCTTGATTGATTTCTTGATCTCTTGATTTCGTGTTGTCAAGGTAAAATTGGTGGAATTTCAGAGTTCCAATGACAATCGGTGGCTCTTATACCACTGTTAGGCTTAGAATTAGAACTAGAAGGATGACGAAGATTCACAATTCCAAACTAACCTTCTACGATTAGCTATGGCTCCTTTTATTACCTTTATGTTCGTTAGAACTGAATTGAACAACAATTAAAAATTGGTCCCTTAACTATCGCATATTAAATTTTAAGTTCTTCACCCATTACATTTCAATTGTATACTAACACACCACAACCCCTCCCTTTTGGCCATAACCCTCCCTCCAACACTACCACCGCCACAACACCAACACCACCACCACCACTGCCACACCTCCAGTACTAACACTGCCACCACCACAATGCTAGCATCCCCCACCACTACCACCACAACACCATGCCCCAAATACCACCACCACCAACACCACCACCACACCACCACCACCACTAATACCACCATCACCACTGCACTATAACACCACCACCACCATCACCACCTTGTCACCCCGTTCCCACCAAATTTGAACCTTGAACCCCAAAATCACAAAATCACAACCAACACCATTGCCCCAAGACCACCTTTGTCACCACCAACAAACCACCATCGCTACCCTTTTACCTGTGACCAAGAACCCCAAGAAAAGCTTCGAATTATCTTAATCCAGCTTCAATCTTTCACCACTATCATAGCCCAAACAGATCTAAAATAGATTTTTTTATCAAATTTGAAAACACCTTCGATCAATTCATAAACAACCTTCAATATTTCATCACCATTGTAGCCTAAAAAGCACCTTCGATTGATTCCTTTACCATTTTATTAGATTTTGTAACGCCAGGATATTTTTCTTTGAAGCCGACAAAAGAAGAAAAGAAATAAAGACCAAAGTCGAGGGACCAAACTCGCCAACGAGAGAAAGTTGGGCATGAGGTGATATTTGTAGGGAGAGGGCAGCCATAACCCTCTCCCCACACTCACATTTTTTCAGCAAAGAATAGAGGAGAAGAGAGAAAAAGGAGAAAAAGGGGGAAAAGTTGATTCGGGTTGATTAGAGTGAGCAAAATCATTGAGAAGCGGGTCAAATCGAAGCTCTTCTCGTTGTGGTCGTTTGTGTGAGTTCTAGTACCCCTCCTTTAAACGTTTTTGAATGATTTGGGGCTGGAACACATATAAAAATCGGGTTTTTATGTGTGTGTGTGTGTTTGACCCGTTTGTGTATGTGTATGTGTGTGTATGATTCGTTTGGGCCTTGCTTTTGAGCTTGTGTGTGCCTGAATGGTGTTGTGGTATGCATTCCTAAGGTTTAGGATGGTTGATTTGGGCTTAGAATAGGTTTAGATGAGCTTGGAGGTCGAAAATGGCAGATTAGGTTCGGGATGAACTGCATTCTGCACCAGTTAGGGCTAGGCGACCGAATGAAGGCCATACGGCCAAATAAGGTGCGATTGGGGTTCATTCACATGATTGACAGCTCATTCACATGATTGGGGCCAATCGCATGGGGAGTCATGCGACTGGGGTCCAGTCGCATAAGTGCTCATCTGCATTAGTTCCATCCATATTAGGTCCATTCGCATGGGACTCATCTGCATGGAGTCCATCCGCACTAGTTTCATTCGCACGAATGGGTGTTCATCCGCTTTGGTCCATTCACATGATGCTCAGTCGCATGGAGGCCATGCGACTGAAGGGTGTCCATACGCCCGAATAGGGCCGTTACACCCGAGGAAAAATGTAGTTTAACTTCTGACTTTCGGGGGAAAGTGCAGATGTAAGTTTTTGACGTAAAGGTTTTCATAAGTTCATGTAAGATGACTGTTGAGGCCTTAGAGAGCATGTTGGGCATGATGATGATGTTGCATGATTATGCATATTATGTATGTATGATGTTGCTGTGTATGATGCTAATGACTGTGTATGTTATGTTCCTTATTATGATGTATGCTTATCTTTCCTGTGGCTTTACGTGTTATGTTAATGAAAGAAGCGAAAGTATTATGTAACGTAAAGTGAAAGGATAAAGAAAAGAGGAACATGAAGTAAGAATGCATGCATTAATAAATGATGAAAATAAAGAAAGTCTTGCAAGCATAGTATGTCAGGACACACCATTAAAAGGTGTTAGCCCAACGGTGTACGGGTTCGCTACCCCAGGAGGATGCACATCGGGGTCTTTCTTTGTGATTGACTATTTGTATAGCCCCATTGCTGCATACCCTAGGTACTATGATCAGAGGTGTGATGCCCGTTATAGCTGTCTATGATAGGCCTAGGTCCAGTACCAGGAATAGCTGGGTATTGCATATAGCAGTGGTACACCTAAACTCTACCCTAGGTACTGTGACTAGAGGTGCGATGCACCGTTATAGCTGGTCTATGATAGACCTAGGTCCAGTACCAGGAATAGCTGGGTAAAGTTTATGGTTGAAGGAAAAGAAAGAAGTAATGATGAAAGAATGAAAGCATGAAAGATTAAAGAAGATAATAATGATATTATCTATGTGTACGTATGATGTATGATCGCATGAAAGTAAAGAATGGTTTTAACGAAAGAAAAGTATGTTTTATTTTATAAAACTAGAACTCACTCAGCAACGCTGACTTTGATGTGTTTCCAGTTGGCAGGTAGTGGTTGCTGAGGATGGCACGAGGTGGCTACTCAACTCTTTTGGAATGACATCCATTTATTTAATGCTTTTGTGATGTAATGAAATAATGTATTTTACAACTGATAATGATGTATTATTTTGCAAAAGTCTTTATAATGAAATGAGATGTCATTTTTGAATGTTCCGCTGCAATATTTATGTAAGAGAAATGAAAATGTATGTTTTATGTGTAATGATTTACCAGTTGTAAGCGTCCTAGGAATAGGGCCTTACAAGTGGTATCATAGCCAAAGTTTAAGTGTGACATCCGGTAAATTTCCGTTACCAAGCTCCGTTAGTTCCGTTAAGTCTTGTATACACGTGTCGTGAGCACACTAGTTGTCGTTTAACGTTGGTGACTTAATAATATTTAATAATGTTAAACTAATGTTAATTAAATTGATTATGTGATTGTTGTGTTAAAATTATGTGTTTACGCGATTTAATTGCTAATTGTAGAAATTAATCGCGTAACGCGGAAACGTGTCTATTTATTCGTATGTCTTGTGTTTTTATAAAGATAAGATATATAATGAACTTTATAAGTTTATATCTTTATATTATGAAGTTAAAAACACTTTACAAAGAGTTTAAAGCTTAGTTTTTACAAAATACCAAAACACAAGGGTTTAAAGGGTAAATATGTAAATTAAATATTAATAAAACAAAAATTCCAAACCCTAACCCCCCCATCGGCCGCGATTTCATTCTTCTCATCTCCCCACTTCGAATTCAGCCTAGAACAACACAATACCTGCGATTTTGGATCGATTTCAAGGCATACATCTCGTGGGAATCATCAATGCAAGTTAATACAAGTTTAAAGGTTAGTTTTTTCGAGTTTTTGTGAAGGGTTCATTATGGCCGAACCCTAGATTCGAAATTGGTCCTTGTTGGTTGAATTGGTTGTTGTTTGATGATGTTAACATGTTAGTTAGATTGTATACATGTTAGTTAACGTCGATTATGCAAGAATTCTATGTTTTTAGTGGATTGATCATGAAATTGATTTTGAAGCAAACCCTAATTCGGGATTATTGTGATTATGCATGATGGATGATTGTTTGATGAATGTTTGATGATTATGTTGTATGAATGTTAGAATACGTTGATTATGCAAGAAAGTTGGGATTTGATGCGTTGTTCATAGGTTACTAAGAATAGTAACTTTATTTTGCATGTAGTAGTGATCTAGTGATGGATTGATGTTATGGATGGGTTCATGATGATAATTAGATGCTAGATTGATGTTATGAATGCTAGAAATCTTAATGTGATGATGTTGATCATAGCTTGCCAAAAGTAGAAACTTTTGTTTATGAAGATTGTTAGATTGAGATGTTTAAGTGTTGTTGATCATGTCTAGATGTTAGTATGAGCTTGAATTGGTATATTATTGAATTCATGTATGCTTTGGATGTTTTAGATTTTGGGATATTCTTTCCCAAAGGGAAACTTTATTTGTGTAAACGTTGAAGTATGATGTTATGATCATGTTTGGAATGATAGGAACTTGCTATTATGTTCAAGGATGGATTCTAGTGTGATAGAACGTGTTAAATTAGTTGTATGGTATGTTTGGATAATCATGGGTGATAATTGGAATTGGTAATCATGTATGGTTTGGATGTTTGTAGTAGTAGGACATCATGCTTGGGTCTGGTAATTGATTGTTGTGATGTTGTGAATGCAATGTATGCTTAAAGAATTTGGTTATGATCATTATACACGCGTGCGGATCTGAGGCCCCTACTTAGTAGGATTGGCAGGGTTTAGGATGTGAAGTCGTGAGTGGCTTCACATGGCATGTGATGAATGGTTGAACCTTGTATGACATGTTAGTTGTTTTGTAGCTAGTGGTTATGTTAATGTTCTAGATTCGCATGACTTGTATAGTACTTGATTGTATGATGATCTATGTGATACACCTGGTTGATATAACATATATGATACTATTTGAATGTTAATCATGTATGTTGTATGTGCTCATTGGCTTTAATTGAATTATAACTCATAATGTCACCAACGGGTCAAACGGGTCAACTAGGTCAAACGTGTCTATTTGTCTGGAAGCTTGAGTCTTTGATTTTGGTATGATTAGGGTTTCACATGTCTTTTATTTACACGTACTTATGTACTCACATGATCTAGGTAACCTGTGAAGGTTGGCTATCCTCTCGTTTCTCAAAATAAACCCTAAGTACCTTTGCATACATCAGGTGAGTTCATGCCCCACTCTTTACTTAATCTCTTTTGGGGGAGATAGCATACTGGTATTTATACGAACGCTTTTATTATTTAAGTTGTGTAAAATATTAATATAGTGTTGTTTACCATGAGAAAAGTCCTCACACTTTTGAATTGTTAATATTTAATAGCGGGGAAACTTGGGTACTACTACTGGGTCTGACGAGCCCCACCTGTGTGACTCGAGGTCAACCGGGTGCAATTTGTCCTATTGATCATTGTCACGACATGGTAAGTCGTGACAGGAGGCAACGACTATCACAGTCAGCTTCAATTGCAAAATCACTATGTATTAATATTTGCTGATAATAGACTAGCTATCTATTACCATACACTGCTTATATTTATCGCAACTGTTTACATGTTATTGAACACAAACTCTTGAACTCACCAACCTATGTGTTGACATTTTAGTATGCTTTTCTCAGGTCCTTAACTTGCTTGCCATAGGAGCACTGCACGGTTCACTTCATTTAAGACATTATGCTTCAAGACAATGTGACATTTTAACAATTATGTTTACTTTTGGTTTGGCACTTGTGTTTGCCATAAGTTATACTTTATTGACTTGGGTTGTTTTCAAAAACGCTTCCGCATTATTTAACGTTGGTATTTTGATTGATTTGTTTAATTATGGCATTTAGAGTCGTTCTGAGTAACTATTGACTGTGATCCTGGTTTGTCACACGCCTCGCGGTAAAACTCCGCAAGTGGATTTTGAGGGTGTGACAGATTGGTATCAGAGCCATTGGTTATAGGGAACTAGGTTGCATACCACTAGACTATAACCGCACAGTTTTTAGTTACCTGTTTCTTGTTCCATCGACTGTACACTCATTGGCATACACATCACATTCTGCAGCATGGCATCGTCTTCAAGAGCTCCGGGTAACGACCAAATCACCTACACGATCTGAATCCCCACCTCCCGCACCTGTACCTGATGATGGATTCGATTGGCCCAGACTAGCTTATCCCCGAGAGGAGATTGACTGGGATCAACCATTCGCGTTGATGAAGCGTGACCCTCCGCGTGACTGGCGTTCTTATCCTAGGTTTGTTGACCATATCATGTTTAGGGAACGCGTACCTGTCCTAAAGCCAAGGACTAGGAACAATGCCAATCAACCCATGCCTTCACTCCCACGAACGGCACAGTCCAACGAGCAATTGATTGCTGCACTAATGGCTGCACTGGATACTGAACAGCATCGTGTGAGACGACTCACGGGTGATGTCTGTACACTACAGCAAGAGGTGTACAACTGAGAGACACCAATTAGACGAACTCAAGGAAGAACACGGAAGACGCTGAACGGTTGTCACCATATGCAAGATGGTGTTATGGCACTCCAAGGACGCGTGACTGCTCGTGAACAGCGGGACGCCATAGCCGATAATAGGATTGCCACTCTAGAAGCTCAACTAGCAGCACTCCAGATTGCTATAGCTCCTGCTCCTGCCGCAGACTCTGAGGATGAGGAGGATCCCGAGGAGGGACCCGAGGAAGAGGAACCGGAGGAGATGGAGGATGATAGTGATGGGTCAGACATTGTCGATTGACTTCTTTATATGACTTAGACTACGTAGTGTTTTCTTTTTGAAACCTATGTGGGAAGGGTTGTTTCCCCACACGAACGACAAAACTTCAATTTTGACATTGCTAAATACGTTGTGACTCATTGCAATTTATTTACTTTGGTTATTATTTTTGTTATGAATGTTGTGGTTGTGATGATACGTTATTTCTCTCATTTACTGTTTACTACGCTTCAATGAGTTAAATGTGTATGATGTTACTCATTATTGTATTGTGAATATAAAGTGAAAAGAATGGACGCTCGTGGACGTGGATGTGGACGTGGTCGTGGACGTGGACGTGGTCGTGGACGTGGACATGGACGTGGCACCGGAGAACAGGCTGGTGGTGTTATTAACATGACTCCTGCGGAATTGGCTGCTCTAATTAATGAGCATGTTCAGGCGGCTGTGGCTGCTGCCCACGCGGTCAGCCAGCAGGTAAAAGTGACAGAAAAACAAATCTGATATCCTTTATAACTGTAGGGGATGTTTGATTAATGTGTGTTGTGTTAAAACAGGACCACCAGTGTGTACATACAAGTCCTTCATGGACTGTAAACCACACACCTACAGCGGTACAGAGGGTGCTGTAGGGCTTGTACGCTGGTTTGAGAAGACTGAGTCCGTTTTCTCCAAATGTAACTGTCCACCGGCGATCAAGTAAAGTATGCCACCGGACTTTGGAGGGTGCTGCCCTGTCTTGGTGGAACGCGCAAGTCCAGATGCTTGGACAAGCGATGGCAAATGGACTCCCCTGGAATGAGTTCAAGGATATGATGATCGAGGAGTACTGTCCTCGAAATGAGGTGCAAAAGTTGGAGATGAATTCTGGCAGCTTAAGATGAAGGGTTCAGAAATTGAGGCTTACACGACCCGTACTCATGAGCTGGCCACATTGTGTCCAGGAATGGTTAATGAGACACATAAGAGAATCGAGCACTACATACGAGGATTGGTGCCTGAAATCCAAAGTATGGTAACAGCTTCTAACCCGACTACGATTCAGCAGGCCATTCAAATTGCCCATAGACTTACTGATCAGGCGGTAGAGCAAGGGCGGTTACCCAAACGGGGCGCTGTGGTGAGCGTGCCCGACAACAAAAGGAAGTGGGATGCTCCCAGCAACAGCAATAACAAATCATCATCATCATCGTCTGGCGGTCAACAACAATCCCAACAGCAGCAACAGCCATTTAGCAGCAGCAGCGGCGGTTCGATAATAACCGCACTTCAACCAAACTGCCCCAAATAACCAAGGACCCAGCGGTTACGGCGGCAGACATCCCAAATGCCCACGGTGTAACTACCATCATGTGGGACGGTGTGATAGCTTCAAGTGTCAACGTTGTGGAAAGATTGGACACGCTGCGAGGATTGCCGTGGTGAACTAATGAGAGGCCACAACAACCTCAAGAAACTCCCAAGGGTTGTTTTGAGTGTGGGAAAGAAGGCATTACAAACGAAACTGCCCACAACTAAGAAGGAACAAAATGGCAACAACAACAACAACAACACCAACAATCATGGGAACAACAACAACAATGGCAATAATAACAACAATGGTGGAAATGGCACTGGAAATGGAGGCAATAGAGATGAGCCAAAGGAGAGCCTTCGTCATTGGCTCAGGTGAGGCTCTAAATGATCCACAACTGTTACTGGTAGATTCCCTGTTATGGTTGTTTTGCTACGGTACTATTTGATACTGGAGCCGATAGGAGTTTTGTGTCCTTAAAATTCTGTAGTCTTTTAAGTGATATACCCTCTGCTTTAGAATCTAAATACACTGTGGAATTAGCCGACGGTAAGCAATCCATGTAACGCATATCCTTAAAGACTGTAATAGAACTTGCTGGTCATACTTTCGCTATAGATCTCATGCCTGTTACGCTGGGGAGTTTTGATGTTGTGATAGGCATGGATTGGCTCTCTAGCAAGCAAGCGGAAGTCATATGTCACGAGAAGATTATACGGATCCCGGTTGGTGATCAAGTCCTTACCGTCAAAGGTGATAGGAGTGGTGCTGTGATAGGCATCATCTCGTATATGAAAGCTCAAAAGTTGTTACGAAAGGCCGCGTGGCTATCCTAGCACTTGTAACCGATAAGCAAAAGGAAGAAAAGAGAATGGAGGATATTCCCGTAGTACGCGACTTTCCGGAGGTGTTCCCAGAAGATCTTCCTGGATTACCACCGCACCGCCAAGTGAATTCCAGATTGAGTTGACTCCCGGCGCAACCCCGATTGCTTGAGCACCCTATCGATTAGCACCAAACGAACTACAGGAGTTGTCGTCACAACTTCAGGAGCTTTTGGATAAGGCTTTATTCGACCTAGTACATCACCTTGGGGAGCTCCTGTACTCTTTGTTAAGAAGAAGGATGCACATTTCGGATGTGCATCGATTATCGAGAGTTAAACAAAGTAACAGTCAAGAACCGATACCCTTTACCTCGTATCGACGACTTGTTCGATCAGCTTCAAGGATCAAGCTATTACTCGAAGATTGACTTGAGATCTGGTTATCATCAACTCAGAGTTCGAGAAGAAGACATTCCCAAGACTGCATTTCGTACTCGTTATGGTCATTATGAGTTCTTGGTCATGCCTTTTGGGTTGACTAATGCACCTGCTGTGTTCATGGACCTCATGAACCGCGTGTGCAAACCTTATCTTGATCAGTTGTCATTGTGTTCATCGATGATATACTGATATACTCTAGGACCAAGGAGGAGCATGAGAGCACTTACGAATGATCTTGGAACTGTTGAAAAATGAGCAGCTGTATGCTAAATTCTCAAAGTGTGACTTTTGGATAAGAGAGTACAGTTCCTAGGTCATATTGTTAATGAGAAAGGAATACACGTTGATCCTGCCAAAATTGAGGCGATAAAGAATTGGACCACCCCAAAACGCCAAGCGAGATAAGACAATTTCTAGATTAGCAGGATATTACCGCCGATTCATAGAAGGATTTTCTAAGATCGCACAACCTCTCACAGCCTTGACTCACAAAGGAACGACATACAAATGGACTGAGAGTCAAGAATCAGCTTTCCAATTATTAAAACAAAACTCTGTACTGCCCCGATATTAGCATTACCAGAGGGAACAGATGACTTTGTGGTGTATTGCGATGCATCCATTCAAGGATTGGGTTGTGTCTTGATGCAACGAGACAAGGTGATAGCTTACGCCTCGAGACAACTAAAGGTTCACGAGAAGAACTATACTACCCATGACTTAGAATTGGGCGCAGTAGTTTTTGCCTTAAAGATCTGGAGACATTATTTGTACGGTACCAAGTGCACAATCTACACCGATCACAAGAGTCTTCAACATATCTTTGAGCAAAAAGAGTTGAATATGAGGCAGCGCGTTGGGTAGAACTACTAAATGATTATGATTGCGCAATTAAGTATCATCCGGGAAAGGCGAACGTAGTTGCCGATGCTTTAAGCAGGAAGGAAACAGCTAACCCCGACGGTGCGAGCTTTACAGCTTACTATCAGTACCCAACTGCCCGAACAAGTTAAGGAGGCACAATGGAAGCTTTAAAGGTGGAAAATATTGGTTTGAATTTTAAGGGGAATGGATAAGCAGCTAGTGATGAAAGAGGATGGAATTCGGTATTTCATGGATAGACTTTGGGTGCCTGTTCATGGAAATCTGAGAGATTTAGTTATGAGCGAGGCACGCAAATCTAAGTATTCTATACATCCTGGATCCGACAAGATGTATCATGACCTAAAGGCTCACTATTGGTGGCCTAACATGAAAGCGGATGTAGCTACGTACGTGAGCAAGTGTTTGACCTGCTCGAAGGTGAAAGTGGAATATCAAAAACCATCCGGACTATTACAACAACCCGAGATTCCAATGTGGAAATGGGAACAAATCTCCATGGATTTTATTACTAAGCTACCCCGGACTAGTACTGGTTGTGACACGATATGGGTTATTGTGGATCGATTGACAAAGTCTGCTCATTTCCTCGCAATAAGGAAACCGACAAGATGGAGAGTTAACTCGCCTATACCTCAAGGAGATCGTTTCGAGACATGGGGTACCGATCTCAATTATCTCCGACCGTGACGCTCGTTTCACGTCACATTTCTGGCAATCATTGCAGAAATCCTTGGGTACACGTTTGGATATGAGTACTGCATATCATCCACAGACGGATGGTCAGAGTGAGCGTACTATACAGACGTTGGAGGATATGCTACGTGCTTGTGTGATTGACTTTGGGAATAACTGGGAAATTCACCTGCCATTGGTGGAATTCTCTTATAACAACAGTTATCACACTAGTATACAAGCAGCACCTTTCGAGGCGTTGTACGGGAGAAAATGTCGATCACCGGTTTGCTGGGCAGAAATTGGTGATAGTCAGATAACAGGTCCCGAGTTGATTCATGAGACGACTGAGAAAATTATACAGATACGGAACCGTATGGCTGCAGCGCGAGAGGCAAAAGAGTTATGCTGACAAGAGACGGAAACCTTAGAGTTTCAGGTTGGTGACAAGGTTTTGTTGAAAGTCTCACCATGGAAAGGCGTAATTCGGTTTGGTAACGAGGGAAACTAAATCCGAGGTACGTTGGACCTTTGAGATAGTGGAAAGAATAGGTCCAGTAGCCTATCGATTAGCCCTACCTGATTCGCTGAGCGGAATTCATGATGTATTTCACGTGTCAAACTTGAAGAAGTGCATAACTGATGAAACGACGATCGTACCACTAGAAGAAATTCATGTGGATGAACAATTGCGTTTTATTGAGGAACCAGTTGAGGTGATGGATTGTGAGGTGAAAACACTTAAGCAAAGCAAGATACCTATTGTAAAATCCGTTGGAATTCGCGACGTGGACCAGAATTCACATGGGAACGGGAAGATCAAATGAAGCTTAAGTACCCTCAACTATTCGAAGGAACGATGCCAGCAGACGAAGGTATTGATTTAAATTCGGGACGAAATTTCTTTCAACATGGGGATGATGTGAACAACTCATCCAAAACTCACACGATTTCGATTTCTGTGTGCCAATGCAGTAGACCAGTGATGGAAACCAGTGATGGAAACCAGTGATGGAACACTCTCGCCATGTAACGCAATTTTCGGGACGAAAATTCTTTCAACATGGGGATAATGTGACATCCGGTAAATTTCCGTTACCAAGCTCCGTTAGTTCCGTTAAGTCTTGTATACACGTGTCGTGAGCACACTAGTTGTCGTTTAACGTTGGTGACTAATAATATTTAATAATGTTAAACTAATGTTAATAAATTGATTATGTGATTGTTGGTTAAAATTATGTGTTTACGCGATTTAATTGCTGATTGTAGAAATTAATCGCGTAACGCGGAAACGTGTCTATTTATTCGTATGTCTTGTGTTTTTATAAAGATAAGATATATAATGAACTTTATAAGTTTATATCTTTATATTATGAAGTTAAAAACACTTTACAAAGAGTTTAAAGCTTAGTTTTTACAAAATACCAAAGCACAAGGGTTTAAAGGGTAAATATGTAAATTAAATATTAATAAAACAAAAATTCCAAACCCTAACCCCCCCATCGGCCGCGATTTCATTCTTCTCCATCTCCCCACTTCGAATTCAGCCTAGAACAACACAATACCTGCGATTTTGGATCGATTTCAAGGCATACATCTCGTGGGAATCATCAATTGCAAGTTAACACAAGTTTAAAGGTTAGTTTTTCGAGTTTTTGTGAAGGGTTCATTATGGCCGACCCTAGATTCGAAATTGGTCCTTGTTGGTCGAATTGGTTGTTGTTTGATGATGTTAACATGTTAGTTAGATTGTATACATGTTAGTTAACGTCGATTATGCAAGAATTCTATGTTTTTAGTGGATTGATCATGAAATTGATTTTGAAGCAAACCCTAATTCGGGATTATTGTGATTATGCATGATGGATGATTGTTTGATGAATGTTTGATGATTATTAGGTGTATGAATGTTAGAATACGTTGATTATGCAAGAAAGTTGGGATTTTGATGCGTTGTTCATAGGTTACTAAGAATAGTAACTTATTTTGCATGTAGTAGTGATCTAGTGATGGATTGATGTTATGGATGGGTTCATGATGATAATTAGATGCTAGATTGATGTTATGAATGCTAGAAATCTTTAATGTGATGATGTTGATCATAGCTTGCCAAAAGTAGAAACTTTTGTTTATGAAGATTGTTAGATTGAGATGTTTAAGTGTTGTTGATCATGTCTAGATGTTAGTATGAGCTTGAATTGGTATATTATTGATGAATTCATGTATGCTTTGGATGTTTGATAGATTTGGGATATTCTTTCCCAAAGGGAAACTTTATTTGTGTAAACGTTGAAGTATGATGTTATGATCATGTTTGGAATGATAGGAACTTGCTATTATGTTCAAGGATGGATTCTAGTGTGATAGAACGTGTTAAATTAGTTGTATGGCATGTTTGGATAATCATGGGTGATAATTGGAATTGGTAATCATGTATGGTTTGGATGTTTGTAGTAGTAGGACATCATGCTTGGGTCTGGTAATTGATTGTTGTGATGTTGTGAATGCAATGTATATGCTTAAAGAATTTGGTTATGATCATTATACACGCGTGCGGATCTGAGGCCCCTACTTAGTAGGATTGGCAGGGTTTAGGATGTGAAGTCGTGAGTGGCTTCACATGGCATGTGATGAATGGTTGAACCTTGTATGACATGTTAGTGTTTGTAGCTAGTGGTTATGTTAATGTTCTAGATTCGCATGACTTGTATAGTACTTGATTGTATGATGATCTATGTGATACACCTGGTTGATATAGCATACGTATGATACTATTTGAATGTTAATCATGTATGTTGTATGTGCTCATTGGCTTTAATTGAATTATAACTCATAATGTCACCAACGGGTCAAACGGGTCAACTAGGTCAAACGTGTCTATTTGTCTGGAAGCTTGAGTCTTTGATTTTGGTATGATTAGGGTTTCACATGTCTTTTATTTACACGTACTTATGTACTCACATGATCTAGGTAACCTGTGAAGGTTAGCTATCCTCTCGTTTCTCAAAATAACCCTAAGTACCTTTGCATACATCAGGTGAGTTCATGCCCCACTCTTTACTTAATCTCTTTTGGGGGAGATAGCATACTGGTATTTATACGAACGCTTTCATTATTTAAGTTGTGTAAAATATTAATATAGTGATGTTTACCATGAGAAAAGTCCTCACACTTTTGAATTGTTAATATTTAATAGCGGGGAAACTTGGGTAGTACTACTGGGTCTGACGAGCTCCACCTGTGTGACTCGAGGTCAACCGGGTGCAATTTGTCCTATATCATTGTCACGACATGGTAAGTCGTGACAGGAGGCAACAAATATCACAGTTAGCTTCAATTGCAAAATCACTATGTATTAATATTTGCTGATAATAGACTAGCTATCTATTACCATACACTGCTTATATTTATCGCAACTGTTTACATGTTTATTGAACAAACTCTTGAACTCACCAACCTATGTGTTGACATTTTAGTATGCTTTTCTCAGGTCCTTAACTTGCTTGCCATAGGAGCACTGCACGGTTCACTTCATTTAAGACATTATGCTTCAAGACAATGTGACATTTTAACAATTATGGTTTACTTTTTGGTTTGGCACTTGTTTTGCCATAAGTTATACTTTATTGACTTGGGTTGTTTTCAAAAACGCTTCCGCATTATTTAACGTTGGTATTTTGATTGATTTGTTTAAATTATGGCATTTAGAGTCGTTCTGAGTAACTATTGACTGTGATCCTGGTTTGTTCACACGCCTCGCGGTAAAACTCCGCAAGTGGATTTTGAGGGTGTGACATTAAGTGAAATGAGTAAATTTTCAAAATAAACCTTAACTTAAACTGAGAATGGAACGGAAAGGGAAGGATGCCAATCTGAGTAGCTGCGTGCCATTAGGTATATTCGTAAAGTTAACCGGTATTATATGCGTATGTGATGTGTTATGTGTTGTTTGTGGATTTAAATGATGATGTAGTCACGATAGGTAATGCTCGGGGTGTGAAGAGTAAAGTAAGTGGCTAATCATAACTGGCCACTATAATTAGGGACTTACTATACTTGACATAAACTAAGCTGTTCCCATGAATGACCATGTTGGTGTTTGAATCTTTCAGTGTGCGTGTGAATGGCTGGTGGTAGATCTTCGAAAGCCTCTCATGGAGGTGGTCGTGATGGGCTTGGTGCTAAGCCGCAACCCAAGAGAGGAAGACCCAAAGTTGAGAAGGTGGCTCCTGAAGAACCAGAGACCCGTCATCCAGAGGGTGACGACGAGAGCGCCAATCTGAGAGCCTCAGTAAAGGAAGCTGTTGTTGAAGAATTTCATCAAGTCATGCAGACGATCTTACCGTCTGTAGTGACTGAAGTTATCAAGGCTGTACGAGAAGGGGAAAGAAAGGAGAGAAACAGGTCCTCGGGAGGACGGGTGCAAACCAGAGCCGGAAACGGTTCCCTCTGATGATGAGGAAGAGGAACAAGAAGAGCCTGCGCTAGAGGCGGCACGAGGCTATAATTATGGGGCATTTCAATGATGCAAGCCCCCTACTTTTGATGGAAACGGCACTGCTGCTGCTGCTCACCGGTGGGTGAGAGAAATGGAAGTTGTATTGAATATCAGCGAGTGTTGGGAGGACCAGAAAGTAAAGTTTGCTGCCTATTCTTATGTGGACTCGGCTCTGTGCTGGTGGGATAATATAGTCCAAGCCGAGGATAGCAGGGCCATGGGAGGATGAGATGGTCTGAACTGAAAAAGTTGGTGATTGAGGAGTTTTGTCCTCACCGGGAAATGGACAAGGTCGAAAGGGAGTTCTTGCAACTGGAGGCGGGAACGATGACGCACCAACAGTACACCACCAAATTCAACGAGATGGCACGTCTGGTGCTGGATCAGGTGACACCTCTGTCTCGAAAGATCAAGAGGTATATTCAGGGTTTGCCGGCAGATATTTGCAGGCACACGATTGCCGCCCGACCGAGCACGTTTAGGTCGGCGATGGATTTGGCAGGGAGGTTATACAATGAAAGGGTTGTGGTGGTGGTGGCTGAAGGTGGCAAGAAAAGTGGTGGTGATCGGAACTGGCAGGGGAAAAGGTGTGGTCGGGGTAATGTCTCGACGACTAACAAGAAGGCACGGGTGGATGACTGTCGTGTGGCCACATCGAGTGAGGGGTCAAAAAGGTGTGGCAAGTGTGGAAGGGAGCATGCGGGAGAATGTAGGTTAGGATTTAACGGATGCTTCAAATGTGAGAAGGCGGGGCATATAACCAAGGACTGACGTACGGTCCGATGCTTTAACTATGGAGAAGAGGGTCATATGAGTAGGGATTGTAAGAAGCCAAGGGCTGAGGGTTCCGGGACGAAGAAGACGGGAGGTGAAGGACCGAGGGCGAGCACCAGGGCATTCACTATGACACAGGAGGAAGCTAGGATGGACCCTGATGTTGTGTCCGGTATGTTTCTAATGAACCAAACTTTAGCCTCTGTGTTATTTGATTCGGGTGCCGGTAAAAGTTTTATTCTGTTGCTTTCTGTGCTAAGCTGCCTGTTAGTAGTAGACGTGTTGATGCACCCTTCGATGTAGAAACTGCCATAGGTAAGTCTATCAGGATTTCTGAGATGATAGAGAACTGTGATGTGGAACTTGAGGGTCATAAGTTTCCTGTTAGACCGTTCATGATGACCTTAGGTGGTTTGATTTGGTTCTTGGGATGGATTGGTTGGCGGACTCCGAGGCAAACATTGTGTGTCGCAAGAAGATGATTCCTTTGGCAGCGCTTGACGGGACTTTGGTAACTGTTTATGAGGATTGGGTTACTATGATCCCGAAGGTAATCTCAATGGCGGTGGCGGGAAAGTGTATAAGGCGTGGATGTAGCGCCTACTTGGCTTATGTAAAGGATGTGGATACACCCATGCCACAACTGTCTGATGTACCGGTTGTGTGTGCCTTTCCGGACATGTTCCCAGAAGACTTACCAGGAGTGCCACCTGACAGAGAGATTGAGTTTCAGATTGATCTGATACGGGTGCCCAGCCTGTTGCCAAGGCACCGTATCGGTTGGCTCCGACGGAGATGAAGGAATTGATGGAGCAGTTGCAAGAGCTACTTGATAAAGGGTTCATTAGACCGAGTATCTCTCCTTGGGGTGCTCCGATCCTGTTTGTGAAGAAGAAAGACGGTAGCATGAGTATGTGCATTGACTACCGTGAGTTGAACAAGCTGATGGTGAAGAACCGATACCCCTTACCAAGAATAGACGATTTGTTTGATCAACTTCAAGGTGCCAGTTGGTTCTCGAGGATAGACCTTCGATCTGACTACCATCAGTTGAAGGTGAAGGAGCAGGATATTCCTAAAACAACTTTCTGCACACACGTTATAGTCACTACGAGTTTCTTGTAATGTCTTTTGGTTTGACTAATGCGCCAGCTGCTTTTATGGATCTGATGAATCGGATTTGTCGGCCGATGTTGGATAAATCAGTGATTGTGTTTATTGATGATATCCTGATTTATTCGAAGAGCGAGATTGAGCACGCCAGTCACATTCGGGAGGTTCTAGAGACGTTGAGAAATGAGAAGTTGTATGCTAAATTCTCCAAGTGCGCGTTCTAGTTGCGCCAAGTTCAGTTCTTGGGTCATGTGGTGAACCCTGACGGGATTATGGTGGACCCGGATAAGGTTGAGGCAGTGATGCAATGGAAGTCTCCTAAGATGCCATCCGAGATTCGTAGCTTCTTGGGTTTGGCGAGCTACTATAGAAGGTTTATCCAAGACTTCTCTAAGATTGCTTCTCCACTGACTAAGTTGACCCGGAAGGATGTGAGGTTTGTATGGGGTCAAGCTTAAGAGAAGGTGTTCGAAGAATTGAAGGCGAGGTTGACTCAAGCTCCTGTTCTGTCACTACCCGATGGAAGCGAAGACCTGGTGGTTTATTCTGATGCTTCCTATTCGGGGTTGGGGTGTGTGTTAATGTAGAGAGGAAAGGTTATAGCTTATTCATCCCGACAGTTGAAGGTTCATGAGGTCAACTACCCTACTCATGACTTGGAGCTAGCAGCTGTGGTCCTTGCACTAAAGATTTGGAGGCACTATCTATACGGGACGAAGTGCACAATCTTCACTGACCACAAAAGCTTGAAGTACTTCTTTGAGCAGAAGGACCTAAACATGAGGCAGAGAAGATGATTGGAGCTCATAAAAGACTATGATTGCGAGATCCACTACCATCCGGGCAAAGCCAACGTGGTGGTGGATGCCCTTAGCCGAAAGGAGAGACCTGAGCTGATTCGGGTGAAAGCTTATCAGTTGGTCATGACCTCCGATGTGATGAATCAAGTCAAAGAGTTTCAATATGAGGCATTGAAAGAAGATCATCTTAACTCTGAGAGAATGAGAGGTCTGGACGCGGAATTGGGTGAAAACACGCTTGGTGTTAGAACTCGATTCGGGAGGATGTGGGTCCCTCGTTTTGGGGATCTACGGGTGAAGATTATGGATGAAGCTCACAAGACTCGATACTCTATTCACCCGATGCCTTGAAAATGTACCAAGATATGAAGAAAGATTATTGGTGGCCGGGTATGAAGCGAGATGTGGTGGAGTATGTGAGTAAGTGTCTTACTTGCTTACAGATGAAGGCCGAACATCAGAATTCGTATGGAAAGATCCAACCCTTGGATATACCGGAATGGAAGTGGGAGCACATCACCATGAATTTTATTACGAAGTTGTCGCGTACTCCGAAAGGGTATGATGCCATATGGGTGATTGTTGACCGTTTGACGAAGAGTGCTCACTTCCTACCGATCCGCGAGACATATTCATCTAAGAGGTTGGCGGATCTATTCATCAAGGAAATTGTAACTCGTCATGGTGTGCTGGTGTCTATTGTATCTGATCGTGACACCCGGTTTACATCCAAATTCTGGAAGAAATTCCACGACGCCATGGGGACGAGGTTACATATTAGCACGGCTTATGATCCCCAAACTGATGGTCAGTCAGAAAGGACCATTCAGATATTGGAAGACATGCTTCGGGCATGTGTGATTGATTTTGGGGGAAGTTGGGATGACCACTTACCGTTAACTGAATTCTCATACAACAACAACTATCATGCTAGCATTGGTATGCCACCACATGAGATGCTATACGGTAGGAGATGCAAAACACTCGTTTGTTGGGGTGATATTGTTCAAAAGGAGTTGGGGAGCATCGAGGTGATCGAGGCTACGACTGAGAAGCTTGAGAGGATCAAAGCCTTTATGAAGGCAGCCAAAGATAGACAGAAGTCGTACGCCGACAAACGACGCAGACCGATTGAGTTCCAGGTGGGTGACTCGGTTATGTTGAAGGTCTCACCTTGGAAGGGCATCATTCGTTTCCAAAAGCGGGGCAAGTTGAGCCTGATATACATAGGCCCTTTCCGAATCATTGCTCGAGTAGGAGAGGTGGCCTATAGATTAGAGTTACCAGATGAGTTAAGTGGAATTCACCCGACATTCCACGTATCTCATCTAAGGAAGTGCTTGGCAGATGAAGACATGTTTGTTCCACTGGAGGATATCGATGTAGACGAAAGGCTCAATTATGTGGAGCAACTAGTGGCAATCATCGATAGAAAAGAGAAGAGGCTGAGAAATAAAGTGGTTCCTCTTGTGCGTGTACAGTGGAAGCACAGGAAGGGATCCGACTCAACGTGGGAGACTGAGGAAGAAATGAGATAGCATTACCCATGCTTGCTCGAGGAATAACAGGTTTTGGGTACGAAACCTATTTAGGGGGGTGGACTTGTAACGCCCGAATATTTTTCTTTGAAGCCGTCAAAAGAAGAAAAGAAATAAAGTCCAAAGTCGAGGGACCAAACTCGCCAACTAGAGAAAGTTGGGCATGTGGTGATATTTGTAGGGAGAGGGCAGCCATAACCCTCTCCCCACACTCACATTTTCAGCAAAGAATAGAGGAGAAGAGAGAAAAAGGAAAAAAAGGGGGAAAAGTTGGTTCGGGTTGATTAGAGTGAGCAAAATCATTGAGAAGCGGGTCAAATCGAAGCTCTTCTCGTTGTGGTCGTTTGTGTGAGTTCTAGGACCCCTCCTTTAAATGATTTTGAATGATTTGGGGCTGGAACACATCTAAAAATCGGGTTTTTATGTGTGTGTGTTTGACCCGTTTGTGTATGTGTATGTGTGTGTATGATTTGTTTGGGCCTTGCTTTTGAGCTTGTATGTGCCTGAATGGTGTTGTGGTATGCATTCCTAAGGTTTAGGATGGTTGATTTGGGCTTAGAATGGGTTTAGATGAGCTTGGAGGTCAAAAATGGTAGATTAGGTTCAGGATGAACTGCATTCTGCACTAGTTAGGGCTAGGCGACCGAATGAGGTGCGATTGGGGTTCATTCGCACGATTGAGAGCTCATTCGCACGATTGGGGCCAGTCGCATGGGGAGTCATACGACTGGGGGTCCAGTCGCATAAGTGTGCATCCGCATTAGTTCCATCCGCATTAGGTCCATTCGCATGGGACTCATCCGCATGGAGTCCATCTGCACTAGTTACATTCGCACGAATGAGTGTTCATCTGCATGGGTGTTCATCCGCATTGGTCCATTCGCATGATGCTCAGTCGCATGGAGGCCATGCGACTGAAGGGTGTCCATATGCCCGAATAGGGTCGTTGCACCAGAGGAAAAGTGTAGTTTAACTTCTGACTTTCGGGGGAAAGTGCAGATGTAAGTTTTTGACGTAAAGGTTTCCGTAAGTTCATGTAAGATGACTGTTGAGGCCTTAGAGAGCATGTTGGGCATGATGATGATGTTGCATGATTATGCATGTTATGTATGTATGATGTTGCCCTGTATGATGCGATGACTATGTATGTTATGTTCCTTATTATGATGTATGATATCTTTCCTGTGGCTTTACGTGTTATGTTAATCAAAGAAGTGAAAGTATTATGTAACGTAAAGTGAAAGATAAAGAAAAGAGGAACATGAAGTAAGAATGCATATATTAATGAATGATGAAAGTAAAGAAAGTCTTGCAAGCATAGTATGTCGGGACACGCCATTAAAAGGTGTTAGCCCAACAGTGTGTGGGTTCGCTACCTCGGGAGGATGCACATCGGGGTATTTCTTTGTGATTGACCATTTCTATAGCCCCATTGTTGCATACCCTAGGTACTGTGATCAGAGGTGCGATGCACCGTTATAGCTGGTCTATGATAGGCCTAGGTCCAATACCAAGAATATCTGGGTATTGGATATAGCAGTGGTACACCTAAACTCTACCCTAGGTACTATGACCAGAGGTGCGATGCACCGTTATAGCTGGTCTATGTAGACCTAGGTCCAGTACCAGGAATAGCTGGGTAAAGTTTATGGTTGAAGGAAAAGAAAGAAGTAATGATGAAAGAATGAAAGCATGAAGATTAAAGAAGATAATAATGATATTATCTATGTGTACATATATGATCACATGAAAGTAAAAACGGTTTTAACGAAAGAAAATTATGTTTTATTTTATAAAACTAGAACTCACTCAACAACGCTGACTTTGATGTGTTTCAAGTTGGCAGATAGTAGTTGCTGATGATGGCACGAGGTGGCTACTCAGCTTTTTTAGGATGGCATCCATTTATTTAATGCTTTTGTGATGTAATGCAACAATGTATTTTACAACTGATTAACGATGTATTATTTTGCAAAAGTCTTTATAATGAAATGAGATGTCATTTTTGAATGTTCCACTGCAATATTTATGTAAGAGAAATGAAAATGTATGTTTTATGTATAATGATTTACCAGCTGTAAGCGTCCCGAGAATGGGGCCTTACAGATTTGAAAACAATCATCTTTTTTTATACTAGTCATTTTATAATATACGATGAGGTGCGGTGGCGATAGCGATGGTGTGGCGGAGGTATGTTGGCGACGGTAATGGTGGTGTGGCGAAGGTTAGGTGGCGACGGTAGTTGTGGTGTGGCAGAGGTTAGGTGGCGACGGTAGTTGTGGTGTGGTAGAGGTTAGGTGGCGATGGTAGTGGTGGTGTGGCAGAGGTGCGGTAGGGGGCCACAAGCAGTATGGGTTCAAGGTTAGTTAGAGAGAGTGTGTGTGAGAGTTGAGGGAATAGATTAGAGAGATAGAGAGAAAGAGTCATTTATCAAGTAAGATACACAAATAGTCCATTAACTGATAAAGTATGTTAATATATTGCATATGCAATCCATATCAGTAAAAAGATGAACATGCCCTCTTGATTAACATAATTTTTTAACAAAGTTAGTGTCTTGGAGTTAAACTGAGACAAATAATTACAAACCACAAAGAGTAAAATCAAGATTTTTAAGCATTTGGATGAAAAGTGTTATTTTGATCAAACCATATGAAGCAAAAGTGAAGTTTACTCTTAATGTTATTTCTAAAACTTTTTTAAAACATCATACTTTTTAAAATTATGAAATATTTTAAATTTAGTGTTTTTAAAATGTATTTTGTTATAAACAAAAAATAATTAAAATTGGGAATTATAATAAGGAAATTTATAGACATGACCATTTTTTTATTTTTTTATTTTTATTCTAAAAAAGTTTAAAAGTTGATATCGTTGTTTTATTACTTATACTGTTTACTTATATAATATAAATCACATTGTATTTTAAAATATTATTTTATAATTAATAAAATTTTGTTATATTTAATATTTTATTTATTTAACCTGTATAATACACGAGTTTAATAATTTATTGTTTTATAATCAGATATAAAACTAACATTAGTAATACTCGTTTATTATTCTCTTATAGCCATTTGGAATAAACATTCAGTCGTTGAAGGTCATGTGGCCCCTATGGCCATATTAGACATACTGTCCATTATTACAAGCTAAAGTTTGAACATACAAGGTGGTAATTTTGACTCGTATGGGTAGCTTTCAATTAATTTTATCTTTTCTTATATTTAATTGGTCAAATAAATATAATAAAACCGCTAAGAAGTTATAATTTTTATCAAATTGGGTCATAGAATCTCTATTTAATAGTATAAAGAGTTAAATTTTGGTTTTGTTTTTGTGAGTTTTCACATAATAACCTTTCTATAAAATATTAAAAGCATTAATTACCTATAAAAGTTTATAGTTGTTTTACTTCCAATTCAAAATTTTAATTAGTTATTTTCAATTTTAGTTGAGTTTACCGTCAAATGATAAAACTTTTTGCATTGAAATTATTAAAACAATAATAAAACTCTTAGATCACAATTGATGTTTTAAAACTTTTACAAAAAGTTATTCTTTTTATCAAACCCAAAAAGTAAAATTGAATTTTATTTTAGGATAAGACTCCACATATCACTTCACTAATAAGTTTTAGATTTTCTTTTTAACGGCACTAATAAATTTAGATTGTTAATAGTTTCACACACACACAATATAAGAAAAAGTTATCTTGAGAATTCTATTGTTTATATGAACTCTAAAAACTTTTTTACACACATGTATAAAAATATTCTCATGGTATCACAAAAAATAATTTTAATTTTGTGAGATTGAGAGCACCATTTTTATACGATTTTAGGCATGTGTAGCGTAAATATGTGTAAAAATAATTTTTACAGTTCGCATAAAAAATATATATTCTCATTTGATTTCTCACTTATATTTGAAAGATCAAATAATCATAAGTATTAAAGGAACTCGCAAGAACCAATTTAAATTGCTCATTGATTGTTAAAAATTAAATGAAAAGTAAGAATAGTGAAAGAATCAAAATGCAATCGGATAATGAAGAACCCAGAACATTTAGGATGGGTAAGAGGCGAGTATTCATCATGAGAATACTTTTAAAGATTGGAGTTATCATTTGATATCTCCCATGTCCAAACATGTTTACTAGGGCTCTTCAAATAACTCGTGCCTCATACTTTTAAAAATATTAGAATTATCATTTGATATCTCCCATGCCCTGAGTTGGGTCCGGTTTGTAACGAGCCAAGCTTGATTCGGCTTGTAAATGGCCAAGCTCGAGCTAGCCTTGGCTTGACTTTGTTTGGTTTGTTAGCTAGTATAATTTGTCTAGGTGTAGTACTTAAAATGTATCTAGTGGTATAACACCCATGTCCCTCAAAAGAGTAGTGGAAAACATTCTCACATTTGTAAAATCTTTAACTTTCTTTTGTCCAATTAGATTTTAGTCCCTTATGTTTACAAAAACTAAAGGGCGTCTCCTTTATAAGTAAGAAAAACACTTGGCTTTGTCAAAACTATATGATATTTATCACTACTCTACGCGACACAAATGCAATGAAGTCCAAGTTTCATATCGCGACTTGGCTCGATTCTACTTATGAACAACCTTAATCAAAACCGAATAATTACAATATGTTATATAATCTTAGAAAAAGGTAAATACGAACTTAAAACTAATAAATTTATATAGTTTTTGTAATTTTTGCTACACAATTGACATTTTAAATCAAGTTTTTAGATGATTTTATAATAAAGTTTTAAGTATTAAGCATTCAAACTAGTCGTTTTTAATCACATAAGACTATAAATACATGTATGAAAACCTAAAAGTTCATAAACAAGCTAGTACATCCGATAGCCTTGATATACCCGTGATTCCATGAACCTATCAACAATAAAATAACAACCACTAGACAAGTATAGGACATGTCAATATATAATCAATATCTAAGCTTAAGAAGCTTGTCCATAATTATAAGAATCAATAGATCCAATATTAAATACTACTTATGCATTTTTAATTTTTCTATCATAATAGATGTATGATTCTACAATTACACAATAAGATCCTATAAATCCATAATAACCTATTTTGTGCTGGGCCAATCTAATTTTGAACTCGAGTCACTTTTCATAAGAAAAATATTTTGTTACTTAGATTTTAAGCAGTTTTTATAACTCAACTAATCACAAATATTAGAGTTGGAGTGAGTTTACAAAATAAATAAAAAAATATTTCTAAAATATTGATTGTTCTTTGTACACGTCAAAGCTCATCTATTGAGATATTATTTTTGAAACGTTAAAAAACTCATGATGATAAATAAGAAAAATAAGAAAAAAAATATCTTATCCCAATACTTTTTTATATACTGACAGTAATCATATTCAAATGAATGACCAAATGATGTATGACTTGATATGTAATCAAGAAAACTAAAGCCTCTAATTAATATATCAGGACCCTAAGCTAAAACTAACTTTTCTAAATAGTCAAGCTCTCACCCCTCTTAAGTTTTTACCCATTTAACCGGTGACATGCATGATCACATTTAAAAAAAAAGGTTTTATAAAATATATGTATTTTGAAAAGGGCAAGTGAGTTGAATATAACAAAACTAAATTGAAGAATTAACCTCATTTATTCAACCTAAACAAGTAATGTTGAACTATTGTGATATCAACCAAGGTTCTAACTGTAACTTCACATGTGAACACACCAAGTGTTCTAAAGAAGGATCCTATTTAATTTGATTTAATATAGTGAGAAGACCAAACGTGTGAAATTGTTTCTGTATGACCTTTGACTTCAAACATATAAATTTACGTAATTACCCCTCAATGTTTGGCCGTTGAAATCTGATCTGACGGCTGAATATAACTTAAATTATTAACGGCCGTTAAAGTACAATGACGGACATACCCCTGCTCGGTTAAGATGCATTGAATGAAGTATAGACACCGAAGGGTATTTCAGTAATTAACCATCTTACGTGCCGGCTAACGAACATTCGGAGCATGTATGGATTATGATCACTTTCTCAAGAATTTGGATAACGACAATTGAAGTTTTCTAAAGGTTATTTTTTTTTAATTTATTATTACAATATATATATTCAACATCTTTGATTTATTATTTTAAAGAGAATTTTGTCACCTGTACGTTCTTTTATACAATTTCTAAAGGTGATGTGACGTTCGCCACTCGTGTGCATGTATCTCATTAATTATCCTGTTAACAACTGATAATGAACAGTAATTAGTTATGCTTAAGTTGTGAAAACATAACAACAACTCACTAAAACTACTAACTTTATAACAATATGATTACCTTTGAATATATTTTATTTTTCTTATATTAACTTTAAAAATGCTATATGTTACAAAATTTTATTACACCGTTCTAACATGTTTAGTTTTTATATACACCTCGTAAAGATTTTTTCAAAACTCTAGCAAACAAGTTTGTTTGGTCTATTTAAGACCAAGTTCCATACAAGACACGTTGATGGGTTAGTCACACATAATTGTGGTGTATGCGTGAGGCGAACCTCTTATAATAAGCAAGAGTCTGACTATTATAGATCGCTCGAAAGGGTCCTATTGTCGGAATATTATGGTCGCACTGATCATTGCATTGTCGTGATATTAAATGGACACGGTTTGATAGTTGCCTAGCTTATATAACAAGTGCGAAACAGTATTACTTAATTGATTATGCACATAAGTTAGGATTATATGGTGTCAGGTAGAGTGTAAGTATGTTTCAAATTATATGTATACATATATCTTGTTAACATACCTACATTAACTGTAAATTTACTCCATGTAGGTTACGACTTAATAATATAGTTGAGTTGACATTATATATGAAAAACTATACTTGTTTAAAACCGATAATTAAGTTGTCAAAATTTCTATAGGAAAGATGTATCAGTTCATATGTTTTAATGAACTTAACTTTTCACAAATTCATCACGAGAATTCATTTTAGCTCATAATGTACTTAGCTTTGTAGTTTAATTTTAAATTCTGTAATTCGTTATTTGAAATTCTAGAATTTATAATAGTACTAGTATTAAGCCCCATGTTAAGGTGGACGGGCATAAAACCGTATCAAATAGCACAAATGTCACACCATCATCAACGAATACCAAATCTTGAAAATCTCGTATTAAAAAACAGAAAAAAAACAAATGAAAAGTAAACATAAAAACGTTGAACTACACACATCAAACATAAAACATTATAAAGAATAAGTAAGTGGATCTAAGACTCGCACATTGCAACGGTGTCGTTAAATGGGGAAAAAAGGTGTAACAAAGTTGAATGATACACACACGTAAAACTTAGACCAAAATGTTAAATGAAAATTTTGTAAACGATAAAAAGTATAGTGGAACAAAGTTAAAAATAAAAAATTGTAGGGGTTAAATTCTAAAAAATATAAAAGTATTAAGATCAAAATAAAATTTTAAAAAGCTTAAAATGGTTGTACTATGTGCATATATATATACATATATATTATATATATAGGTAATTAAAATATATATAATATATAAATTAGTTTGAAAAGTTGACCAACACTTAGGATTTAATTGACCAAATGAGAATCAAATTTTAAAGCTCAAATGTAAACCATAATGCATAAATCAAGTTAATATTTGTATTATATTAATTCTTGGAAATAACCGTAATTTAAACTTATTTATATTTGTATCGAAAGAAAGAAAAAATAAAATATTATCTTTTTATAAAGATACTGATGATGGGTTACTAGTGGAATTTCTGTCAGTAATATTTCAAAGGTCTATCAATAATCTCTTGGTAACATGTGATATTGTGACTCAAGACACGACATCATTAATTGGTCAGTAACTACTCTTTCGATAATCTGTTAGGGTGAAACTTTGGCTGGAGAAACGACGTTGGTGACTTTGTCTTGGTGACCATTAGAAACTTAACCCATCGGTGTTACATAAAAAAAGCTTATTATTATCAATTGACCATTTAGCCGATTTAATTAGTATCATCGATAGATTTTCGTTGGTAATAACTATCACTGACGGGTTTCTGACATAGCCGTCAGTCGATGAAGCCCTGGTTTCTTTTCTAGTGCTGCTAAGAGAAGAGACTCGTAACTCATAATGAATTACGAGTATCATGCCCTGGTTTTTTATTTTTATCTCTATCAAATTGTCACTTAATTCTTCCACGCACATGTGCGCTAATATTTGGACCTAACTCTACCAAATTCTTCTAATAATGACTCAACTTGGTAATTCAATTGGATTTGATAATGATGTAGTTAATATACATATTAAGAACAATACAAGTATCATGTCCGGCCTGATCTTTTATTTATGAATGTATTTAAAAATGTATAAGAATAAATTAGCTATTTTTTTATCAAATCATGAACAATATTTCATTAATTAAATCTAAAAGAGGTCACCAAAATTCCTGTAGTTAAAAAGATATTTTTATTATCACCACGTTTTTTTATAAAAAATATGCAATTTGCACTTCAATAGTTGCATGCATGCATGGCTGACGAAACTTCATGGAGGCTCCACCAATCATTTATTTTAAACAATAAAATACTTTTATAATACTTTAGCTTAATTCTCCCCACACACACACATATATATATATATACACCCATCATGTACCTAAACTTTCATATACCAACTACGTCAACACCAAAATCACAACTAAACTTAAAACCCTAAATCAAGAATTCAACAGAGAATGTTTGAAGATCAATCATTCATGTCGGAATCCGATCTATCTTTCCTCGATTCAATCCGACACCATCTTCTCCACGATTCCCAACTCCCAGATCTTTTTCCGGAGACAAACAGTGGATTATCCGGCGGATTAGTAGTAGACGATGTGACGGTTTCCGGCGACTTCAAGCCGCCGGTAGTGAAACTTGAGAGATCAGAAGAGGTAGAAAACCAAGAGTTTGCAGTGGGACATAGAGCTCAAGCCCCTCAAGAGTTCAGGAAGTTTCGGGGCGTCAGGCGGCGGCCGTGGGGGAAGTACGCGGCGGAGATAAGGGATCCGGCGAGGCGGGGCGCTAGGGTTTGGCTCGGGACGTACGAGACCCCGGAGGATGCAGCGGTGGCGTATGATCTAGCGGCGTATAAGATACGTGGGGCTCGGGCTTTGTTGAATTTTCCCCATCTTATTGGGACAAACATAGTGGAGCCCGTTAGGGTGGCTCCACGACGAAAGACGGTGAAAATGTCAGTTTCGCCACCGTCTTCTTCGTCTGAAGATGGTGGTTATAAGAGACAAAGGGTGAGTAGTAGTGGTGATGTGATGGTGGATGACTTTTATTATAGGCCTTACTAAGATGAGCTATTTCATCAATTCATTTGATTTGTTTCATTCTTTTAATTAACTGATGTTTAATTTTCAATTCAATTTGGATGATTAAATGTAATTATTTTTTGATTTTTAAATTATATTTACAACAAATTAGTCTTTTTGCAACTAAATTTTTTCCATTTCTAGCGACGAAATATAGTCTCCAAAACTTATTGCGACGAAATTTAGTCTTCACTGTGTCGTCGCCATTTCTCCGTCATATTAGGCCAAAATTTTCGTCACTATAAGTTTCGTCGCAATAGTTGGAGCTTTAGCGACGAATTGTCATGGTAATAATGTTGTCGTTAAACATTTTATCTTAAATAAAAAATGATCTTAAATAAGGAAAAATATTACCTACTGCGACTAAATATGGTCGCTATAGGTCCCAACTATAGCGACGAAATTTAGTCTCAATAGATCTTATTTTATTTTTTAAAGTAATTTTCCAGATTATAAAAATATATAAATCTATAAATCCGAAAATACAAAAGCCATAACTTGTCAAACAAACTCCATTCAAATGTTAATATAATTAAACGCAAATACTTAAATATCACCATATCATTCAAATACAATTATCCAAATAAAAACAAACGCGCTAATCATATTGATCATCATCTTGATCTTCTTCTTCATTTGGTTGACAAGACGATTCTTGAACCTGCGTTTTGGTTAACAAAAAGTTTAAACGGGTCAAAATGATTCAAACCCACTTTAATAAACTAATACATCCAACTTTTAGTTTAAACGGGTCAAAACAACCCAAACCTACTAAAGGTTTAATAAAGTTATTTACTTATCCAAGTTATTAACTTACTCGACTGGTAATTCTTTAAAAGATGTTTAAGATTAAGACATATATTTAACTAAAACAAGTAATTAACTTACACGACACGCAACGTATAGGGATCCTATGAGGATGACCATGAGGTGGATCATTTCCACCGTCTCCACCGTGTGAAGTAGCAACATGTCTTCAACCAAAACAAATAACATACACAATTATCTAGTATTCGTATTAAATTCTTATCTGCAAATGAATATTTATAAATGTAGATTTGAAAAAACAGTGCAAATTAGTAAATGCAGTTTGTTTTTTTACCTTCAAGGCCTCTACTTATATGATTGGATTTACTTTGGTTGTTCATAAAAAGCAAAGTTAATCGTTAACTCGGTTTAACTAAAATAAATTCAACTCTTAAATTGGTTTAAAATGGATTATGATACCTGAACTGGACCAGTGAACACAAATGTTTTAAAAGCCTATATAACTGAAACATCTTAAAAAGATATGAAAACATAGAGCAACCATTGCAGCATTGTTCAGTCCAATAAACATGTATTTGTAATATAATTCAAGCTTTTAAGGGTCATTACTTTACATGTTAATCTTTACAGCTAAGATTTGCAGCTACTCAACAATCATCATATAGTATAATGTAATCACCTAATTTAATGTGATATAATTTCTTACATTTTTATAAAAAAAATTTCTTACATTTTTATAAAAAACAGAAATACATCACATTCAGATATAATTTCTTACATTTTTATAAAAAAATCTAGACTTTGGGTGACTTTTGACCCCATTAACATTAGAAGGACATTTTAAGTTGAACAGTTACTTACCTGCTATTCGAAAAACACAATAACACACTCCATTTTATAGCAATAACACACTCCATTTTATAGCAATAACACACTCAGAAATGGTTCAAAAGTCTATATAACTGAAAAGCCTTAGAAAGATACGAAAACAGTTACCCATTAACATTAGATCCCTTACCCAACCCTGTCCTATGCAATTTCAACTTGAAAAGTTCTCAAAATGGCTAAATATATCATACCAGATCTGCAACATTTCTAACACATTCTCCCTTGGCAATAACATCACCTACGTTTCCACCGTTTGCAACGGCTTTGTATATTGGGGTACAAGTCGATGTTGATGTAACCGCAGCAACATTCTACAATTAAAATTAAAAAAAACATCATAGTTACTTTCACAACAGAGACATGTATGTACAGTGACAAAACCTATGCAACATTTACAGCACAAGCAAGAGGCAAAAAGAGGAGTGGTGCCGCTGCAATTGCCATTCTACACCAGCACTTCACTCCATCAAAAGGTCACCAGATAATCGAAGCTAAAAGAAACGCAAATTTATCATATTTGTCATCTCCATGGCATGTATAAATACAGGCCAGCTAGCACCACATTATATAATATCTATCACATTAGATTATTCATTATGATATTCAATATTGTACAATTCTCCATGTCATGTAAGGCACATATGAAGGGCTAACATTGTCAGGAAAGGAAAACCTTCTAGAACCACAACGAATCGTATAAAGGACATTAACTCCTGCAATGCATATCCAAATTATTAACAGAAATACATCTACTAACCTGTGTTAGTGGCCAATAAACTCTAATTCTAGGGTTTATGGGAAAGTACGATGTATGCATAAAGTTATAGCTTTTGGACTTTGCTACCAAAGGAAAAACTCTGATTCTAACTTACTTGTCTACTGAAATCAACTGCTCCTTCCAAAAATTATCAAATAAAACTAACACAAAAGGGCAATAACTTAAATGCATGATGGAGCAATCAGAGAACAACTGGTTTGAACACTTAACAGATTATAATCATTTAGAAAAAGAAATCGGAACATGATGATAATCATTTAGAAAATGAGAAACCACAAAGAAGGAATGAATCACAAAGAAACTTTAATCTTAGGGTTTAACCACAAGAGGCTGCCAAAATGAGGAACCACACGAGTAATCAATCGTAGGGGCTGCCGGAAATCACAGGGTTGCAGAGTCGCGCAGGGGCTGCCAATTCGCGTCACAGGGGTTGCAGATTCGCGTCGTAAAAGGCAAAACAATTTCTTTAGCTATAGAGACTAAAATTAGGTTTTTGTTTTTATTTTTTTATTTTCATATATCTGAATATTTGCTTTATAAAAAAAGGAAAAAATTTTAATTTTAACCTATTGAGACTAAAAATTGTTGCTATAATTTTTTCACAAGCGCTTATTATTCCTTTCACTTTGCGAATAATTTTCGTTACTAAACTTAGTCTCTATAGGGTTCTAAAGAACAAAAAATCTGACACAAGTGTTGCGACTACATTTAGTCGCAATAGATGAAGCTTTAGACACGAAATCATTTCGTCTTCAAAGCTTTAGTCACAATAGATCAATTTTCTTGTAGTGCTAATTGTAATAAATGATTTTAGTTATTATTAGACAAGGAGAAATATGTCTTGTTTACTTTGTACGTAGTATAGTTGCTTATTCCTTTTTAATGCAATTAAAGCGACACTCGTAACTTTCGTTTTTATTAGTAATTAATTATAATCCCAGTAACGTAATCATAAGATAGTTACAATTGATTTATATTTATTTTCTATTTGATTTCGCTTGTAAATTTTTATTATTTCTTTCATCATTATTATTGTGAGTGAAATCAAGTACAAATTAAACATTAATATTTGATCATTATATTATTGAGATTGTTATTGGTAATAAAAATCAAAGTTAGAAAGTTTATACTCGAACAATAGAAAGGAAAGTTGTAAGTTATATATATATATATAGTTAACTAGAAAATAAATCACAAGACGCGACACGTTTGCGAAATTCATTACGCGCGTTGTGATGGTGACATTGATATGATTAAGTACATAAAAGAAACCTACGAAGTTGAGTCGACTAAGTTTTAGAGATTGAAACACAGATAGAAATTAATTATATAACTGAAATAATGTACTTTAGTTGGTACAGCTCTAACAAATTTCATTCTTCAAGCTACCGCCATGATATAATAATCGATATCACCTACGATAAAAATACCTCATTTGAATACGACCTAGTTTTTAACAAATTTTCACCAAGACTTTGAGGAGAAAAAATCTATAATTTGAATCAAATATAGATTTTTTTTGGGTGAAATATCAATGTTGCTTGAAATTAATTATTAATTGAAGAGTAAAATGTTATTTTCGTTTTTGAGGTTTTGTTTAATTTGTTATTTCAATCCAATTTTTTTTATTATTTCAGTCACTATAGTTATCAAATGATGCTATTTTCATCTACTCCATTAACTCTGTTAAAATTTTCGTTAAATATGAGGGTATATTAATCTTTTTAAATATTCTAATATCTAATTAAAACAATTTAATCAATTAATATTCAATTAAAACAAAAAGACATATGAAGCGACTAGTGAGACCAGATACTTCGATTTGTAATATTTGATTAACTATAACTCATGTTGTTCGATTTAGATCTACCTTGAGATTTCAATTAATCTTCATATTTTGTTCTAATGTGTAGATATATTCGATGAAGGTCTACTATGGGATTGTTGTCATGCTTTGTTTGATTGAGTTATACTATTGTCACGGTTACGTTATAACAATAGATCTCAATGAAACAAAATGTGACAACAATAGATCTCAATGAAACAAAATGTGACAACAATAGATCTCAATCGAATAATGGTTCATTTCGAACAAAACATGAATATCAATTAAAATATCATGGCATACCTCAAATGAACAACATGAGTTAGACTTAATCGAAACTTTTAAATCAAAGCGTCCAGTCTTACTAGTCGTTTCATATGTTTTTTAGTTTAATTAAATATTAATTGATTATTTTATTTTTAATTGGATGATTAGAGTGTTGAAAAGACTAAATAACCCTCATATTTAACGGAGATATTAACGGAGTTAGTGGACTGAATGTAAAGGACAACATTTGGTAAACTATAGCGACTGAAATGACCCAAAAAAACAAATTTTGAATTGAAGTGACAAATTAAACAAAACCTCATAAACGAAAATAACATTTTATTTTTAATTGAAATAACTGTAAAGTTAAAATATTAAAACGTAGAATCATTGAGAGCTTTCAAAATAATAAAGGACGCCCAGGTTAAAAATCGAGACCTGTGACTTATGGAGATAAGCAACTTCCACTGAAGCACTTTCATCACATGTGTTCTATCTCGATCTCATCATATAAAACATAAAATGATAATAAAAGAAATTATAATAAAACATAAATGAATTTATAAAAAATTATAATAAAAAAAAATTGTGAATGCTCTAAGTAAGAACATTCACAATACTTCAGTATTTCCTTCCCATATAATTAACAAAAAACCATCATTATTAAATAACTTGTTCATTTTATAAAAACCATCTACGTCAGCTTCTCCGTATATTTATTTCAATTAGAACACGCTTAATCATTTATATTTATATTTTTTCTTTTGTATTTATAAACACTCACAAAAGTATAAAATAATAGATCATTATGGGTTTTTTTGAAAATATAAGAGATAAAATAATGAAGAACGTGATGTAAAAATAGCATATATATTTTGTATATTCTTGTTATAATATAAAGATAAAGATATTAATAAAGATGCAGTTTATATTATAGTATAAGGTACCTAATATAAGGACACATATCCGGATAAATAATTGACAACGCCGCGTATATGTCCATATACATCGTATAAGGTCGAATACGTATACTGAAAACGAGAAAAATTTAGAGAGGACTGTCAGAGAGCTATACATCTCATATAGTCCTATACGACCTCCTATATAACACATATAGTGTTATACGAGACATATAACAAATTTCAACGCTGACTACGAGGAAAGAATCAAGCTATACAACTCCGGCTATACGACATGTAACTATGATACCATACGACCCGTATAAAAGTTTGAGATGTTAATTTATAATTTTGGAGTATCTAAATATCCATAACTAACACTAGTGGTGGGCCCGCGCGATGCCATGGGTTATACGATTTACGTTGTATCAAAAGATAATAGAAAAAATATGTAATGTGTATTTGACAAGTGTAGTTTATGTGTACGAATTATATATAAAGTCAAATTCAAATCCTCACAATGACCAAAAACTTAATTTTAAATAGACTGAATGTTGTGGTAGCAAGAATACTCATATTATGTGACGAGATAAGTGGTGTTGCATCTGGTCGAGCCTATACAAGACGACTACTATTGTTGTGCATAATAAAATTTGTGTCATTAGATATAGAAAGATAGACGTAGAAGTTATATTGGTATAACTTGTCATGAGAAACTAATGTTTAAAAGATCAATACAAGCAATTATAGTTTACAAAGTATGAGATTACAAATAAGAGTCGCCTAGAACATTAAGCATCAATCCAAGGTATAATATCACGATCTATTTGAGAAGCATAACACGGTACCCACAGTCGACCATCAGAAAAGAAAGATATCAGCTAAAACATATGGTTATCTAGTATTAGAAACAGAGTCACGAAAAATGACTCTTTCTCAAGAAAAAGATCCCACATTACCGCTTTATATGTCGAGAAACCATTTAATCCAATAATACAGTTTTTATAAGTTTTGTTTAGGGCCAAGAACATCATTCCAAAAGGTATCTAGAAGTTTCTTTAAATGTCGCTTTGGCATACAATCACGAAGGATCTAAAATTTTGTATTTTCATCGATTAGAATGTATTGAAAATTAAGATTTCGAATCTTCCTGTTTATGAAATGTGAGTCATCAAATTATTTATAAAAAAATCATGTGCCAAATCCATTCAAGTAGCCCTTCAATCCGCCACTTACAATTTCCATGTATAGTCACTTCATAGGAAGCCCAATTTTAACCAAGATGTGAGTTTTTCTAATAACATAGTTTCCTGTAATATATATAAAATCTAGGAATGCCTTATACATAGCACTATGTCTAATCCATGTCACATGATGATAAAAGAAGTCAAACTAAATCAAATTGATAACATAATCAATTTTGTTTAAGACTCAACAACCAACATACATAACATCTAGTTACTGCAAACTTCATTCATTGTTTTCTAGAATCTGTCATTGATCAATGATAAACAGGTTTTGATTATGTCTCATGTTTTCTAGAATCTGTCATTGCTGTAAATCTATGCGTGGACCGTACCTAAGAACATCAATGGACAAAAACCTTCGTGAATATTATAGTCCAACTGAAAGGCCACAAATTAAAACAAAAAAATTAACGAGTTAGCGGTTGATTTCTTCGCCTCACGGTTTGGCTACCCATCTTCATTCCCTTTTTGTCTAAAGTGAGAGGGGTTCTCTGCGCACAGTGTAAGATTCCCCTGGATGGGTCTCGTAGGCGACAACATTCGTGCTTGCCTTTGTCGTGGTTGTCCGTTGTTCCCTTGGTGCGCTATCATTAACGGTGTAAATCTGTTCGTTTGAGAAAACATGTTGATCTCTTTCTATAGAAGATAGTTTAAAATAAAATAACGAAAATTATAACTTCAAAAAAATAATAATAATAAAACCTTTTAATCATTCATCCACAAAGTTAGTCAACTCAATGCTTAGTTTCACCTTCCTTTTAAAACATTGCCTAAAAAGAAATTAGTTACAATAACAAAAATAGTCCAAGTGTCAATAGGTAAGAAAGACAAACAGGTAAAATGGTTAATTACAATTTATTAAAATTAAATATCACTTAAATAACTATTGTAATCATGTTTGGTTTATTGGGTAATTATGTAAAACCAAAAATAAGGAGAATTTCATGCGTCTCAACCTAATCCTCCAAAATATATACCTAACCCGCATGATTTTTATCTAGTGCAGCATCATCTAAACTATCAACCCATTTGACGTCTTAACATGTACCATCTTTATCTTAAAAGTTTTAGTTTGACCTATCTATAACAAAGCACAAGTCGAATCAAGCTATGCATAAGATCACTTGCTAATCCAATCTTGCAAATGAGTTTAAACCTCTAGTTTTGACTCTTGCAACCTAAGGAATATAAATGAAGCAGCAACAACTAATATCGTATTAGTAACAAAAGTACCCCATCATGATGTAAGCAGATGCCATTGTGGCTAACGTCTAAGATAAGCTCAAATTGCCGCTTAGATTCTCCTTGTCCGAAAGATTACCATCAACATAGAATCAAAGGTGGATTAAGTGCTACGTACAGTTTCCTTATAGCCAAGCCTCTTATATATCAATAATACAATACAATATGATAACATTATCTATAAAATAAGCTGTAGTTTCTCTTGTTAGAACATGCAAGCTGCAATCACAAAATTGGATCCAATGTTGCCCTTTGATCTAACCAGTTACATTGAGAAGATACACTAGTTACATTTTTTGCATTCCAATTTTAATAGAGGGAAGTTAACATGATGTTAAACTGTTAAAATTATTGACAATTCCACCGAAAAAAAAAGCTTCTTTTATAATGTTTCCTTCTAATTTTTGGCAGCAATCAAGATTCTACCAAAAAAACTTCTTGAAAAATTTAGGGTTGATAGGTCTCAAGAATTCATATGCTTAACCAAGGTGTACGACAACTTGAAAGCAAATTCTAAACTTGTGGAGTGTAATTTAGCCAAAATTAGAAACTTTAATAAATCTTTGAGGTGGGAATCAAGCCCGAAGCGTTACAAAAGACACCAAGATTATTACAAAGCAAAATATATAACATATATCAGTGAACATTTAAAATTATCAACACATACCTGTGCAACTTAAACACGTGCTATCTCATTATCAGCTAGTCATAATATTAGAACAAGTTGTGAAGCTATAAACATGGTCTTCAAACTCATAATTATATAGACTGGTAATCAATGAAATTTGGTTATACTGGTCCTCTATATTGTAGCTTTCTTCACCATTTAGAAACACAAAACTACCAAGAATTCAAGATTATATTGGTCACATCAGATTTTGTCCATTACAAATACTTAATTAAAATATATATATAATTAATGAATTTATCATGATATACAAATTTTATAAATTTAAAGCTGAAGAGCATAAACGAGTTCACTGACCATGGAAAACATGAACCAAAGCACTTCAACAATGTTTATAGAACTCCACAGATCTTTTTGTTATAGTGTCTCATTTGATGTTTACTTATTGTTTATAGACTCTCTTGTGATCTGAATCTTCCCCATAAGCACAAAACTTAAAACCGAGACCTGAATACATAAAAAATCTTAGAAAACATGTATTTAATTCTACAAAAAATGTAAATTTGGAAAGGGTAGCATGTATAATCTTTAATGGACTATCTTCTTAATGAACTAAATAGAAATGATTGAATACAAAGGTAGTATGGTGGTCGTATTTTAATCAAGCAAATGGCTAACCTTAAAACCCTAGCCAGTGTTGGAATTATATTGACGATTGTCGCTCCACACCACCCATAGACATCGCTAGTTGTCGCGGCAACTCCACCATATGTCAAGACCAAAATAATATGAATCTTATACTATAAAGGCATTCCTCAAATTCATGAAGAATTTATCCTAATTGTTCAAACATGTGTAGATTCTGCTCAATGATTAATTGATGAACATGACCTCATTAGCAGGAGTCCATTTGTAAACACTTATATCCAAAGTCTATTTTAAACAACCACCATATGTGTATTTCTAGTCTTGCATGCCATCATATATATTTTAAATCATTTAAAAAAAGATAGCCTTAGAAATTATAATCATCTTGGTTTTGCTAATTATAAATAAAAAAACCAAAAAAGATTACTATTTGCTAACCTTTTAGGCTCACTTGACTACTTCTTGAGGCCATTGGGTTCAAGTTACTCACTACTGGAATCATTTAAATTGAAAAAGATCTGCCATACAATAAATATAACAAAGCAACAAACATATTCATTACCTAAAATTTCATGTGGATTAAACGAAAGTTGTAAAAAAATATTTTCTTTATGTGAAAGAAAAATGGATGACAATGTAAAAGTTCACTTAAAATTTTTGTGGATTGAAAGAATAATACACGGAATAGGAGACTTAAACGTTTAACATATATAATTTTTCGTTGCTTATAGATAGATTTACTAATAAAAAATTCACTACCAGAGCCAAATGGTGCATTAACCGACTTGATTAAAACTAAAACCAATCAATTATAAAAATATAAAACCAAATATATCGGTTATATATTCATTTTTAGCCCATAACCGAACCAAACTAATTCATGCTCATCGTGTAAAACCATTAAGATTAGGTTTGTAATTCTTGTTTTTTAATCATGTTACTGAGTTTAAACAAACATCCCATTTGATCCAATTAGAGCTACAACTACACTAACATATTCATATTTCAAATTCTATTTTTTGTTACATCCTAGTGCATATAAACTACTTGAAACATAATAAGCCATAGAAACATAATCAGGCATCTTGAAAATTCAGAACCAAAAGTCTGGCTGAACAGAGAGATATGTGAACCACAATCTAAATCATACTGAAAGCATCCCTTAATCAAATCCACAATGATAAAACAAAACTAGAATGAGATACTGAGATTGTTTTGTTACATTTTTAGATTGCTTATAACAACCAATGCTAACGCTTGAATAACAAAACTTAAAAAAAAATATCACAAACAATTAAGGTTGAAAGCTAATAATCACTTGACATTTTATATCTGATGAATGAATCAACTTTTCAATGAAGCTCAGGCCTAAAATCTAATGAACAGAGTCACTTGAATGATGAAATAGTGTTCAGAATCAAAAGACGTTATCACTTACCCATGACGAAGGTAGCAAAAACGCCAAAACGCCCTAAATCGAAACCGAGAGGTCAGAATCTTCATCGATCTAGTGAAATCGTGGTAAATGGTTGTGAAATCAGGTTTATCTTCTTGAATCGCAAGAGAGAGAGAGAGAGAGAGAGAGAGAGAGATGAGAGAGAGAGAGAGAGAGAAAGAAAGAAAAAAAATGGTGGATAAGGTTTTTGAAATGTGAGATCAGATGAATCTAGAAATCCTTTTGTAGGCATTGAATGGTGGTGCGGAAAGGCCATGGAAACGCCTTCAGAAGGGAGGCGGGAGGTGAAACGGACGTCTGGTGAGGATCGGAAACTGATTGGAGGGGAAGGCAACAGGCACGTCTTACAAATGAGATGAATTTACCCTTTTGACCAAAGTTTTGTTTAATATAATAGTATAGATAAATGTGTAGTTGAAATCTTATCTGACGGCTGAATAACATTAAATTATTAATAGCCGCTTAAGTACAATGACCGTCATACCCCTCTCTTGTTAGAATGCAGTGAACGCAGGGGAAGCACCGAAGGGTAGTTAAGTAATCAAACAATCCAACGGGGAGTAATTATTGCCCGCTAACGAACATTCGGAGCATGTATGGATTATGATTTATGATAACTTTCTCAAGTATTTGGATAGTGACATTGAAGTTTCTTAATGATTATTTTGCTAATAATTTATTAAAATAATATCAATTCAAATATGTTTGATTTATTATTAAAAAGAGAATTTTGCCACTAGTACGATCTTTTATACAATTACTATAGGGGATGTGACGCTCGTTACTCGTGTGCATTTATCACATATTTCTATTATATCCTTTTGTTAAAAATGTTTAGTGCACAAGAATTATATTTAAGTTCTTGAAACCTAAGATATGACTCTTTAAAACTACTATTACATTATATATACACTTTATACTTGTTTAAAACAAATAATTAATGAATATGTTCGTTTTACGGTCGTTAGCTATCGAATTTTCATATAAAACATGTACAGAAGGGGGTGTGTAATATTCGAATCAGATTTAATAAACCTGTTCCATCACAAAATGTAACCATTTAGTTGACAGCTTAACGCAATTGACATATTCATGTTGATAATGATAATAAAAAAATGTCACTTAATTCTTCCGCGAGTTTGATAATATTGGGATCTAACTCTTTATCAAATTCTTGTAATAATGACTCAAGTGGTAATTTAATTGTATTGGCTAGATAACGATGTAGTTAACATTATCATGCCCTGATATTTTATTAAAGTTAATTTTAATTTTGGTCCTTAACATTTGATTAAAATAATTATTTTCCTCCAAAAAATTAAAAATATCAATTATTTCCAAAAGTTTTTAATTTTCCTTCAAAAGTTTCATCAATTTTGATAAAGTTGGAACAACTAATGAGACTTTTGAATTAACATTTAAAACAAATTATGAAACTTTTGCAGATATATTGATGCTTTTAATTTTTTTGAAGGAAAATTATTATTTTTAACAAAACTCAAGGAATAAAATTAAACTTAACTTTATTATTTATTAATGTATTTAAAAAGTATGAAAGTAAATTAACTACTTTTATCAAATCATAAACAATCTTGGGATAATCAAATTTAAAAAAGTTAACCCAACTTCAATTCTTATAATTATTAAAGTTATTTTGATTACCACCACGTTTATATAAAAAAATATGCAATTTGCTATTCAATAGTCGCATGCATGCATGGCTGACGAAACTTCACTGAGGCTCCACCAATCATTTATTTTAAACAATAAAATACTTTTATAATACTTTAGCTTATATATATACACACCCACCATGTATCAAAATTTTCATATCGCAACTACATCAATACCAAAATCACTACTAAACTTATTACCCTAAATCAAGAACTCACGCTAAAACACACAAGTAATGTTTGAAGATCAATCATTCATGTCGGAATCCGATCTATCTTTTCTCGATTCAATCCGACACCATCTTCTCTACGATTCCCAAATCCCAGATCTTTTTCCGGCGACAAACAGTGGATTATCCAGTGGATTAGTAGACGATGTGGCGGTTTCCGGCGACTTCAAGTCACCGGTGGTGAAGCTTGAGAGAGAAGAAGAGGTGGAAAAGCAAACGACTCGAGCGCCTCAAGAGTTCAGGAAGTATCGGGGTGTGAGGCGGCGACCGTGGGGGAAGTACGCGGCAGAGATAAGGGATCCGGCGAGGCGGGGCGCTAGGGTTTGGCTCGGGACGTATGAGACCCCGGAGGATGCCGCGGTGGCGTATGATCAAGCGGCGTACAAGATACGTGGGGCTCGGGCTTTGTTGAATTTCCCGCATCTGATTGGGACAAACATGATGGAACCTATTAGGGTGACTCCACGACGAAAAACGATGGTGATGGTTTCATCACCACCGTCTTCTTCGTCGGAAGATAGTGGTTATAAGAGACAAAGGATGAGTAGTAGTGGTGGTGTGATGGTGGATGATTTTCATTATAGGCCTTGCTAATGAGATAAATTATTATTTCGCCAATTCTTTAATTAGTTTCATTCTTGTGGTTAACTGGAATTTAATTTTTATTTCAGTTTTCTTATTTAAGTTACGTTTACCTAAACCTTTGTTATGTTTTATATTTAGATGTAGTTACCGTTTGATTTTTTGGATTGTATTATTAATATTACTTGTAATAATGGTTTTAGACTTTTAGTGATTAGACAAAGAGAAATATGTCTTGCTTACTTGTACTCGAACAAAATATTCCTGTTTATTGCTTTTTTTATTGCAATCTAGCATTGTCAATGTTATCGTTAAAGTCAATGGAGTGGTTGGGACATCTTAGATGAATTATGCATTGGTTGTGAATATGTTAATGTTGTTTCATTAGAAATGTTTGATGTTAAAAATTTTCTTGACGTTTTAAATTTGAATAGGAGAGCTTAGGATTAAATATGTATAAATGAAGAATTTTTAGGAAGAGTGACATTAGAAAGTTTCTGTTTATAAAATAGAAAAATGAAACCGTAAGTTTCATATAGTATAATGACTGAAATGAAAATTCAGTTTCAATAATATCGTTTTCAAATGAAACTAATTCGTTGCTAGCTACTTCCATCAGTATTTTTAATCGGATAAGATGAATGATTCAAGAACAAACATATTTAGTGTTATGATGATTCATATATACTAGATATCAAAAAATTATTTCATTTGAAATACTAGATGGATTCATTTATATGGGTCGATACAATGCATTCATTAGTTGAACAATCTATAACTGTTCAATTTAAGGTTAAAACGGTTAACAGATAAAACTATATATTTATAAATGTCTTGATAGATATGACCTTTAGTAGAAACACCTTCGGACGAAACCACCCTTGATAGAATGTAAGTTACTACCATACTATTTCTAATCATGAAGTTTCAACCCAACTCCACTTTCTACTAAACTTCAAGTTTCTCATGAGATATAAATATCTTAAATAAACTTTTTCAAGATGATCTAGCGATTCGACCCCAACCATGGGATTTTCCTCTAGCTTGGACATCACTAGGGGTTGCCGACTTGTCGCCCATGTGACTCGACCGGTACCAAGGACACCATCTACAACCTCTGAGATCTGGTAGTTCCATAATATTATTTTGAATTCATAACATTCTCAAAATAAATGTGTACTCTATTCTTTGTTTGTTTAGTGTTTGATTATGATCCCCTATTTGATTATTTAGTAAATCCAATTAATCGAAATAGTTTGATGATACCAAAGTTACAAAATGTGTTTATTTTACCCTTAAATATAGTTTTATCATGTTGTCACTTTTATTGCCTTTGTAAATTTCCTTAACCGCTTCCTTGGCCATCGTCATTTTCCCTACACTTTTCCTTTTTGTCAAGTTTTTATTAATCATTATTCTTAATTATTTGTTTAATAATTACTTTAAGATATCTTATTTCTTATAATATTATTAGGATATGATTGCAACTTGATCACAAGCAAACAATATATGATTTATCGATCTACTTTCAAAGGGTTTTTTATGACATATATTGTCGTCGTCGGTGTTGTAAAACTCGGCCTAAGCGGTCAAGTACCAAGCAATATGTCAAGGTGTTTTTTTCTCAACTAGGTTAATATTACTGGAAATCGGTCAAATTCGGTCTAGCTCGGCCCTACTCGGTCCAACTCGATACAACTCAGCCAACTCGGAATTTTATCATTTTTCATCGATTTTCGTTGTGTTTTACCCATTTTTGTTGGATTTTTATTTTTTTTCATTAAAATATACATTGGAAGATGATAATCAAATGAATACTATATTTATAATTTTTTATAATTAATGTTAAGTTTTGAAATATTTTATATGTGAACAAGTATTCTTTTAATTTATATTGATATTCATGTATCCTTTTTATAAATATTAGTAAGCTTAAAGATTTAACTAATTTATAAATTTACAAAAACTAATTTTTTTATAATTTATTACGTTCGAGTACTCCTCGAGTATTCCCCGCCTAGGCCAAGTACTCGTTACTCCCCAGCTGGGCGATCTGACAGGGCCTAGCGAGTTTTGCAACCATGATTGTCTTCTAATGATGTTACAAATTCATCAGCAAAAGCGAATCTATCTATTATAATAAAAAAATATTTTAAGCTGTTACTTAGTACAATTCTAGACCATCTAATTTTAATTTTCTCGATTCTCTTTCCTATTAAATAATTACCTTGAATACTTATAATATTATTTAATTTCTTTTAAAATTAAAAATTGTTTTTCAATAAATTAAGAAAGAGATGCTTTTATAGATGATTTTTTTATAAAACAAAAAAAACTAAATTTAGGAGTTATAATAAGAAAATTTTTAATATTGATATTTTTTAAAACGGTTTGTTTTTTAATAACCGACAGTGCCGAATGGAAGGGTTGTCGCTCAACGGATAAAAATTACTTTAGGGATAACAGAAATGTTTATTAAAAATGCAATTAGGGTTTAAAAACAAAAGTTTAAAATAATAATATCATTGTCTTATTACTTATATTATTACTTATATGCAATTTGAATCATATCGTTTTATAATTATTACATTTTCATTACTAATTACTTAATATTTTCTTTATTCAACTCGTGTAATACACGAGGTATTAGCCTAGTTAAATATACAAAGTTGTTTTAGACTATAATGTGACATGTACAAAGACATATATGCCGGGGTTAATATATGACCATGTTTCTAAAAATAACCATGCAAGAACCCACATATAATGTCGCATAGCATAAAACTTTGACCTAGGTACAATTATATGATGTTGTATGCAGGATACTTGTACGATTCAAATTATATATATTACTAATTATTAATTTTTATGTGTATTAATACTTGTAATTTAGGCTTATTGGGTTTGTACTTACTTTTGAGTTTTTTTGTTTTTTTAATTTTATTTTACTTTTAATCCAAATACTTTTACATCTTTTACAATTTAACCCTTATAAATTTTCAATTTCAACTTTATCCCCTATACATATATTTTATAAGGTTTTCGTTTTACGGTTAGGTTTAAATTTTAGCAGTTAAGACACTGTAATGTGTGCATACGATTTTAGGTTTACGGTTATTTTTCCTCTTTGACGGCCCATCACAACGCATGAGTACTAGATCAATTTTTTATTTTTTTAATGTTTTACGTTTCACGTGCGTGGTTCAACGTTTTTATGTCTACTTTCCGTTCGATCTTATATTTTTCGTTTTTATTCCTTTTTTATTACGAGTGTTTCGGTGTTGGTGGTCGCTAACGTTAGTATGACATTGTTAAAACTTGACATAGTTTTACGTATTCGTCGCAACGCGAGGTTCTTAATACTAGTTCATTTTATTTAATAACATGGCATATTGTTGGTGTATTTAGTAAAATGCAATTGTAATAGAGCATTTTACTCTAATTACGATATCGTGCATTTTTGGTATAGCCATCGACTGCAAGAGGTTATCTCTCTTAAATTAATATAAATAAAAATTTCGTTGCACCCTTAAAAATGTTTTTATCATGTTGTCACTTTCACCTCCCTTTGTAAATTTCATAAATCATCTATGAGGTGGCTAATTAAACAAGTTCCCTATATAGCCATCGTCCTTTTCATTACATTTTTTTGTCAAGTGTTTATTTATTTATTTATTTAACCCTTTAAACATCCAAAACTGATCTTTCACAATTACTTTAATATATCTTATTTCTTATAATATCAAGATATGGTTGCCACTTGATCATAAGAAAATAACATATTATTTGTCTAATACCTCGATCATTATCTACTTTGGTAAAATATGATGTAACTCATACATGCAACCTTCTAGAAAATACCCCAACACAAAGTTTTGTTGAAACAGGGACAAGGTACGCAGTCTAATACATGTGTTACTTGCAAGACAAATCATTTTCAGTTATCGAAAATGATGTTAAGTAATGTATACAAAAATCATTTTCAGTTATGGAAAACAATGTTTATCATGATAGTTGTGTGTATGAAAGCATGATCATGTAAACAGATGAACTCATAAATATCCTTCATAAGGGCATGTGCAATTTATCATGCAATCGAAGTTGTATCTAGGTCATAAGGTCGTGCGAAGGAGGGTCTTGTGACAGTCGTGTATTGATACAAATTCATGTGCACAAGTGTATTGTGTTTACATAGTTGTGTCGTGTGTCGACGTGGACCAATACAATTATGTAGGATTAAATACCATTCTAACCAGTGACATATCAAGGAATTTATTTAAATAAAAATACTATATTTAAATGCTCCTATTATATAGAATTGGATATGGATATCGTCCGGTTGATTCGAGTCAGTTTGGTTTTCAATATAACAAATGTAAGAATCATTCATGTATCTATCATCCATTTGATCACGCAACTTCGTTTTTACGTTCTTCATTGAAGAACATTATTTTCAAAAACTAATCAAGTGATTATCGACAATTTCATGGGTGATGAGCTTTCAGAATTGTCTTCCCATCGACAAAACGTCACTTAATTCTACCACTTGAGTTTTTAATGCAATTAGAAAGTCTATTTTTTTAGATTTTTAGGAGTGAGCTTACTCATAGGCTTTATATTCGCAATATTCTCAAATAGCCCAAGAAATTTCCTAAACCCTATTTTAAATAAACATTAATTAGAATATTAAGGTAACAGTATATCTTACGTAATAGATAGGAACGTCAGAACAAGATGAGTGAGGAGCACGCAACATCTTGTATTTCACTGAATTAGATATCTATTCGACATTATGATATTTATCCAACTGGTTTCGATAAGATACTCAAAACAATTAAAAACAAAAAGGTCTTAGATACGAGTCTAGCGCGAAGCAAAAATGCTAATTTGGGTTAGTACAGAGTTTTTCACGTTGTGTGTTTCCTTCTGAAGGCGTTGGGGATGCGGTCCTGACTGAGAAACAGATTTGTGGACCGGCATAGGATAACAAGTATTATCCGTCATACATTTGTCGTTCAAAAAGAAAAAAACAACTGCCATCTTTTTAAGAAAGATATTATAGGTTACACTATTAATTCTTTGATCTTAATTCTTAAGGATTTTGAAAATAGATCAAATTGTCTTAAACAAGAAATATGTGTTAAACATCACACACTTAATAAAAAATAACGATGGTCTGGTTCAATCGATTTTCACAAAAAAATTTCACTCGAACTGCAAACTTTGACTTCAAAAAAGACAAATCAAACCGGCTGGGATGGTTGGGCCGGCCAGACCGACTATAACGGTTCGGTTTGACAGCTTGAACCAAATTTTTTAAATTAAAAAAACTCACATGTCTACATTTACTTTCTAAAATAAACTTGATTCCTGAATATTATACCTATGTAACAAAAAAGTGGGAAAATAAACATAAAATAAAGCTAATCGATTGGTTCCAAACCCATGAACTAAACTCTTAAACCTAGTATTTAAACTATAAACTAAATCGTATAATTTAATCTGCCACCAAGTGAATTGGCTTTTATTTATGTTTGGATTTTTGGTCGGTTTAAATAGTGTCATGAATTCAAAAATCCAATATTTAGTGATCAAAATGCAATGGACAAAACTATAGTAACATGAAGGAATTGCTAGCATGTAGTCATAACATGGCAAGTTGCTACGTTAAAAAGTCAAACTTCATAAATATTGTTGAATAAAAAAGAAGGCTAATGCCACCAAAACTATGTCACTTAAATTTTTTGGTGTTGCATGCAAAGGCTTCCGAAGCTTAGCATGGAACTTCCGAAGGTTGTAGAGTTCTTCCGAAGACAAAGTGAAAGATCAATTTCCGAAGACAAAGTGAAAGATCAATTTCCGAAGACAGAACTCTACTTCCGAAGTCAAGTGTATACTTCCGAAGTCAAGTGTATACTTCCGAAGTTCAAGCCTTAGAAGAATAAACTGAAGACCACTTTCGAAGTTTGATGAAAAGAAGAAGTCTCCAAGCCTTGGAAGAAGCAGCCTCATCCGAAGTATAAGTGGCTTCGGAAGTATTTACTCTTCCAAAACCATTTAACCTTCGGAAGACACTGCTATGAACCAGTGGACACAAGTATGGTCTCTGACACTCCGCTGCAGACCTCTGATACTGTATGGCTTCTTCCTAAAAGCCATACAGTTGACCATACTTTATTCCACTGTTCACCTTTTTATGATAGTTCATGTTACCAACTTTAGTTGGTGACAAATGGTAAGTCAGGGACATGTCCTGACTACCAATCTTAGATAAGACTTTATCCGAGATACCTTAAACTTTAGTCTTGTAGTATAGACTTTAGCTATAGGATCACAACTGGTATCAAAGTATATCCGGCTGTAGGTAGTATTATATATAGGTTCTCTTTGTAACTCATTGATATAACAACTGCTTGAAAGAGTCTTGTATGATTGAGTTGAGAAGCAATATATAAAAGTACCTTGAAAATTACTTCCTGTGTTCTTATTACTTTCTATATTGTGATCAACTCTTACTGATTCTATCTTAACCCGAGTATTGTTCTAGGTGAGTTTGAGAGAAAAACATGTGTTTAGTGACAAACATCGATCCTGCAATTGGTATAAGAGCTTCTCAGGCTCTTGATTGTGTGATCTAACCATCCAAATCAATCTGTTTTTCACTCCTCCTTACAACCCACTCACTCTTATGGCCCTTAACAAGTCAGAAGTAGAGATGGGAACCATGACAAAGACTCCCATCATTACTCCTGAAATTTCAGATCTTGGAGCAGGAGAATGGAAGGCTTTATCAGATATCAAGACAACAAGATGTGGAACTCCATCGTCAATGGCCCGTATAAACCAAAGGTGGCATCACCTGGTGGAAACGGTGCCATGATAGAAAAAGCTGTGGAAGATTACTCTGATGAAGACAGAAAAAAGATGGACATCGACAGCAATGCCATGACCATTCTCATGACTGCAATACCGAACTCCATTATGGTGGGATTCGAGCATTGCACGACTGCCAAAGAGTTATTTGATGCACTTGCTCAGATGTACTCAAGCTCCAATGACTCAAAGAAGGACTCACTGAAGCAGCAGTTTGAGAACTTCACTCATATTGCTGGAGAGACCCTCAGCCAGCAGTACTTCAGGTACATGGATCTTATCTCTTCTCTTCAGTCTATGAAGATCACTCCTGAACTCAGAGATCTTACTAGAAAGTTCATGAGTGCTCTTCCAAAGGAGTGGACATTCTACCGTGTCTTTATCAAGAGGACAGAGTACTTGAACACTCTCACCATGACTGAACTCTATGGCATCCTTGATGGATATCGCCTAGAGATGGAGAGTAAGAAGGGCCACCAAACAAGCAAACCCATGAGTCTTCCTGCTAGCAACGCTTTAATGGTTGTCAAAGGCTCATTACCCCCACAACCTCAACATTACCTGACTTTCTAGCAGCCATCGTGCTCTTCTGGACCTTACATCACTTTTCCTGAGACACCAAGGTCTCAACAGGCTCAACACAACTCCTTTTAGGAAAGTTGTGCCTTTGTCTCAGGAAGTGGACACTTTGGTGATGTTCAATACTGCTTTGATGATCTTGAGTGTTTCTGTCCAGATGTGTAGAGTACGTGGACATTATCCAGCAGATGGCTCTTTTAACTTACAGAGCAAAAAAGTTCTTTAAGAGAACTGGAAAGCACTTCCCTCAAAACCCAACTACCAGCAAGTTTGGGTTTGACAAGACCAAGGCAAAGTGTTACAACTGTAACCAACTAGGTCACTTTGCAGGAAATGCCAGGCTCCCAAGACCAATCCGGGAACCCCACAGGCCTCCACACATCCCTTAACCTCAAAGCCCGCTGAGAAGTCAACTGAAACAGCTGCAATGGCTCAAGAAGTTGACTGGAGCTTCATGGTACAGGATGTGACTCCTGCTCAAGCTCTCATGACCGGAACAGATGATGCCTAGGTATATGAACATCTCTGCACTCCAGCCTGTATAGCTTAAGTTAAACTCTATCAGGATTACAATATGGAAATCAGATCTGATATTGAGTCTTTAAATATCTTAAAATCGGATTTTAAAAGAACTGAATCTGACTATCAAAAGAAAATTGAGGAGTTAGAGAAAAATATGTCTCTTTTAAAACATGAACACACTAACTACAAGACTCAAATCAAAGATCTAATATCCAAATTGTCTGAGGCTCAAGCCCAGCGTGTCACTGTTGAGGCTCAGCCAGGAAGCATGCTATCTCTGAGCAAAACTTCCAAGCTATTCTTGCATCATCCTCCCACTCCAAACTATGTTATCATAACAAAGGAGGGTTGGAACCAATGAAATTGCTCCACCACATTCCTATGAGTCTATTAGACAGCCTAGATGTGGTACTAAGGAGTAAGAGGTTCCAACTGCTGACCCTTCCTCACCAGAGTTGAAGGATGAAGCAATAATAGTGGTCACCACAGGGAAGGAACAGATAGATGTACACATCTCCTCCTATGAAGAACAAATCCTAACCACTAAGGCCAGAAGAAGCAGAGCTAAAGCTGCTAGGAGAACTGCCAAGAAGGTGGCTGAGTCTAAGCTGAAGATTAACCCCAAGCAGAAGGGTGTCTTTATCTCAGCTGGATTCCAAGTATTAGGTACTTCTGATTCAGGAAAAGAGTGTAATACCAGCACTTCTATCCTGCCAAAGGATTAGAAGTTAAAGGGAAAAGTTGCTGATGAAGAAAATAAGCCCAAGAAACAGCAACCCTCACATTTCCAAAGAACTAACATTGCATGCATAATGTGTGGTCTGCAAAACCACATGGCAAAAGATTCTTACTACAATCCTGCAAGCACACATTATGCAAATAATGTTAGAAAAGGAGTCAAGGAAGGTTTCACATTTGGACCTTTTCAAACGGTTCAAGTAATGAAAAAGGGAAGGCTAGTTTCGGAAGCCAGGTTTCTTTCAGAAGAAACTCCTTCTTCCGAAGGAAAAATGGCTTCGGAAGCAAAAGCTACTAATGTTCGAAAGAACAAGAAATTTTCCTTGAAACCTCCCCAGAAGAAGACTGCTTCGGAAGAAAAGGTGGTGAAGACTCTTTCGAAAAGAAAGAAGCTTCGGAAGATAGCCATGCTGCTAAAACTTCAACAAGCTCATCCTCCAAGATCAACCAAAAGATGGACTGGAAGATCAAGGAAGATGTTGCAGCTCAAACCTCTTCTTCAAAGACCTCTATTGAACCCCCATGCATAACATTGGTTCAATTATGTCATTATCTTTGGAAGAACCCAAGACCAGCAAGGCTTGGGCTTCCAAACAAAACTAACAATCTCATCTTATGTGCATAGACATACATATGACAAGAACAACAATGTCTGGATTGTAGATAGTGGATGCTCCAGGCACATGACAGGGAATAGATCTCTCCTTCAACAGTTTTAGAACTATGATGGAGGTCCTGTCCAATTTGGAGGTGAGGCCGGAGGATATATTTCTGGCAGAGGGATTATATCCAATGGTAAATTAAAAGTTGACAAAGTTCACTTTGTCAAACAGCTTGAACACAATCTGTTAAGTGTTTCTCAATTCTATGATCAAAAGCACCAAATGCTTTTTACAGAACATGAGTGCATTATCCTCAAACCTGGGATGACAATTCCTCCAGAATTGGTGCTTATCAGATCTCCCAGAAAAAGGGGATATGTACAAGCTTGATATGAACAATGCCTCCCCAATGGGTGAAGTATCATCCTTTTTTTTCCAAAGCTGATAGTGATTAGTCAACACTGTGGCATAAACGTATGTGTCATGTAAATTTTAAGACAATGAATAAATTGGCTAAAAATAACTTGGTACATGGTTTGCCTAAAAAGGAGTTTTTCTGCAAAGATAACTGTGTTGCTTGCCTAAAAGGGAAACAACATAGGACATCTCATAAATCCAAATATGTTAACTCTATCACTACTCCATTACACTTATTGCACATGGATCTTTTTGGTCCCACAAGTATAATGAGCATTGGAAGGAAATCATACTGCCTTGTGATAGTTGATGATTTCACAAGATTCACATGGGTATCCTTTTTAAGAACTAAAGATGAAATTGCTGAAACATTAAAATCTTTTATTCTTAAAATAGAAATCAAATTGATCACAAGGTTAAAATAATAGAAGTGATCAAGGGACTGAGTTTAAGAACTTTGTTCTTGACTCATTCTGTAACTCAAAAGGGATTGTTAGACAATATAGGCTCCCAGAACTCCTCCACAAAATGGTGTTGCTGAGAGGAAAAACAGGACACTTATTGAGGTTGCTCAAACTATGTTAGCTGATTCAAAATTACCTCTAACATTCTGGGCAGAGGCAGTCAGCACTGCATGTTATGTGCAGAACAACGTTTTTGTAGTTAAGCCCCATGGAAAAACCCCTTATGAGCTATGGAACAAGAGGCCACCGTTCATTGGCTTTCTAAGGTCCTTTGGTAACAGGTGTACCATACTTAACACAAAAGACAATTTAGCAAAGTTGCTAAAAAGTCGGATGATGCTATCTTTGTTGGGTACTCTTCTAGCTCCAAAGCTTACAGAGTATACAACATTAAGAATCAACAATTTAAGGAGTCATCCAATATAGTTGTTAATGAGCACCTTTAATTTAACCGTGAGACCGCTTAACAATAAACTCACAAGATCCCACCAACACCCTTCTAACCAACGGGGTCAAATAAAACACAACTTATGCTGGACAGGGGGCTTTAAGAAAATAAAAGCAGAGAACCGAATGTGGATTTGAACATGAGACTCCTGCTAAAAAGATACTCAATAGTGTACCACTATGCGCCGCCCCTTGAAGGTTTCAATAACACATTTGATGGTAACTCGAACCAATTGAGACCGAATCAGCGGGTTATACAAGATTACAAGTATTGGACACAAATACCCTTCTGTAATTGGGAAAGCAAACAAGATTTACCAACAAAATTCTGCAAATCAGTATCCATTCTAATCATTTTCCATCTTTCAATCCCAATTCAAATCCTAACCCCAACCCTAATAGCTTCTGATCAACAGAAGCTTCCAGGAGCACAGAATACATCCACAAAATCAAGAGCAAACATAGATCAAGATCAAATTAGATTATTAACAAAAAAATGATTCTTTTCTATAATCTTGAAGGAAAACAATAGATCTATTCTAAGGCATACACAAAGAGATCATAATATCATATATGAGATTGATGGCATAGAGATCAAGAACTATCAAGAATCATATCAGATATCACAACTTACAATCAAAACAACAAGAACTTAAAAAGAAATCAAACAATCATAATTTAGAATTGTTTAATTTAGGGGGAGTGGCCCTGATCATATCTTTAATTTAGAATTGTTTCCAAACTATTCTAAACCTTCTTGTGAGAATGTTTCAGTTGGAACAGGAGTTCAAAATGATGCTAATGCTAATGCTAATGATCAACTGTTTGAGCTACCCAGACCTAGTCCAAATTCTCTAAGAGCTGCAACAAATGAAGTTTCCACCATCCACAGATCTAATAGCTTGACTATATCAAGGAATTGTGAAGCTTCTATAACTAAATCACTTACTGAGCCTCAAAACTCATCAGGCGATCCACCATTACACCAGGCAGAAGGAAGTAGTATTTTGAAGGAACAGGCAACTGCTAATACTACTTCACAGCCAGCCATTGATGATGTTTCTCACTCATTCAATCAGTCCTCATTGAATGATTTTGAAACAACACCAGACTAGAGTGTTCCAACTCCTTAGCAGAATATGTCCAACCTGGATCTATCTCTGCAACTGGAAGTGATTCCTCGCCTTAGGATTCATAACACTCATCCTGCTGAGAACATCATAGGGGATGTCACTGAGGGTGTGAGAACAAGACGATAGACTCATCATGGGAATGTCTGCTTGTACTCATGCTTTCTATCCCAGATGGAACCCAAGAAGGTAGAAGATGCCTTAAAAGATAGTAGCTGGCTTGAATCGATGCAAGAGGAGCTGCTTCAATTCAAGAGACAGAAGGTATGGAAGCTATGTCCGCTACCATCTGGTCAAGTACCAATAGGCACTAAATGGGTTTTTAGAAACAAGAAAGATGATAGAGGCTTGATCATCAAGAATAAAGCAAGACTTGTAGTTTAAGGATACACACAAGAGGAAGGAATTGATTATACTTGCACCAGTTGCAAGACTTGAGGCAGTTAGGATCTTCCTTGCTTATGTTGCATCCAAGGACTTCACTGTCTATCAACTTGATGTCAAGTGTGCATTTCTATATGGGGATATAGATAGGGAAGTCTATGTATGCCAACCTCCAGGATTTGAAGACCCACAACACCCCAACTATGTGTGCAAATTGGATAAAGCTCTATATGGACTGCACCAAGCACCTAGGCTGTGGTATGAGACATTGTCTCAGTTTCTTCTGAAGAACGGATACACTAGAGGTTACATTGACAAGACTCTTTATCAGAAAGTCTGGAAAGGACATCTTGCTCGTTCAAGTCTATGTTGATGACATCATATTTGGTTCTTCGAATGACCAAATGTGTAAGGATTTTGAGAGCATTATGAAGAAGAAGTTTGAAATGAGTTCCATGGGAAAAATGGATTTTTTTTCTTGGAATTCAGGTGAAGCAAATGAAGGAAGGGTTCTTCATTAATCAGTCTAAGTATGTCTCTAACATCTTAGAAAGATTTGAAATGAAGGATTGCAAGCCTGCCAAGACACCCATACCCAGAAACCATAATCTTTGTCCTGACCTTGAGGGGGAGGATGCTGATCAACATCAGTATAGGGCAATTATTGGTTCTCTGATGTATCTTACTGCTAGTAGACCTGATATCATGTTTGCTACTTGCATTTGTGCAAGATATCAGGCTGCTCCAAAGGTGTCTCACTTAGCTGCTATTAAGAGAATCCTCAGATACCTAAGGGAGCACCTAGACTAGGTCTCTGGTATCCCAGAAACAAGGATTTTAATCTCTATGGATACTCTGACAGTGACTATGGTGGCTGCAATATTGACAAGGAATCAACATTAGGGGGATGTCAATTTCTTGGTGGAAGGATTATCTCATGGCAATGCAAGAAACAATCATGTGTATCTACATCAACTATTGAAGCTGAATACATTGCGGCTGCTAGTTGCTGTGCTCAACTGCTATGGATTCAGAATCAGATGTTAGCCTATGGATTCAACTTTATGAGTACTCCTATCCATATTGACAACAACAGTGCTATCTCCATTACTGAAAATCCGGTGAAGCACTTAAAGACAAAGCATATTGACATCAGGTACCATTTCATTAGAGATATTCATTAGAAAAATCAAATTAAACTAATCAAAGTTGACTCAAATGAACAATATGTTGATTTGTTCACCAAAGCTTTTGATGAGCAAAGATTTAAGTATCTCATAACAGCTATTGGGATGATAAACATTGATTAGATCACCTCTTTTGAAAGCCTTTTAATATGTAATGTCTTCTGTCAATACAATTTAAGCTCTGTTACAAAAGATCTTTCTGAAAATTTTCTAAGTGTAAATTTCTTCCGAAGAGAAATTAACCCTCGAAAGTTATTTTTATATCTTCCGAAGCATAATTTCTCAAAGGATAATTTTTCTTCTCGGAAGAACTTTTGGTCTCGGAAGAAGTGATTGATTACATATTAGATCTACTTCCGAGGTTTACAAACTCTCCATTCGGAAAGCAACTCTAATCTTCGGAAGCAAAGTTTTTGCTTCGGAACTAAGAATTTCCTTCGGAAGACAAATTACCTTTGGAAATGTTTTACATTCTGAAGAAAGATTCTACTATGTAACATAAATCTCTTGGGCCTCACACTATAAAAAGCAAAGATTTTGTTAATGATGTCGGATTATTTAACTGATTTTAACCTTACCGCCACTGTCATTTCATCCACTAAACCATCACATCACCTTATCCTAACCCCCATTACCGCCTTCCCACCCTCTTTTAAATAATCTCGACTGTTCAATCTCATCTTCTTACTTGTAATTTTTACTGCCCTAGAAAATTTTCTCCTCTGTAACTTTACCCAAGCTCAAAATCATCCACATTCACCTTTCTCCAAATGGCACTAACCCTCAGCACAACCAAGTCGCACTCCTTGATTCTTCAAAGGATGCCGACTTCTCTAAAATCATCTCCTTTCTCACCCAATCGCCTTACTATACTGCTCTTATTGTTAACCCCACTGTTTACTCTAACCACATGGCTAAATTTTGGGGAAATGGTTAAGCCGAAACCCTAAATGAGATTCGAGTATTGAGGTCCAGCATTTGTGGACAGGAGTTGATCATTACTAAACAACTCATCAGGGAGCATCTAGAGCTTCACGATGAAGGAGCTCCTACTGAATTCCCGAAGGCGGATTTGGATAGCACCTACATCCTAATGGGATATGGCGGAGACATAAGTAGGTCAACGGTGTACAAGTCCAACTTCTCTTACAACTGGAAGTTTCTCCTGCATGTTGTTCTCCACTGCTTGTCCAACAAGTCCGGCGGATGGATCAAATCCCATATGAATTAGGATGCTTAGTTCATGGACTGGTGAGAGGCCTGCACTTCAATTACTCACGATTTGTGTTCACCAATCTGATTGGAATCTACAAAGGGAGACATTCTATATGTATCCTACATTCATTCAACACATCATCAACTATACGTTGGACCAGAGCATGCTTGTCTGTGCAGCTGCTCTAACTTTCCCCCACATGCGGCCTACCATCTTCAAGACCTTGAAGAAGGTATCCACCAACTTCACTGGAAGGTACACCACTCTGCTTCCAAGTATGATTGAGCGCATAGCTCCTGGTGACATCCCTGTACACCCCACAGGTGATGAACCCACACCAGCAACCACCACCACAATGCCAACACTGCCTTTTCCACCCATCACCATCACATATCAAAGACGCCCCAAACGAACCCTTGTTCAATCTAATCTGATTGAACAAGCCCCTCCTATTCAATCCAAAAATACTAGAGTGGAAACATGGGCTCCCACTCAGTCTGAGGTCTCTCCATCCTTCTATTTTGACCTTAATATGGGTTTTGAGTCTCCTCAGTCTCAAACCCAGAAGCTCGACACCCAAACCAACAGCCTTCAGAATGAGTATCTACACTCTTCTGAACAGCCAACTAAGGACAACCCCACCAAAGGCTCAATGCCTATAGACATTGATCAAGGTCCCAGGTCAGTAGGCTTAACCTTCCTATCTTTTACTGACCTTCTCTTCAAAACTGATGAAGAGATAATATCTCTCCATGGCAATAAATTTGATCTATAACACCCTCTTCAAGATCAACAGAGCCCAAAGAAATCCCTTATCTCTAGCCCCCATCAGCAACCTATAACTGAGGTGAGTCCCACTAATATGGAGGGGACTCATGTAGATTCAGCTGCCACTACAGAAGGTGTCTCAATGGACCTTGTGGACAATGGTAACATATCTCAGACTGAATATGCGGCAACCGAGCACTTTGATGACTCTGAAAGAGACATCATTGAGCACGGGAAACCAGGGTGCCAAGAAACCACATCTGGTGGTGAGGCTGAACATACCAGGTATGTTACCTCATCTCCCCGTGATTCTTCAAAAGAAGATGAGGGAAGCATGCAACTCCTCATTCACGACCTTCTGTCTTCTCAAACCTTGAATCTTTGGTTAGAACTTTAGAAGAAAGGTCCGCCACTCAACAACTTGAGATTGATAATCTCAAGGCCAAACTAGCTGAGAAACAAACAGAGAGGTCTGTTAGGCATGTACATGTTCAGGTCTCATTGACTTCTTCCTGTAGCTCATCTAGCTCTCAAGATTATGCTACCAAAAAGGGGGAGAATGTTCAAAGACAAACACTTGAGGATCCACAACAAAACCACACTTCAACTTTAACTTCATCTACTCATATCATTACTGTGTCTGAGCCATCTTAAGTCATTCTTCAAATTGACTCAAAGATGCTCAGCGTTCTCTACAGACTCTTCACCAAGTTTCTGTTGAGAACCTCTTCTGATCAGCCAAGCCCAGATGCTGCAATGCTCTACTTTGGAGCTGAAGAGCTTCAGAGGCTACTGCACCTTCTACCACTGTGGAAGAAGTTAGTCAACCTAAGGTCCACATGGAATCTAAGATTCATTTCGAAGGGGAAATGGGGACTGATGGCCCAACAACTGAAACAGTTAGGATAGAATCTGCATCTCCTCCAACTTTCGAAGCTAAAGTTAAAGCCTCGGAAGAACAAGTCGAATCTTCCGAAGCTGAAATGGAAGCTGCGGAAGGACTGTCTAAAATGTCCGAAGAACTAATCATCACAGATGCAATAAGAACTGATCATCACAGATGCAATACTTGAAATGGCATCTGAGGTGAACAGCAAGGACTTTCTGATCTACCTCCATCCCAGACACCATCTCTGCCTCTCTCACAATCAGAATCCACTCTCCAAGAACCACCACAGTCAGGATCTTCAACAGATAAAGGGAAAAGAAAGATGATTGCAGAAGAGCTTCAGGAAGCAAAAAAGATTGAGAAACGTAAGAAGAAAGGAAGACTTCCAACTGAGAAGTTGCTAGCTGCCAGCACAAAAGCAGCTGCAGCTAATCAGGAGGCTGTCAACAACAAGAAAAAAGAAGAGATCATTGACCAGCTTATCCAAATGGGAGCTGCCAATGAAAAGACACTCCTGCTACCACTAGAGGAGTTGGTGAATCTGGAGAAGGCAACCCGGCTGAAACTTGAAGAAGAAGCCAGGTTGGCCTTGGAGAAAGAAGAAGAAAAACAGAAAGAGGCTAAACTGCAGCTGAGGAGAGACAGGATAAACTTCCTACTCTCTAGAGGCTTTAATCTTCAAGAACTTTCTCCACACAATGATAATACGATCCTCTGGCTCTACAACAAAGAGCATGATCAAATGGAGAAAGAAGAAGAAGGCTGCAAGAGAAAAGACAAAGGAGAAGAAGAAGAAGGAGGAAGAAGCTAGGGTCACTGCAACCAGGAAGCTTACTGAAAAGGCCTGGATGAAAGACTATCTTTGGGCCCATGGCTTCTCTAGCAGGCAGGTGGGTCCCATGTCTGAGAAGACGCTTCAACGGATTGTCAGTGAAATCAAGGCTGGCATTCGGATGGGGAAGAGAAGAGAGATGTACAGAAGGGTAAAGGGGATGACCTTCACTACAACCACTCCACCTCAACCTAAACCCTCACCCTTCACCATTAAAACCGAGCCTTTCACCCCTGAACCCACACCATTACTCATAACTTCTCCTCACCTCAACCATCCAAACCTCCAATCCTTCAACCCAAAACACTCGCCAGAACCTCTGAGCCTCAACCTACCCAACATCATCCACACCATCCCCTCAGCCTTCTCAACATCTCTCTCTTAAGGAGTTCAAGGTAATCAAGACCAAGCTCATCAATTGCACAACTCTGAGCGAAGTCTCATGTGATGAAGATTCTGTGAACATTACCTATGTTGATGGATCCTCTTGTTCCCTCACAAAAGATCAATTTCTTGATTTACCTAGAGGAACACTGGACCAGGCAGCTAGACTTCTAAGCCTCAACTCAGATTCATTAAATGATGAAGAGAAGAAACATAGAAGGAAACTGGTGACTCTGCTAGACACTAAGAAAGAGGACAAGATTCCCAGTCAGTCTCTTGTGCCTAGAAAGAAAATAGTCCAGTGGAGGTTCGATGAAGTTTCACACAACTTTATTGTGGAAAGGGAAAATGACAAAGTCAATAGACTTAATGCAACCTCTTTGCTACACTCTAGCAGATTTGATATTGTTGAGTTAGCAGAGAAGCCATTCTCCAACCCCTCCAACTCTGAAGCTGCTGCACTCATCAGAAATCATCTTAGCAGCCTTCACCTAGCCGAGCTACCTGCAAAGGCCAAGATTGAAGAAGAGTTGAGATTGAGAAGACAGGAAGACAAGGAAAGACCTCCCACCAAAGGCACTGCCTTTCTGTAGATGGTGGAGGGTCCAGAATTGGAACCTATAGTCAGATGGGAATATGATTACAGTTCCCATCAACTAACACTTTTCAGAGGGCAACAAAAGAGGGTACATGTTATCCAAGGTGACAGACTGGATTTCCTGTCTACCAAGGATCTGTACAAACTTCAAAGCACCACATCAGGGAAGAACAAGGAGACAGACAAATATTTACTCTCCTTGGTGCTGAAAGTTTTGAGAAGCAGAAACAAGTGAAGTTTTGGTAGCATCAGCCTAGGGGGAGTTTGTTGGATCAAGAAGAAGGCTAATGCAACCAAAACTAAGTCACTTAGAAAATTTTTGGTGCTGCATGCAAAGGCTTCCGAAGCTTAGCATGGAACTTTCGAAGGTTGTAGGGTTCTTCCGAAGACAAAGTGAAAGATCAACTTCCGAAGACAAAACTCTACTTTCAAATTCAAGTCTATACTTCCGAACTTCAAGCCTTAGAAGAATAATTGAAGACCACTTCCGAAGTTTGATGAAAAGAAGAAGTCTCAAAGCCTTGGAAGAAGCAGCCTCATCCGAAGTATAAGTGGCTTCGGAAGTACTTACTCTTCCGAAGCCATTTAACCTTCGGAAGACACTGCTATGAACCAATGGACATAAGTATGGTCTCTGACACTCCGCTGCAGACCTCTGATACTGTATGGCTTCTTCCTAAAAAGCCATGCAGTTGACCATACTTTATTCCACTGTTCACCTTTTTATGATAGTTCATGTTACCAACTTTAGTTGGTGACAAAAGGTAAGTCAAGGACATGTCCTGACTACCAAATCTCAGATAAGACTTTATCCGAGATACCTTAAACTTTAGTCTTGTAGTATAGACTTTAGCTATAGGATCACAACTGGTATCAAAGTATATCCGGCTGTAGGTAGTATTATATATAGGTTCTCTTTGTAACTCATTGATATAACAACTGCTTGAAAGAGTCTTGTATTATTGAGTTGAGAAGCAATATATAAAAGTACCTTGAAAATTACTTCCTGTGTTCTTATTACTTTCTATATTGTGATCAACTCTTACTGATTCTATCTTAACCCGAGTGTTGTTCTAGGTGAGTTTGAGATAAAAACATATGTGTTTAGTGACAAACATCGATCCTGCAAATATATTTGTAAAAATCTAAGGAGACGTTTGGTTGGAATGAATGAAATGAAATGGAATTAAGAAACTAATATAATTTTCAAGTAAAAATATGTTTGAGTGGGTAATAAAATGTAAAACCAATAAAATGTTTCATCGCAAATTCTCTTGTTTGTGAGATTTCAAATTCCCGCTTTAGGTGGAAGGATTTTAAAATCCCACAACCAAAGGAATTTGGGGTGAAACATTTCTTTAGTTTTACATTTCATTACCCATTCAAACATCATGTTACTTGAAAATTATACTACTTTCTTAAATCAATTCAATTTCATTCTATTCATTCCAACCAAACGCCCCCTAAGGTTTGTGCAAGAATTGGTTTTAGTTACATGATAGAAAATGTATAAGAACAACCGAAAGAGATGAACAACTCCATAGCCATAGATAAGCAAGCCTTCTTTTAGAATTCACAAATTAAAATAGTAAAAACCAGCCCTCGCCCGGCTTGGCCCCGCCCAACCCAGCTTTTCATTACTCTATACTATAGTACAATTTAGTTCAATCGTGTGTTTATAAAAGTATTAATAGGGTTTGTTATTCGGGTCCCGAGTTAATTAGTTCAGGTAATTCGGGTTCTTTGTGGGTGTTTTTACTCTTTGTATTATTTTAATTTAGTTTGTGGGATTCCTCTGTTACTCCACATGGCAGAGTATTTCATCGAGGCAAATTATGCGTTTAATAAACATTTATGAATGTACGACGGTCAGTTAATGAGTTGTGCCACTCGTAAACTACTATATATCATTTTTCTAAAAGCAAATATTGAGTCGACGTTAGGTTTAGGCTGGGGACAACGCTGGTGATCCGGCCCGCCCACCACTAAAGAGTGGTAGACCCCCCATCACTTGAAACATATTACACCAAATAAGACTCGAATCTATTACCTCAATTTTAAAAAGTCATAGGGTGCTTACTCTAAAACAAATTGATTTATGGCTCATTGGCGGAGTACATGCATTGATTTATGGCTCATTGGCGGTGTACATGCTTGTGATGGTGGCAAATGCGTAGTATAAATTTTGATCCACTTTTATAAATTTTTAGTTTGTTAGTATAAATTTTTGCCATATATAACGAGCTTTGCACTCTAAAAAAATTAATTTCGCTCTCGCCCTCCTGTGGAAGTATTCAAGCTCCGTCATTGTACCGGTGGTAGTTCTGTCACCATAAGCCCCTCTCTTTTTTGAGTCAGTAGTATTAAATTTTGATCCGGTTGTATAAATTTTTGATACAGTACTATAAATTTTTACCAATTTATTATAAACTTTGATCATATATAACGAGCTTGCCCCTAAAAGAATTAATTTTGCCCATCGTCCTCGTGTTAAAGAGTTCAAACTCCACCATTTTACCGGTGGTGGTTCCATCACTTTGTGGGCTGCTGGTTGTCACGATTTTGGGTTAGTGATAGTTAATTTGATCCAACACAAAGTTGGGTTATCTCATATATTTATATTCCATTACATTTATTAAACTAGTACAAGTTATTGATGAAAGAGAAAATTTTAAGTTTAATTAGACTAAAAATTAAAAACGAAAAATGTAAAATATTTTTCAAGTGCGAGAGAAACCACTTCTACAAAACAATACTTTCTATAGAATTATATACTATTAAAATGTTTATAAAATTATATATAAAACTATAAAAGTATGTATGTATGTGTGTATATATATATGAATAGTTTAATTGGATCACCGACGAGCAACTGGCTCACCCGGTGATATTCATTAGTCAATTACAAAACTTGATATCACTCTCAGGTACAAACTTACATTTGGTGAGAAAACCCCATGGCGCACCTGGAATTCTTTTTTATTTATCACCAATAGAACTTGAACCCAAAAACTCCACCTTTATTTATAGATCTTAGGGTAACTCACTTTAATCATTTAAGCCGAGGATTATTAGTATAAAATTATATATATATATATCTTTAAATGTCAATGAGCAGTAAGATTTCATATGTAGAAAATGTTCAAATACAAAGTATTCTAAAACTAAAAAGTGTAAGAAAGATTAAGTGGTTATTATGTAATCTTCTTATTTGATTAGGATTACATAATTATCTGATAAGTTAATACATAATAAATTTGAAACATAAAAAATTTACATTTCTTATTATTATGTTATTTGAAAATCATCATTTTAAAAAACACAATGCATAACACAATGGTCAACATTAGACACAATGGGTGACACAATGAGTTTTTTGATGATAATTACACAATGACATAAGCATGATTAAATAATGAATTGAAAAACATAAAAAACATATTATCTTATTTTATAATCATCATTTTAAAAAACACAATTAATAACACAATAGTAAACATTAAACACAATGGGTAACAGACTGATGAACACTAAACTTGATAATTAACAATAAACATAATGAGCTGTTTGACAAAAAATACACAATTAGCTGATCCAGATTATACAACTAAACTATATAAAAACCTAAAAAAATATATTTTTAGCATTGTATTATTTGAAAATCATCATTTTAAAAAACACAATGGTTAACATTAGATACAATGGGTAACAGAATGATTAGCATTAGACCCGATAATTAGCAATAAACACATATGAGCTGCATGATGAGGTTTTACACAATTATTTGATTAGGATTACACAATTATTTGATTAGGATTACACAATTAACTGAAAAACCTAAAAAAATTATATTTTAGTATTGTGACGCATAATAATATAGTCAACATTAGCCACAATAATTGATAAATATTAAACAATTACCTGATATTCCACATAGACAATTAGCTGATGAATATTATACAATGAGCTAAATAACGTGAAAAAAAACTTTCTTTTTATGTATCAAAACTATAGGCATTTTAAAGATTAATAAAAAACTTGTTTTATGATGTATTTTTTAAAAAATAATATTGTATGTAAAAGTTACGATCATTTAAAAAATAAAATTTAAAAATGTGGCTAATATTGGAAAACATTGCCCTAACATTTAAAGTTCTAATTATTTAATATTATGTCATCAGATTTTTTTAACCCTTAAATCTAAGATCTAATAAATAATAGTTTTTATAACATTTTATAATTTTTTCTTTATTTTTACAATAATCTTCACCCTTCACGTATTGCCACTAAAATTTGTTTTTCTTATAATTTTGCCTCGGAAGTCTGAGGAGTTTATCATCATTCCTTTATTTCATTTTATCCCTCATACAATATATATTTTACGTTTTAAAACCGTTTCATCTTCTAATAGTTCTAGTTCTTTCGTAGATAACTAGCTTTTGTTCGTTGTTATTTTTAAGAAACGGAATGTGAGGATGTCTTTAGTTTTCTTATCCACATTTTGATTTTAGTTTTTTATGAAATGGAATGCGCGTTGTCTTCAATTTCATCAAGTATTCTTTTTTATCAACGTGATAGCGAGTGCAGTTACCATCACGATATCATGACGAAGTGAACTGATTATGAGTGAAAACATCGTTGCTAGCATTGGTATTCCCAGAACCGGATTCAATGTTTGGTTTTATGGTTTTCAGCGAGTCGAGACAATAAAAACCGCACTCACACCGCACCGGTAGTGCTGGAAAAGCTCATGTCGCGTAGCGTGAAGGGAAACAACAACATTCCCCCATGTAACGGGATAAAACGACAAAACTTCCGGCAGAAAAAAACTAGTTTATTTTGTTTTAAAAAACTTACCATAGATACATATTAGGGAACCAAAGCAGTATATTTGAAAGCGAAGAAACTAAGACACATGCACAACAATCCAAAGGCAAAAGGTTAATAAAAATCATAACAAGTATGAAAATGAACATAATGACACTTAACTTAAAAGAACAACAACAATCCACAAGTGTCGTACAACCATTCTTTTACAGGTAGTCTAAGATAAATTTACGAGTATTAGCAGCTAATCGAGCCTTCTCCATTGTGATCTCGAGCCTTTGCTTGTTCTTTTTAAGGTGTTCACGATCCGAATTGCTAATCAAACTCGTATCATGAGCACTGGTGTGTCTTGAAGCAAAGCCCACATCTTGAGCATGCATGTATGAATAAGCACAATGGACATGAAGGTCAAACTCACACGCGGAACACGAATAGGATAATCCGGTTCCTATGAGTTTACAAGAGTTGCAGTAGAATGAACCGGAAGGATAAGTAGGGTATGGAACCAAAGTCAAAGGATGAGAGGATGCGAAGGGTGTTTCAGGGATCGAGTGGCGTGAAAACATTGCTCGTGTAACACGAAATTGCATTGCCAACAAACGTATGCGGCCCCGATGACCAACGAATTGCAGCCGGAGCATGACATCTTGGTGGCTTCATGTGTTTGGTGCATTGTTAGGTTGTGTGTGTGGCTAAAATGCTTGTAGCCAGAATTCATGATGTATTTCTTTGTTGTATGTGAGTTTGTGATCAAAATTTTTATAGGGAATAGATGTAAAATAGAAGTGTTTTTGACAAGTTGCATAGGGTTGAAAGTTGTTTAATGGCAATAGGTTTAGTCAAGTTATAAAAAGTCAATGTAAGGTTTATCCAATGGCCATTATTTAATGGAAAAGGAATTTTGACTTGGTCAGCCAATACATGTCATATTGTCAACCCTTTCAATCTAAAGATATATCATGATGTATGTGTTTTGGTTGACTAAAATCAATAAATTTCGTGTTTATCTAAAAGAGCCTTCCTGAAATAGATACACATTGACAAAATGATCCAACCATATAACCAATTAAATCTGTTTAAAATATGATACTTGATATATTATTGAAACTAGTAAAGTTTTTTGGCGAAATGCGTCGGAAGTTTACCACAATCAATAAATTTTTACAAAAATGGTTTTATCGATCTTTACGAGAAATGAAGTCTATGGTTGATGCCTTGGCTGCTATCAACTCTCTTCTATGTCCCCAAAGGATGTAGTTTTCACTACAAAGCCCCAAAAAACGTCTTCCAACGTACACAAAAGCGGTATTACTATTCTAGAAATCTAGTCCAGTACCGGAATGTTTTAATAGCGTTTAAACTTGTGAATGCGAGATAGCTAAGTTAGTACATGTGTAAATATTATAACTCTTGCTCCAATGAGAAGCTTAATCAACTAAAATTGTATAATAATAAAATCTTAAAATAACCTCCTTATGTCCTTTAATGATAACATAAATTATAGAAAAATATTGAATTAAGTAAAACAATAAAATAGTATAATTATAAATCCAGTAACCTAAAATTCAATAATCTATCAAACTAAAATAAAGTAAAATAACATTATATTATTAGAACATAAAATTACTTTTAAGTTGTTTTAAAGTTTCATCTCTACATCTTTCAAAGCATTATGCAAACGGCGGCGACTTGCTATAGGTACCTTCCTGCGGTAAATGTGATTATTCAATGTCAATAAACAGTAAAACAACAATTTAATATTAAGTTTTATTGAAATAGTCTTCTCCTCTATAAATAAAATTTATATATTTTATTTCAATCTTTTTTGTTTTCATAGAGACCGTCAGCCGCCCTAGCCGCCCTAGCCGCCATCTGTCATTCTATCCATTGCCACCGTTTTCCACTATCTTTTTTAAAAGCATCTCAAAATTCTTACTTTTTTCTTCTCTTCCATGAGAATTTCAGGGTTAAACTCTTAAAACAATGTCTAATATAGAGTTAATTTGAAAATAGTCTTTTTTTACCCTCGTGGTCCAACGATATATGGTGGTGGCTAACGGTGGCTTTAGTGCCCAGATCTAGTCGGTCCAACCTCTTGCGAGTACACATTCAAAGCAAGAATGCACAAAAATATATTTTCTTCTTGTAAGATGTTTGTAGAAAACCAAAGCATATATGAACATCCAAGATTCTACTCACTTTATTTTCATGATCGGGAGATTAACATCGTCTTTTGTTAGGTTCTTTAAGAGATCATTGTGACCCTGATGATTTGTGTTTTATTCAAGACTATAGCGGACTTTGACATGATCAACATCAAAGATCCAAGGAAAAGAAGGAATTCCTCCGGGAGCAACAAAAGCTATCTTGGTCGGGAAGCAACTTCGTGCCATAGAAGACGAAAAGACATGGAAATCGGTGCTTTAAAGGGGACGATGAAGCTTCGGTCGAGATTCTAAGCACCACGGTCTCCCTTTTTGATCTTCCATTGTTGATGGTGGCCTCGAGAAGAAGAATAGTGAGTACATGAGGTCAGAAGAGGGACTACACGTGTTGAATATAAGAAGAAACTAAGAGAGGCAACATGCTGACCATAGATTTTATATCGGACGGCCACGATTCTAATTTTTACTATTCTTATCCCTGTTCTTTAATAATAGAGTAATTAAGATACATTGTATTTATATACAGATTATTATAACAACAAATATTAAAATTTTGATCATTTACACTGCCAACTTTTGTTTAATATTAACAACAAATTTTAGTAATATAATAATCAAGTATTTACTCTTGAATTACATTTGGTTTCACTCACACAATAATGAAATAAATGAATTCTAAAAACACACAACTAAACAAGCAAAATTGAGTGCAGAACAAATGCAAACCGAGTGAGCGATCTATGATAATTATGATATTGTAATGACTAATTAGTAATAAAAATGAAAGATAAAAGCATTACCGATCAAATTAATATTATGGATTGTCATCGGCTTATAAATAATAGTTAGGGCTAGGTCAAGCTTTTTAGGGGTCCGAAGTGTTAAAAAAAGTTGAGCCCCTTTTCAACAAAAAAATGTTTTGCTTTCGATCCTATAATTCTTATATCATCTCCCTATGTACATTAGTATAGACCATAAACCCCACTGCCAACACGTCTTAAAAAACTTATCATTTGAACATAAATCCTTACAAAGTGATCTAATGGAAGACCGAAAAGAAACAAGAAAACAACATAAAAGCTTAACAATTGCTAACCTGTTTTATGAGTGCTTAAAAGATCCACCAGATATAAATTTTGTATAACATTCAACCTATTTAGATAAAGCAACTACATTGTTGTAAATATGAAACAATAAATGTTATCCAGATTAGAATCAAATGAAGAATATAATCATCAATCTGTAACAATTGAAGCTAACTATAATTAATGGCATTGTGCTTGAAATAAAACACTTGATATATTCACTAATTTATTCATACCAAATACAATAACTTTTGAACTCCCTTAGTTGAAGCGAACCAGAGATACTTTGGATTCCAGACTTATCGTGTAACATCTTGTATTTTCGTTAAATTAAAAGTTAACATCGTTATGCTCTTGTAAGGACCATTGTTGTCATTTATGAAACTATATGGGTTATTTGTGTTTGTTGTTTTATTCTACTTTAATCTATTGAATTGAGGGTTAAAATGTGATTTATTAAAATAAACATAATAATAATAACCATAATAATAATACTAATAATTATAATAATAATACATGTTAGTACAACTCTTGCCTATTATGTTTTTTTATAATAAAAATAATAAGTAATAATAATAATAATAATAATAATATAATAATAATAATATAACTAATAATGTATAAGAGTTAAATAATTAACAAGTTAGAATAATGTTAAAAACTTAAAGTTTAATTAAGTTCAGGGGGCTTTATTGTCAATTTAGAAACTTTAATATAAAGTTTGTACATAAAATAATAAAAATCAAAACTACAGGGACTAAATTGTAAAATTCCAAAACCCAAATCTCCCTCAACCCCGTAAATCCGGCCATTACTCGGCCGAGCTCCGGCCGAACTCCGGTGAGTTCAAAACCCTTCTAACCCTTTGAAGTATGAACCAAAAACCATTTCCAATCGATTCGAACTCTGAGATTGTAAGGAATACATATTAAGGCTGATGCAAATCAAACACTTAAGGTCTCCTGCATACATGCACAAGTGCATTGAAGAAGAATGCTTCGGAAGTTTCACACATGCAACAAAAATATTCTAAAGTGTGAAATCTTCCGAAGCTAAGACCGATATCTTTCGAAGCCAAAGATGAAGTCTTCTGATGCTTCAGAGACAAAGTTTTCCGAAGCCAACACTTGAAGACTGATTTCTTTCGAAGATTTTTAGTATACATGCTTTATCTGATGTACTTTACATAAAGCTGGACCCCTTTCTGCTGCAACTCTATCAAGCCACCAACTTGCATGAGTTGGTGAAAAGGTCCATGCTTTTAGTAACTGTACATTGAGGTCTTGAGTCTATAACTTTCTACTTCATGTACTTTATCCTTTTTGTAATATATTAGGATGTGAGCTATGGCATGTCATAGTCACAAGTCAAAAGGCAATCTGTCTTTTGATTGATTTTGTTTTGTGTCTAGTCAATTGTATCCAGCTAGCCTTCAAAGTATGGCCGGCTGTAGGATGTAGTATATCCATCTCAGGTACTTGTAACTTTCCTTTATGCTTTGTAACACTTGTAATAGACCTTGAGGAGGCAATATACTACAATCTTGAAAAACCATCTCCTTGTGTATTTTGCTATCTGTTTTGTCTCTTATTCACTTGTATTCTTAGTATCATCTCTTGTGGTTAATCCAGTCTTACTATTGATTAGTCAAGTTAATATCCTCTTTGTGTTGTTGTGTTGTAAGTGATCACCCTTCACTGGTTCTGCATTTGGTATCAGAGCATTCCAGGCTCTTGATATAAGATTTCACCATCTTTAAATCCCACACACACACAAAATACTTAACATTTCAAATGACAGCCATTTCTAAAACTGATATGGAAACTGGAACTATGAACAAGTCCCCACTGATCACTCTTGATGATTTTGACACCTAGTGCCAAAGAATGGAAGGTTTTATCAGGTCTCTAGATTCAATAATATGGGAGTCTATTAAAAATGAACCTTTCATACCAAGCACCCCCTCTACTACTGGTGGTGGTAGATCCCCAATGTTGTGGCTAACTACTCAGATGGAGATAGAAAGAGAGTAGAAATTGACCAGAAAGCCATGACAGTTCTTCAAACTGCTCTTCAAAACTCTGTGTACAAAGGTTTCAAGAAATGCAAAACAGCTAAGCAGTTATGGGATGCATTGAAACTGATGTATGAGGGTTCCTCTGAAGCAAATGAGAACAAGAAGGATCTCCTAAAGTAGCAGTTTGAAAATTTCACCTTTAAAGCAGGTGAGACCATGACTCAACAATACATCAGGTATGTTGAGATTGTGGATACCCTTGTGGATGGAGGAGTTGCTCTTGAAATAGAGATATTGTAAGGAAGTTCATGTCCTCACTTCCTAGGCAATAGACGCACTACTGTGTGTTATCAAGAGAACCGAGAATCTGAAAACTCTCACTCTAACAGAGTTATATGGGATTCTCAGTGGCTACCAGATGGAGATGAACATGCAAGGTTCATCTGGAAACTCCAACAATCAAATGGGTTTTGCCCTTCATGTGGTTGAAAAGGGTAGCATAGAACCACAACATCATCTCTTATGCTACCCTGACAACTCACAAAAGGGTCCTTTCATCACCTTCCCTGAGACACCAAGGGAGAACTACACTCAAGGAAGCCCATTCCAAGAGACAAGTTCTTCTTAAGCATTTGTGTCTTCTGATAAAAGTTATGGCAGCTCTATTTTCACCCTTGAATACCTGGACTGTATTCATCCAGATGATCTGGAAATACATGGAATAGTCCAGCAGATAGCTCTTCTCACTCACAAAGCCAAGACGTTCTACAAGCGGGCCGGAAGGAAGTTCCCCAGCAATGCAACCAGTGGAAAGTTTGGACTGGACAAAAGCAAAGTCAAGTGTTACAACTGTAACTTGATGGGCTACTTTGCTAGGGAGTGTAAGGCATCAAGAACAAGTGGTGGCCAAGCACAATCTAGACCAAACTACACTGAAAAGGCTACCTAGAATGAGAAGCCAAAGCAGCAAGCTGCTGTTGCTGTTGAAGAAGGAGGCTTTGACTGGAGCTTTTAGGTGGAAGATGCTTCTCCAACCAAGTATTGATGGCAGATCATGATGAAGCCAAGGTATTGGAACATCTCTGTACCCCTGAATGCATTGCTAAAGTCAACGGATATAGGTCCTACAACTTAGAAATGAGATCTGATCTTGAGTCCTTAAACATCTTAAAAGCTGGTTTTAGAAAGTCTAAAAATGATTATAAACTAAAGATAGAGGACTTAGAGAAAACCATTTCAGTTCTAAAACATAAGCATACAAATTTTAGGACTCGGATCAAGGATCTCATAACTAAGCTGACTAAGTGCTAGGCTAAGCTTGTGATCAGCAAAGTCAGGGCAGAAAAGTGTGTTCTTGAAGAAGAGACCTTCAAGAACATGATATCCTCTTCTCTGAACAACAAGGTGTGCTATCAAAACAAGCAGGGACTGGGATCCAATGAGATAGCTCCTCCACACACAATCTTGTCTGTAAGATCACCCAGGTGTGAAACTTATGAAGATGAGCTCCCTCTCATAGATCCTTTGAGTGAAAAGGATGAAGAAGTGATAGTGAAGATTTCTCTGAGAAGAGTGAAGAGGAGGATTCTAAGAAGGGCTACTATCCTTCTGAGGAGAAGAAGAAAACTGTGATGACCAAGTCTATGAGAAAGAACTTGATCAGAAAGAGCAAAAGAAAAACTAGGAAGGCTCAAGAGATCAAGGCCACTTTTGATTCCAAGTAGAAACAAGTTTTTATCTTTGCAGGATTAAAGTGGTAAAGACTGAAGACATCAACCTAAACTCTTCTTCTAAGCGTTTTGGTTCATGTTCAAATCATCTCAGCACCAAGAAGAAAGCTGATCTGTTGTGTACCACTGCTACACAGCTTGGACCATCCAACTCCAAAAACAGTCCTTAGCCCAAAAGGACTGTCTCAGCATCTGTAAAGATGAAGGTGGAGAAGGGATGTGATCAAAGTCAGTCTTGTTCTCAGCAGAAGGCTCTTGGAAGAAGAAAATGGTGTGTGTCATGTGTGAAAGTACAGCTCATCTTGCTAAGGATTGTCCATACAATCCTATAGGTACTCTTCAAATGACCAAGACAAGGACTTCCAAGAGTTCCAAGAAGATTCAAGCTTCGAAAGGAAAATTTGTTTCCTTCGGAAGCTCCAAAACTAAGAAGAGGCAAGTGGAAAATTGCCTTCAGAAGAGAATTTAGTCTCGGAAGGAAGGAATACTTCCAAAACACTGAAGTCTACTGCAGTGCTTGCAGAATCTTCCGAAGGTCCGGTCATCAAAACTTTCGAAGTCTCAAAAGCTTTCGAAGTGTTGAAGGTCAAGTCCAAACTTCCAAAGGTGGTGTGGAAGTCAAAGAAAGACCAAGTGATTGGATGTTCTACATCAATAACAACTCACGTCTCATAGCACAACTATAGGATCTATTACTGTTGCATTACCTTCTATTTCTCTTAGTGAGCCCAAGACAAGTAAGGATTGGGTTTTCAAATGTAACTAATCATTTTCTTTGTGTAGGGACAACTCAAGACAAACAAGAATGTCTGGATTATTAACATGGCTGTTCTAGTCACATGACAGGTAATAGATCACTACTCCATAACTTTGAAAGGATTAATGGAGGGTCAGTTGCTTTTGGAGGAGATGAAGGTGGTTACATTTCTGGAAGGGGCAAGGTCACAAATGGTAAGCTCAGTATTGAAAAGGTAAAGTTTGTCAAGGAGCTTGGGTACAATCTTCTGAGTGTATCCCAATTTTATGATTAGAGTCATAACATGCTCTTTACTAAGCATGAGTGCGTTGTTCTCAAGCCCGGGGTGGTCATGCCTCATGAGCATATTCTGCTTAGAGCCCCCAGGAAATGGAACATATACAAGATGGACTTGCAAGAAACCTCTCACTCTGGAGAAGTTTCATGATTTCTGTCTAAAGCCAATAGTGATAAGTCTTTCCTATGGCATAAAAAATGTGTCGTGTAAACTTTAAAAACATGAATAAACTTATTAAGAATGATTGGTAACTGGAATGCCAAAGAAAGAGTTTACAGGTGATGATCATTGTATTGCATGCCTGAAAGGGAAGCAACACAAGGTATCTCATAAGCCTAAGGAAAGAAACTTTATCACTACACCCTACACTAATTACATATGGATCTCTTTGGCCCCACCTGTGTAATAAGTCTAGGAAGGACCTCTTATTGTTTAGTGATCACAGATGACTTTACAAGATTCACTTGGGTCTTCTTCCTTAGAACTAAGGATGAGACTCCTGAGATTCTGAAGAATTTCATCTTAAAGATTGAGAATAAATCAGATCGCAAGGTCAAAACAATAAGATGTGATCAAGGAACTGAATTCAAAAACCAAATTCTTGATGCATTTTGTGATGAAAAAGGTATTACAAGACAATTCAGTGCTCCTAGGACTCCTCAGCAAAATGGTGTTGCTGAGAGGAGAAACATGACACTGATTGAAGCTGCAAGAACCATGTTGACCGACTCTAAGCTGTCCATCACCTTCTGGGCAGAGCCAGTCAACACTGCCTGTTATGTGCAGAACAGAGTTTTAGTAGTTAAGACTCATGGCAAGACTCCTTATGAACTTGGCATAAGAGGACACCTTTCATTGGTTTTCTCGGGTCATTTGGATGTCCTTGCACCATCTTGAATACTAAAGATCAAATTGCCAAATATGTTGAGAAATCAGATGATGGAAATTTTATTGGATACTCTTCCCAAGCTAAGGCTTATAGAGTATACAATCTCAGGACTAGAATTGTTGAGGAGTCAGCCAATGTGACTTTCAATGAACACACACCCTGTGTGGCTGCTTTTGATCCTGATTGGCTGTTTGATCTTGATTTAGTTACCAACTATTTTATCAAATCTTGTGAGACTTTTTCAGGAGCTGCAAATATCTTATCAACAGGTGATCCTGACCCAAGATTTGAGCTAAGAAGACCTTCAAGTAACACATCTTCAGCTCCAATTGTAACTACTTCTGCAAATGAAGTGTCAATCAGCACCACAATGACAAACTCAGCTGATACATCTGGGATGCCTTCAAATTCTAGCTCAGAGGCTCCATAACCAGATAAAGATACTTCAAATGTAGAAGAAAATAATGGAGGTGGTGAAAATGATCAGGAATTTCTTGATGCTGATAGCCACTCCATAGATGGCAACATCAATGATGTCACACACTCATTGGATCAAGTCTCTCTTGATAAGTGTAACACCCGACCCCTCACACCAACAATATTGTTCGCTTTACCCACGAGGAGCTCACGGATTTGCTTTTGGTTGCCCGGGTGAAAACTTTCCAGTGAGGTCACTCATCCCTGGATTGCTCCCACCTAAGCATGTTTAACTGTGGAGTTCTCCTCTCATCCACAGCCAATACGCCTGAAATGCGTTGTTTATGTTAGAGGCCAGACATTCCTTATGAACCAGGAATCTCTCCTGTCCACGACCGATGTGGGATATGTGTAGGTGTCACAAGAACCCCTGTTTGAACTCATCGTCCTCGATGAGCCCAAGAAGTCACCATCCTTGGTGAGGTATGTCCCACACCCCGAACGGTACAGGAGTGGCTTTGATACCTTTCTGTAACACCCGACCCCTCACACCAACAATATTGTCCGCTTTACCCACGAGGAGCTCACGGATTTGCTTTTGGTTGCCCAGGTTAAAACTTCCTAGAGAGGTCACCCATCCTTGGATTGCTTCCACCTGAGCACGTTAAACTGTGTAGTTCTCCTCTCATCCACAGCAATACGCCCAAAACGCGTTGTTTATGTTAGAGGCTAGACATTCCTTATGAACCAGGAATCTCTCCGGTCCACGACCGATATGGAATATGTGTAGGTGTCACAATAAGTGTGCTGATGTGGTGGGAGAAACATCTATGCCAGATTTAAATTTCTCTACTTTAGATCTCTCTCAGCAACTTGTTGTGATCCCCCAGCTAAGGATCCACAAGTCTCACCCCACCACAAACATCATTGGAGATGTTGACACAGGGGTAAGAACAAGAGGACAAACCCATGACGCAAATGTTTGTCTTCACTCTTGTTTCTTATCCCAGATAGAGCCAAAGAAAATTAATAAGGCTCTGAAGGATGGAAGTTGGGTTGAAGCTATGCAACAGGAGTTGCTTCAATTCAAAAGACAGAAAGTTTGGAACCTTTGTCTTTTTCCTCATAGGAAGACTACCATTGGAACCAAATGAGTGTTTAGGAACAAGAAGGATGATAGAGGCATCATCATCAAGAATAAAGCTAGACTAGTTGTTCAAGGATACACACAAGAAGAAGGAACTGACAACACTGAAGTCTTTGCTCCTGTAGCAAGACTGGAAGCTGTTAGGATATTTCTGGCATTTACTGCATCCAAGAACTTCAAGGTCTATCAACTTGATGTCAAGTGTGCTTCTCTTTATGAAGTGATTGATGAAGAGGTGTATCTTAAACAACTATCTAGTTTTGCAGATCCTGATCATCCTGATTATGTCTGCAAGCTTGACAAAGCTCTTTATGGACGGCATCAGGCACCCAGGAAGTGGTATGAGACTCTATCTCAGTATCTTTGCAGGCATGGATACAGAAGGGGTACTATAGATGGAACTCTCTTCATCAAAGGACATGGAAATGACTTAATGGTTCAAGTATATGTAGATGACACCATCTTTGGTTCAACTAATCCAAGGCTTTGCAAAGACTTTGAGAAGCTGATGAAGGATAGAGTTGAAATGAGTGCCATGGGGGAACTCAATTTCTTTCTAGGAATTCAAGTAAAGCAAGTTGAAGATGGCATCTTCATTAGTCAGTCAAAGTATGTTTAAGACATACGTAAGAGATTCAACATGACTTATTGTAAGATTACTAAGACGCCCATAGCAAGAAACCACTCCATTGGACCTGATCTTGAGGGGGAGTGTGTGGATGAACACCTTTATAGGGCTATGATTGGGTCTCTTATGTATCTTACAGCTAGCAGGCCTGATATCATGTTTGCTACATGTATTTGTGCAAGATATCAAGCCAACCCTAAGATGTCTCACCTTATTACTATCAAAAGAAAACTAAGATACCTCAAAGGTGCTTTAACACTTGGTCTATGGTATCCTAAGAATACTAACTTCAATCTGTATGCTTATATAGATAGTGATTATGGTCGTTGCAACATGACTGCAAAGTCCACATCTAGGGGATGTCAGTTTCTTGGTGGAAGGGTTGTCTCATGGCAATGTAAGAAACAATCCTGTGTCTCTGCATCAATAGCTGAAGCTGAATACATTGCTGCTGCAGTTGCTATGCTCAAGTTCTATGGATTCAGAATCAGATGCTTGACTATGGATTAAATTTTAAGGAGACTCCCATTCACATAGACAACAATAGTGCTATCTCTATCATAGAGAATCTTGTGCAGCACTCAAGGACTAAAAATATCAACATAAGGTATCATTTAATTAGAGATAATTTTGAAAAGGGATTAATTAAACTAGTCAAAGTCCACACAAATGAACAATATGCTGATCTATTTACAAAGACTTTTGATGAACAGAGATTTAAATATTTTATATCAGCTATGGGGATGATAAACTTTGATTAGATTTTTTCTTAAAACTAATTCGTATTATTTCTTAAAATCTATGTGTCCTAAGTTGTCTAGTTCACCACTTTCATAAGATCTTGTTTTCTTTGGATAAAATTCTTTTTGAAGACTTTCCTTAGATTTTTGAAACTTTTGATCCTTCGGAAGATATGCTTTTACCTTTGGAAGAAGAAATCATGCCTTCAAAACAAATAACTGTCTAAGAAGTTTACCTTCGGAAGAAATTTTTGAAATATCTTCCAAAGCTTAATACTTGTCACAACTCTGAGGAAAATCTTCCGAAGTTATTTTAGCTTCGGAAGCTTTTTCATTAAAACTTCCAAAGATAATTTACCTTCGGAAGTTTTTTAACTTCCAAGAAAACTACTTTTGAGCAAAAGCAAACTACCTTTTTAGAGGTGGGACCGACATCCGGATTTCAAAGTTTATTCTCTTTCATTAAACTTATCTGAAATCCTTTTTCACATATAAACCCAACGATTTCCCCCTCTTTCTATCATCTCCTTCTTTCCTCCAGACCTAAAACCCCAAATTTCTCTCTGAAATTACTTTCTTTCATCTTTCTTTATCCCTAAGCTTCCTCAAAATGGCCAACCTTAACCGCAGAAATGATCCAAACTTCTCTATGCAATTACGCAGGCAACACAACCAAGTTGCTCTGTTACACTCAGAGAAGATCCTTATTTCTCAAAGGTTTGCCGTTTCTTAACTCTATCCAACTACTTCACCTTCCTAACCATTGATCCTACTCTTTATGAGGATAAACTGTTAGAATTTTGGAAGACCTGCCAAGTGGTCGTCATGGATGGGGAGAAGGCACTATCTGCCACATTGTAGGGAGAACAGTCTTCATCACTCCGGCCATTATCAACATGCATCTTCACCTGGATGATGAAGAAGGTGAGGTGTTCTTTCCCAAAGAAGCTATTAACCAGTCCTTCGTGTAGATGGCTATGAGGGAGACTTTTCTGTCAAGACCTTCAGGAAAGGGAAGGTCTTATCCCAATGGAAATTCCTGCTCCATGTGATTATCCACAGCTTATCAAACAAGCATGGTGGATGGGACCAGATTCCTGAAGATCTCTCCTTCATTGTTCATGGGATGGTTCAGGGAGTCAAGTTCAGGTACTCTCAGTTTGTTTACACTAATCTGCTTGCAAACTTGGACTCCTTAGAGTACTACATGTTCCCTAGATATGTTCAATACATTCTTAACTGTGAACTGGGCTCATAGTTAAGGGGAACAGGTAAATTCTTAAATTGGGACAGATGAAGCTTGACATCTCTAAAATATTAAAAAAGCCCACTGTTGGTTTCTCTGGAGTAGAAACAGCCCTGTTCCAAAAATATTAGAGCTCATTTCTCAAGGTGACAACCTAGCAGCACCAGCTAGTGTTAAACCCACACCTTCTACATCCCAACCACCTCAATAGCCACAAATCACCCTCACCTACCAAAGAAAACACAAACGAACCCCTACTCAGACTACTCAGTCTGTGCAGACCCTTATATATTCACCCACACAAGAAGTGGACACTGGAACTCCCACTTCTCCTGAGGAGCAGACCACTTCCATTCCTTCAATGAACAGTGCTAAGGTTTCTCATGCTTAGCCGATGAGCTCATAAGCCCAAATACCTTAAACCATCACTCTGAGTCTCAACACTCAAGTGATCAACCTTTAGGGGACAGTTACCATCCCAACCTTTAGACTTAAACCAACCAATTCCCAACCTTGACTTCTATACTGATAAAGATTTAGGTTTCAGTGAGTATGTAACATCCGCCTAAATTCAAATTATAAATCCAAAACCCCAACCCATTTTAAACTTTCATGCCAAGAAAGTTCATTATCAAATTAATGTCATTAATTCTAATGAGTCATATGAATTAGAAGTGAAGTTTAATCTTTTAAAAAATTGGGGTTATTAAAATTTTTTTTTCAATTATTTAATCATTTAAACAATTTACTATATTTTTTATTTTATTTTATAAAGTAAAGAGTTATAAACTTATAAAGACTTAATTGTCATATATGAGTCAAATTTAAAAGGGAATAAATATAATTTAAAGTGTCTACAAGACTTATAAAATATATAAGTTTATAAATAATTTGGGTTATTTTTAAATTAAGGCTTTAAAAGTTTAAGGGTTCAAATTGTAGATTTTAAAACTTGAATTAAAAAGTTTTACATAAAATGGTAATTGCTTAAAAATACAGGGACCAAAGATGAAAAATTGTTTAAAACCCAACCCAAACCAACAGCCGGACACCCCCTTCTCCGATCGAACTCCGGCGAGCTCGGTGAGCCAAATCATCCGTCATTCATCGATTTAAAACCCAAATAAACCAATGAAACCGTCCGGTTAACTGTTTCGAACCAAAAGGCCCGTTTCAATGGAGTTATTCAGCGGTTATAGTGGTGTTCTTGAAACCGAATCTATCATTTAAAACTTTAACTCGTTCAACATGAAACAGTCGGAATCAAGACAAGATAATCAGGTTAAAACTTTTGAATCAACTCCTCGAACCATCTGCACCTTCAATTCCATCTGAAACACACCCGCACCTGTGTTCGATCATCATCATCTTCTTCGACCTCCAACTTAGTTGAAATCTGTCTTCTGAGCGTTTTAACTTTAATTGACTGAGGGCTTGGAATCATAAACACTCTCTGAAGCTTCACACGAAAAGAATTTGATTATGATCAACTCAATAACCACAAACTAACTTCCACCGTCGCGACTCGTTCGTAAACCCGAGAGCATCAATTCAAACTCAATAACGTAAGTTTCGCACATCATTATACTCGTTTAAACATGAGAAAACAAAGCCCTAATGTTAATTTGATTAACATGTCCGAATTGAAGATCAATTTGATGGCAAACGATTCTGGGGTTTATAAGGATTTGGGGAATTATTTGAAGAATGGTTTCAACAATTCATTTGCATTTTAAGACAAGAATTGGGCTTTGGCCCGTTGGTTAACAACAAACACCTACACATGGCAGGTTAGAGGTTTGAACCCTGCCATGTTTTTATTTTAATAGCTTTCTTTTATTATGTTTCATTAAATCAGAAAAAAACTATTAATATATAATAAATCTAAATAAATATTATTTTATTACCAAAAACATTTCAAAAATATTAAGTTAAATTTTAATATTTTAAAACTTATAACTCTTAACTTAATTACTTGTTAAAGAATAAAAAGATTATAAAATATTACTAAGTTATTTATATGTTATAGATATATTATAGCCCAAACTCGGATTATTCCAAACACTTCAAAACCACATATTTCAAATGCTTTAGATGTTTAATTATAAAAATGGTTATCTAAATAAATATTTAATTATTCATCTAAGCATTTAAGCATGTTATATCATAATTAGTTAATAATTTATTCGTTAACTTTTATTTAAATTCTTGAAATTTATAAAACAATATAATTTGCTTTAGTCTTATTTGCAAGGTTTTGTATTATAAAACCTTTATGATAAATCATTTTAAAAGCTCAAAACTTTATAAAATGATTTTAAATAATTTTAATGTCATTTAAATAAGTATTTAATTAATTCCTTATCAAGTTTTTAAATAATTAATTATTAAATTAATTATTTCTTTTCACATATTATACTTAATTTCTATTAAATCAATAACCTCAATTTTTAAATAATTCTTATTATACTTTGTCTTAATTGATTTATATCATCTTTATTAAACCAAAACATAAATAATTCATTATTTTACTTAATTTATTAAACCCCCTAAATCCCAATTGAAACCCTAGTTCATGTCCAATTGATAATCTTATTATCAAACTAAATCTTGAAATCTATACGTCTAGGCAACTTGTAAGAGAAATCTTTGGAGCCTCGTTTATACTAATCATCATCTTATTTATATCAAGTGAGTATTTCTATACCCTTTTTTTATATTTTCACACTTTGGGGTGAAACATGTTATCTTATAAATATTGCACTTGTAAACGTTTGATTCTTGTAAACTTATGGCAATTTACTTGTGTGTTGTGGTTAGTTGAACTTTATAGCTACTATGTAATGTCGAATATATGTACAATCATTAACTATTGCTAGCCTAGCGACGTCATAGATCTATGGGCCTGACAAGCCTGCTTGGTTAATCCAAGTACACTTAGCTAATCGTATATACTTGTAAACGTTTGAGACTTGTAAAACTTTGTCAAGGTTTGATTGTGCATTCTGTCTTACATCCCTAGTTACTTTGTTCTCTAGCTTAAACATGAATTGTCATCTTTTATACTTATGTACTGAAAACTATGGAAATCCCACCAACTTTCAAAGTTGACATTTTATTTTTAACATGTTTCAGGTCTGATACTTGAAGATCTCTTTGTGCTCATATAGGACTTGGACTTAGTTAATCAAAAGTCTTATGTTGTTGTGTATACCTTGTTTGTGTTGTATCTATTTAATTGTCTTGTAATGTTCAATAAAAATAATATTTAATATTATTACAACTTATTTAGTTCCATGTGTTATGAGCAATCATCTCCCATTCGTCCGCCCCGATGATTTCGTCGTCGGTTGGGGTGTGACAGAGTATCATGAGTCTCTCTTCTTTTCTCCTACTCAAAGAGAGATGAGTGCTCCTGAGTCTCCTACATCTATCCTACATCAGTCACCCACTACTGAGGTGGACACTTCTAAACCTGTTCAGGATGTCCATATGGAAGAGGCTCTTACTTTTGCAAGTGATTCCATCATTAAGACCTCAACCATGGCAACTCAGCCCATTGACACCTCAACTGAAGCTGCCAGTGAGCAGAGGAAATCTAGCAGCCAAGAACCTGAAGCTAGTGATGAGAGAGAGAGGACTCTGGTCTAATCATCTCATCCCCCAATTATTCTTCTGATGAAGATGAGGGGAACTTGAGACTAAAGGTGCAAAAACTATCCAAAACATGCACCTATTTAGTCTCCAAGATTAGTCATCTTGAATCTCAAGTGACTACCTTGCAAAACAGGGTCAATGATCAGCAACTTAAGATTTCTTATCTTAAGGAAAACTAGCTGCGAGACCTTTAAGAGGAGCTCAACCAGGAACACAAGAACCTGTGGATGTGATTGATCTAACTCCTAGCTCACCTATACAAGTGGGTGATGCTATCAAAAAGGGGGAGAAAGTGATTACAATCACAGAACCTGGGAGTTCTTTAAAGAGTGTGGACATTGAGGACTCACCATCCTCACTTGCAATTGTGCACACTCAGCAACTTCCTTAATTTCACATTGATGTGGACTCTATAGACTCCTACATATAGAGTCTGTTTAAGGAAGGAATATCAAGGGCTATGTCATCTCCACCAACTTCAAATCACACTATTGGGTGGAGATATGATATCAATAAAAGAGCCCTCATCATTCTTAGAGTTCAAGGGCAGTAAGAGGTCTTCAATTTTCAGACCTTGAACTTCTATGAAGGTCTGGATTTAGTCACCATGCCACTTGTCAATCAAAGCCAATCTAGACAAGCTAACAGGCTGGCTCAAAGAATCTAAGACAGGATCACTACAGAGTTCAGCTTCAGAAGGAGACTAAGGCAATAAGGCAATGTCATCGGTCAAATGGATGTTAAGGCAGACCCTAAGATTAGTTTCATAGGGGAAACCTTGACTGAAGGCCCAGTGATAGAACCTGAGAGCCCTGTCTCATCATCATCAACTGCTGCAGAGATTCATACCCTTTTCGAGACACCTACTGGTGAAGGTACTTCTCAACCTCTCTCTGGCCAGAGCTTGGAAGCTACACCAAGCAATGAAGGCCAAAGCTCTCTCCACTCTGAGTCACAAAGGTTTGTGAGTAACAAAGGGAAAAGAAAGATGACATCTAAGGAGATTGTGGAGGAGGAGAGAGAAAGGAAAAGGAAGCTAAGGGGAGAAAGTTCCTTTTTTGGGTCTGCAAGACTCATGGAAACTACTATCCGGACAACCCCCAGACCAAACACTCAGGATGATGAGTTGAGGGCAGTCATGATCAATTACTTGCAGATCAGGAACTATGATATTGACAATGTCATTTCTCTCCCCTTAGAGGAATTGAATGAACTAGTTGACATGGAAAGGTCAAAGGAGAAGAAAGAGGCAGAAGATGCTGAGCTACTGGTATAAATGAAAGAATAGAGAAGAAAGAAAAGATTATACAAGCATTTTCCTACTCTCTCCCCAGTTCAAGAAAGTCCTGCATATGAGAATGTGGTTCAACAAGAAACTTAGGTAGACAGAGAAGAAGACAGGATCAAAATGATCAACTACCTGAGTGCCACAGGCCTCTATCAGGCAGATGCACTTCTTCCCTTATCTTATGACTATGTTGAGTTTGAGTATCTCAAACAACTTGAACTTGAGATAGTCAAGGAAAGAAAGACCACTAAAAGGAAGCTAAGGGAAGAAGCTGCTAAGTCAAGAGCCATCATCCAAAAAAGCATGAAGAAGTCTACAGACAGGCAGAGGATGATGAGCTTCTTGAAGCTGTATGGATTCTCCGAAAGGAGACTTGGCCTTATGTCTCTATCTATTATGGATGAGCATATCAAGGTAATCAAGCAGAAGATCAAGAGTGGAGAGTTGGTTGACTTACACTCCCCTCTAAGTCAAGCTCCACCTAAAGTAGAGGTAAGGTTGAACAACCTGAGACAACACAACCTGAACCTCCTGCAGAATCTTAGCAAGCTTCATCTTCTGATCCACAGCAGGTGCTGACTCCCTCTCCTTCTGATCCTGTAAGAGAGGAAGATCCAACTGAGAAAGAAAAAGAAGATCAGTCAGGTGTTGCAGGCCAGTCTTCTCAGTTAAAAGAAACAAAGAGAAAGAAAATGATGGCTTCAAAACCAAAGCCAAAGAAGAAGAAAGAAACATCCTTTTCGGCACCTCAAGATGAGTCAGAACATCCCGAGGATTGCAGCCAGAGGATGCTACATCAACTCCTATTCAAACAGCTCCTCTAGCATCAGAAAGACCCATCTTGTCCTAGACATACACTACAAATCTGGAAAGATGGCATGTCATTAGAGATCAAGGCATTGAGGATGTCTACACATGGCAGAACATGTTCAATCTGCCTCTGCATGATTTATTTGACATGTGAAGATATTTTGAGAGTCTGAGTGATCTTGATCATCTCATGAGAAAAGGGATGGTCATCATCATAATGAGGACTGTTGATATCTGAAGTCTTCAAAGTGTTTTGGTAGCATCAGCCTAGGGGGAGTTTGTAAGGAATTCATGTTAAGGCTGATGCAACTCAAACACTTAAGGTCTCCTGCATGCATGCACAAGTGCATTGAAGAAGAATGCTTCAAAAATTTCACACATGCAATAGAAATATTCTAAGTGTGAAATCTTCCGAAGCCAAGACCAATATCTCTGAAGCCAACTTGCATGAGTTGGTGAAAAGGTCCATGCTTTTAGTAATTGTACATTGAGGTCTTGAGTTTGTAACTTTCTACTTCATGTACTTTATCCTTTTTGTAATATATTAGGATGTGAGCTATGACATATCATAGTGACAAGCCAAAAGGCAATCTGCCTTTTGACTCTACAATTGATTTTGTTTTGTGTCTAGTTAGTTGTATCCGGCTGGCCTTCAAAGTATGGCCGGTTGTAGGATGTAGTATATGTATCTCTAGTACTTGTAACTTTACTTTATGATTTGTAACATTTATAATAAAACTTGAGAAGGCAATATACTGCAATCTTGAAAAACCATCTCCTTGTGTATTTTGCTATCTTGTTCTGTCTCTTATTTACTTGTGTTCTTAGTATCATCTCTTGTGGTTAATCCAGTCTCACTGTTTGATTAGTCAAGTTAATCTCCTCTTTGTGTTGCGATGTTGTAAGTGACCACCCTTCACCAGTCCTGCAGAGATACATTTTAATCGAGTTAAAGCGACGGTTAAGAACATGAATCATCCGATTAAACTTTTCCTTCAATCATCGAGTCGTTTGCTCAATAAGGATCAATAATAATCAAATTAATTGAACCCACATAATCGTTTAGCTGTTTCTAATTGAACACTAAGTACAATTTCAGTCTAAACACCTGAAATCATCACACATGATTATCATTTTCATTTCGAACGTGCGTCTAATCTAACCCCATTCTTCTGGCATTATCACTTCTAATTGATTGAGGGCTTAGAATCATGAACATCATTTGGAGCTTCACACGAGGTTAATTCGATTAACATCAACTATTGCATAGCAATCCGATTCAAGCTTCAGTCGTGACATCTTTTACATCTGTTCTTATCAATTTGAACTTCAATTCGGGTAATTATTTGTGCACACAGACTCGAAATCACATGGGGATTAAATGCCCCAATGGTGATTTCATTATCATGATCGAATTGGGGATCAATTGGTTCGATTTCATTCTAGGGTTCTTGGTGATTTAGGGGTTCCTGTATAATCATGTTTTTATAAATTAAAAACCGGGAGTTACCACGGCTTCTGGCCTTTAAAAAATATATAAAAATTATAAAGATCAGTTTTATAAACTTCGAAAATTTTAAAGTTATTCAATTATTTTCTATAAATTTATTCTCCGAAAGACTTTAACATTTTAATTATAAATATTATTTACAAATGTTATAATTAGTTATTTTTATAAAAATAGACTCTATATAATAATTTAAATTATTAAAATATCATTGGACCCTATGTTATCTTTTATTAGGGATTATCATGTTAATTATAAAATTTATATACATTTTATAAATAAATTTCAGAAATTTATATAAAAGATTTAATTATTTTTAAAATTATATAAAAGATACTTTTCTTTTACTAGACTAAAAATATATACATGATTTCACTATTTAACTTTATTTATTTATAACCCCCTCCCCCATTCTAATCAAAACCCTAGTTCATGTTAAAATGTTAATCTTATTATTAAACTTAAACTTGTAATATATACGTTTAGGTATCTTGTAAAAGATCTCGTTGGAACATCGTTTAAATTCTTATTACCATCTTATACACTTTTACGTCAAGTGAGTTTTCATGTCCCTTTCATATTATTTTACACCTTTTTGGGGTGAAACATGTTAAACTTATAACTTACACTAGTAAACTTTTTATACTTGTAACGCACATGCAATTCATCTATATTTTTGTCATAGTTATTTGTATTATTGTGAGTGTTATATGAGATATATTATATGTTGATAATCATTAATTATTGCAATTCATCTATGAGTCTGACAAGCCTATTTGGTGCTAAAGCCGATGTTATTGCCGGCTCCTGATGACGTATGCTTGTTCATCATGGGAACCAAATACACTTAATTAATCGTTATAAACTTGTAAACTTATTCTTGGTCAAGGTTTGATTGTAGCTATATGTATTCTATAAACTTACGTAATTCATAACCATTGACATGAATTGCTACTTGTAAATCTTTTTATATATTTATATATACTTAACCCATGAAAACTCACCAACTTTCATAGTTGACCTTTTATTTTTAATATGTTTTAGGAAATGCTCAAGTTTGATGACCTCTTTAAAAGGACGTTTAAGTAAGCTTAATTGTTTAAATAAGAAGTATCATAAGCCAAATGGTTTTAAATATTCGTTAGATAAGATGAATGGTTTATATATGTCACACCCCGACCGACGGCGGAATTATCGAGGCGAACGAATGTGAAACGATTGTTCATAGCTCATGGAATTAAATAAGTTAAAATAATATTAAATATCATTTTTCATTGAATAAAACTATACAATTAAGTCATTACAATACAACAAAGATTTAAACAACAACATAAGATATTTATTTAACTAAGTCCAAGTCTTATATGAGCAAAAAGAATTTCTTCAAGTAGCAATCTTGAAACATGTTAACAATATAGGGTCAACTATGAAAATTGATAAGTTTTCATGGGTTAAGTATACATAAATATAAAAAGATTTACAAGTAGCAATTCATGTCAATGGTTATGATTATGCAAGTTTATAGAACACATATAGCTACAATCAAACCTTGACTAAGAATAAGTTTATAAGTTTATAATGATTAGCTAAGTGTACTTGGTTCCCATGATGAACAAGTCATACGTCATCAGAAGCTGGCAATACATCGACTTTAGCACCAAATAGGCTTGTTAGGCCCATAGATCTATGACGTCGCCAAGCTAGCAATAGTTAATGATTGCCAACATATAATGTATCTCATATGAAACTCACAATAATAAAATAACCATGAAAAAAACTTTACAAGTATAACAAAGTTTACGAGGATAAGTTGATAAGGTTAACATGTTTCATCCCAAAAAATATGAAAAAGAACTCACATTGTATAAAGATGATTGTAGAGTATATAAGAAAGCTTGGATGTCAAGAGTCAAATGTGATACCTTAAAGGATAAAAAGAATAGTAACTTGAAGTCAAAATTCATTACAATAAGTTAGGACATTTAGAGAATGCCAAAAAACGAAAGTTAGATTGAAAAAAAATTATTGTACCAATTTTAGATTCTGGACAGAATGTTTGGTACGTGTTTAAACAAGTTTTTAAACTAGCAAACGGTTTCATAAAATTATAAAAATTTACATTTGACTAGTTCAAAGTCTCCCGTACAACTTTCTTTCAGAAATATTTTTATGAAAAGATCCGTAAAAATGTCAAAACAACAGCACAAGACAGAAGGAGTTGAAATGCGCACTTATCTTGTGAAGGCTATTGTTGAGTCGTCCAATTGAGTTTGAAGACGTATAAACTTTCGTTGAAAGGTAATTCAAAAACTTAATATGGAGTCTAATTTTACTCAAATTTAGTTTATATGATCAAGTTATGGTCGGTTGAAGTCAGATTATGTTCTGTCAAAATTATAGTAAGACACTTATGTGCACTTTTAGAATTGTTAAAGCATGAAAAGGGTTAGAACAAATAATATGTCGATATATGAATATATACTTCACTTGAGTTATAAAAATATCCCAAGACTTCAGCATAGCCATCACTTAGGAAATATCTTGTGGAATACCGAATGGGTCGGCATAGCCATCCATATACAAACGAGATTCTTGTTACATTGATGTGTTGTTAGCTTGATTTAAGAATATTAGTATGTTATAAGGTTGTTATGAATGCTAAAAGGTTAATGATCAAATGATAATGATTAAAATTAAAAGAGATTTAGTAGAAGAAAGAATAAAAATAAAAATAAAAATCAGAAACATAAGGTCATTGAGAAAATTGTGTTAGGCTGATTTAACAATATAAAAATGTATAATATAAAAACATATAAGCTTAATTAGTATTAGAAACTTTTTTAATTACTTGTAAAAGAAAATTTTTGAATGAATAAAAAACCATGGATGAAAGGAAGATATGTGAGTGAGCTTTTGGAGAATGACGCCAAAGGAAAGTGAGACCTAAAGTTTAATTTTATAGTGAGGCTAGAATGAGGTATAATGGTGTTAATGATGAGTTACAGGGTCCTTTAAAAAAAGGGTAGATTAGAAATTAAAATAAATATAAAATTGAAATAATTTAAATAAATACACCCACATAATTATTACATTTAAACTCTAAATGAATTGAAAACTTTTTTTTTATTAAATCTGTATAGACTTTAAAAAAGAAAATAATATATTATATCAATAAAATTTTAGTTTTTTAATATGATTTAAAGTTAGCACATTGTAACGTCCAATCTCATGTGCCTGAACAGTGCCCAGGTGCCTGAATCGTGCGCCAGAATGTGCTTCATGCGCATGGAAAGTGGACTGTGCCTGAACAGTAAGGTTGGGAAAGTGTTGCAGGATCGTTCAAGGGCTTGAACACAATTACAACACAACAACACAATGAGGAGATTAACTAAATCTTAATCAAACAGTGAACTAGGTAACCAAAGGTGATGCAGATAACACAAGTAAAGCAAAAGACAGAACAAGAAAGTATAGTTTTCAAGGGAGCAGTATATTGCTTTCTCAAGTTCTTTTACAAGTGTTACAAAGCATATGGAAAGATACAAGAACTTGGAATACTTATACTACAACCTACAGCCGGCTATACTATGAAAGCCAGCTGGATACAATTGACTAGACACTAACAAAATCAATTGTAGGATCAAAAGGCATATCTGCCTTTTGACCTTGTGACTATGACATGCCATAGCTCACATCCTTATACATTACAAAAAGGATAAAGTACATAAAGTGGAAAGTTTCAGACTCAAGACCTCAATGTACAGTTACCAAAAGCATGGACCTTTTCACCAACTCTTGTAAGTTGGTGACTTATCAGAGACGCAGCGGAAAAGGTGCTTTATGGAACAGTACATCAGATAAAGCATGTGTACTAAAAGTCTTCGGAAGAAATCTGTCTTCATAGGTGAAGCTTCGGAAGACTTTGTCTCTTCAAGCTTCGGAAGACTTCATGTTAGGCTTCGGAAGATATTGGTCTTGGCTTCGGAAGATATTACACTTAGAGTATTTTCTAATGCTTTGTGTAATTCTTCCGAAGCATTCTTCACTTCAGTACTTAGTGCATGTTGCTGAAACACTTAGGCAGTTTTGGGTTGCATCAGACTTCAGGAATCCTTACAAACTCCCCCTAGGCTGATGCTACCAAAACACTTAGAAGATCTTTAAATGTTTGTAGTCTTCAGAATAATCAAGACCATCCCTTTCTTCATTTGATGGTCAGGATCATCAAGACTCTCATAGTATCTTCTCATTTCAAAGAGATCATGCAGAGGTAAGTTGATTATGTCTTGCCATGAGTAGACATTTTCAACACCTTGATCTCTGATAACATTCCATCTTTCTGGATTGGTAGAGTAAGTCCAGGATAAGATGGGTGTCTCGGTTGCTAGAGGAGCCACTTGCATAGGAGTTGATTGGGCTGCCTCATCATGCACTTCCTCAGGTTGATCTGATTCAGCCTGGGGTGTAGAGGTAGATGACTTTGGCTTCTTCTTTTTAGTCTTTGGTTTAGAGGCCATTTTCTTCTTCCTCTTTAATGTCTTTAACTGAGAAGACTGGTCTGCAGCACCATGTTGATCATCAGTGTCTTTCTCAGTTGGGTGTTCCTCCCTCACAGGTTCAGAAGGAGAGGGAGTTTGACCCTGTCTTGGATCAGAAGATGAAGTTTGCTGAGGCTCAGCTGGAGGTTCTGGTTCAGGTGTCTCTGGTTGTTCAAACTTGACCTCCACTTCAGGTGGGACTTGACTTGGAAGAGAGTGCAAGTCAATGAGTTCACCACTTTTAATCTTCTGCTTGATTACCCTTATATGCTCATCCATTGTAGATAGAGACATGGGACCAAGTCTCCTTCCGGAGAATCCATATGACTTCAAGAAGCTCATCATTCTTTGTCTGTCAGCAGACTTCTTTGCATTCTTTTGAATGATGGCTCTTGACTTTGCAGCTTCTTCCCTTAGCTTCCTTTTGGTTGTTTTTCTTTCTTTGACTAACTCAAGCTCAAGTTGCTTTAAGTACTCGAACTCAATGAAGTCATAGGACAGGGGAAGAAGTGTATTTGCCTGATAGAAGCCTGTGGCACTCAGGTAGTTTATCATTTTGATTCTATCCTCTTCTTTATCTACCTGAGGTTCTTGTGGAGCCACATCTTCCTGTGCAGGACTTTCTTGAACTGGAGAGAGAGTGGGAGTATGCTTGTGAAGTCTTTTCTGTCTCCTCTCCTCTTTGAATTGGAGAAGTAACCTTGCATCCTCTTTCTCCTTTATCTCTCTTGACACTTCCATGTCAGCCAGTTCATTCAACTCTTCTAAGGGGAGGGAGATGATTTCATCAACATCATAGTTCCTGGTCTGTAAATAATTAATCCTGACTGCCCTTTGTTCATCATTTTGAGTATTTGGTCTGGGGGCAGCCCTGATTGCAGCTTGCATGAATTTTGATGACCCAGAAGAACTTTTCCCCTTAGCCTCCTTTTCCTCTCTCTCTCTTCCTCCTCAATTTCCTCAGGAGTCATTATCCTTTTCCCTTTGTCACCAACAGACCTTTGTGACTCAGGGTGGATTGAGGCTTGGCCTTCATTGCTTGGTGTAGCTTCCATGCTCTGGCCAGAGAGAGGCTGAGAAACACCTTCACCAGCAGGTGTCTCAGATGGAGTTTGGACCTCTGCAGCAGTTGTTGATGGTGAGACAAGGGTCTCAGGTTCTGCCACTGGGCCTTCAGCCAAGGTTTCCCCTATGAAACTAATCTTAGGGTCCACCTCACATCCAGTTGACCGATGACATTGCCTGATTGCCTAAGTCTCCTTCTTAGAGAGAACTCTGCAAGGATCCTGTCTTGGATTCTTTGAGCCAGCCTGTCAGCTTGTCTAGATTTGCTTGGATTGACAAGTGGCATGTTGACTAAATCCAGTCCTTCATAGAAGCTCAGGCTTTGGAACTGAAAGACTTCTTGTTGACCTTGAACTCTGTGAAGTATGAGGGCTCTTCTGTCATCATCATACCTCCATCTGATGATGTAGTTGCCAGTTCCATGTGGTGGAGATGAGACAGCCCTTGGTATACCTTCCTCAAAGAGACTCCTGATGAGAGAGTCTATAGAGTCCACATTAATGTGAACTTGAGGAAGTTGCTGAGAATGCACAACAGCAAGTGAGGATGGTGAGTCCTCTATGTCCATTCTCTTTGAAGAACTCCCAGGTTCTGTGGTTGTGATAACTTCTCCCCCTTTTTGGTAGCATCACCCACTTGCATAGGTGAGCTGGAGGATAAATCAATCACTTCCACAGGTTCTTGTGTTCCTGGTTGAGCTCTCCTTAAAGGTCTCTCAGCTAGTTTTTCCTGCAGATATGAAATCTGGAGTTGCTGATCATTGACCCTGTTTTGCAGGGTAGTCACCTGAGATTCCAAGTGACTAACCTTAGAGACTAGATAGGTGCATGTTTGTGACAATTGGTACCTTTAGTCTCAAATTCCCCTCATCTTCATCAGAAGAATCACTGGGGGATGAGAGGATTGGACCAAAGTCCCTTCTCTCACCACCAGCTTGAGTTTCTTGGCTGCTGGTTTTCCTCTGCTCACTGGCAACCTCAGTTAAGATGCCAATGGGCTGAGTTGCCATGGTTGAGGTCTTAATGATGTAATCACTTTCAAAAGTGAGAGCCTCTTCCATATGGACATCCTGAACAGGTTCAGATGTGTCCACCTCAGTAATAGGTGACTGATGAGGGATAGACTGAGGAGAGTCAGAGGTACTCATCTCTCTTTGAGTAGGGGAGGAGAAGAGAGACTCATGGTACTCACTGAATCCTAAGTCTTCATCAGTGTAAAAGGATAGGTTGGGAATTGGTTGGTTTAGATCCAAAGGCTGGGGATGGTAGCTATCCCCTGAAGGTTGTTCACTTGAGTGTTGAGACTCAGAGTGAAGGCTTACAGTTGTTGGGCTAATGAGCTCATCAGGTTGAGCTTGAGGAACCTCAGCCCTGATAGGTAAAGTAATGGGAGTGGTTTGCTCCTCAGGAGAAGTGGGAGCTCTGGAGTCCACTTCTTCCTGTAAGGTTGAGTATTTGGGGGCCTGCACAGACTCAATAGCCTGAGCAGGGGTTCGTTGGGATTTTCTTTTGTAGGTGATGAATATTGGAGGTTGTGAAGAGGGTAGGAGAGCAGTAGGTGTGGGTTCAACACTAGCTTGGACTGCTATGTTGTCACCTTGAGCAATGAGCTCTAACATTTTTGGGACTAGGGCTGTTTCTACCCCTGAGAAGCCTACAGTTGGCTTCTTCATAATTTTAAAGATGCCGGGCTTCATCTGTCCCAGTTTAAGAATATTGCCTGTTTCCCTCAACTGTGAGCCCAGTTCACAGTTAAGAATGTGTTGAACATATCTAGGAAACATGTAATATTCTAAGGAGTCTAAGTTTGCAAGTAAATTAGTATAAACAAATTGTGAATACCTGAACTTGACCCCCTGAACCATTCCATGAACTATAAAGGAGAGATCCTCAGGAATCTGGTCCCATCCACCATGCTTGTTTGATAAGCTGTGGATAACCACATGGAGCAGGTATTTCCACTGGGATGAGACCTTCCCTTTCCTGAAGGTCTTTACAGAGAAATCTCCTTCATAGCCCATCTGCTCGAAGGAATGATTAACCGCTTTTTGGAAAGAACACTTCACCTGCTTCATCATCCAGCTGAAGATGTCGGTTGATGATGGCCGGAGTGATGAAAATTGTTCTCCCCTGCACTGTGGCAGACAGTGCCTTCCCCATCCATAATGACCTCTTGGCAGGTCTTCCAGAATTCAAGCAAATGATCCTCATATAGAGGAGGATCAATGGTTAGGGAGGTGAAGTAGTGAGACAAAGACAAGAAACGGCAAACCTCTGAGAAATGAGGATCTTTGTCAGAGCATAACAGAGCAACCTGATTGTGTTGTCTGTGTAGCTGCATGGCAAAGTGAGGATCATTTCTGTGTGTAAGGTCAGCCATTGTGAGGTAGCTCAGAGATGAAGAGAAAAGAATGGGAAGTAAATTTCAGAGAGAAAGCTTTGGGTTTTAGGTATGGAAGAAAAGCAGATGATAGAAGAGGGGGGAAACCGTTGGGTTTATATGAGAGAGAAGGATTTCAGATAAAGTTTAATGAAAGAGGATAAACTTTGAAATCCGTATGTCGGTCCCACCTCTGAAAAAGTAGTTTACCTTTTTGCTCAAAAAGTAGTTTTCTTGGAATTCGAAAAGCTTCCGAAAGTAATTTGTCTTCGGAAGTTTGATTGAAAAAGCTTCCGAAGCTAAAGTGACTTCGGAAGAATTTTCCTGAGAGTCTTAAAGATTTATGCTTCGGAAGAGAAATAAACTTTGGATGCTTTGTATAAGAATGAACAAAGCTTCCGAAAGTAATTTTTGCTTCGGAAGGAAAAAGTCCTTAAAAATGAATAAGTGTCTAAGTGAAAATTTTAAGCTTCGGAAGATAAATTTTGACTTCTTCCGAAGGTAAAATCTCTTAGACAGTCATTTATTTTGAAGACATATTTTTCTTCCGAAGGTAAAACATTATCTTCCGAAGTATCAGAAAATTTTCAAGAATCTAAGGAAAGTCTTCAAAAAGAGTTTTTCATTCAAAGAAAACATGAGCTTATGAAAGTGATGAACTAGACAACTTAGGACACACATTTTTAAGAAGAAATAATTAGAATTAGTTTTTAAAAAAATCTACTCAAAGTTAATCATCCCAATAGCTGATATCAGATACTTAAATCTCTGTTCATCAAAAGCTTTTGTGAACAGATCAGCATATTGTTCATCTGTGTGAACTTTGACTAGTTTAATTAACCCCTTTTCATAGTTATCTCTTATTAAATGATACCTGATGTTGATGTGTTTGGTCCTTGAGTGCTGCACAGGGTTCTCAGTGATAGAGATAGCACTGTTGTTGTCTATGTGGATAGGAGTCTCTTTGAAGTTAAATCCGTAGTCTAGCATCTGATTTTGAATCCAAAGCACTTGAGCACAGCAGCTTGCAGCAGCAATGTATTCAGCCTCAGCAGTTGATGCAGACACACAGGTTTGTTTCTTGCATTGCCATGAGACAACCCTTCCACCAAGGAATTGACATCCCCCAGATGTAGACTTTGCAGTCATGTTGCAACCACCATAATCACTGTCTGTATAGGCATACAGATTGAAATTAGAATTCTTTGGATACCATAAACCAAGTGTTGAAGCACCTTTGAGGTATCTTAAAATCCTTTTCACAGTGATTAAGTGAGACATCTTAGGATTAGCTTGATATCTTGCACAAATACATGTAGCAAACATGATATCAGGCCTGCTAGCTGTAAGATACATAAGAGACCCAATCATAGCCCTGTATAAGTGCTCATCTACACACTCCCCTCAAGATCTGGACCAAGAGAGTGGTTTCTGGCTATGGGTGTCTTAGCAGTCTTACAATCAGTCATGTTGAACCTCTTGAGTATATCTTGAACATACTTTGACTGACTTATGAAAATGCCATCTTCAACCTGCTTCACTTGAATTCCCAGAAAGAAATTAAGTTCTCCCATTGAACTCATTTCAAATCTATCTTTCATCAGCTTTTCAAAGTCTTTGCAGAGCCTTGAATTGGTTGAGCCAAAGATGATGTCATCCACATATACTTGAACTAGCAGAATGTCGTTTCCTTGTCCTTTGATGAAGAGAGTTCCATCTATAGTACCTCTCCTGTAACCATGTTTACAGAGATACTCAGACAGTGTCTCATACCACTTCCTGGGTGCCTGATGCAGCCCATAGAGAGCTTTGTCAAGCTTGCAGACATAATCAGGATGATCAGGATCTACAAAACCAGGTGGTTGTTTGACATAAACCTCCTCATCAATCACTCCATATAGAAAGCACACTTTACATCAAGTTGGTAGACCTTGAAGTTCTTGGATGCAGCAAATGCCAGGAATATCCTAACAGCTTCTAGTCTAGCTACAGGAGCAAAGACATCAGTGTAGTCAATCCCTTCTTCTTGTGTGTATCCTTGAACAACTAGTCTAGCCTGTTCTTGATGATGATTCCTCTATCATCCTTTTTATTCCTAAAAACCCATTTGGTTCCAATGGTAGTCTTCCCATGAGGAAGAGGACAAAGGTTCCAAACTTTCTGTCTTTTGAATTGAAGCAGCTCTTGTTGCATAGCTTCAACCCAACTTCCATCCTTTAGAGCCTCCTCAACTTTCTTTGGCTCTAACTGGGATAGAAAACAAGAGTGAAGACAAACATTGCTTCATGGGTTTGCCCTCTTGTCTTTACCCCGGAGATAACATCTCCAATGATGTTTGTAGTAGGATGAGACTTGTGGATCCTTAGCTGAGGGATCACAGCAAGTTGCTGAGATAGATCCAAATTTGAGAATTTAGATCTGGTCTTGAAGATTGATCCTCCACATTATCACACTTATCAAGATTAACTTGATCCAATGAGTGTGTGACATCATTGATGTTATCATCTATGGTATGGTATTAGCATCAAGAGATTCTTGATCACTTCACCATCACCATTGTTATCTTCTGCAATTGAGATGTCTTTATCTGGTTGAGAGGCCTCTGAACTGGAATTTGAAGGCATGCCAGATGTATCAGCTGGATTTGTCATTGTTGTGCTGATAGAAACCTCATTTGCTGAAGTAGTTCCAACTGGAGCTGAAGGTCTTCCAAGCTCAAATCTTGGATCAGGATCACCTGTATTTAAATTTTCTGCAGATCCTGAAACATGCTCACAAGATTTATTAAAACAGTTGGTAACTAAATCAAGATCAAATAGCCAATCCGGACCAGAACCAGCCACACTGGGAGTGTGCTCATTGAAAGTCACATTGGCTGACTCCTCAATGATTCTAGTTCTGAGATTGTATACTCTATAAGCTTTAGCTTGAGAAGAGTATCCAATGAAGTGTCCATCGTCTGATTTCTCAGCAAACTTGGCAACTTGATCTTTGGTATTCAAGATGGTGCAGGGACATCCAAATGACCTGAGAAAACCAATGAAAGGTTTCCTCTTGTGCCAAAGTTCATAAGGAGTCTTACCATGTGTCTTAACTACTAAGACTCTGTTTTGCACATAGCAGGCAGTATTAACTGCCTCTGCCCAGAAGGTGATAGGCAGTTTAGAGTCAGACAACATAGTTCTTGCAGCTTCAATAAGTGTCCTGTTTCTCCTCTCAGCAACTCCGTTTTGCTGAGGAGTCCTGGGAGCACTGTATTGTCTTGTAATACCCTTTTCATCACAAAATGTATCAAGGATTTGGTTCTTGAATTCAGTTCCTTGATCACATCTTATGGTTTTGACCTTGTGATCACATTGATTCTCAATCTTTAAGATGAAATTCTTTAGAATCTCAGGAGTCTCATCTTTAGTTCTAAGAAAGAAAACCCAAGTGAATCTTGTAAAATCATCTGTGATCACTAGACAGTATAAGGTCCTTCCTAAACTCATTACACTGGTGGGGCCAAAGAGATCCATATGTAATAAGTGTAGGGGAGTAGTGATGGAGTTCTTTCCTTAGGCTTGTGAGATACCTTGTGTTGCTTCCCTTTCAGGCATGCAACACAATGATCATCACTTGTAAACTCTTTCTTTGGCATTCCAGTTACCAGATCATGTTTAATTAATTATTCATATTCTTAAAGTTTACATGGCACATTCTTTTATGCCATAGGAAAGACTCATCACTATTTGCTTTAGATAGAAAGCATGAAACTTCTCCAGAGGGAGATGTTTCTTGCAAATCCATCTTGTACATGTTCCCTTTCCTGGGGGCTCTGAGCAGAATATGCTCATGAGGAATGACCACTCCAGGTTTGAGAACAATGCACTCATGCTCAGTGAAGAGCATGTTATGACTCTGATCACAAAATTGAGATACACTCAGAAGATTGTACCCAAGCTCCTTAACAAAGTTTACCTTCTCAATGCTGAGCTTACCATTTGTGACCTTGCCCCTTCCATAAATGTAACCACCTTCATTTTCCAAAAGCAACTGGTCCTCCATCAATTCTCTCAAAATTATGAAGTAAAGACCTATCGCCTGTCATGTGCCTGGAACAGCCACTGTCAATTATCCAGACATTCTTGTTTGTCTTGAGCTGTTCCTGCACAAAGAAAATGATTAGTTACATTTGGAAACCCAAGCCTTACTTGTCTTGGGTTCAGTAAGTGTAATAGAAGGTAATGCAACAGTAATAGATCCTATGGTTGTACAGAGGGGATCTTCGGCTGTTGTTGATGGAGAAACCTCAGTCATTTGGTCTTTCTTAGACTTCCACACCACCTTTGGAGTCTTGGACTTGACCTTCAAAACCTTAGAAGCTTTTGGAGCTTCACAAGTTTTAATGACTGATACTTCGGAAGAATCTACAGTCACTGCAGTAGACTTTAGTACTTCGGAAGAACTCCTTTCTTCCGAGACCAACTTTGCTTCCGAAGGTAATTTTCCATTTACCTTCTTCTTTGATTTGGAGCTTCCGAAGGAAACAGACTTTCCTTCCGAAGCTTGAGACTTCTTGAGATTCTTTGAAGTCTTTGTATTGGTCATGTGGATAGTACTTTTAGGATTGTATGGACAATCCTTGGCAATATGAGAAGTACTTTCACACATAACACACAGCATTTTCTTCTTCAAAGAAATCTCCTTTTGAGAGCAAGACTGGCCTTGGTCACATCCCTTTTTCACCTTCATCTTGGTAGATTCAGATACAGTTCCTTGGGCTGTGAACTGTTTTTGGAATTTGATGGTCCAGGCTGTGCAGCAGTGGTACACAGCAGCTCAGTCTTCTTCTTTGTACTGAGATGATTTGAACATGAACCAGAACTCTTAGATAAGAGGCTTTGGTGGATGTCTTCAGTCCTTATTGCTTTGAAACCTGCAGAGATAAACACTTGTTTCTGCTTAGCATCAAAGGTAGCCTTGATTTCTTGAGCCTTCTTTGCTTTCCTTTTGCTCTTCCTGATCAAGTTCTTTCTCTTGGACTTGGTCATCACAGTTAATTTCTTCTCCTCAGAAGGATAGTGGCCCTTGGAGGAATCCTCTTCTTCACTCTTCTCAGAGGGATTCCTCACTATCACTTCTTCATCATCCTCACTTACTGGATCTATGAGAGGAAGCTCATCTTCACAAGTTCCACACCTAGGAGATCTTACAGACAAGATTGTGTGTGGAGGAGCTATCTCATTTGATCCCAGTCCCTGTCTATTTTGATAACAACCTTATTGTGTAGGGATGAGGATATCATGTTCTTGAAGGTCTCTTCTTCAAGAACACTTTTCTCTGCCAGGGCTTTGCTGATCACAAGCTCAGCCTGGCACTTAGTCAACTTAGTGATGAGATCTTGGATCTGAGTTCTAAAATCTGTATGTTCATGTTTTAGTACTGAAATAGTTTTCTCCAAGTCTTCTATCTTTAACTTGTAATCATTTTCAGACTTTCTAAAGTCAGATTTTAATATGTTTAATGACTCAAGATCAGATCTCATCTCTAGGTTGTAGGACCTGTATCTATTTACTTTAGCAATGCATTCAGGGGAGCAAAGATGTTCTAATACCTTGGCTTCATCATGATCAGCCATCAATGCTTGGTTTGGAGAAGCATCCTCCACCTGAAAACTCCAGTCAAATCCTCCCTCTTCAACAGCAACCGCAGCATGTTGCTTTGTCTTCTCAGCCTGAGGGGTATTGTTGGTGAAGTTTGGTCTGAGTTGTGTTTGACCCCCATTTGCTCTGGGTGCCTTACACTCCCTGGCGAAGTGACCATAAGGTTACAATTGTAACACTTAACTTTGCTTTTATCCAGGCCAAACTTACCACTGGTAGCATTGCTTGGAAATTTTCTTCCTGTCCTCTTGTAGAACTTCTTGGCTCTGTGAGTGAGAAGAGCCATCTGCTGAACTATCTCCATGTATTCCAGGTCATCTGGATGGATACAGTCTAGATCTTCAAGAGTGAAGAGATAATTTCCACAGCTTTCATCTGCAGACACAAAGGCTTGAGAAGAACTTGTCTCTTGGAATGGCTCCTTGAGTAAAGTTCTCCCTTGGTGTCTCCGGGAAGGTGATGAAAGGACCCTTTTGTGAGTTGTCAGGGTAGCATAGGAGATGATGTTGGGGTTCTATGCTGTCCCTTTCACCACATGAAGGGCTGAACCCATTTGATTGTTAGAGTTGCCAGATGAACCTTGTAAGTTCATTCCATCTGGTATCCACTGAGAATCCCATATAACTCTGTCAGAGTAAGAGTTTTAAGGTTCTCAGTCCTCTTGATTACCACACAATAGTGTGTCCATTGCCTAGGAAGTGAGGACATGAACTTCCTTACAATGTCTCTGTTCTCAAGAGGAACTCCTCCATCCACAAGGGTATCCACAATCTCAACATACCTGAAGTATTGTTGGGTCATGGTTTCACCTGTTTTAAAGGTGAAATTTTCAAACTGCTGCTTCAGAAGATCTTTCTTGTTCTCCTTGGCTTCAGAGGAGCCTTCATACATCAGCTTCAGTGCATCCCACAGCTGTTTAGCTGTTTTGCACTTCTTAAAACCTCTGTACACAGAGTTTGGGATAGCAGTCTGAAGAGCAGTCATGGCCTTCCTGTCAATCTCTACTCTTTTCCTATCTTCATCTGAGTAGTTGGCCACATCTTTAGGAATCATACCAGCACCGGTAGCAGAGGGGGTGCTAGGTATGAAAGGTCCATATTCAACAGATTCCCACATTCTTGAGTCAAGAGACCTGATGAAGCCTTCCATCCTCATGCACCAGGTGTCGAAGTCATCAAGAGTGATCAATGGGGATTTGTTCATGGTTCCAGTCTCCATATCAGTCTTTGAGATGGAAGCCATTTGAAAAGTTTAGTTTTGTGTGTGTGAGGGATCTTAAGATGGTTAGATCTTATATCACGAGCCTGAATGCTCTGATACCAATTGCAGGATCGTTCAAGGGCTTGAACACAATTACAACACAACAACACAATGAGGAGATTAACTAAATTAATCAAACAGTGAACTAGGTAACCAAAGGTGATGCAGAGAACACAAGTAAAGCAAGAGACAGAACAAGAGAGTATAGTTTTCAAGGGAGCAGTATTGCTTTCTCAAGTTCTTTTACAAGTGTTACAAAGCATATGGAAAGATACAAGAACTTGGAATACTTATACTACAACCTACAGCCGGCTATACTATGAAAGCCAGCTGGATACAATTGACTAGACACTAACAAAATCAATTGTAGGATCAAAAGGCATATCTGCCTTTTGACCTTGTGACTATGACATGCCATAGCTCACATCCTTATACATTATAAAAGGATAAAGTACATAAAGTGGAAAGTTTCAGACTCAAGACCTCAATGTACAGTTACCAAAAGCATGGACCTTTTCACCAACTCTTGTAAGTTGGTGACTTATCAGAGACGCAGCGGAAAAGGTGCTTTATGGAACAGTACATCAGATAAAGCATGTGTACTAAAAGTCTTCGGAAGAAATCTGTCTTCATAGGTTGAAGCTTCGGAAGACTTTGTCTCTTCAAGCTTCGGAAGACTTCATGTTAGGCTTCGGAAGATATTGGTCTTGGCTTCGGAAGATATTACACTTAGAGTATTTTCTAATGCTTTGTGTAATTCTTCCGAAGCATTCTTCACTTCAGTACTTAGTGCATGTTGCTGAAACACTTAGGCAGTTTTGGGTTGCATCAGACTTCAGGAATCCTTACAGTGTTCATGTGACGAACGAAATTTATTTTTAGTTTTTTCCCAAAAATAATTATTATTATTAAATGTTAAGTTAAAATTTCAAATTTTAAAAATTTCTCTTAAAAAAGTATTTAACTTTTATATTTTAAAAATTGTAAGTTTTAAAATTCTATCCAACAAAAGACATATAACTATTTTATTTATATTTATATTAAGACATAAGATTAATATGAAAAAATAAATATAAAAGGATGATAATAATGTGTTAATGTTTTTAAGTGTTTTTAAGTTTTCTGATTGGAAATGTTTTTGGGGTTTTTGAAGAAGAATAAATTTTCAATGTGTTGTTGTCAGACGTTTTTTGGTGTTTTTTAGGTTTGAACCATGGGGTATATTTGGTTTCCATTTTAATAATTTATTAAACAATAATTGAGCATACGATAATAAATTTAGATATCTTTAAATTCTATGTAAAAAACTAAAAAGAAAGTAATTAATCATAAAAACTAAAACTAACTTTTTATACCACCTTAGTGGAGCGTATAAGAAAAATTAATTTCAATTTATTCGTATTTTATATATAGGGTTATAAGACTAACACCTAAACAATAAATTGTTATATATTTTCTTTTTGAAACTGTTGTGTTAATTGTTATATTAAACCAAATGAGAATAATGAATAAATTAAAATTTATACCATTTAAAACGTTGTCATTAATTTTGTGTCAAACATGTATAAAATAAACATGTCGTAACATAGATTCAAACTGAAATCTTATATCAGTTTTAATATCTTACTAAAAAGTTTTGATTCACGTCAATGTAATACGTTTTCATTCAACATTATAAATTTGGATTACTTTACTTTTTGACGTAAATCTAACTCGGAAAAAAATCATGTTGGTTGTAGTTATTTTTTTACACTACGTGCGCCGTCGCTGCGAAGCGCGACGAGTTAGAAAATAGTTATAAAATAAAAATTGAATTTAAAACATGATAATTGCTATTAACTTTAAAAGTAAATAAAGTGTACCTCTTGATTTTTTCACCCAAATTAATTTATTAAGTATCAAATGATTTTTAGTCTAATGATTTTTAGCGGTATGGTTGATAGTATGAATTCAAATCCTTTCGAATATAAAGTACTGAAATTATATGTGGGAAAGAATATATATGTCGTTAAAACAAGTAACTTATAATAATCCCCGTAATCCTTTTTATCCTGATCAAGAACTAACTTTAATGTTATGCTTCCAAAATCATTGCGTTTACATGATCCCTATATTTTATATGTAATTGTTGTAAAAAGATCATTTATATCTAACTTGGAAATTTTAATTTACGAAGGATTCAGAATTTGTGTGTTTGTTTTTAGTTTGAAATGGTTTCATATGTAGTGATTTATGAAGAGTTCGTTAATTTAAAGACCATATGTTTTCTAATATTAACTTTACTTGAGTGGCTAGTGAACTTTAGACATGACATGATCATCACGCTGCAAGAAGTCCAAATAAAAAAGTTTAAGTTTACTGATTGAGAAAACATATTCTTTATATTTGAAGAATTTAGTGAAAAAAAATTTGGAGAATTTTGTGGCAGCAAAGTCCCAAACCTTTTGTTATATTGTTGGCGTGGACTTTATTGCGAGGAAGACCTCATTATGCCGGTTGAAATCATTCCAGAATCGAGTATAAGAAAATATATATATATATTATTAATTTTAGAGATAAAATTACACACATTCTCTTCTATACACATTCACTCATCAATTATTAAACAGTTTTAAAACTTGACAAATTTTATCTTTTTGAATTGGAAATTATCTTTTAGAATTGAAATAAACCTAGACAAACTAAATCTAACCATTCAATTGATTAAACATATTAAACCGATTATTATTCAGTTATCAAATAACTAAACCAATAAACAAGTTTTTTTGTATATCTGTGAACGAAACCGAAAACTGAATTGATTCTATTTTTTTAGTTATGAATAGGGCTTTGAAGGAACCGAAGTTCAGCAAATAATTCGTGTACTATTTAATGGAAAATTTGTTTAAGTTCGTTCATTTAATAAATGAACAAGAAAAATTCGTTCTTTAGTTAAAGGAATAAACATGAACAGAAGTTGTGTTCGTTCATTTTATGTTTGTGAACGTTCGATAACATATTCGTTACGTTTGTTTGTGTTTGTTTTTTTAGAGCTATGTTTAAGATAATTATGTTAAGTATTTATTTATTTTTTATAGATATTACATACTGTTTGTGATAAATGTTATAAAATCAATATGCAGTGGTTTGTATTTGTTTGTTTTAGAAAAAATTGTTTGTATTTATTATGTTCATAAATATTTGTGTGTTCGCTTGCCTTTGTTTGCGTTGGTCAGTAAGCGTTCGTGAATAATTCATGAACAAATTATTTTCTTAATTAACAAACATGAACAAGGCTTCCTTCATGTTCGTTCCATTCTTTTGTAGTCCTAGTTATGGGTACAGATTCGTTTTCGGTTGTTTTATGTTTTTGGCTTTTTTTGAACATCCGAAATTACTACAAATAAAAAAAATAAAAGATAAAATAAAGACTAAAAGAAACTATTTATAAGTTTTTAGTTTAACATATTAAAAAATAATATGATAAATAAAAAAACATTAAAGAAAGATCTAACTATTATAAAAAGTTAAAAGGATGGATATAGAAAGTAAATATAGTTCAGAGTGGTGTATATAGTTTAATTAATCATCCTTAAATTATCTCCTTAGTAGTTGAAATTAACTTAATTAATATGTAAAGAAGATAATGTATATATGTTTAATCATCCTTAAATTATCTCCATAGTAGTTAAAATTAAACTTAATTAATATGAAAAGAAAATAATTATCAGTATAAATTATGTTTATATTGCATATTTTTAGTATTATAAGATAAGAAATGTTATAACAATATAGACTTGTAATCTTACTATATCCAACTCATGAAAATAAGTATAGTCATTACAGTTGGGTGGATACAAAAATAGATAGATGAAAAATATATGAAAAACTTTCTATTTCAAGACATTGAGGTATAAACAAAGACGGTTCCATCATAAAAAAACTTAACATGTAAGTCTAACAAATTTGTGCGAACGTTTTACGAGAATCAATAATATCCGATATTAATTAATTACTAACTAACTTATACAATTTCAGTTTATCTATAAAGTTTTCTGGTTTTTCACGGGTCAAATTTCCGGGGCACTCTCTCTTCTTTCTCTTCTTTGTGTTTTCTCCTGACCCGATGAATATTCATTAGTTTTGCCGTTTCTTCATCATACATGCATCATCAACTCCACCGATGAATATTCATTAGTTTTGTCGTTTCTTCATCATACATGCATCATCAACTCCACCGCCTATCACTGCCCTCCAATTTTCCAACTTTCCCCATTTCTTCTTCATGGGCACCGGCGGAGCATTATAGGGGCTGGCGGCGCTTTATTTTTTCATTCGTAGTGTTATATTTTAACTCGGTAGTGTAATTATTTGACCTGGTAGTGTAAATTTTTATATAAATATTAAGTCTGTCTCCCCTAAAAAATTAATTTCGTCCCCGCCTCCCTTATGAAAGAATTAAAGCTCTGTCACTATCCATGAGATGACTCCAACTAGACTAAGCGAGAGCTTATTTTCTATATAATCAAGTCAGCGTATACATCAAATTACTCTCTAGTTGTCATCATTGCAGAGTTGCTACCGCTATATACTTTTGTCCTGATGACAGTTGTTGTCGTTGTAGCAGTCGTTATTATTGTCGTATAACTCAATATTGTTCCTAATTAAAATTTAAAATATGTAACAAATGAGATGGTGTGAATAAAGAAAACAGCGCGCGAAAGAGTATTAGCCTAACTCTATGTATTGTTTATTTGTTTATTACACCTTATTTATTAATTTACTCTCAAGTCTCACCTATAAATATTCCTTTATCTTTTTTTTTCTTTTGAAACCAATATGTCATACATCTTTAATCAATAGTTAAATACTCAACTCTCATCACTAAATTCTTTATTGCTAATAACAACATTTTCATACTTTACGAAACAACGCGTTTCATCTCATCTCATCTCATGATCATCAAAGTGTTATATAAACATCATGATACGTATGCCTGAAAAATAAACTCAACAGTCGCCGGAAAATTCTCCGGCGAACATGGGGAGACAACCGGAACCCATAATAACCCATTTCAGCCATCATCACCCTCTACATCTCACCAACCCTCAACCATCTCTAACATGTGGATGCTGCAAACAACCCTAACCACTGAGCCACTTTACACCTGCAGATCATCGTCGTGCACCGCCTTCTCGCTCCACCGGAGATGCTCCCAACTGCCACCAAGAATCACCCACCATCCACCCCAGCCACCACCACCACCACCCTCTTTCCCTCATCACAAACTCACAAAACCCTAATGGCGTTTTCACATGCTGTGGGAACAATGGTGATGGCTTTTCTTACAGCTGCAAAGACTGTGGTGGTAATATCCACGTGGCATGTGCGATGTTGCCGCTGTGGTTATCTCACGGGAGCCATTATCATCAGCTCAAGCTTGTTTTTTCACCACCGTATGGGAGTAATTGGTTTTGTTGTGATGTGTGTGGTGGGATTGAGGGACGTAGGTGTTGGTTGTATCGGTGTGGTTCGATGCTCATTTGTCGTGTGCGAAGTCGAAAGTGGAAGCTGTTGTCGGAGCTGGAAGTGGTAGTGATCAAGGTGTGAATATGTTGTTGAATGATATGAATAATCAGAGGAACCAAGTTCATCTTGAAGCAATGATGGGTGGTTATGGTGGTGGTGGTGGTGGTGATGTGAATAACCAATTGCTGTAACAGATGATGGGTGGTGGTGGCATGGATAACCAGATGCTGCAAGCGATCATGGGCGGCGGTGGCGGCGGCGGTGGTGGTGTTGGTGGGTTGGATTTAAGTTCAGTTGTTGGAAACGTTGGTGATTTTGGTGGATTAATGGGTGCAGGAGTGGGAGGTTTTGGTTTCTTTAAATTAAAGTATTCGTCTTAATTTGTGTTTTCAACTCTCACTCTCCTTCGGCCGATTCAGATACTAAATCGTATCTGCGTGTTTGTTTGCTAGTTTCTTGTTAAGGATCAAGCAGTGAAACTAACTAATAAGGGTTTGATCCAATATTTACGTATGTTATATAATTGGGTGTCATATATATAAGTTTTGTACTAAATATATTTACTTCTGCATGGGATGTGATTTGTACGAAAAGAATATATATATATATATATATATATATGTATATATATATATATATTAGTACATGTTGTATTTTGTTTTTCTTTTAAAATTGCTAAATTTCTTCCTTTAATCATACCTACTTGACATTTCATGAAACATACAATGTGTGATAGAAATCATGCTTACTAAGTGTGATTTCTCTAAAGTCACCTTTATGCACATACATGCAAAGTTTGATAGAAATCACGTTTACTAAGTATGACTTCTATAAAATCAACTTCAGCGTAAAAAGATGCACACGTAATAAGTGTAACTTCATAAATGTCTTTTCAAATTTTAAAATTTATAGCTTCATCATTTTGTGTTTCGTGAAACATCACACTTACCAAGTGTGACTTCTTTTTTTTTCAAGTCAACTTTATGTCTTACTACAAGTTGCACTTAACAGGTGCGATTTTTTAGAAACATGACAGGTCTAAAAGGGTTAGAAGAAGTTATATTTACTAAGTAGGACAACTCTTGAAAAAATTTATGCCAACCGCCAACCCTTGTATTGTTGCATTAGTAGGTATTATGAAATTTTTTCATTACTTTGTTATGGTACGAGACAAATCTGATTCAAAACATTTTTTTCATTTTATTTTCTAGACGGTTACTTTATTTTCATAACCCAGATCCATATCACTTCATGGCCAAATCAAATGCTCCATTAACACTTATATCATCACTCACATGTTAACAGCAAATGGTCTATAGTTGTGTTCTTTCTTTTCAAACCTTATGTTGACTTCTATAAATTATTTAGGATAATAACACATATTGAAGCTCTCCTAAATGGGCTTAATATATACAAGTTAATTGATGGCACACATGTCATCACATCCCCTACTACTAAGGTTGATGGTTCCACAACCCCTCATTAAGACTATTCAGCCTGGTTCAAACAAGATCACCTCTTATTTGAAGCAATTAATAAAGCTTATCGCTATCAATAATCTTGTTGGTCACAAATGCTTCTTCTTCCATTAAGCTTGAAAACTCTCTAATACATATGCATTCTCGACCATTTCTGGGCAAATGCCAATGGTGCTATAAAGGCCCTCCACTGATTAGTTGTCCAATCTTTAAGAAAGTAAACCCACATATTGTTGTTCCTTTTTTAACCGACACATTCCGTACAAAATCTATAGGTTCCACACCATGTGAACTTAAGACTCTGGGTTGGTGAATTGATTATTTGACGGTGGGCCTTTACATCTGCACGTCACCACGACCTTGGTAGTCTGTCACTCCATACACCATATGATAGAATAAAAGAGCTTGTAATCAAAGACGATTTGTGTTTAATTATCACTCATATTGGCTCTCTTATTATCAAAAACCACACAATTTTTTTATTTTAGTGAATGATCTTTGTGTTCCTTCTTTGTTAAGATATATTATTTCAATTTTTCATCTATGTTTTAATAACAACTTCCTTTAATTTCTTTTTATAAAGAATTGAAACTCCAACCTTCCGCTGCTCAAAAGAATGAAAAATACATAATTTATGAGTTAAAATTAAAACTTGGACATTGAATTCCTCAATCAATGTTCTCATTTGAGAAAGATTCTCTCTCTTAGCATCATCGATTAGGGCATCCTGATCATGTCAAGATATATCGTTTGTCATCTTTATCAATTTCAAATTGACTTTTAATACTCATTGATTCTTTTAAAAACTAATAAAAGTTATGAACTTCTATATTTTTTAATCTTTTGTTACCTTTTATTTTTCCATCTGATTTAATCTAGTGTATGGTTCACTTTTATAACTTCTTTTGATGGATATAATACTACACAAAAAATCTTTTATGATTACACATTACACAAAATATATATACCATTCTATTTAAAGAAAAACAAATCTTGTAAGATGTGTGACTTTAAATAAGAAGAAAATGAAGTTGTAATGACCGAAAATTTCAAATTAGAACCAATTGACTAAAAGAGTTATTTTAGCCAAGCATGAAGATCAATCATAATTCAATAAAATATATATTAAAAGAGATAATTTAACAAAATAACAAAAATCATAATTTACTCTAAATTATTTTACATTTGAGATCATTGATATATTCGTGCAATATCGTTCGTTCAAAAATTGATAATACGACGTACCATAGACCTTTTTCCATAAGCATAAGAACATAAACAATACAACTTACTAATGGGTCAAACCCCCAAGTTCCAAATTAAGTGTATGTTTAGGTGAGTTTTTAAAGCTCCTTATGATTTTTGAAGGGGTAAAAAGATAAAAAAAATACCCCTTTAAAAGTCACTAGAAGTTATAATTTGTAACTTTTGAATGGGTATTTTTGTCTTTTTATCCCACCAAAAAGTCAAAAAGAGCTTTTCAAAAGCTCAGCCAAACATGCCTTAAGGAGAATGGCATAGTCCATTTAGGAGCTGACAAGTGTCATGTCGGTGGGTATCCCACTTACTAGAGTTGTTCAAAAACCTCGTGGATTGTAACTTGCTTGAAACTCCCTTGAAACTCCCTTGAAATAACTCAAAAATAGCTTGCTTGATATGGGCTCATTTTGTTAACGACCTAAGCAGTTTCAACTCAATTTGTATAGAACCGAGCCTAAGTCAATGTCAGCTCAAATCGTAGCATGCTCATTAGTTGGCTTGCTCGTGATCTCACTCCTTGGCTCATTTAGATAAAAGGCTAAATTAAAACTGTTATGAATTATAAATCAAATTTTATGTCTAAATAGACCATGGATATATGGTAAATTTGATATTTTCAAAAAAATCTAAATATAAAAATGTAGGGAATTATCATATTTTATTAAATCCAATCACGTATCATTGCTTAAACAAGTTAAGATAAACGAATACAAAAAACTATATTTTGTTTATATATACATACATATGTATATATATATAGGGTTAGGATCATTACAGAGGCACTTATTTTCAAAACCACAGAACCATTGATTTACATAAACATAAATTAAGTCAAATGTTACTTGAGTTGTTTTACATATGTGTATATCAGACATCAATAATAAACTATGTAAACCAACCAAATGTCACTGGCTTTAACTTACATATATGTAATCAGTAGTTCGTAATTTACATTTATGTAACCAATGGTTCTTTTGGTTCTGAAAATAAAAAAAATGATTCTGTAATGATCTTCACCCTCTCTCTCTCTCTCTCTCTCTATATATATATATATATAATATATATATATAATATATATATATATATATATATAATATATATATATATATATATGGATCAAATGAGAACATATTTTGTAAAAACTATAAAAACCAATGTGAGCCACTAATTTTTAATGACAAAATGATAATTAACGAAAACATAATAAAACAATCATAGAACATAAAATTAAAAAAAAAAGTAAAAACATAGAAGTGTTTCCCTTGTTTCTCGATATCATTAAAAAAATTATAAAAAATTAAAAAAAAATAAAATATCCTGATAAATAAAATAAAATATTGATAATAATAATATATAATTACGGAGGCATGTATGTATATATGGATTTGTTTAAGACAACAATATAATTATAAAAAGTCGAAATCAAAACATAACAAAATAAATAAGAGCATTCACAACTCGTTTCCTAAATCATATGAGTGTACTTCCTATATTATATGGTATGGTTATAAGTGAATGTGAGTGAATGATATGGAAAACTTATTGTTCAATCTGTATTTTTAGAAAACACTGTTTAAAACCATATAATTTTTTTAATATATTTTAAGTGGTTGTGAGTGGAAGAGAGAAAAAAAGTAATGATAAAGTTAAAAATTGTAACATCCTATATTTTTACGTAATTAAAAGTTAACATCGTTATTCTTGTAAGGACCATTGTTGCCAAATATGAAACTCATGGGTTACTTATGCTTATTTCCTAGTTTATCTTTAATTCTTTAATTTGGAAGTTAATAATTTAATTATTAATTTAAATATAATAATAATAATAATAATAATAATATTACTAATAATAATAATAATAAAATCAATAAATTATAATAATAAATACAATAATAATAATAATAATAATAATAATAATAATATAATAATAATAATAATAACTATAATATTAATAATAATAATCATAATCATAATCATAATCATAACATAATAATAATAATAGTAATAATAATAATAATAATGTTAATAATAATAATAGTAATAATAAGTTATAAGAGTAAACAAGTCAAGAATTAATGTTAAAACTAAGTTTAGGGGGTTATTTGTCAACTTTGAAATTTTAAAAGAAAGTTTGTAACATAAAATGTTAAAATGAAAACCACGGGGACTGAATGTGGCAAGTCCAAAAAATCTCTTTCTTTTCCCCGCTTTTCTGGCAAACCCGACGGCCATCTCCGGCTCTAAGGCCCCGTTCCCGGGACGCTTACAGCTGGTCGATCATCGCACATAAAACATACATTTTTATTTATCTAACGTAAACATTGCAGCGGAAACATTCAAAAATGACATTTCATTTCATTATAAAAGCTTTTGCCAAATAATACATCATTAACCGACTAAAAAATACATTGTTGCATTACATCACAAAAGCATTATATAAATGGATGTCATCCCAAAATAGCTGAGTAGCCACCTCATGTCATCCTCAGCAACATTACCTGCCAACTGGAAACACATAAAAGTTAGCGTTGATGAGTGAGTTCTAGTTTTATAAAATAAAACATACTTTTCTTACGTTAAAACCATTCTTTACTTTCATGCGATCATACATCATACGTACACATAGATAATATCATTATTATCTTCATAATTCGTTCTTTCGTCATTACATCTTTTCCTTTCATCAACACCATGAACTTTACCCTTCATGCTCATGGTACTGGGTCTAAGCCTATCATAAACCTTCATTCACGGTGCCCAGCATCTCTGGCCACAGTACCTAAGATAAAGTTCAGGTATACCATTGTCATGTGCTATGCCCTTCATGCTCATGGTACTGGACCTGAGCCTATCATAGACCTTCATTCACGGTGCCTAGCACCTCTGGCCATAGTACCTAAGGAAAGCAATAATGGTTCCATACAAATGGTCAATCACAAATAAAGACCCAAATGTGCATCCTCCCGGGGTAACGAACCCGCACACCGTTGGGCTAACACCTTTTAATGGCGTGTCCCGACATACTATGCTTGCAAGACTTTCTTTACTTCTATCATTCATTAATGCATGCATTCTTACTTCATGTTCCTCTTTCATTATCCTTCGCTTTACGTTACATACTACTTTCATTCATTCATTATCATTCAACGTAAAGCCACAGGAAAGATAAACATACATCATAATAAGGAACATAACATACACAAACATCATCATCATACAGGGCAATATCATACATACATAACATGCATAATCATGCAATATCATCATCATCATCATCATGTCCAACATACTCTCTAAGGCCACAATAGTCATCTTACATGAACTTACGGGAACTTTCATGTCAAAACTTACATCTGCACTTTCTCCCGAAAGTCAGTACATAAACTACACTTCCCTCGGGTACACCAGCCCTACTTGGGCGTATGGGCACCCTTCGGTCGCATGGCCTCCAGGCGACTGAACATCATGCGATTGAACCAATGCAGATGAACACCTATGCGAATGAACACCCAATCGTGCGAATGAAACTAATGCGGATGGACTCCATGCAGATGAGTCCCATGCGAATGGACGTAATGCAGATGGAACTAATGCGGATAAGCATTTATGCGACTGGGCTCTCAGTCGTGCGAATGAACCCTCAGTCGTGCAAATGAACCCTCAGTCGTGCGAATGAACCTCAATCGCACCTCAAATGTCCGTATGGCCTCCATTCGTCGCCTAGCCCTAGCTGGTGCAGAATGCAGTTCATCCCGAACCCAATCTCCCATTTTCGACCTCCACGCTCATCTAAACCCATTCTAAGCCCAAATAAACCATCCTAAACCTTAGGAATGCATACCACAACACCATTCAAGCACACACAAGCTCAAAAGCAAGACACCCACACATACACAAACGGGTCAAACACATACACACTCAAAACCCCGATTTTCAGATGTGTTCCAACCCCAAATCATTTGAAAACGTGTAAAAGAGGGGTCTTAGAACTCACACAAACGACCACAACGAGAAGAGCTTCGATTTGACCCGCTTCTCAACGATTTTGCTCACTTGAACCGACCCGAACCAACTTTTCTCCCTTTCTCTCTTATTTGGCTGATTTCGGTGGGTGTGGGGAGAGGGTAAGGGCTACCCTCTCCCTTAAATACTCCCACTCACCCAACTTTCTCTCGTTGGCGAGTTTGGTCCCTCGACTTTGGACTTTATTTCTTTTTCTTCTTTCGTCGGCTTCAAAGAAAATATTTGTGTGTTACATCGGCCAACTCCGACGGGGCTATAAGTTGTTTAAATCGGTCGATTCGAGACCCAAAACCGTTCCCTAATCTTTCTAGAACTCACTTTGAACTTGAATGCACCAATTAAACGCGATTAATCATTGGTTACTAAGTGAATCGAATGCATAACCGAAACATTTCAATTCCTTAGCCGTTCGGGCATTAAATCGTAACAATAGTCTAATTAAACGAACATACACAATCATCTAACTAAACCTAATCCTTTACATCTCTCAATTACACCTGAAACAAACCAAACATCAAACTTGATTATCCTCTTAGTCACGACCTACACCACACACGAACACTATCATCTGGGCTTCAAATTGCGAAATTGTTAGACGCCTTTCGATTATCGAGTTCAGTAGAAGCTATCTGTGCAACGAATTGGTTTATCATCATCATTTGCACATCAAACTGAATGGACATTGATCGTGACCTGTTAATCGTTGGGTTCATCTTCTATTCAAACATATTCGGGTAATTAAATACATACATGTGTTCAACTTGACATGGGGCATAAAAACCCCATGATTATCAACATTAACAATAAGGATTTGATCTTCAATTTTGGTCAAAATGAACTAGGGTTCATACGGATTGGGAGAAACTTCTTAATTTGGGGTTTAAAGAATTGGAACCAAAGTAAACCAAGACGGCGGCCCTGGTTCAATGGTTAAGACCTTGCCCCTTCCACCATGAGGTTCTGGGTTCGAACCCGAGCATCCTCATGTATTTTTTTAAAGCTTTTTAGCCCTCAAATTAATTATAGAAAATTTTTAATAAGTATAAAAATAGTTTTTGTAAATTTTAAATATTTTTATAGATACCAAATAATTTTCTAAATTTTTAATAAATTTAAATAATTAAATAACTTTTTAAAACCTTTTAACAAAGGTTATTCTTGGTTTAATTCCATTAAAATGGATTTCAAATAATAAATAAAAAATTAGTATTGGTCCAAACGTTACCCTTTAAAATCATGATTATTTTTAAAATGTTTATTTAAAATTTTATATTTAAACTTTATTAGTTGTTACAAATGGCTTAATTTTGTTTTCTCTATTAAAATACATAAGTGGTAAAAAAATTTATTAAAATATTTAACGTATTTACAAAAATCCTCAAAAAAATCCACATAAAACCCTAGTTCTCGTTAAAACGTTAAATTTATTATAATTAAATTTAATCTTTAGGTATCTCGATTTATTCTTATTAATCGTCATTTTTATACTTATTGCCATGTGAGTTTCCTTGTCCTTTTTAATATTATTTCATACTGTTTTGGGGTGAAACATATTAATCTTATTAACATACACTTGTAAACGTTTAAATCTTGTAAAGCACTTGCAATTCATACTTTTATCTGTCATGGTTATTGTGTTGTTGTAAGTATTATATGAGATACATATTTTGTTTACAAGCATTAACTATTGCTAGCCTAGCGACGTCTTAGATCTTTGGGCCTGACAAGCCTATTTGGTACTAAAGCCGATGTATTGCCGGCTCCTGATGACGTATGACTTGTTCATCATGGGAACCAAGTATACTTAGCCAATCATTTAAACTTGTAATTAAGTCGAGGTTTGATTGTAGCTATAGGTGTTCTATAAACTTGCTTAACTCATAACCTATTACATAAATTGCTACTTGTAACCTTTGATATATTATATATGTGAAACCCTTGGAAACTCACCAACTTTATAGTTGACCCTTTATTTTTAACATGTTTCAGGAAATGCCCAAATTTGAAGTCATCATTTGAAGTTGCTTAAATCTAGGATTTGGATCTAGAATAATGAATAAAGAGCTTTGGATTGTTTTTGTTTTATGTTTTGACTTATGTCATGTTAAGACTTATGGTTGTATTTTCCTTTGAAACTTATAATAATATTATTTTCATTTAAAGATAGTGTTATGTGGTTGTGAACAATCTTAACCCTCATATCTAAATGATTCCGCCATCAAAGTTGAGGTGTGACAAAAATGATAGAAAAATAGTGATTTTTAATGTAATTATATGGATAAAGATAGAGATGAGTTGTGAATGCTTTAATAAGATCTTTATAGACATATGTTTTTATAAAATAAACCAATTATAAAATATAATTATATATATGGTGAATGCATATGAATAAAAATAATAATAATCTGGAGAACATCAAATGTGTATTAAATATTAGATATGGTGTATGTTAAGTTATGATTGCACCGAACATTTCTTCTTCATTTGAGTAAGAAATCTCCATGCTTTTTTGTTTCTCGCCTAACAACTCTTGCATATCTTTAATAATATCACAAAGAAAAAAAATCATATCTTTAAGACCATTCCTATGAGGTCACGTATGTTACTCATGAAAAGATGTCACAAAGACTTATTTAAATGCACTACTTGCCTTGTCATTTTAAAGAAAAAAACTAAAGATTTGCTACACTCCGCCTTCACTTCTCTCATCTCCCTCTATTTTTCTTTGGTTTGAAATTCTGGCAAACCGTAGACCCACAAACGAGTTCAACCCCATGTAGCTTCAAATATTTTCTAGTGATTGAAACTGCCCTTGGGACCTTCTCTGAAGTCACTAAAATCATCAACAACACCCTTGACGGACGTTGCAGCGACGGCTCACTGTTCTAGATCAGTTCGAACTATTGACAAGATAAACCAAAGTGATTTCTTCTTGTGTTTATACGCTACTACTTTCATTATTATTCAGTCGTCTAGCAACTCAGTAAATCAAGTGAAGAAGATGACAACGGGTTTAAAATAAACAATCACTTGTTGTAACATTCGCCACCCACTAAAAGATAATTCATTTGTTAGAAAGAGGTTCTTTGAAGTAAAAAAAAATGTCTGATCCAAATCTATTATATTAATATTTTATAAGCATCAACCTACATCTACAAATATTTATATATTAAATACACATTTTATAATAGCCTTAAATAAAGTGTGCAGGTTCTTATAAATATAGACATTAAAATGTTGTTTTAAAAAAAATATATGTATGTACATGATTAATTAAATAATTATACCCGTCAATAATATTTAAACATCCATCATGATACTTATATAATGTCAGGACCGTGTACGTACGGAATACTAACTGATTATGCGTGAGACCGGATCAAATAGTACGGAATCCTATTTGATCCAATCAGTGAGAACGTTAACCCGATCGATATAAGAATAGACTAAACGTTAAGAAAGAGTAGGAATCGATCAAGAACGACTTTGAAGTTGGATTTGCTGTCTTGGACGTTCTGGAGGGCTAGGGTTATGTGTGTTATCGAAACTTTTCGAATTGTTATGTTTTTTCACGAATTATGTGGTATTTATAGGTTAGGGGTTTCCATTCGTACGAGTGAACCATTAGCATGGTTCAGTCGTGCGACTGAATCATGCGATTAAGTCATACGCACGACTGAAGGTTTAGTCATGCGACTGAGTCAATCTTATGTCTCAATCATACGACTGATCCGGTCTCCTGGTTCAGTCGTGTGACTGGTCCATAAGCATGATGTATTCATGCGTATGGTCCATAAGTATGATCCATTAGCATGAATAATCACCCGACTAGGTTGAACACATTTCTCAATCATTATTGACTAAGAACCATGAACAACAACCTCAAACCTATATAATAAGTTCATATATAAGAATTAAACTTAACACAATAATAATATGAAATACTTAAACATTAATAAACATCAACCACATATAATATTTCATTGAACCATTTCATTACATATGTATAAGACATGAAAGACTTTTACATTTTAGCTCATAAACTAGGAACATCATGTATCTACAAACTCCCCCTTGGTCCTAGTTTACCCTATCGTCTAACACTTTTCACATGTTCTTGAAATTCTTGTACTTATCCTCTTTTGTAACTCTTGCATGTATTTCAAATGCAAAGCAGAGTCTTATAACATGTTGAAACGGTAGAGCTTGTACAATATCCTGCGAGTCATAGAATAGTGACCACTTGTATAATGTATAGACATCTTCAGCAGACAAGTTAGTAAGCCACATTGGGTCGAATACCCTGATAGTATCAATCTTTCCATCTCTGTTTAGAACTATGACTGCTTACCCGTCCGCCAATCGTAATACCACCATTTGAAGTGTGGAGTGAAATCCTGAGGCATTTCCCGTAAGGGAATATTTGACATTGTGTGCGAGGGACTCCACTACAGCACTACTTTAGTTAGGTCTCCCAGATATAGGATCAACTTCAGACTTATGAATGAACCTCTTAGGTTGTTGAGGTCTGAAGTTTACCCATCTAGTGTGGTATTCCTTCTTTAACGCAACCTCAAACCAACTTGACATCTTTCTTGGATTATCATACAGCAGATCTAAGCATGCCAGTTGAGTGAGCTCAAAACCAGGAAGAGTCTTCAGATCATACGGATATCTAAAGTACTCGATCCCCTTCTCTCTTTTAACAACATAAACTTCTAAGTCTTCAAAATATGCCACGCTATAATCTTTCATGACACTTTCTGATGTCGTTTGACTCAGTAGAGCTTGGTGTAGGCATTTTTCTTTTAAGGTGTGCGTTGGGCTTTCATCTCTGCAAAACAAGCTGCCCATTCAGCTTTCTTGATATCAACATCAGCATCCAAAGCTTGGGTTTGGCTTTCATCTTTTCCTTTCTCTTTTTCCATCTCTTCCAGCTTCTCAAATGTAGCACTGCCAAAAGTATCACCCAAGTTGGGGATAACATTCCCTTCGTGGTCAGTGTACTCTAGATAATGCTCAACAGTGACATCCTCTATCTCAATGTCATCTACATCGTTCAGCTCATCATCACTTGCAACATCAACTTCTAGAGCATCTTTGACAATTTCATCAGGATTGAGTCGGAATATCTCAGCGAGCTGCTCGTCTGTTAGATCGTGTATAATCTCTCCTTCCTCTGTAGTGTAGCTCACCGATCTTCTAACAATCCCTTGCAAGTCAAGAATCATGGTAAGTTGAGTCGTGACTTGCTGTAGGGGAGCAACATCATATTCATCTGTCTGTTAAGTTTCATCTGTTTGATTAAACATTAAGCACATCACACATAAGTCAATAATCAAGACATTGAAACATAAACAAACATAGATAATCATTAATTACATAAATGTAATATATAATTCAAGTACAAAAGTTTTTTAAATACAAAGACATCTAATCATTACTTTTGTCTTGATCTATCGTCTCTTCAGCCAGAGGAGCTGAGGATGAGGCTCCTTGATCTTGGTTTCGCTTTGTGCGCCTCTCCTGAGCTTGAGTGGAAGTTGTAAGACCCCGTTCTCGGGACGCTTACAGCTGGTAATTCATCGCACATAAAACATATACTTTGCATTTAATCATCAAAACATTGCAGCGGAAACATAGAACAAATAGTATTTCATTTCATCATAAAAAATTTTGCAAAATAATGCATCATTTGTCGGTTACAAAATTGCATCGTTGTATTACATCACAAAAGCCTTAAATAAATGGATGCCATCCAAAAGAGCTGAGCAACCGCCTCGTGCCATCCTCAGCAATGCTCACCTGCCAACTGGAAAATACATAAAAGTCGGCGTCGCTGAGTGAGTTCTAGTTTATAATAAAACTTACTTTTCTTTCATAAAACCATCCTTTCTCATAAAAACATATTATACTTTACATTCGTTCGTGATCATACATCGTACGTACATACAGATAATATCATTATTATCTTCATCATTCATTCATTCATACTTTCATTCATTCATCATTTCATTCCTTACTTTCATCATCACCATGAACTTTACCCTTCATGCTCGTGATACTGTGCCTAAGCCTATAAAAGACCTTCATCGGTGGTGCCCAGCACCAAGTGGTCACAGTACCTAAGGTAAAGTCCAGGTATACCATTGTATATGCTATGCCCTTCATGCTCATGATACTGGACCTAAGCCTATAAAAGACCTTCATCGGTGGTGCCCAGCACCAGGTGGTCACAGTACCTAAGACACGCAACAATGGTTCATTCATATGGTCAATCACAAAGAAATACCCCAATGTGCATCCTTTGGGGTGGCTAACCCGCACACCGTTGAGCTAACACCTATGATGGGTGTGCACCTACATACATTTGCTTGGAAACCTTTCTTACATTCATTCATTCATTAATGCATGCATTCATCATCATGTTCCTCTTTCCTTATCTTTCACTTTACGTTACATAATACTTCGTTCATTCATTCATTATCATAACACGTAAAGCCATAGGAAAGATAATCATACAACATCACAAGAAACTTAAACATATCATTCATACATCACCATGCAGGGCATCATACATACATACATACATCATGCATAACCATGCAACATCATCATCATCATAAACATCAAGCACATAACATTACATGCCCATCATACCATTATGACCTCATAAGTCAACTTACATAACCCCCGGGAGTCTCCTAGGCCAAAGCCTACATTACCTCTTTTCCCCAAAAAGTCAGAATTTTTCTAAGTGTTCATCCGCGTTTCCTATAGTCATCCGCATTTCCTACAGTTCATCCGCATTGGCTATAGTTCATCTGCATTTGCCTAACTCATCTGCATTTGCCTAACTCATCCGCATTTGGTTTCCTTCATCCGTATTAACTCACTTTGCTCATCAACATTTCTATACTTAGTCAATGCTCATCCGCATTGACTTACCTTGCTCATTCGCATTTCTCAGACTTAGGCAAATGCTCATCCGCATTTCCTGCACTTAGTCAATGTTCATCCGCATTGACTTACCCATTGGTTAATGTTCATCCACATTAACCCCTTTTCATCCGCATTTACTTCCAAACACTTAGGCAGATTTAAAAACTTATCAAGTGGGTCTAAAACATCATAATCAATTTCCATGCATCATTCATCAGGTTCTAAGCTTAAATCTTACCCTCTAAGCCTTAGAACACAATCATACATCATCAATCATGAACATAGTCACACATCACGTCATACCATCATCATACACACATTCAAGCATACGGGTCCGAAACCCAGTTTAATAAAAACATACATTCATGCATTTCCAGCCCCAAAAATCAGTTAAAAACCAGTAAAAGAAGGGTCCTAGAACTCACTTTGCATCTCTTGAGTATGGCTTCCTCCAAACTCGTTTGCAATTGAATTCAACCGCTTAGAACCCACTAAAAACAACATACCCAAACACATACAAACACACATAAGCTTAACCCGAGGATAAGACTAGTTAAGAACACCATAAAAACATAAATTCTTACCTTGAATTCGAATTCTTTCTAGTTCTTCCTTCAAAACGAGAATTGCTGCTCTTTCTCTCTCTAAAACCCAAAAATCGGTGTGTAGGTGACATATAGGCGGCCATACCACCTTTTACACCCACTTTTCAAACATTTTGTCCTTTTGGATACTTTTTACCCCTAGACTTGGGTTTTATTTCTTTTCTTTCTTTTCTTTACTTATTTTTCTTTCTTTGACTTTAAAATAACTGGGTGTTACAAGTCCACCCCCTTAAATAGGTTTCGTCCCCGAAACCTGTTATTCCTCAAAGAATTGTGGGTAATGCTGCCTCATCTCTTCTTCAGTCTCCCACGTAGACTCAGATCCCTTCCTGTGCTTCCACTATACACGCATAAGGGGAACCACTTTATTCCTCAGCCTCTTTTCCTTTCGATTAATGATTGCCACTGGTTCCTCCATATAATTGAGCCATTCGTCTACCTCGATATCCTCCAGTGGAACAATCATGCCTTCATCGGCTAAGCACTTTCTTAGATGAGATACATGGAATGTCGGGTGAATTCCACTTAACTCATAAGGTAACTCTAATCTATAGGCTACCTCTCCTACTCGAGCAATGATTCGAAAAGGTCCTATGTATCTCGGGCTCAACTTGCCCCGCTTTCAGAAGCGAATAATACCCTTCCAAGGTGAGACCTTTATCATAACCCGGTCACCCACCCGGAACTCAATCGGTCTACGTCGTTTATCGGCATACGACTTCTGTCTATCTTTGGCTGCCTTCATGAAGGCTTTGATCTTCTCAAGCTTTTCAGTTGTAGCCTCGATTACCTCGACGCTTCCCAACTCTTTCTGACCAATGTCACCCCAACAAACGGGTGTTCTGCCCCTCCTACCGTATAGCATCTCGTATGGTGGCATGCCAATGCTGGCATGATAGCTATTGTTGTACGAGAATTCAGCTAACAGTAAGTGGTCATCCCAACTTCCTCCAAAATCAATCAAGCATGCCTGAAGCATGTCTTCCAACGTCTGAATGGTCCTCTCTGACTGACCATCAGTTTGGGGATGATAAGCCGTACTAATGTGTAACCTCGTCCGCATGGCATCATGGAATTTCTTCCAGAATTTAGATGTAAACCGGGTGTCACGATCAGACACAATGGACACCGGCACACCATGACGAGTTACAATCTCCTTGATGAATAGGTCAGCCAACCTCTCGGATGAATATGTCTCGCGAATCGGTAGGAAGTGAGCACTCTTCGTTAAATGATCCACAATCACCCATATGACATCATACCCTTTTGGAGTACATGGCAGCTTCGTAATGAAATCCATGGTGATGTGCTCCCACTTCCATTCCGGTATATCCAAAGGTTGGATCTTCCTATACGGCTTTTGATGCTCGACCTTCACTTGCAGGCAAGTAAGGCACTTACTCATATACTCCACCACGTCGCGCTTCATACCCGGCCACCAATAATCTTTCTTCATATCTTGATACATTTTCGTGGCACCTGGATTAATGGAGTATCGAGTCTTGTGAGCTTCATCCATGATCTTCCCCTGTAGATCCCCAAATCGAGGAATCCACACACGTCCAAATTGGGTTTTAACACCAAGTGTGTTTTCACCCAATTCCCCAACAGACCTCTCATCCTTTCAAAGTTAAGATGATCTTCTTTCAGTGCCTCATCCTGAAACTCCTTGACTTGCTTCATCACCTCGGAGGTCATGATCAGCTGATATGCTTTCACCCGAATCGGTTCGGGCCTCTCTTTTCGGCTAAGGGCGTCTGCCACCACGTTGGCTTTGCCCGGATGGTAATGGATCTCACAATCATAATCCTTTATAAGCTCCAACCACCTCCTCTGTCTCATGTTCAGATCCTTTTGCTCGAAGAAGTACTTCAAGCTCTTGTGGTCAGTGAAAATGGTGCACTTCGTACCGTAAAGATAGTGCCTCCAGACCTTTAGTGCAAAGACCACGGCTGCTAGCTCCAAGTCATGAGTAGGGTAGTTGACCTCATGAACCTTCAACTGTTGGGACGCATAGGCTATAACATTCCCTCTCTGCGTTAACACGCACCCCAATCCTGAGTAGGAAGCATCAGAATAAACCACCAGATCTTCGCTCCCATCAGGTAATGACAGAACAGGAGCTTGAGTCAATCTCGCCTTCAATTCTTCGAATGCCTTCTCTTGAGCTTGACCCCATACGAACTTCACATCTTTTCGGGTCAACTTAGTTAGTGGAGAAGCGATCTTGGAAAAGTCTTGAATGAATCTTCTATAGTAGCCCGCCAAACCCAAGAAGCTACGAATCTCGGATGGCGTCTTCAGTGACTTCCATTGCATAACCGCCTCCCCCTTTGCCGGGTCCACCATAATCCTGTCGGGATTCACCACATCACCCAAGAACTGAACTTTGCGCAACTAGAACGCGCACTTGGAGAATTTTGCATACAACTTCTCCCTTCTCGACGTCTCTAGAACCTCCCGAATGTGACCGGCATGCTCATTTTCGCTCTTCGAATAAATCAGGATATCATCAATGAACACAATCACTGATTTATCCAACATCGGCTAACACACACGATTCATCAGATCCATAAAAGCAGCCGGCGCGTTGGTCAAACCAAAAGACATTACAAGAAACTCGTAGTGACCATAGCGCATACGGAATGCTATTTTAAGGATATCTTGCTCTTTCACCTTCAACTGATGGTAACCAGATCGAAGATCTATCCTTGAAAACCAACTGGCACCCTAAAGCTGATCGAACAAATTGTCTATTCTTGGTAAGGGGTATCGGTTCTTCACTGTCAACTTGTTCAACTCACGGTAGTCAATGCACATTCTCATACTATCGTCCTTCTTCTTTACAAACAGGACTGGAGCACCCCAAGGAAAGATACTCGGTCTGATAAACCCCTTGTCAAGTAGCTCTAGCAACTGTCCCATCAAATCTTTCATCTCTGTCAGGGCCAATCGATACGGTGCCTTGGCAACAGGTTGGGCACCCGGTATCAGATCAATCTGGAACTCGATCTCATGGTCAGGTGACACTCCTGATAAATCTTCTGGGAACACGTCTGGAAAGTCACACACCACGGGTACATCAGATAGTTGTGGTGTTGGCGTATCCACATCCTTTACATAGGCCAAGTAGGCACTAAATCCACGCCTCATACACTTTCCCGCCACCGCCATTGAAATCACCTTCGGAATCGTAGTCACCCGATCACCATAAACCGTCACCGAACTACCGTTAGGCGTTGATAGCTGAATCATCTTCTTGCGACATACAATGTTCGCCTCGAAGTCTGCTAACCAATCCATCCCAAGAACCAAATCGAACCCACCCAAGGTCATCACAAACGGTCTGACAGGGAACTTATGACCTTCGAGTTCCACGTCACAATTCTCTATCATCTCGAAAATCCTGGTAGACTTACCTATGGCAGTTTCTACATCGAAGGGCGCATCAATATGTCTACTACTAACAGGCAACTTAGCACAGAAAGTAGCAGAAATAAAACTCTTACTAGCACCAGAATCAAATAGCATAGAAGCTAAAGTTTGGTTCACTAGAAACGTACCGGACACGACATCAGGGTCCGTCCTAGCTTCCTCCTATGTCATTGTGAATGCTCTGGCACTCGCCCTTAGTCCTTCACCTCCAGTTTTCTCCCCCGGAACCCTCGGCCCTTGGATTCTTACAATCCCTATTCATATGACCCTCTTCACCACAGTTAAAGCACCGGGCCGTACGACAGTCCCTAGCCATGTGCCCCGCCTTCCTACATTTAAAGCACAAGTTTGACCCAAACCTACATTCCCCACCATGCTCTCTCCCACATCTACCACACTTCTTCGTACTCGCACCCGACGTGACCACACGGCGGTCGTCCACCCTTACCTTGTTTTTACCCATCAGGGCATCACCCCGAACAAACCTCTTCCCGTTCCAGTTTCTATCACCTCCACCCTTTCAACTACCTTCAATCACCACCACCACAGTCCTTTCATCATATAATCGTCCCGCCAAATCCACTGCCAACCTAAACATGCTCGGCCGAGCAGCGATCATGTGCCTACGAATATCGGCTGGCAAACCCTGAATGTACCTCTTGATCTTCCGAGATAGAGGTGTCACCTGATCCGGCACCAGACGTGCCATTTCATTGAACTTTGTGGTGTACTGCTGGTGTGTCATAGTTCCCGCCTCCAATTGCAAGAACTCCCTCTCAAACTTGTCCATTTCCCGGTGAGGACAAAACTCCTCGATCACCAACTTCTTCAGCTCAAACCATCTCATTCTCCCGATGGCCCTGCTACCCTCGGCTTGGACAATGTTGTCCCACCACCATAGAGCCGAATCCACAAAAGAGTGGGTAGCGAACTTCACCTTTTGATCTTCACGGCACTCGCTGATATCAAGAACAGCCTCCATTTCCCTCACCCACCGGTGAGCACCAGCTGCAGTGCCGTTTCCATCGAAAGTAGGGGCTTGCATCTCATGAATACCCCATACTTACAGCCTCGTACTGCCTCCTGCACAGGCTCTGCTTCTTCCTCTTCTTCTTCATCATCAGACGGAACCGTCTTAGTCTCGGGTTGTCTTCTTTCACCCGTAGGTCCACTCCTTTCCCTTCTCTCCCCCTCTCTAACTGCCTTTATCACTTCGATCACCACAGACGGTAGGATCGTCTGCATGACTTGATGCACTTCTTCCATAACTGCCTCCTTCACCGAGGCTCTTAGGTTGGCGCTCTCATCACCGCCCTCCGAATGAGGGGTTTCTGGTTCTTCATGGACCGCCTTTTCGGCCCTAGGCCTTCCTCTCGTAACCCGTGGTTCAGCACCACGTCCACCGCCACGCGAAGCTTTAGATGATCTACCACCGGCCATCCTCTAACTCACACTGAAAGATTTAAAAACTAATACGGTCATTCTAAGAAACGGCTCAGTTTATGGCAAGTATAGTAAGTCCCTAATTACAGAGGCCAGTTGTGATTAGCCACTTACTTTACTCTTCATACCCCAAGCATTATTTGTCCTAACTACATCAGCATTTAATCTACCTACAACACATAACCACATACCATGCGCACATAAAACTAGTTATCTTTACAAAAATACCTGATGGCACGCAGCTACTCAAATTGGCATCCCATTCCCTATCCGTCCCATTCTCAGTTTAAGTTAAGGTTTATTTTGAAAATTTACCCATTTCACTTAAACTTTGGCTATGATACCAACTTGTAAGGCCCCGTTCCCAGGACGCTTACAGCTGGTAATTCATCGCACATAAAACATATACTTTGCATTTAATCATCAAAACATTACAATGGAAACATAGAACAAATGGCATTTCATTTCATCATAAAAACTTTTGCAAAATAATGCATCATTTGTCGGTTACAAAATTGCATTGTTGTATTACATCACAAAAGCCTTAAATAAATGGATGCCATCCAAAAGAGCTTAGCAGCCGCCATCTAATAGAACCCACTAAAAACAACATACCCGAACATATACAAACACACATAAGCATAAACCCAAGGATAAGACCAGTTAAGAACACCATAAAAGCATGAATTCTTACCTTGAATTCGAATTCTTTCTAGTTCTTCCTTCAAAACCGAGAATTGCTGCTCTTTCTCTCTCTAAAACCCGAAAATCAGTGTGTAGGTGACATATGGGCGGCCATACCACCTTTTACACCCATTTTTCAAACATTTTGTCCTTTTGGACACTTTTTACCCCTAGACTTGGGTTTTATTTCATTTCCTTCTTTTCTTTACTTATTTTTCTTTCTTTGACTTTAAAATAATCGGGTGTTACAGAGGCTGATGCAGCAGCATCACCTTCTTGATCATCATCATCCTCTTTATCTTTTCCACTCGGTCCTCCTTCATTAACATCTTCTTCTCTATCAGATTCATCTTCATCCTCATCATCATCATCATCATCACCATCATCCCCATCCTTAATATTTAACAGCTCATTCTTTGATCCCTTAAGCTTTAGCAATATCTTCTTATTCTTCTTCTCGAGATACTCTATCCTTTTCACTGACGCCAACACCAGCTCATTTTGACTCGTGAGAGCTTGGTGGGCTCGGCTTAGAACTCTCTCGTACTGAGCGTTCTTCTCACTCAACTGTACCATCTGCTTTTCCTGAGCTGCATTCACCTCCATCATCTTGCGTAGCTAAGTAGCCCTTAGCTCATCGATAGCAATCAACCTTAGCACAATGCAGTTGAGGTTAGCAAGTTGTTCCTCTAACCGATATTAGGTAGAGTGGATCCAGGTGTAACTGTGGATTGGTTGGAGGGACCAGTCTGGTGAGTAGTTGTGGTAGTGGTGGATGTGGTGAAGATGGGAGGTGGAATCGGAGTGGGATGTGGTGGAGTGGTTGTGGTAGTGGTGGTGGGAGGAGTGATATTGGTAGTAGGAGGAGTGGTGGTGGTAATGGTAGCTGTGGTGGTGGTGGTAGGAGATATGGTAGTGGTGGTGGCTGAAGATGTGATCATAGTAAACCTTGGCCTCTTTAACCTTTTTCCCATAGGGATGGGTCATTCTCTTTTTCCTTGAGCCCTTGGAGACAGAAGCTCCCCCTGAGCTGTGTGGCTGGTCTGGGGTGTAAGAAGGATCACTAACATCTGTAGCAGCACCCTTTGACCCAGCCTGGCATCCGCCAACCGCCTCTATCCCTTTGTCTCTAGCCATAACCTGGCTCCCGATAGTCCTCACTACTGGCTTATCATCCGACTCCTCATCTTCATCCCTCAGGAAGTCTTGGTGGAAAGTAGCCCTTTCTGTTCCACCAGGTTCCTCACCACCTTGACCCTTATCATGGTCGTCATCGTCATCATCTTCTTCATCTGTGGGTGCCATGATGGGCTCTGTATCGGAGTCACTTTCATCGTGATGCCACTTCTTGCCAGATGGGGCCACATACTCCTCATTGGCCAAATGACCAAACAATCTCCTCACCGGGGGCTTCACCTGCTTCCCCTGGTAGACCTTCATCCTACCCAACATAGTATCATCCATCATCTCAAGTGTAACTGCATCGCCTCTCTCCTTGGGCAGTGAAGGAAGCTTCTGATCAATGATCATCTGTAAAAACCTCGGGTACATGCAGAAGCCTCCCTTGCCCTTGGCTTCCAGGTTCTCGATCTTATAAGAGTATAGCATGAGGGAGAAACAGAACGGGTGGTTCAGCACCAGAGCAACATATGCATTCTGGATTTGATCAGACATCTCGTCAAACCCTCCTCTCCTCTACGCAATGCACTTGAGGATGACGTGAGCCAAGTACTTAAACTGGGGGCACAGTTGCTCTTGTTGAGCACACCTGCGTTGATGTCCCCAGTGTACTTCATCCTCAGAAAACATCCTCAAACTGTCAGAGGGTGTAGCTTGGTGGGGTGGTCACTATCCTCACCCAGGTCAAGGACTCGCCTTAGGTCTGCAGCAGTGATACTAATCTCCTATCTAAAGATAAAGCTTCTAATGCAGTGAGGCTCAGCAGATCGATCAATTGAAGCACCTTCCCAGAAGGCCTGCTGTATAGACCTGTAGGGTGTGCAGGGAGCAGAGATAGCCTTGTAGATCCTCGACCTACGTAGAAAGGCTATAATCCCAGCGAACTCAGCGGCGTTCCTGGAAGTAGCATCGAGAGGAGCACATATATTATGCTTGGTGCTCATGGTCCATCTATCAGCCATGTTGTTGCAACACAAGTAACATATACGTTAGATTTATGCATAACATAAGATAGTTTGAACTTAATATGTTTTGATCATACTGGTTCAGTCGTGCGACTGAACCATACGACTGAGTTTTAGGCGTACGATTGAGTTCAGTCGTACGATTGAGCCTGCGGCTGAGTTCAGTCATGCGATTGAGCCTGGGACTAAGCTTAGACGTATGCTACACCATGAGGTTGAGTCAGTCGTGCAACTGAACCCATACGCATGATTCATACGTGCGATTTAGTCATTCGCCTGGATCAATCGTGTGACTAGGGTTCATCAGCATGACCATTCGTATCCTACTCTGTTGAACACCCTAGATATGAATCTTTGTCAAAACTTCATGTTAGACTTCGTGTTTAGACTCATTAGACTTGCAGAGACTCGAAATAACACTTAATGTCCTTTATATCAACGATTATGTCCAGTTAAGTGGTCTATTGTTAAGACTTGGTCTCGGTTCTTGATTTTAACATAATCGTCCCTTAGGGTTTGAATAAACCAGTTATTAGGGTCTATTTCAGTCTCACAATACTTGTAGATGAATGAGAAATCAGTTAGGATCAGAATCAGTGAGTAATCAAGGTAAATGAAATTCGGGCAGAGTGTTTGCATATGAGAGGGTTTTGAAAGTTGTGAAGGGAGGTAAGGAATACGACCGAATAACCATTCTATTTATATTGTTTTAAAGTTTAGTCGTGCGACTGGACCCATACGCATGCTTCAGTCGTGCGAATGGGACTCAGTCGTGCGAATGGGATTCAGTCGTGCAACTGGGATTCAGTCGTGCGACTGGCTTGGACTTTATCATTCAGTCGTACGATTGGTTCATTCTTGTTATCCAATCGCATGGATGTCTCATACTCATGGTCCAATCATGTGACTGGCTCATACTTATGGTGCAATCATGCGATTGACTCATACTTATGGTCCAATCATGTGATTGACTCATACTTATGGTCCAATTGTGCGATTGGCTCATACTTATGAGATTGACCTCATACACTTTCAAACACTTAAAATTTTACCTTTTGATATCTTACATTATGAACACCGATCATTTCAGACATGACCTTTTTAAATGAAAAACCTTTGATCACCTCAGACGTGATCTTTTTAATTTAAACTGTTTACTCACCACAGACGTGATATTTTTTAATTAAAACCAGATTAGTCACCTCAGACGTGACCACTTTTAGTGAGTGATTCATAGATCTCATCTAGTTGTATAGTCCGACAAAGACGTATCAAAAGACTAGAAAAATAGAAAAATGACTTGAAATTAAAAACAAAACAGGACTTCTTTAACCTTTTAGAAAACTTCTATCAGATTTTCCTTCCTAGACAGAACAGCTTCAAGTTAATTTGATCATTTCTGGATAGATTCATTATGGAATCATACAAGTATATCATAATCATTTGGGACATTTTACTAAAACACTTTGATGCTAGATTCTTGTTTTGTCCGAGAGTCACTAGCACTTTCAGGAAATCATACTAGAGCTATAAGATGCACATAATGATTTTGACTGTCAAGAGTTATAGCCACAATGATTGTCAGTATATTTGTCCACTTAAATCCATACACAGATTTTTGACTCACATTGGTGATGAGTTAAGTTTAATTATTTCAACAAGCATTTGTGGTTCCCACACTTATATGGTAATCAACATTCCTCAGGAGATTTTTGAGCGGTCTACGGGTATATTTCAAGAAGAAACTATTCTAAGAGCTTTCAAAGAGATGCCAAGCCTCAGGTCAGTGCCATCGCACAGCAGAGAGGCACAAACAACAATGAATTCTAGAATATTTAGGTTATGTTTATCCTCAGTTCAGTGCCACCGCACAGCAGAGAGGCACACTACCTATCATCTTGTTAGAGCATTTATTTTTCTTTTGCACATATCGTACCAACAACATAAGTCATTAGCTTGATTACATTTAGCATGTTTTCCATGTGCTTTGCTCATTGTTATGGTCATCCGTACACATTTGTGGCATTTATTTTGCTCGTCACCCCTTATTGGAAATACGTTGATTGTGTAAGCAGGGATAAGATAGGAACCCACATCTAGTTGAACAGGTTAGTTTGAATTAGATTCACCAATGAAGTCTACTCATCTATTGTGTTGAATCTGCCGACACATCATATAATGAACTAGCAACCTCTAGGTCTACTTTCTCTATGTTACCTCAGTAGCAAACTAGTTTTACTATCATTTTCCTTTTAATGTGCTTAGACTCCTTAGACTTATACTTTGAACTTTGCATCTTAATCATTTAAATCCTTTTGAAGTCCCAAACAATTGTTCTCTGTGCACTATCATTTTCCAAACACTTTGAATCAGAATCACATATTTGATTTCATTTCTTTCAGCTAATCTGCCATCCCCTCTTGTTTTTTAAGTAAATAAATACTGTAACTAATTAAATACTAAACTAAATTATTCTCCCCCTAAAATTCTAAAACTGAAAATATTTTTGTGTTTTTGGATTTTAATAGACATGAAAATAAAATAAAATAAAATTTAAATGAAAAATACATGTCGGACTAAGGACTTTCTTCTTCTAGAATCACATCACTTTTCTTTTTCACGCCATTAACCTCTAAAAGATATAAAAACCTAGGTTTGTCAAATGCTTTTGTATAGAGGTCGGCGCGTTGAAAATCCGTATTAATTTAACAACATCAATTAAGTGTTTTTCAAAATAGTCACGTATAAAGTGATATTTAATACCTATGTGTTTTGTTTTAGGGTGTTGGATCGGATTTTTGGTGACAGCAATAGCAGCAGAATTATCAACAAAAATAGAGGTGTTAGAAAATTGTAAATCGTAGTCGCACATTTGCTGTTGAATCCAAATGATATGTGAATGGCAACTTGCAGCAACATATTCTGCTTCACAAGTTGACAAAGCAACTGATCTCTGCTTCTTACACTGGTAGGTGACTAAACATCTACCAAAGAACTGACATCCCGCAGATATTGACTTGTAATTCATCTTACAACCACCATAGTCCGAGTCACTATACGTTGTAAGCTCAAAGTCATCATCATGAGGATACCATAACCCGAGTGTTAGAGTACCCTTCAGATAACAAAAAATCCTTTTAACCCCGATGAGATGATTTACTTTTGGTTTCGCTTGATATCCGGAGCAAAGACATGTGGCGTACATGATATCAGTACGCGAGGTTGTGAGATACATGAGTGATCCGATCATTCCTCTGTACATGGTGGCATCAACCAGATCACCATTTTCATCGGGTGCCACATCATGGTTCGTGGCCAGTGGAGTTCCAGCTACCGAAGCATTCTCCATGTCGAATCAAGTGGGGATATCTCCTACATATTTGGTCTGATGCAAGAAGATTCATTGGGTGTCTGATCTACATATAAGCCGAGAAAAACTTCATATCCCCCATGGCACTCATCTCAAACTCTGCTTTCATTACAAATTCGAATTCTTTACATAATGCTTCATTTTTGGAACCAAAGATTATGTCATCCACATATATCTGTACCAGCAGTAAATCACCATCCTTTTCTTTGATGAACAATGTACAGTCAATAACTCCTCTGCGAAAACAATGTTTCACAAGATGAGTTGAGAGTTTCTCATACTAGGCTCTAGGGGCTTGATGGAGCCCATAAAGAGCCTTGTTCAGTTTGTAAACTCTATCCCAATGATAAGGATCCTCAAATCCTTTGGGTTGACTGACATAGACTGTTTCACAGATTTCACCATGAAGGAATGCACTCTTCACATTATTTGATAAACTTTAATATTCATGTAGGATGCATAGGCAAGAAATATACGTATTGCTTCCATCCTTGCCACCGATACAAACACTTCATTGTAATCTATCCCTTCGACTTGTCGAAATCCTTGAACTACAATTCGAGCCTTATTCTTGATTATGACCCCTTGGTCATCTTTCTTGCATTTCAGCACCCATTTAGTGCCAATCACCTTAGCACCTTTTGGTATATCCACAAGGGTCCATACTCCTAACTTCTTGAACTGTACGAGTTCTTCTTGCATCACACTAACCTATGCCTCATTGTTTAAGGCTTCATGCACATATTTTGGCTCAAATTGAGACACAAAACATCGATATGCGCCATCGTGAAGATATCCTTTTTCCATGACTGAGGCATAATCAGTTGAGTATAGCTGATTTCGTGTCTATACTCCCTATCTAACATCCCCAATGATGTTGTCCAAGGTATGATAAACATTTATCTGAGATCTGGGAGTCGTGGGAACAACAACTTCAGTATCCAGATTGTCAAACCCAGGTTCAGTATCTGTAGCTGTTGGAGTATGAGGTTCAGAAGTGTCAGAGGCATCAGGATTGATGCTTGTGTACTTTCATTAGTGGGAACCTGTCCTCCTGTTCCACATTTGCCATCTCACCTACTTCATCATCAGAAGAAGAATCACTTACTTCAAGCTTTGCCCCTGAAGGGCTAGAAGTATATCTAAAGGAGCAGCTGATGTCGAGTTGGAGGAGGAGTGTTTAGAACATCATACATCATTCTAGCAGAAAGCTCATCATTAATATGAGAAGGTGGCAAATTAAAGGATTTGAAGAATCCATCATAGTCGAAGAAGAAGGAGGGTCCTTTTCCAGCAGGGGGTGGTGTATCTTTGAACATCAACGTTGCACCACACTTCTACCTAACCTGTTGAGTTGTTATAAACTCTCTTGTTTGGTATGCTGTATCCAAGATAAATGCCTTCTTCTACCTTCTCACTAAACTTCCCAGTCTGAGTCTTTTCAAAAAAGTGCATGGTGCGCCAAATGGTTCTAGATACTCCAGGTTGAGTTTACGTTGCTGGAGCAGCTCATAATATGTTTTCCCATGTCGTTGACCACTAGGACTCGATTGAGTGTATAACAAGCATTAGCCACTGCCTCATTCCAGAATTGAATAGGCAGTTTCGAGTAGGCTAGCATTGTCCTGGCAATCTCTATCAAGCTCGATTTTTCCTTTCAGCAACGCCATTCATCTGTGGAGTGTAGGCAGAGGTAAATTGATGTACAATTCCTCTTTCTCTATAATATGCCTCCATCCACTGATTCTTGAACTCTGTGTCGTTGTCTGATCGAATATGCCTCACTTTTAACTTGTAGAGGGATTCCAAAGTAGTTACCAGATGTTGAATGATTCAAAAGTTTCTGATTTGGCTTTCAAAAATATCACCCAAGAGAGTCTTGAGTAATCATCTGTTACTACAAAGCAATACAGATCTACAGCAATGCTCTTTGTGCTGACAGGGCCAAGCAGATCCATGTGTAGAAGCTAGAGAGGTATATCAATAGAATTAACTTTCTTTGCCTTATGAGCCTTCTGGTCAGTTTCCCTTTCTTACATGCTATGCAGAAGTCTGGAAGCTGGAAGTTCTTGATAGTTACACCGTTTACTAAATCATTCTGAACCAAATGATTCATCTTTCTAGGATTGATGTGTCCTATTCTCCTATGCCATAAGATTGAGTCTCTCTCAGTTGCCTTTGACAAGAAGCATTGAACAGTGTGATCAGTTATGGAGGCTTTTGATAGATCCAAGACATACATGTCATTATATCTTGAAGCTGACATAAAAACCTTATCCTTTTCAATCACATAGTCCTTCATTAACATGTAGCACTTCTTGTTGTCAAATACAACTTTAAATCCTTTATCACAAATCTGGGAGACTGAAAGTAAGTTGTTCTGAAGTTGTTGAACGTAGTTGACCTTGTCAAACTTTACTTTCTCGTTTCCCACTTCGCCTTGTGCGGTGATATAACCTCCTTTATTTCCAGCAAATGACACGTGTCCCCCTTTAATTTGTTTGATGTTGAAAAGGAGGGACGAGTTCCCTGTCATGTGCTTGGATTCCCCACTATCAATAATCCAGGTATTAGTGATAGCGTTGTACCAGACAACCTGCACATATAAAGAAACTTATTAGTTCAGATTTAGGACCCAAGCCTAACTGGCTTGGGTGACCCAGAGGAATCACACATCATAAACTCAACCCATTGTCCTTTAGAGGATGAGGGCACATCCTTCTTCTTCTTGTCCTCACTATCAGACATGTTACTTGATCTTACTTTCCACAGGCCAGTTTTGTGTAAGGCATGTTCATGATAAACAGACGATGGCTTATAGTTTGAACTTTAGGTTCACTAACACTCTTAGGAGGAGTATTATATTTCATTTTAGAAAAACTTGGTTTTGCATCATAAAGTTCAATTTTCTTTTTCGATGTCTGATAATAAGGACAATTAGGAGAGATATGTCCTCGTTCTCCACAACTGTAGCAAGATATCCCTTCTACAGATTTCAGAAAATGTTTATGTGGGGTTGAGTGTGGTACGAGTATGAGATGAGTATGGTTGGGTTTTGCCACTTCTCTTTTAGATGTTTCATCCTTATTTACAAAATTAATTGTTTTAACATTTTGAACATCTTTAACTTGCACTTTGGTTGGACTTTGATGATTAACACGTTTTTGGTTAACTGGTTTAGTCATTTTGGGTTTTGAAATACACATTGGTGAACCTGACCTTACATTAACCCTTTCAATTTCATCATCCAAATTCTCAACTGGCATCTTTGTGAAGTCGCTGGATCGGTAGACATCCGAGCATGTTCTTGACGGAAGGAAACAAAACCAAAACCAAGAGACAAACAATAACACGAACTATAATAAAATGATTTCATTGATAAAACCTAATGATTACAAGCTCGTTACAACATAAGAATCAAGACTCTTGACAAGGGGAGATCGAGCATGATCTCCCCTCTCATCCAACAGTACCTAGGCCACCGGGCACAATCCTTCACTTTTTCTACACAATGAAACTGGTATTTATAGACCTCAGCCCATATCAAATGTGACTGGGCCCATTCGTACGATTGGGCCAAACGTATGGTTCAATCGTACGACTGGACCATACTTATGGTTCAGTCTTACGAATGGCCCAATCGCATCTCTCAATCGCACGACTGGTCCATTAGCATGGCTCAGTCATAGGCCCCTACGAATGACCCATTTTTATGTGTTTAAAACATATCAGGTATATTACATTAAGCCTAGATTATTCGACAAGCGACAGACACACTATATATGACAATATATGCTCCAACAATCTTGCCTTTTGATTTCACAGTAGCATTCTTTTGTTTAGTGATTGAGTCCACAGGTTTACCTGTAGAATCAGGATCACTAACCAGAGGAGTGGACACCACATGATCCTTTACTGGGTTGTTATTGATAGGTCTACATTTAGTATTCAAAAGGATCTCATGTGGTGGTGGAACTACTTTGTAACCCAACCCTTCCCCATTATTTCGTTCTTTCACTAAGTTTTGAACTATGTGAGAAGAACTAGCCCAACAATGTAGTTTTTTTTAGAATTAACCTCGACTTCTAAACTGCCTTTTACTTTTTGTTTTATTCTAAAGAATTTAAATAAAACTTTATATCATTTGATTGATTTAGAGCAACAACCTCGTTTTTCCTTAGTTGTTTCCCTGAAAGTTCTATCCTTTCTTTAAAACTACACTCATTTTGTTTTAATATACGATTAGCTTCAGTGCAGAGTTGTAAGTCATTTACTAAGTTATCATTGTGTTCTAATGACCAAGCAAATTTCAGATCAATGCTTTTCGTAAATTTTTTACATTCAGAACAAGCATGTTTTGTAAATAATTGATCTAAAGAACTTACCTGTGAGGAGTAAGTTGAATCAGCCATCAAAGCAGAGTTAGGTGTTGTTTGTTTTTTACCAAAACATCTTCCCCACCTCTTCATCTGTGCGTACGTAGACGCGGGAAGAGATTTTGATTGCGCAGACTGTTTGTTTTTTGGAAGACGTTTCATTAAAAAACGTCTGCAGGAGGTATGCATGGAGAAGATGTGGACCTATGTCTTCTGAGATCTTCTAACCTTTTCACCTCCCCCACCTCCCCCCACCGGCCAGACCACCGCCGCCCCACCACCCCCACCGGCCGGGCCACCGCCGCCCCACCACCCCCAACGGCCGGACCACCGCCGCCCCACCACCCCCACCGGCCGGACCACCGCCGCCCCACCACGCCCACCGGCGGACCACGCCGCCCCACCCCCCACCGGCCGGACCACCGCCGCCCCACCACCCCCACCGGCCGGACCACCGCCGCCCCACCACCACCACCGGCCGGACCACCGCCGCCCCACCACCCCCACAGCCGGACCACCGCCGCCCCACCACCCCCACCAGCCGGACCACCGCCGCCCCACCACCCCCACCAGCCGGACCACCGCCGCCTCACCACCCCCACCGGCCTGACCACCACCGCCCCACCACCCCCACCGGCCTGACCACCACGCGCCCCACCACCCCCACCGGTCGGACCATCGCCGCCCCACCTCCCGCACCGGCCGGACCATCGATGCCCCTCCTCCCTCCACCTACCCTTGCCTCCCCCTCCAACCTTGTCCGCCGACCGCCACCACCTCCCCTACCTACGCCCCACCTCCCCCATCGGTGGACCATGGATGTGTATATATGTTGTATGTACGTACGGATGTGTGTGTGGTACAAGTCTAAGAAAACAAGTGTTAAAAAATAGGTTTAATCTAATTATAGAATATTTTTTCCATTCTGCAGATGTTAAAAACAAATAGTTTTTTCTTGCAGACTGTAGATATTTGGTCCACCTTTTCTGCTGCAGATGTCTGCAGATGTGGTCCGTAGACTGCAGACGTTTTCCTGCAGAAAAAACAAACAGCACCTTAGACTCTTTTGTTGCTGGAGATTCTGAACTTGTTGCTCTTAGCTCTTCCTCAACCAAGTGATTTACCACGTTCGCAGCTTCTTTTGTATCTGATATCGCTTGCTCAGCTGTTATCTCATCTTCACTAGCAGATCCATCATCTAGTGCTTCGACAAAGGCTGTATTTGATTCTCTAGGAGAAACAAAGTAGAAGGACCAGTCTTGCCTTTCATCACCTTGAGCAGTTAGAGCCTTTGTTTCTTTGCTTGAAGAAGCAACTCCAATCACGTCCTTGTCTTGACGGTTGAATGTAGTAAATGGGTTTCCATTTCCTGTTTTCTTGGCCTTTACACATTCACGTTTAAAATGCTCCTTTTCACCACAGTTGAAGCACGTGACTTTGGTTTTGTCGAAACCAAAAGTCGTATCTTTTGTGGCTACTAAATTCTGCCCCGTCTTCTTGACAAACTTTTTAGCTCTTCTAACTGCACTTGCCAAGGCCCACATGATATCCATTCTCTCTAGCTCATTCTCATTAACTTGCTCGTAATCTTCATCTGCAAGATGACAATTTCCAATCTTCCCGGCAAGTAAACCATCATAGGATTGGAGAACAGCTGCTAGAAGATCTATGTGCTCCTTTGCAACTTCCACTGTGATATTACTGAGATTCTCGGTCTTTAACTTTGTAGTATTGGCTTTAGGCCCTATGTATTGGGTCCCTAATGACCGTGACGTTTCTGGTCCTGAAGCAGTGGTTTGGGAAGGAGCAGATGAACTAGACACGAATGCTGTTGGCAACGGTGCTCCTGAACCCACTGAAGATGGAACTGAGTTGTAGAGTGAAGGATTCTGAGCGTAGGATCCTTTCTTCGACTTGTATTTCATTCTTAGTTCTTCCTCTCTTAACTTCAAGATGAAGTCATTTATGTCTAATGTCGCAAGAATGTCATTCTATCTCAGGTTAGACACAAATGAGTCCCATTTCTCAGGAAAACCAACAACAAAACTTGAAACTTTGTCTTCCATTGATGTGGTTACGCCATGAGTGTGCAGCTCACTCATCAGATTATAAAATCTGTCAATAATATCATCTACGAAGAGAAGTTTCGAACTCCTTCTTAAGAGCCTTAGCCTTCAATGCCTTCAACGTCGCGTTTCCATCATACCTCTTCTCTAGAGCTTCCCATAGCTTTTTGGCCTGCTTGTTCTCAGAAAACTGATGAAATATTTCTTTCGGGATTGACTGAGTCAACAGGCATAAACTTTCTTCATAGCATTGAAGAGTATCTTTTGAGCTTCACTCGTACCTCCCAAAGTTACTTGACTCCATTTGCACTGATTGGTACCGTGTAACCAGTCTCTATGGAAGTCCAAAGATTAGGATCAACTCCATTTAGGTAAATCTCAAACCGTTGTTCCACTGAGGATAATCATCTAACATTATAAGCTTCGGCGGTTTATTATGGTTTCCAATCTCATTCTCCAGAAGCAGAAGGTTCTGGATGCGAGAGTCCTTTCTGACAGAGAATGCAACAAACTAATCTTCCATTTCTTTAAACTTTGTACTTTTAGAACAAGACTGTTTCACTCATGCGAATGGACTATACGAATGAGTCACTCGTGTGAATGAAAGATACGAATGAATTCAATCATACGATTGGATTTAGACGTGTGTATGAACAAGACGATTGAAACATAAGGACTGGAGTGTTCAGTCATGCGAATGAAGGATACGACTGAGTTCATTCGTGCGGATGGAGTATACGAATGAGTTCAATCGTACGAATGAGCTATTCGTGCTACTGAAGGCTGCTATGTTTGAAAAATTCAAATTTTTGACACTTAGACACAAAATACGATTTACCCAGAAACCCTAATCTGCCGTTTGACGAAAAACTTAAACTTTAATGCCTGAAAACATCGAAAACACCTTTGGACTCAAAAAGATGACTCTTTTGAATAAAACGTGAGTGTTGACACCAAAACTAATCGAATCCACGCAAAATCAAGAGCCTAAGCTCTGATACCACTTGTTAGGACCGTGTACATACAGAATACTAACTGATTATGCATGAGACCAGATCAAATAGTGCGGAATCCTATTGATTGGCGATCCAATCGGTGAGAACATTAACCCGATCGATATAAGAATAGACTAAACGTTAAGAACGAGTAGGAATCAATCAAGAATGGACTTTGAAGTTGGATTTGCTATCTTGGACGTTCTGCACGGCTAGGGTTATGTGTGTTATCGAAATTTTTCGAATTGTTATGTTTTTCCATGAATTAAGTGGTATTTATAGGTTAGGGTTTCCATTCGTACGACTGATCAGTTAGCATGGTTCAGTCGTGCGATTGAATCATGCGATTGAGTCATACATACGACTGAAGGTTCAGTCGTGCGACTGAGACAAACTTATGTCTCAATCATATGACTGATCCAGTCTCCTGGTTCAGTCGTGCGACTGGTCCATAAGCATGATGTATTCATGCGTATGGTCCATTAGCATGAATAATCACCCGACTAGGTTGAACACATTTCTCAATTATTATTGACTAAGAACCATGCACAACAACCTCAAACCTATATAATAAGTTCATATATAAGAATTAAACTTAACCCAATAATAATATAAAATAATTAAACATTAATAAACATCAACCACATATAATATTTCATTGAACTTTCATTACATATGTGTAAGACAAGAAATACTTTTACATTTTAGCTCATAAACTAGGAACATCATGTATCTATAGATGATAGACACACATACATATCAAGTAAAGTCCATTTTACTATAAATAAGGTTATATAACTTTATTGCTCATTTATCAAATTAGACAATATTAAAATTTGAGATTTAAGAAAAGTTTATATTTTAATAAAGTTGGAAAAGAATAAGAAAAAGTTGCATGAATCCTAAATATATAAAACTATTAGATTTACGTAAAATTTTAACAATGGAGTAATTAAAGGTTTGAGAATTTATTTCAACAAAATAAACATCAAACTTAAAATGTAAAAGCATAAGATTTAAGATGTGTAAAATTATTTGTAGGTGATCACAACCCGTTTAAGTAAATGAGTTTGACATGCCTTAAATAATCTGTTAAGGTACGGATATTTTAACCCACCATTTATTGTCATGGTATTTTGACTCGATTGCAGAAACTCTTTGACTTTCACTTACCTTTGTAATTCGTAGGCGCCATCAGTATATCGATCTAATTTTATTGGTGGTCCATTCATCTATATTTAATTTGCTATGTTGATAGTATTTAGCGTGCGATATGATATTATTGTTGTACTCATTATCACATGTTCTACGATTTATAACACCGTTATGCATTTGTTGTTTCCAATATTGACACATTATATAGATTTGTTGTACTCTGATACCCGAGTCTAGCTTATTGTGGAGCTTCCCACAAGCACGACATTGCGGTATCAATGGTGTGTGCACCACCCATGGTGGTGAGATCAGACCATGACATCTTTATATAGTACTTGTGAGGTACTTTGCCCATATGTAAGAGACGTATGGATCGATCCTAAGATATCTATGTTATGTTCGTGGATGGTTGTGTGTATGCCAACACCCCATTATAGTATATTGGGTATATAGGTATGCTGCTTATGTAGCCCCACTTATATGGTTTTATGTTTTGGCTCATGGGTATCATCCATATGATACGACTTACTTTAATGACTTGTTATACCTTGTGTTATATCATTTTATTCTTATGATCTTGTTATATTTGTTATTGTTATTACTTGTGCGGTTATCTGTTCACTGGGCATTTGGCTCAGCCACAATCTTTGTTCACGGTAGGTTCACAAGGTACTTAAGGTGGTACTAGAAGAGGGAATAACTAAGCTTTGGGACTTTTAGGTGAAGAATGTTAGCAACTTTTGTAGCACTTGCTAGTTATTTAACTTTGCCATATTTAAAATAATATGTAACCCTAGGACTTTTAAACTCTCTTTTGGTGATGTACTCCTAACTTTTAAATTATGGAATCATGTCTTAGATTAATGATAGTGACACGTCAGCCATATTCGGGTTGGGCTGTTATAAAAAATCTCACTTTTTCACGAATATTATTTTACACATATGTAATATCTGGAATTACACATGTGTAAAACAGGATTTTTACATATGTAATAACTAATTTACACATGTGTAAATAACGGATGGATGATTTTTAAAAAAATATATACAATATTTTAGGAGTTTGAAAGACAAAAGGATATTAAAACTAATGGTGAATTTTTTTGAAAACAGAATCTCATGAAAAAAAGTTTTGAATGTTTTTTTTAAATGAAAATTACATGTGACTTGTATGTAACTAAAATATATGGTTGATATTGATTCCTAAAGTTCTTACAAAAAAAGATGGTTCTCAAGATAACCCTACCCTACATATACATGTACATCTATTTGAAAAAATAACTATATTATTGTTCTAAAAATAAAACTGTTGGCTCATGAGCCGGCCTGACTCATATATAAACGAGTTGGCTGTTCATAACTGATCCAATGGTTATGATTTAATATGAATATTTATTACTTGCAGTTGGTTTCAATGAAGTTGTAGGGTATTTTTGACATTTTGATCATGTAATTAATTACTCAAAATGGTTAAATATAATCTGGTGGTGATTTTTTTAAAAGATTCTTTCTTGTTTTTCTTTTTTTCTAAAAAAGAGTTTACCCCCTTAATTTTTATATATCAATAATTTTTTAATACTTTGATATTTTTTACTAAAAACTACACCATTAAATAATTATATTTTTTCTTTAGTTCCATCATAGTTTTGCCAAAAAAAAAGTTTTACTTTTGACTAGTGTAACAAAAACTTACATCAATATGAAGAACACTTGTGCTATAACCACCAGTGTAACAAGCATTAAAAGTGTAACTGCACCAGTGTAACAACACACATACATCACTATAATAAACAAACTTAACTCACTGTTATGACAAGTATAAAAACTTTATTTATTCAAAACCATCACATTAATGAAAATAAAAGTAGAAAACCTAGATCCAATACATAAACAATAGATCTTAACTAACTTCATCGCAAACGACCAGATCATACGAACTACACTACAAATTGTAAGCTCTACATTACAGATCTATAATTTAATAAAAAGAACTAGATGAAATATTAATGTATTAATGTAACATAGGTGACTACATTGATGTAATAATGTATTACACTAATGTAATAGTTTATTACACTATTGTAACATAGGATATTACAATAACAAAACACCCTTATTTAAAAAATCAAAACAAATATAAGATCCATGTGAACATCATCTTCCCAAAAGACTCCGCATGATTAAACCAACCATTTTCTATAAACAAAATTCGAATAGAAAAGCAAGTAACAAAATTCGAACAAATAAGCATGTTTCAAAGATACCCTTTCAAACAGATAAGTAAAAAGGAAGTAACCATGCGAAAACTTACACCTTTCATCCGAAACAACTTCACGTATTGCACCTATAATAATATTCTTATTGCTACTATAGATCTTGATGATAAGAGGTGCAGGTGGTGAAAGAGATCTGGGCTTGATCACAGTCAGACAAGTATCAAGCTATGCAACTAATCTCTATTTCAGATATGATTTTCCTACTTTAGACCTAGCAACCGACCTTGGTGTTTGATTCTCCAACTAGGTATCTTAGAATCTAAGCAAGCATCAAACACCATTGATTAAAAAGAAAAAAGAAACTTGCAAGGAGAAATGGACTTCATGGAAAGGAAATTGTGTTTGGATCTGAGAAAGAAAAAATAAATATTGTTTGTTTTATAAAGAAAGAATGTGATGATTGTCTCAAAAAGTCAGAAAGTAAATATTGTTTAAATAACTAAATTACCCTTCAATAGGCATATGGTGTTCAGGTGATGTGAAAAATAGACCACAAAAATAAGTTAACAGATTATCATAATAAACATGGGTTAAAATACATTCTCTTAAATTAAATTTAAGCTCTTGGTTGGTTACAATCTATGGTTCTAGTTTTATAAATTAAAAAGTACATATTTATACTTGGGTGTGGCCCTTCTTAAAAGTTACATTTTTTTAAAAAATAATTGTATTAAACAATGTCACTTTTCATAAAATTTAGTCTATAATAGTGACAGATGGTAAAATGAATGTGTAACACCCGGATATTTTCTTCGAAGCCGACGAAAGAAGAAAAAAAATAAAGTCCAAAGTCGGGGGACCAAACTCGCCAACGAGAGAAGTTGGGTAAGTGGAGGTATTTGAAGGGAGAGGGCAGCCCTTACCCTCTCCCCACACCCAAATTTTCAGTAAAGAAAAGAGAGAAGAAGAAGAAAGGGAGAAAAGAGAGAAAAAGGTTGGTTCGAGTTGATTCAAGAGAGCAAAATTGTCGTGTAGCGGGTCCAATCGAAGCTCTACTTCTCGGTGTTGTTTGTGTGAGTTATAGGACCCCTCTTTTAAACGTTTTTGCTCGATTCTGGAAGAAGTTCCACGACACTATGGGGACGAGGTTACATATTAGCACGGCGTATCATCCCCAGACTGATGGTCAGTCTGAGACGACCACTCAGACCTTGGAGGACATGCTCGGTCATGTGTTATTGACTTTGGGGGAAGTTGGGATGACTACTTACCATTAGCTGAATTCTCATACAACAACAGTTATCATGCCAACATTAGTATGCCACCTTATGAGATGCTATACGGTAGGAGATGCAGGACACCCGTTTGTTGGGGTGACATTGGTCAGAAGGAGTTAGGGAGCGTCAAGGTGATCGAGGCTATGATTGAGAAGCTTGAAAGAATCAAAGCCTTCATGAAGGCAGCTAAAGATAGACAGAAGTCGTATGCTGATAAACGACGATTACCGATTGAGTTCCAGGTGGGTGACCGGGTTATGTTGAAGGTCTCACCTTGGAAAGGTATCATTCATTTATGAAAGCGAGGCAAGCTGAGCCCAAGGTACATAGGCCCTTTCTGAATCATTACCCGAGTAGGAAAGGTGGCCTATAGATTGGAGTTACCAGACGAGTTAAGTGGAATTCACCCGACATTCCACGTATCTAATCTAAGGAAGTGCTTGGCAGATGAAGACATGATTGTTCCACTGGAGGATATCGAAGTGGATGAACGGCTCAATTATGTGGAGCAACCAGTGGCAATCATCGATCGAAAAGAGAAGAGGCTGGGAAATAAAGTGGTTCATCTTGTGCGTGTACAGTGGAAGCACAGGAAAGGATCTGAGTCAATGTGGGAAACTAAAGAAGAAATGAGGCAGCATTACCCACGTTTGTTTGAGGAATAACAGGTTTCGGGGACGAAACCTATATAAGGGGGTGGTCTTGTAACACCCGGATATTTTCTTCGAAGCCGACGAAAGAAGAAAAAGAAATAAACTCCAAAGTCTGGGGACCAAACTCGCCATCAAGAGAAAGTTGGGTAAGTGGAGGTATTTCAAGGGAGAGGGTAGCCCTTACCCTCTCCCCACACCCAAATTTTCAGCAAAGAAAAGAGAGAAGAAGAAGAAGAAGAAAGGGAGAAAAGAGAAAAAAAGGTTGGTTCGAGTTGATTCAAGATAGCAAAATCGTCGTGTAGTGGGTCCAATCAAAGCTCTACTTCTCGGTGTTGTTTGTGTGAGTTCTAGGACCCCTCTTTTAAACGGTTTGGTTGATTTTGGGGCTGGAACACATCTGAAAACTTGTTTGTGTGTGTGTGTGTGTTTGACCCATTTGTATGTGATTTAGTGTGATGTGTTTGGAATTTGTTTCCGGGCTTGCGTGTGCTTGAATGGTGTTGTGGTATGCATTCCTAAGATTTAGGATGGTTGATTTGGGCTTAGAATGGGTTTGGATGAGCTTGGAGGTTGAAAATGGCAGATTGGGTTCGGGATAAACTGCATTCTGCATCACCTAGGGCTAGGCGACCGAATGGAGGCCATACGGCCGAATGAGGTACGATTGAGGGTTCAATCGCAAGATTGTGGTTCATTCGCACGATTGAGGTTCATTCATGCGATTGAGGTTCATTCGCACGACTGAGAGCCCATTCGTATGAAGCCCATTCGTATAAGTGCTCATTTGCATTAGTTTCATCCACACAAGTGTTCATTCGCATTAGTTCCATTCGCATAGAACTCATCCGCATTGAGTTCATCCGCATTAGGTCCATTCGTATGGGTGTTCATTCGCATAGGTGTTCATCCGCATTGGTCCATTCGCATGATGTTCAGTCGCCTGTAGGCCAGCGACTGAAAGGTGCCCATACGCCCAAGTAGGGCTGGTGTACCCGAGGAAACGTAGTTTATGTACCAACTTTAGGGGGAAGTGCAGATGTAAGTTTTGACGTGGAAGTTCCCGTAAGTACATGTAAGACGACTGTTGAAGCCTTAGAGGTTATGTTGGGCATGATGATGATGTTGTATGTTTATGTATGATGTATGTATGTATGATGTTGCCCTGTATGATGATGATGACTGTGTATGTTATGTTCCTTGTTATGATGTATGTTTATTTTTCCCGTGACTTTACGTTGAATGTTAATGAATGAAATGAAAGTATTATGTAACGTAAAGTGAAAGATTATGAAAGAGTAACATGAAGGAAGAATGCATGCATTAATAAATGATGAAAGTAAAGAAAGTCTTGCAAGCCTTGTATGTCGGGACACGCCATTAAAAGGTGTTAGCCCAACGGTGTGCGGGTTCGTTACCCCGGGAGGATGCACATTGGGGTTTTTCTTTGTGATTGACCATTTGTATAGAACCATTGCTGCATACCCTAGGTACTGTGACCAGAGGTGCGATGCACCGTTATAGCTGGTCTATGATAGGCCTAGGTCCAGTACCAGAAATAGCAGGGTATTTCACATGGCATTAGTACACATAAACTCTACCCTAGATGTTGTGACCAGAGGTATGGAGCACCGTTATAGTAGGTCTATGATAGACCTAGGTCCAGTACCAGGAATAGCAGGGTAACGTTTATGGTTGAAGGAAAGAAGAGTTGTAATGATGAAAGAATGAATGTATGAACGATTAATGAAGATAATAATGATATTATCTATGTTTACGTATGATGTATGATCACATGAAAAGTAAAGAACGGTTTTAACGAAAGAAAAGTATGTTTTATCATAAAACTAGAATTCACTCAGCAACACTGACTTTTATGTGTTTTCAGTTGACAGGTAATGATTGCTGAGGATGGCACGAGCGGCTACTCATCTTTTTTGGATGGCATTCATTTATATAACGCTTTGTGATGTAGTGCAACAGTGTATTTTGTAACTGGTTAACGATGTATTATTTTGCAAAAGCCTTTATAATGAAATGAAATGTCATTTTTAAATGTTTCCGTTGCGATGTTTATTTAAGATAAACGTAAATATATGTTTTATGTGCAATGATCGACCAGCTGTAAGCGTCCCAGGAACGGGGCCTTACAGAATGTAAAAAATAACATATGACAAAAATTTTGTTATATTAATTAAATATATATAGGCTAACAACAACAGTTAAATATCCCTTTAGAGCTTGCTAAACTATCATAGTTATATTGTTGGTGATGTAAACTACAAAAATCAATGGTATTTTTAACTTTTCATAATAATTAAAAACATGATATAAAAGAGAGAATGTGTCCTATCCCCTAAATGATGTGATGGTAAGGTTACGTAGTTTAGAAGACGTACGCTCGTTGCTCTAACAATAAGAGAATTTATAGATTGGAAATTATCTATACTACTATATAATACATCTCTTTGGATAGAGATGTAATTTTACAAAAAATACAAGTTTTAAAGCAACATGTACAAATGAGCACATCACAATTAAGAGGGGTAGAATAGGGATTTGATTAAAATTTTAAGACACTTTAGGGGTAATATAGTAAATTTATCCATTAAATTTTGTAAAACTTGACATTTTTGCCCTTGTCTCTTCCATGTATTTAATAAACATTATTGATATATTATTTAATAATATGATATTATTTAATTCACTTCATTAATTTTTATTTTATTTATGATACTATAAACTGACATTTAAATTTATATTTACTAATTACATTTTTATAATTATATAATATTTTAATTAAGTATATTATTTTATTTAAATATTAAGTATATAACTTATATAAATCTTTATATTTAGAATAACTATAATACTAATATTTTTCTAGGGGCATATTATAAGTTTAATAATTTTAATATCTATCTATATTTTTTACAAGAAAAATAAGATGATAGAATGATAATTTTACATATGAATTAAGACATCCATATGAAAAGTAATGCTTAAATTTCAAAAAATTAATCATTTTATTTCATTTATACCCTTACAATAAAGTATAATATATGATTGTTTATAATACAAATGCTAAAACATATACACGTGGTCAAACAAAATCACCATTTACTTTCAATGTCGTTTATATATTGTGATTGAACACTAATTCCTCTTTCTCTTTCCTTTATTAGTTGTTAACAACTCAATAACAATCAATATGATAATTTGTGGTAATAATTTCTCCATTAACTTTCTTCGGTATATGCAAATCACCACCAAAAACTAACTCCGATAATCTTAAAACTCTAATCTACATTCATAAAATAAACCTCTCTAAAATCTAGGTAATAAGTGATTTCTGACCATAAATACCACCCATATTTTTACTATTCTTATTACGATAATATAATTGTCTTAAAGATTTTGTAATATACGTAATTATTTTCTTTTACTCAATTTTTTCAATAATTATGTTTTGATTTTTTAATTTACGTCACAACGCATCGAACCGATACCGACTAAAATCAAATTCCCAAAAAATTATGCAATAATCGTACCGCCGCAACGCGCGAACATTTCCAACTATACTAATTTAAAAGTAGGAGTTAGTGATGCGCAAATAAAACCAAAAACCGATCCAATATATATTATAACATAGTGAGTTCAATTAAATTGATTCAACCAAAAAGATCGAACAAACTGAATTCAATTATATATAACCAAAAATTAAAGTCATATTATTTAAGACCAACAATTAAGATTTTACTAGCGGATTAGACACCTGATTTGCCGCACTTTGATTTTGAACGTATACAAAAACGACACAGTTATAGTATTTTGGGTTGTTTTGGTTTTGGTGATTCTAATGACTTAGGCACGTTAAAATGATAGTTGATATTTACACATGCTTTGACGATTAGTTATTATATTGTTAGTACTATTACTGAATCTATGGTATTTGCTAGGGCATGAATATCAATTAAAACAAATATATAAACTTTTATCAATTAAAACAAATATCTTAAAGTAAAAACTCCTATAAAAGAAATGGCAAATGTAGAAGAAATTTAGAATACACTATTACTTTTCATATAGTATCTTAAATTATCATAGTTATATTGTTGGTGAAGTAAACTTCAGTGGTGTATGTTTTAACTTTCCACAATAATTAAAAACATGAATAAAAAGAGAGAACTTGCCGAATCCCTAAATAGTGTGATGGTAAGATAATTAATTACCTTTGAGGGGAAGACCCGAGTGCACAAACATAATTTAGGTTATGTAGTTGAGGGAGGTGTACGTGAGTCGCTCTACAAATAAGAGATTTTATATATTGAAATTATACTAGTTTAAAAGTAGAAGTTGGAGTGTGCAACTAAATAAAAAACCGACCCACTATATATAAATTATAACATAGTTAATTCTGTTAAATTGATTAAACTAAATAGACCGAACAAACTAAATTAAAAAATTATATATAATAAAAAAATCAAAGTTATTTTATTTAAGACAAACAATTAGATTTTATATGCCAATCCAACCCCAAATATTAAACTCAATCTCAAATTTCATTTTTTTAGAGTCAAACTCAATTATTTATATTTTTCTATTAAACAAATTTGTTAACAATTTAAAAGTTTAATTATTTGATATGTATTTGTTATAAAATGTTTGTGGTGGGTGATTCGCATACAAGTAATTTAAAGTTGACAACATATAAAACGAATAATCAGGTGGTGAGTTCGGTTTTTTTCAATAGAACTTGTTATATATGGTTGAATTCGTTTTTTTTAACTGAAGCCGAACCAAATTGAGTTTAGTTCGATTAGTCATATTCTCAAATTGGTTATGTTTGGTTTTTGTTTATCCTAAAAAAAATTAAAACCGAACTGGATTAATCTAACAATACAATAACCAAACCGATGAATACTCCTAGTAAAAGTATGTGTGAGTCTTGTCGTTAAAAAATCAATGACATAATGAATATTGAAATTTACATAAAATTAGTGTTTCTTTTATATTATAGTCATAATATTAAGACACACATCCTATGACAGCCTTTATACGTCTCATATAAGACGATACAAGGCACATAGGGTCGACGCCACTTGTCACATCCCGGCGGAAGCGTGAGATACTTAGGGAGTGACTTGATTGATCAGAACACATTGTCATATACTAATTAATAAACAACACATAAACATACATATTTCATAACATAATATTAAAGTTAGGATTACATAAAATCATCATAGTCAAAATTTGAAATTACATAATCCTATTACATCATAAAGTTTTAACAACTACATCTTCAGAGACGATGGAAATGAGCATCCACCGACACACTGAAGTCATACAGGTTCACAGTTAGGTTCACACAAACTTTTCCTACAACTTCACCCCAGCCATTAAAAACATCAAAGGAGAACGTTAGGTTGTTAGTCATGATGAATTCCTGAAAAAGCATACCAAAAATAGTCAACACAAAGTTGGTGAGCTTCACAGGTTTATTAAACAGATAATATTGATGCATTATATATACAACCAAACCTTACATAGTAATCAGATTATCCATATCTGTCTTATCATATTCTCATAAATCAGATAACATAGCATTATAACACTCATTCTGTTAATGCAGGAGATATCTCCTAAGTAGCGCTACCAATGTTATCTAACGGTTCCACATCCGAACTAATGGTTGTAACATAAATTTCAGTAATAATACATCAATTCATAAATTAGTATGTTTTTTCCCCAAAATTTGATAAAAAAACAAAATGGGCCATGAAACTCACCTTTACTCCAAATGGTAACCTATAAATAAAAGAATTTTATAGTTTAGAAAACATAACTATTTTCTTCAAAATTTTCAGTACCTTAATAAATTTTGAAATTTTTATAACGAATAGGTTTAATATCTGGAATATCACGTTAATTTCTTGTTTCCAAGAAATTTTCAGATTATTTTCTATAATTGTTATAAAGTCATCATAAATTGCCAAAAATAGTTTCCGTAGTCCATAAATTCCCAAAATTTTACAGAGGATTCATCATAATAATTAGAACTTCTTATAAATTTATCAAAGTCTAACACATAACAGATTAGTTTCTGTAATTTTTACAATAATCCCATTTCTTCACAAAAATAGCTATATAGCTCCAAAAATTATTAATTTTATACATTCTGTAGGTTTGGATTTATCAATTTATCCATGATTTTCTCAGATTTTATTATGCTATTTAAGTATTTATTCTGATTTTTCACTACAGAACATGTAAAAATTCATATTTCAATCATAACAAAGGAATAAATTCTGAAATAATTCCAGGGACCTTAGTACTCCAAAAGGATCATTTGGTGAATTTATTAGAATTTTATAGAATTTATTAATTGCTTATTTCTAGATTATGTTTTTCTTTAAAAATTTGGAACAATGTTTGTTCCCACAATCTTTATTGCCTTTATGATGTAAAAATTCCTTGTAATATGTTCACATATAATGCTTTTGATTATATGTGTTGTTGAACACGTATATCATACATATATCTATATGTTGACATATAAGTTTAGCTTAGGATTTGATACCTTTGGTTGCTATTAACTTATGAAACCGAGAGATATGCTTGTTACAAGAACTAAGTACACGATGGTGGTGGTGATAGCTATAGGTGATGGTTTGTGATGTTGATGTTTCAAAGATAAAACCCGAGGACTTTCGGTTGAGGTGGTGGTGTGTGTACCTTAAAGGTGTCCGAGGAAGAGTGAAAGATCAAGGTGGTGTGTGTGGTGTTCGGAGGTGATGGTGACCGAGTGTGGAGATGATGGTAGTGGTGTGCGATCGAGGTGACCGAATGGGGATGAGTTTTTGGTGATAGCTTGGTGGTTTTGATTTCCCATCGGCCGAAACCTTCAAATAGTGAGGGTGTAATCATGAGGTCTACATCCTAGAGCTATGTGTTGTAACTAGTGTGGTTAGTTTGCATGAAAGGTGGCGGTTTGTGAAAGCTCTTGGTGTCCCGATGGCGAGGTGGCGAATGGGTAGATGCATGAGTCACCAAACACTCATTGCATACTAATCTAATGGTTTTAGTTGGTTTATCGGTGATTAAGGGTGCTAATGATCCGATCTTGGAATCTTAATGGGTATTTAGGTTTAAGGTTTAGGTGTAGGAGATGTGTTTAGTTTTGTTTTGATGTTAAGTTCTCTTGATGTTAACTTGTACTTATGGTGTTTGGTTGGGTTGTGTTTTGGTGTTGTTTATGGATGTATCTTAATCATATATGGTTCAATATCAAAGATTTGTTGTTTTTGAATACATGCATACGTAGATCATACATGCATGCAATCATGCATACGTGCAACGCATAGTATATGCATATAAACACATTGTACACATATGTATTAACAAGAGATGGCATATGCATAAGTAAAATATACATGTATATATGTTTCTTAATAAAGATGGTTCATGCACACGTAAAAAGGTATGCATGCGACCATGCGTACGTATACTTGTATATATATACAAATGAACAATATACTTATGTAAACAAAATAAAAGCATGCATACATTTATGCAAAAATATATATATATTAACCTAGGTGTGGCTTAAGTTATATGAATGAACTTAGTGTATAAGATTTCTTAATCTAGGGTTGTCACATTCTCCCCCTGTAAAGATAATTTCGTCCCGAAATTTATTTGATTAGTAATGAACTTATCTGACCATTGACTTGGAATAGATGGGGGTATCTTCTTTTGATTTCATCTTCTCTTTCCCACGTATACTCAGGTCCTCTCCTAGCATTCCACTTAACCTTTACTATAGAAATTTTGCTTCTTCTTAGCTTTTTAACTTTCTTGTCTAATATAGCTATTGGTTCTTCTGTGAAATGAAGCTTCTCGTCTATCTTTATTTCCTGAGCTGGAACTTTTAATGTTTCATCTGTTAAACATTTCTTTAGATTGGATACATGGAACGTGTTGTGTACTTCACTTAATTCTTGAGGTAAATCTAGTTTGTATGCAACGGAACCAATTTTGTCAATAACTTCAAATGGTCCAACATATCTTGGGTTCAACTTATTTCTCTTTTCAAATCGAAAGATTCCTTTGGTAGGTGATATTTTTAGATAGACTTTGTCTCCAATTTGAAATTCTAATGGCCTTCTTCTTTTATCAGCATAGCTTTTCTGTCGATCCCGTGCTGCCTTTAGTCTATTTTTGATTTCCTTGATTTTGTCAGATGTTTCTTGAATTAAATCAGGACCTATAAGTTGCCTATCTCCTACTTCATTCCAACATAAGGGTGATCTGCATTTTCTTCCATACAAGGCTTCAAACGGGGCTGTTTTAATGCTGGAATGATAGCTATTATTATAAGAAAATTCTATCAAAGGTAGATGTATATCCCAGCTGCCTCCAAAGTCTAATGCACAAGCACGTAACATATCTTCCAGTGTTTGTATTGTCCTTTCACTTTGTCCATCGGTTTGTGGGTGGAAGGCTGTGCTAAGATTTATTCGGGTTCCTAAAGCTTTTTGTAGGGTTTGCCAAAATCTTGATATGAATCTACTGTCTCTATCAGATATAATGGAGATTGGTATTCCATGTCTGGATACGATTTCTCGTATGTAGATTCTTGCCAATTTTTCTACTTTGTAATCTTCTCTAATTGGCAGAAAGTGTGCTGATTTGGTTAACCTATCTACTATAACCCAAATAGTGTCATAACCACTTGAAGTTCTTGGTAACTTGGTTACAAAGTCCATAGTAATTTGATCCCATTTCCATTCTGGAATTTCAGGTTGTTGTAGATATCCCGAAGGCTTTTGATGTTCTGCTTTGATTCTTGAACACGTGTTACATTTTTCTACAAACTCCCCAACTGATCTCTTCATACCAGGCCACCAGTAATGATTTTTCAAATCTTTATACATTTTGTTATTTCCTGGATGTACTGAGTATTTTGACTTATGTGCTTCTTCCAATATAACCTTTCTAAGTATGGTATCATTAGGTATCCAGATTCTTTCTTTAAATTTTAAGATTCCATGTGTATCTGCCTGTAAATCCTTTTCTTGTCCTTTTATTTCTACCTTACTTTTCTGTTGGGCTTCCCATATTTGTCTTAGTAGATCTGATTGTAGTTCCATTCTCATGGCTCGTACCCGTAACGGTTTAGCCCTATCTTTTCTACTTAAAGCATCTGCAACTACATTTGCCTTACCGGGGTGATATTTGATTTCACACTCATAATCACTTAGTAATTCTATCCATCTTCTTTGTCTCATGTTCAGCATTTTCTGCTCAAATATATGCTGTAAACTTTTGTGATCTGTGTATATTGTACATTTTGTCCCATATAGATAATGCCTCCAAATTTTAAGTGCAAAGATCACTGCCCCCAATTCTAAATCATGAGTAGTGTAGTTTTTCTCACTTCCCCTAAGTTGTCTAGAGGCATATGCAATGACTTTACTTCGTTGCATTAATACACATCCAAATCCTTGACGAGACGCATCACAATATACTACAAAATCATCAGTCCCTTCTGGTAATGACAAAATAGGTGCACTACACAGCTTACTTTTCAAAAGTTCAAATGCATTCTTTTGTTTCTCTCCCCAAACATATGGCTTGTCCTTTTGAGTTAATTCAGTCAAGGGTTGAGCTATCCTTGAAAAATTTTCTATAAACCTTCTGTAATATCCTGCTAATCCTAGAAATTGACGTACTTCTGTTGGTGTCTTGGGATCTTCCCAATTCTTAACAGCTTCTATTTTTGCTGGATCTACCTGTATCCCTTCTTGATTGACTATGTGTCCAAGGAATTGTACTTCTCTTTTCCAAAACTCACACTTTGAGAATTTTGCGTATAATTTTTCTTTTCTTAACAACTCCAAGGTCAATCTTAGGTGTTGCTCATGATCCTCCCTATTCTTAGAATAGATTAAAATGTCGTCTATAAAGACTATGACAAACTTATCTAAATAGGGTTTACAGATCCTATTCATCAGATCCATAAATATGGCGGGAGCATTGGTTAATCCAAATGGCATTACCAGAAATTCATAATGTCCATACCTTGTTCTAATGCTGTCTTAGGTATATCTTCATCCTGTATTCTTAGCTGATGATATCCTGATCTCAAGTCTATTTTTGAAAAGTAACTAGATCCTTGTAGTTGATCAAATAGATCGTCTATTCTAGGTAAAGGATACCTATTCTTTATAGTTACTTTATTGAGTTCCCTATAGTCTATGCACATCCTAAATGTTCCATCCTTTTTCTTGACAAATAAAACTGGTGCTCCCCAGGGTGACACACTAGGTCGTATAAATCCTTTATCCAAAAGTTCCTGAAGTTGGCTCATTAATTCCTTCATTTCAGTAGGTGCTAAACGGTAGGGTGCCTTAGCAATAGGGGTTGTTCCTGGCATCAATTCAATTTTGAATTCTACTTGACGTGGGGGTGGTAATCCAGGTAATTCATCAGGGAATACATCTGAATATTCATTGACAACTGAAACATCTTTCAGTTTTGCTTTGTCCATCTTAGTATCAACAATGTGAGTCAGATAAGCCAAACAGTTATTCCTTAGATATTTTTGTGCATTCTTGCAAGAAATTATCTTTATGGTACCTCTAGGTTTTTCACCGTATATACACAGTATTCTATTCTCTTTAACCAAAGGAATTTTGATCATTTTCTTACCACATATTATTTCAGCTTGATTTTTACTTAACCAATCCATTCCTACAACAACGTCAAATCCTCCTAAATCAATAGGAATCAAATCTATGTTGAAATAGTTTTCATCTAGATTCATTGTACAATTTGGAATGATTTCGCAAGCTTCGATTATCTTACCATCTGCTAACTCTATCATATATTTTTGATCTAACTTTTCTGTGGTCAAATTAAGTAGTTGCCTAAATGTATTTGAAACAAAACTACGGGTTGCTCCAGTATCAAATAACACAGTAGCATACTGGTTGTTTACAGGGAACGTACCCGTGACAACTTCTGGTTCATGTCGCGCTTCTTCTGCCTGCATTATGAATGCTCTTCCCCGAGGGTTGTTCTGATTAACTGGTGCTCTTCCCTTCAGCTGCGGACATTCGTTTCGGCGATGATTTTCATTCCCACATTGATAGCAGATTGGTTTTGGATTTGCAGGGTTTTTGCAGTCTCGGGATATATGTCCCTTCTTCTTGCAGTTGTAACAGATTACCATCGCACAATTGCCTTGATGGTATCTTTGGCAAGTGCTGCACCATGGCTGGTTTTCTGTCTGGGGTTTCTTTTCCCGTGTCATTCCTAGGTAGTTCCGAGGGGGTTGTCTAACTACTCGTTTCTGAGGAGTTTCTCTAAATCTTTCCCCTGTGTTATCATTATTCCACTTTCTCTTTTCTCCGGATCTGGGGTTATTTAACGATCCATTTCTTATCATTTCATCTGTCAAACTTCCTGATAAACTTACAGTATCTTGAAAAGTTTTGGGCCTAGCTGATTTTACTAATCCCCTTATTTGTGGCACTAGTCCCCAAATATATCTTCCTATTCTTTTTTATTCTGGGGTTACTAGGTGTGGTACTAATCTCGAGAGTTCATTATATCTGTCGGTATATTCCCGATATGCTGCTCCTTTCATCTCTAAAGCTAGAAACTCAGTTTCTAACTTTTCTATTTCATTATAAGGGCAGTATTTTTCTATAATCAAATTCCTGAATTCTTCCCAACTTAATTTATTCATAACGTGCCTACCTTTGATGGTCATTTCCAACTTCCACCAGGATTGGGCTTCTCCCTTTAGTGAGTGTGAAGCAAACAAGGTTCTGTTGCTATTGGCACATTTGCTGATTTCCAGAGTTGACTCTATTTCATCTAACCAGCGTAAAGCCTGTACCGCTCCGCCTTTACCATCAAATTCTCGAGGTCTACAGGACATAAAAGCTTTGTAGGAGCATCCTCTTTCTATTATAGCTTCCTCTTCTGGTTGTTCCCTCGTGGTATCATCCATGGGTATCTCATTACCTGGTGTTGTTGTTCCGAGATTTAGGTTTTGTTGGAGCTGAGTTACTAGTGTGGGTATGGCAGCTTCTAATTGTTGTGCTACTATCCGTGTGATCCTCTCATCTTCATTGGTGTTTGGGTTTATAGGGGTTTCTTCCCCAAGTCTGGTTCTAGGTCGTCCTCTTCGCGCCGTTCTTCTTACGGGCTGTGTGTCCTTCTTGGCGGCATGCTTTTCTATAATTAATTATAGTAAATATTAAGAAGAATTTTAGATTATTAACAACATCCTACTTAACACATAAACAAGTAATAGCTTCAACATAAAAGTTATTTTTTATTTAAGTTCTTATTTAAAGATTTCACATCAAAAGTTAGCTTCTAATTTCCCTGCACCCATTTCCATATTCTTGAGAAGATGTTTCCTGTAGGTGCTTTCAATTCCTTAACATCTTTCTGAATATTCCTGATTTCTTGTTGAATTTTCTTGAGCTGTTTAAGGGTTGGTTGAGTGACTGTGTTTTGATCTTCATCCACCCTTTGTCTCTTAGCTTTACTTTCTTCGTTTCCGAGGGAGTTAGTTTCTTGTATCTCCTTGCCTTCGTATTGCTTGGTCTTAATTTGTTTCCGGGTCGTACCCTTTTCCTAGGAGTTTTAATGGTATATCCTCCTACCATTACAGGTGCACGACGGACATAAAATTTAGGTTCGGGATTATCTTCTCCTTTGGTTGGAAAAAGTTCTAGAATTTGCTGAGGTTTAGGTTCAGGCGTAAGTCCTTTGTGATCATTATAATCCGAGTATTCGGATGAGTCAGTCTCACAAAATTTGTTATCGGTACTCATGGCTGCAAAAACAAATCCTTTCATGATTTGAACTCAATAGTTAGTTATCTATTTTTATACATATTATAAGTTCTCTGCATGAAACATACTTTAATATACATGGAATCATAATACACAAAATCATATATATACACATAATTATACAGATATGAGCTTATGGTTATAGTCTAGGTATTTTTATGGTACCTAATTCTCTATAACCAATGGCTCTGATACCAACCTGTCACATCCCGGCGGAAGCGTGAGATACTTAGGGAGTGACTTGATTGTTCAGAACACATTGTCAGATACTAATTAATAAACAACACATAAACATACATATTTCATAACATAATATTAAAGTTAGGATTACATAAAATCATCATAGTCAAAATTTGAAATTACATAATCCTATTACATCATAAAGTTTTAACAACTACATCTTCAGAGACGATGGAAATGAGCATCCACCGACACACTGAAGTCATACAGGTTCACAGTTAGGTTCACACAAACTTTTCCTACAACTTCACCCCAGCCATTAAAAACATCAAAGGAGAACGTTAGGTTGTTAGTCATGATGAATTCCTGAAAAAGCATACCAAAAATAGTCAACACAAAGTTGGTGAGCTTCACAGGTTTATTAAACAGATAATATTGATGCATTATATATACAACCAAACCTTACATAGTAATCAGATTATCCATATCTGTCATATCATATTCTCATAAATCAGATAACATAGCATTATAACACTCATTCTGTTAATGCAGGAGATATCTCCTAAGTAGCGCTACCAATGTTATCTAACGGTTCCACATCCGAACTAATGGTTGTAACATAAATTTCAGTAATAATACATCAATTCATAAATTAGTATGCTTTTTCCCCAAAATTTGATAAAAAAACAAAATGGGCCATGAAACTCACCTTTACTCCAAATGGTAACCTATAAACAAAAGAATTTTATAGTTTAGAAAACTTAACTATTTTCTTCAAAATTTTCAGTACCTTAATAAATTTTGAAATTTTTATAACGAATAGGTTAATATTCTGGAATATCACATTAATTTCTTGTTTCCAAGAAATTTTCAGATTATTTTCTATAATTGTTATAAATTCATCATAAATTGCCAAAAATAGTTTCTGTAGTCCATAAATTCCCAAAATTTTACAGAGGATTCATCATAATAATTAGAACTTCTTATAAATTTATCAAAGTCTAACACATAACAGATTAGTTTCTGTAATTTTTACAATAATCCCATTTCTTCACAAAAATAGCTATATAGCTCCAAAAATTATTAATTTTATACATTCTGTAGGTTTGGATTTATCAATTTATCCATGATTTTCTCAGATTTTATTATGCTATTTAAGTATTTATTCTGATTTTTCCACTACAGAATATGTAAAAATTCATATTTCAATCATAACAAAGGAATAAATTCTGAAATAATTCCAGGGACCTTAGTACTCCAAAAGGATCATTTGGTGAATTTATTAGAATTTTATAGAATTTATTATTGCTTATTTCTAGATTATGTTTTTCTTTAAAAATTGGAACAATGTTTGTTCCCACAATCTTTATTTGCCTTTATGATGTAAAAATTCCTTGTAATATGTTCACATATAATGCTTTTGATTATATGTGTTGTTTGAATACGTATATCATACATATATCTATATGTTGCATATAAGTTTAGCTTAGGAATTGATACCTTTGGTTGCTATTAACTTATGAAGCCGAGAGATATGCTTGTTACAAGAACTAAGTACACGATGGTGGTGGTGATAGCTATAGGTGATGGTTTGTGATGTTGATGTTTCAAAGATAAAACCCGAGGACTTTCGGTTGAGGTGGTGGTGTGTGTACCTTAAAGGGTGTCCGAGGAAGAGTGAAAGATCAAGGTGGTGGTGTGTGGTGTTCGGAAGGTGATGGTGACCGAGTGTGGAGATGATGGTAGTGGTGTGCGATCGAGGTGACCGAATGGGGATGAGTTTTTGGTGATAGCTTGGTGGTTTTGATTTCCCATCGGCCGAAACCTTCAAATAGTGAGGGTGTAATCATGAGGTCTACATCCTAGAGCTATGTGTTGTAACTAGGTGTGGTTAGTTTGCATGAAAGGTGGCGGTTTGTGAAAGCTCTTGGTGTCCCGATGGCGAGGTGGCGAATGGGTAGATGCATGAGTCACCAAACACTCATTGCCATACTAATCTAATGGTTTTAGTTGGTTTATCGGTGATTAAGGGTGCTAATGATCCGATCTTGGAATCTTAATGGGTATTTAGGTTTAAGGTTTAGGTGTAGGAGATGTGTTTAGTTTTGTTTTGATGTTAAGTTCTCTTGATGTTAACTTGTACTTATGGTGTTTGGTTGGGTTGTGTTTTGGTGTTGTTATGGATGTATCTTAATCATATATGGTTCAATATCAAAGATTTGTTGTTTTTGAATACATGCATACGTAGATCATACATGCATGCAATCATACATACGTGCAACGCATAGTATATGCATATAAACACATTGTACACATATGTATTTAACAAGAGATGGCATATGCATAAGTAAAATATACATGTATATATGTTTCTTAATAAAGATGGTTCATGCACACGTAAAAAGGTATGCATGCGACCATGCGTACGTATACTTGTATATATATACAAATGAACAATATACTTATGTAAACAAAATAAAAGCATGCATACATTTATGCAAAAATATATATATATTAACCTAGGTGTGGCTTAAGTTATATGAATGAACTTAGTGTATAAGATTTCTTAATCTAGGGTTGTCACATTCTCCCCCTGTAAAGATAATTTCGTCCCGAAATTTATTTGATTAGTAATGAACTTATCTGACCATTGACTTGGAATAGATGGGGGTATCTTCTTTTGATTTCATCTTCTCTTTCCCACGTATATTCAGGTCCTCTCCTAGCATTCCACTTAACCTTTATTATAGAAATTTTGCTTCTTCTTAGCTTTTTAACTTTCTTGTCTAATATAGCTATTGGTTCTTCTGTGAAATGAAGCTTCTCGTATATCTTTATTTCCTGAGCTGGAACTTTTAATGTTTCATCTGTTAAACATTTCTTTAGATTGGATACATGGAACGTGTTGTGTACTTCACTTAATTCTTGAGGTAAATCTAGTTTGTATGCAGCGGAACCAATTTTGTCAATAACTTCAAATGGTCCAACATATCTTGGGTTCAACTTATTTCTCTTTTCAAATCGAAAGATTCCTTTGGTAGGTGATATTTTTAGATAGACTTTGTCTCCAATTTGAAATTCTAATGGCCTTCTTCTTTTATCAGCATAGCCTTTCTGTCGATCCCGTGCTGCCTTTAGTCTATTTTTGATTTCCTTGATTTTGTCAGATGTTTCTTGAATTAAATCAGGACCTATGAGTTGCCTATCTCCTACTTCATTCCAACATAAGGGTGATCTGCATTTTCTTCCATACAAGGCTTCAAACGGGGCTGTTTTAATGCTGGAATGATAGCTGTTATTATAAGAAAATTCTATCAAAGGTAGATGCATATCCCAGCTGCCTCCAAAGTCTAATGCACAAGCACGTAACATATCTTCCAGTGTTTGTATTGTCCTTTCACTTTGTCCATCGGTTTGTGGGTGGAAGGCTGTGCTAAGATTTATTCGGGTTCCTAAAGCTTTTTGTAGGGTTTGCCAAAATCTTGATATGAATCTACTGTCTCTATCAGATATAATGGAGATTGGTATTCCATGTCTGGATACGATTTCTCGTATGTAGATTCTTGCCAATTTTTCTACTTTGTAATCTTCTCTAATTGGCAGAAAGTGTGCTGATTTGGTTAACCTATCTACTATAACCCAAATAGTGTCATAACCACTTGAAGTTCTTGGTAACTTGGTTACAAAGTCCATAGTAATTTGATCCCATTTCCATTCTGGAATTTCAGGTTGTTGTAGATATCCCGAAGGCTTTTGATGTTCTGCTTTGATTCTTGAACACGTGCTACATTTTTCTACAAACTCCCCAACTGATCTCTTCATTCCAGGCCACCAGTAATGATTTTTCAAATCTTTATACATTTTGTTATTTCCTGGATGTACTGAGTATTTTGACTTATGTGCTTCTTCCAATATAACCTTTCTAAGTATGGTATCATTAGGTATCCAGATTCTTTCTTTAAATTTTAAGATTCCATGTGTATCTGCCTGTAAATCCTTTTCTTGTCCTTTTATTTCTACCTTACTTTTCTGTTGGGCTTCCCATATTTGTCTTAGTAGATCTGATTGTAGTTCCATTCTCATGGCTCGTACCCGTAACGGTTTAGCCCTATCTTTTCTACTTAAAGCATCTGCAACTACATTTGCCTTACCGGGGTGATATTTGATTTCACACTCATAATCACTTAGTAATTCTATCCATCTTCTTTGTCTCATGTTCAGCATTTTCTGCTCAAATATATGCTGTAAACTTTTGTGATCTGTGTATATTGTACATTTTGTCCCATATAGATAATGCCTCCAAATTTTAAGTGCAAAGATCACTGCCCCCAATTCTAAATCATGAGTAGTGTAGTTTTTCTCACTTCCACTAAGTTGTCTAGAGGCATATGCAATGACTTTACTTCGTTGCATTAATACACATCCAAATCCTTGACGAGATGCATCACAATATACTACAAAATCATCAGTCCCTTCTGGTAATGACAAAATAGGTGCACTACATAGCTTACTTTTCAAAAGTTCAAATGCATTCTTTTGTTTCTCTCCCCAAACATATGGCTTGTCCTTTTGAGTTAATTCAGTCAAGGGTTGAACTATCCTTGAAAAATTTTCTATAAACCTTCTGTAATATCCTGCTAATCCTAGAAATTGACGTACTTCTGTTGGTGTCTTGGGATCTTCCCAATTCTTAACAGCTTCTATTTTTGCTGGATCTACCTGTATCCCTTCTTGATTGACTATGTGTCCAAGGAATTGTACTTCTCTTTTCCAAAACTCACACTTTGAGAATTTTGCGTATAATTTTTCTTTTCTTAACAACTCCAAGGTCAATCTTAGGTGTTGCTCATGATCCTCCCTATTCTTAGAATAGATTAAAATGTCGTCTATAAAGACTATGACAAACTTATCTAAATAGGGTTTACAGATCCTATTCATCAGATCCATAAATATGGCGGGAGCATTGGTTAATCCAAATGGCATTACCAGAAATTCATAATGTCCATACCTTGTTCTAAATGCTATCTTAGGTATATCTTCATCCTGTATTCTTAGCTGATGATATCATGATCTCAAGTCTATTTTTGAAAAGTAACTAGATCCTTGTAGTTGATCAAATAGATCGTCTATTCTAGGTAAAGGATACCTATTCTTTATAGTTACTTTATTGAGTTCCCTATAGTCTATGCACATCCTAAATGTTCCATCCTTTTTCTTGACAAATAAAACTGGTGCTCCCCAGGGTGACACACTAGGTCGTATAAATCCTTTATCCAAAAGTTCCTGAAGTTGGCTCATTAATTCCTTCATTTCAGTAGGTGCTAAACGGTAGGGTGCCTTAGCAATAGGGGTTGTTCCTGGCATCAATTCAATTTTGAATTCTACTTGACGTGGGGGTGGTAATCCAGGTAATTCATCAGGGAATACATCTGAATATTCATTGACAACTGAAACATCTTTCAGTTTTGCTTTGTCCATCTTAGTATCAACAATGTGAGTCAGATAAGCCAAACAGTTATTCCTTAGATATTTTTGTGCATTCTTGCAAGAAATTATCTTTATGGTACCTCTAGGTTTTTCACCGTATATACACAGTATTCTATTCTCTTTAACCAAAGGAATTTTGATCATTTTCTTACCACATATTATTTCAGCTTGATTTTTACTTAACCAATCCATTCCTACAACAACGTCAAATCCTCCTAAATCAATAGGAATCAAATCTATGTTGAAATAGTTTTCATCTAGATTCATTGTACAATTTGGAATGATTTCGCAAGCTTCGATTATCTTACCATCTGCTAACTCTATCATATATTTTTGATCTAACTTTTCTGTGGTCAAATTAAGTAGTTGCTTAATGTATTTGAAACAAAACTACGGGTTGCTCCAGTATCAAATAACACAGTAGCATACTGGTTGTTTACAGGGAACGTACCCGTGACAACTTCTGGTTCATGTCGCGCTTCTTCTGCCTGCATTATGAATGCTCTTCCCCGAGGGTTGTTCTGATTAACTGGTGCTCTTCCCTTCAGCTGCGGACATTCGTTTCGGCGATGATTTTCATTCCCACATTGATAGCAGATTGGTTTTGGATTTGCAGGGTTTTTGCAGTCTCGGGATATATGTCCCTTCTTCTTGCAGTTGTAACAGATTACCATCGCACAATTGTCTTGATGGTATCTTTGGCAAGTGCTGCACCATGGCTGGTTTTCTGTCTGGGGTTTCTTTTCCCGTGTCATTCCTAGGTAGTTCCGAGGGGGTTGTCTAACTACTCGTTTCTGAGGAGTTTCTCTAAATCTTTCCCCTGTGTTATCATTATTCCACTTTCTCTTTTCTCCGGATCTGGGGTATTTAACGATCCATTTCTTATCATTTCATCTGTCAAACTTCCTGATAAACTTACAGTATCTTGAAAAGTTTTGGGCCTAGCTGATTTTACTAATCCCCTTATTTGTGGCACTAGTCCCCAAATATATCTTTCTATTCTTTTTTATTCTGGGGTTACTAGGTGTGGTACTAATCTCGAGAGTTCATTATATCTGTCGGTATATTCCCGATATGCTGCTCCTTTCATCTCTAAAGCTAGAAACTCAGTTTCTAACTTTTCTATTTCATTATAAGGGCAGTATTTTTCTATAATCAAATTCCTGAATTCTTCCCAACTTAATTTATTCATAACGTGCCTACCTTTGATGGTCATTTCCAACTTCCACCAGGATTGGGCTTCTCCCTTTAGTGAGTGTGAAGCAAACAAGGTTCTGTTGCTATTGGCACATTTGCTGATTTCCAGAGTTGACTCTATTTCATCTAACCAGCGTAAAGCCTGTACCGCTCCGCCTTTACCATCAAATTCTCGAGGTCTACAGGACATAAAAGCTTTGTAGGAGCATCCTCTTTCTATTATAGCTTCCTCTTCTGGTTGTTCCCTCGTGGTATCATCCATGGGTATCTCATTACCTGGTGTTGTTGTTCCGAGATTTAGGTTTTGTTGGAGCTGAGTTACTAGTGTGGGTATGGCAGCTTCTAATTGTTGTGCTACTATCCGTGTGATCCTCTCATCTTCATTGGTGTTTGGGTTTATAGGGGTTTCTTCCCCAAGTCTGGTTCTAGGTCGTCCTCTTCGCGCCGTTCTTCTTACGGGCTGTGTGTCCCTTCTTGGCGGCATGCTTTTCTATAATTAATTATAGTAAATATTAAGAAGAATTTTAGATTATTAACAACATCCTACTTAACACATAAACAAGTAATAGCTTCAAACATAAAAGTTATTTTTTATTTAAGTTCTTATTTAAAGATTTCACATCAAAAGTTAGCTTCTAATTTCCCTGCACCCATTTCCATATTCTTGAGAAGATGTTTCCTGTAGGTGCTTTCAATTCCTTAACATCTTTCTGAATATTCCTGATTTCTTGTTGAATTTTCTTGAGCTGTTTAAGGGTTGGTTGAGTGACTGTGTTTTGATCTTCATCCACCCTTTGTCTCTTAGCTTTACTTTCTTCGTTTCGAGGGAGTTAGTTTCTTGTATCTCCTTGCCTTTGTATTGCTTGGTCTTAAATTTGTTTCCGGGTTGTACTCTTTTCCTAGGAGTTTTAATGGTATATCCTCCTACCATTACAGGTGCACGACGGACATAAAATTTAGGTTCGGGATTATCTTCTCCTTTGGTTGGAAAAAGTTCTAGAATTTGCTGAGGTTTAGGTTCAGGCGTAAGTCCTTTGTGATCATTATAATCCGAGTATTCTGATGAGTCAGTCTCACAAAATTTGTTATCGGTACTCATGGCTGCAAAAACAAATCCTTTCATGATTTGAACTCAATAGTTAGTTATCTATTTTTATACATATTATAAGTTCTCTGCATGAAACATACTTTAATATACATGGAATCATAATACACAAAATCATATATATACACATAATTATACAGATATGAGCTTATGGTTATAGTCTAGGTATTTTTATGGTACCTAATTCTCTATAACCAATGGCTCTGATACCAACCTGTCACATCCCGGCGGAAGCGTGAGATACTTAGGGAGTGACTTGATTGATCAGAACACATTGTCAGATACTAATTAATAAACAACACATAAACATACATATTTCATAACATAATATTAAAGTTAGGATTACATAAAATTATCATAGTCAAAATTTGAAATTACATAATCCTATTACATCATAAAGTTTTAACAACTACATCTTCAGAGACGATGGAAATGAGCATCCACCGACACACTGAAGTCATACAGGTTCACAGTTAGGTTCACACAAACTTTTCCTACAACTTCACCCCAGCCATTAAAAACATCAAAGGAGAACGTTAGGTTGTTAGTCATGATGAATTCCTGAAAAAGCATACCAAAAATAGTCAACACAAAGTTGGTGAGCTTCACAGGTTTATTAAACAGATAATATTGATGCATTATATATACAACCAAACCTTACATAGTAATCAGATTATCCATATCTGTCTTATCATATTCTCATAAATCAGATAACATAGCATTATAACACTCATTCTGTTAATGCAGGAGATATCTCCTAAGTAGCGCTACCAATGTTATCTAACGGTTCCACATCCGAACTAATGGTTGTAACATAAATTTCAGTAATAATACATCAATTCATAAATTAGTATGCTTTTTCCCCAAAATTTGATAAAAAAACAAAATGGGCCATGAAACTCACCTTTACTCCAAATGGTAACCTATAAATAAAAGAATTTTATAGTTTAGAAAACATAACTATTTTCTTCAAAATTTTCAGTACCTTAATAAATTTTGAAATTTTTATAACGAATAGGTTTAATATTCTGGAATATCACATTAATTTCTTGTTTCCAAGAAATTTTCAGATTATTTTCTATAATTGTTATAAATTCATCATAAATTGCCAAAAATAGTTTCTGTAGTCCATAAATTCCCAAAATTTTACAGAGGATTCATCATAATAATTAGAACTTCTTATAAATTTATCAAAGTCTAACACATAACAGATTAGTTTCTGTAATTTTTACAATAATCCCATTTCTTCACAAAAATAGCTATATAGCTCCAAAAATTATTATTTTATACATTCTGTAGGTTTGGATTTATCAATTTATCCATGATTTTCTCAGATTTTATTATGCTATTTAAGTATTTATTCTGATTTTTCCACTACAGAATATGTAAAAATTCATATTTCAATCATAACAAAGGAATAAATTCTGAAATAATTCCAGGGACCTTAGTACTCCAAAAGGATCATTTGGTGAATTTATTAGAATTTTATAGAATTTATTAATTGCTTATTTCTAGATTATGTTTTTCTTTAAAAATTTGGAACAATGTTTGTTCCCACAATCTTTATTTGCCTTTATGATGTAAAAATTCCTTGTAATATGTTCACATATAATGCTTTTGATTATATGTGTTGTTGAATACGTATATCATACATATATCTATATGTTGGCATATAAGTTTAGCTTAGGAATTTGATACCTTTGGTTGCTATTAACTTATGAAGCCGAGAGATATGCTTGTTACAAGAACTAAGTACACGATGGTGGTGGTGGTGATAGCTATAGGTGATGGTTTGTGATGTTGATGTTTCAAAGATAAAACCGAGGACTTTCGGTTGAGGTGGTGGTGTGTGTACCTTAAAGGGTGTCCGAGGAAGAGTGAAAGATCAAGGTGGTGGTGTGTGGTGTTCGGAAGGTGATGGTGACCGAGTGTGGAGATGATGGTAGTGGTGTGCGATCGAGGTGACCGAATGGGGATGAGTTTTTGGTGATAGCTTGGTGGTTTTGATTTCCCATCGGCCGAAACCTTCAAATAGTGAGGGTGTAATCATGAGGTCTACATCCTAGAGCTATGTGTTGTAACTAGGTGTGGTTAGTTTGCATGAAAGGTGGCGGTTTGTGAAAGCTCTTGGTGTCCCGATGGCGAGGTGGCGAATGGGTAGATGCATGAGTCACCAAACACTCATTGCCATACTAATCTAATGGTTTTAGTTGGTTTATCCGGTGATTAAGGGTGCTAATGATCCGATCTTGGAATCTTTAATGGGTATTTAGGTTTAAGGTTTAGGTGTAGGAGATGTGTTTAGTTTTGTTTTGATGTTAAGTTCTCTTGATGTTAACTTGTACTTATGGTGTTTGGTTGGGTTGTGTTTTGGTGTTGTTTATGGATGTATCTTAATCATATATGGTTCAATATCAAAGATTTGTTGTTTTTGAATACATGCATACGTAGATCATACATGCATGCAATCATACATACGTGCAACGCATAGTATATGCATATAAACACATTGTACACATATGTATTTAACAAGAGATGGCATATGCATAAGTAAAATATACATGTATATATGTTTCTTAATAAAGATGGTTCATGCACACGTAAAAAGGTATGCATGCGACCATGCGTACGTATACTTGTATATATACAAATGAACAATATACTTATGTAAACAAAATAAAAGCATGCATACATTTATGCAAAAATATATATATATTACCTAGGTGTGGCTTAAGTTATATGAATGAACTTAGTGTATAAGATTTCTTAATCTAGGGTTGTCACACCACTAAAAATAAATAAAATTTGAGGGTTGTCAATAAGACTATACGCTTCACATATAGGACCGCCTATACATCCCATATCCGCCTACACGTCTTATATGAGCCTATGTGGCACATATAAAATTCAACACTAAAAAAAGAAAAAATCATGGTTGTCAAAAAAGTTATACAAATTATAAAAAAACCATACAACCCCTTATATATATATATTCTTACTCTAATAAAAAGATATTTTAAGATGACATGTGGTAATACTACAATTATTCTCACCAAAATTTTATCGCATCTCTCTCCTATTAAATAATTATTTTAATTACTAATAGTATTATTTAACACTTTTAAATTTTAATAAATTAAGGAAGATATCTAAATATTAATGTAATTTCTGAATAAATAAATTATTTATAAAATAATAAAATTTTGTAAAGCATAAAACTTTTAAAAATATGAATATTAAAAAATTGGTATATTAAAAAAAACAACTTTAAAAACAAAAATAATTAAATCTGGGAGTTATAATATGAAAAAATTAAAATAACATTTTACATTTTGTTTAGAACAAAATGTTTATTTTTTTGGAAAAAAATTTAAAAACAAAACTAAAAAAGTTAATAATATTATTTTATTACTTATAGTTATTTCGAATATGTAATTACACTAATATCATATCTTTAAGTATCATTTTATAATTAATAAATTTTATTATTTTAATATTTTATTTATTCAAAAAAAAAAAGTAATATTTTATAAGAAACGAAATTACTAAAGCTAGACGACCCCGAGGCTTACACGACCCCGGTATAAATATGATAAGAATGTCGAAATTTAATAACATTCTCTTTATTAAACGTAAACTAATTTCTGTGTTTGAGGTGATTGATATATCCACGTGGTACGCTTCATTCAGAAACCGATACGACGACGCATCTGAAACGTCCTTTTTCTAAACCGTACGTATATCATCGTTTACTTCCTCACTTCCGCTTCAAAACTGGCCCAAAGGCATGTGCTTTATCCCCTCACACCGGTGGATCTCCGCCGTCGCCGTCGCCGTCTCCGTCGCCGTCGCCGTCGTTCCTCCGCCCTCACCTTCTTTCCGTACACTTCTTCCTCCGTTAAACTCTTCACCCCCACAGATCTGTGTGCATCCTATGCTTTAATATAATTAATAAAAAAAGCGAGAGAGAAAACAAAGGTCAGATTGTTAAATTTGATCAATATATTCGTATATGCGTTTCATAAGCCTTTGAATTCCTTAACATTTATCGTTTTGTGTTAATCCGGTGCTAACTTTGTTTGATTTTCGTGTTAATTTGTGTTGAAGGTGAAAAGTATGTGAATTCGAAATTAGGGATCTGTAAAAACCCTAACTTTCGCCTTGATTTGTGTTGATGGCTGAAAACGTGAATGATGATATGGTTATGGATCTTGATTTGAACCAAGAGCCTTTAGTGGACATACCACCCCCACCTCCGCCGTTTGGTACGGTCCTTTGTTAAATGAATTGGAGACGACTCACAGTCGAATCGAGGATCGGATTAGGCAGCTTGAAGCGGTTAGTGCTCGGGCTAGACAACGCCAGCGGTGGCGACAGGCTCGGAACAATCCTGAATTGAGTTATATGAGGGTGATTGGGGCAGGTGTTGATGCAAGGGACCGTGGGTTAGAGAGTGATGGTACTGGAGGCGCGGTTGGGGATGGTGATGAGAGGGGGAGGAACAGCAAAAGGGATGTTAGTCAGTTGGCGAAGACATTGGAGATGGATGTGGATTCAAAGAAGACGGATGATGATGGAGGTGGTGATGGTGAGGATGATGATGGTAGTGGTGGTTTCTTTGATTGTAATATATGCTTGGAAACAGCAAGGGATCCTATTTTGACTTGTTGTGGTCACTTATTCTGTTGGTGTTGCTTCTACCAGTTATCTTATGTAAATTTGAGTGCGAAAGAATGTCCTGTTTGTAAGGGAGAAGTGACAGATTCAAGTGTTACACCGATTTATGGCAATGGGAAGAATGAGCCAGTGTTAAAGTTGGAATCTGGTGTTAAAATACCACCAAGACCACCAGCTAGACGAGTAGAGAGTATCAGACAACAAAGGGTTGTTAGGGGGATCTCGCATATTCCTGTAGCTGAAGCATTTAGAAGGATTAGGATCGGAATGGGTTCGATTGGGGAAAACCATATTCAAGGACTTAACACTGTACTTCCTTCTTCTGATGCAATTCCCTCATTGCTACACAATACAGAGGCTGGGGGTAGTCGCCGCCAGCGCTCCCGCCAGTTCTCTAGGGTAATCTCTGAAAGTGCAGCTTCACTTTCTTCCATTTCATCTGCACTGAACAATGCAGAAAGGTTGGTTGAAGATCTTGAAACTTACATCAGTGACCGTCTTTTGAGGAGGACCGATTCACAGATTATACCAAGTGGTCAAGAAATGAATACTCTTCTTGGTCATACTGCTGAAATTCAACCAGAGCCTCAGAATGCAGAGATGAGTCTTTCATTACCACTTTCTACTTCTCAAAGATCCGTTGCTGCTACTGTTGTGCAGTTGGATAATTTATCAACTGATAATGCTGTAGAGATTGATCTAACTATATCACAATCACATCCGTCTTCTAATTCTAGACAAACTAATATTTCACGAGCTTTGAGTTTAGAAGGTGGAACATCTAGGGAACTCAGGAGGCGACGTTTGAGGTGATGTTTATGTTCTTTAGAAGTGAATTTTACCTTTCAATGCGTATCAACCAAGTTTACCTAGTATTTACTTTTAGTCATGTATTCGTCATCTCATTGATTTTTCATAGTAAGCATGTTTAAGATGTTGAGGGTGTTACCTTTTTTCTTTAATAGTCTGTCATTCAACACATCATATGTTGTAACATGTTTAAGATTTGGAAACTTGTAATACCTGATTTGTTGCTTATACAAAATGTCTGTGTGTCATCACTGATGCTTTATGATTGTTTAGAAAGCTGCTACATAGTTAAGTAATTGAGATATATGTGCAGTAGGGAACATTTCTCATAACAGTTGTCTCTAATAGCTCTTGTGAAACCGTAGATAACTTATCATAGAGAATTAGGGAGTTCAATTTATTATGGAGCAACAAGCCGTCGTTTAAATATTATTGCCTAGACTGAAAAGATTGTCATTATGAAGTGTTGAAAACTGCTGATCAGCTGATCCCATTTTCTGCTACCTTTTTTTTAGTTTATGCATTTTGTTTTATAGTTACCTCCGAATGTTAGTTCATGACTTCATGCTTTTGTTATCTCTACTTGGTATTCTGAATAAGCCATTGGAAGGATTATTAGATGTAGAGAATGAAGTTTCAATTATAGGGCTTCTAAGTTTACTGTAGAAGAGCATTTCAATAGTTTACCCTTTGATCTGTAAGTTACAATCTGTAATATTTGTGCTTACCTTTAGTATATTTTGAGTTATGATTTTACCCTTAGGGTAGCGGAACTGCGGAAGTCCAGTTTTCCTATCCCTAAGCTCTTTGTGCTCTACATCAGCGTCACATCAAATGTTTCCAGCCTTCCCTAATCTTCCTTATAACCATGAGGTCCATCTTTCTCATCCCTAAACCATTTTTTAAATGAATTAATAAAACAAGAGAGAGAGAGAGAGAGAGATAAGCAAAGAGAGGGAAGCGGATGCCTTTGTGAGTAGAAATCTCCCGGGGAGAAAAAACCAACAGTACCGATGGGGGCGGGGTTTCTGGCGGTTCGCACGAGCCCGCATCTTATCCTGCTACCCACTTCTTCTACTCTTATAGGATAAGTATGTAGCCCAATTTGTGTAGTGCAATTTGTCACTTGAAATACAATGCGTTAATTCAAAGAATATATGTTTCACCCTTTGTTTTTAAACCGAATTTGGAAGAATCCATATGTGCTTTATGTCGGAAAAGAGAGAAAAGTTTACATCTTGAAGTTTGGTTTGAGAATATCATGCTGTAGACGATTTTAGTAGAACTGCTTGGGATGCTTTTGTGCTGTTCTTGGCCGTGCCATACTGATCTAAGTTGACTGCAGCAGGTGGGGATGGTTTCAGACCTCCCTTGGTAGCAACCACCATAGCTCAATGTGCCAGTCTACCACCAATCACCGCCTCACCAGTCACCATCAGCAACCAAACCTCTCTCTAAACACCTGGTTTAGCTGGACGATTGGTCAAGGCTTGCCGCATTGGGGTTTTCCCCCAGCAGGGTTGCTCGTTTCTGTAAAGTGATTCGCAGCATTGTAGAGGACTATTTATGTTGGAGAGAGTCGATTACATTGTTTCAGTTGATATTCAAGGAGCCTCTTAATTCAATTATAAATCCTTAAATTAAATCAAATCTGAAAATGACCGTTGTAGGTAGGGGTGAGCAAATAACCGATTTAACCGAACCATAACTGAATTAACCGCATTAATAGAACTGAACATTTAACCAATGGTTCGGTTTTGATATGCAAATTAACCGCTCTAACCGCCCCGAACCGAATGTCATTAATGTATAATAAATTTACAATACTTTTGATTTTACTAGAAGTTCATATATTTATCCTTTTACATTTATAAAAATTTATTTATATAGTAAATTCCGTTATGTATTGAAAAAATATCATAAACAAATAGAAGCAATGCAAAATGCACGCACACGTTGTTGTACACACACCCCAACTTTGGTTTTGGTTTGGCAAGACCATAAAAACAAACCATATCGTGCACACTCTTATAAATTAATACAAAACTAGCATAACAACAATTTATTAGTTAATATTTTGGTTTAAAAGCATATGTTAAATATATGGTAAATTAATTGAAACTAGTGTTTATCATTCGCGCGCGCTACGTGCATTATGGCCATTTTAAACAAATTTTATGTTGTATAACTTAAGGCTCAAAACCGTCGTTCAGTTGCGGCTGCTAATCATAATCGGTAGCCACGCCTAAGTAACCGAAACCACAACTCCGTTATCTCATCACAACCCTCCAAACACATTAGTAACAAACTAAAAGGAGAAAAAAAAACCAATAATGAACAATCGGCCAAAGCTTAGTCTCAGATGAGACGGTCTTCATCATCATCGACACATTTATGTTAGATACCAACAGATTTGCAAACTAAGAACCACACAAAGGGGATGGAACCCCGGTATGCCACAATAGGGGTGTGTTTTTTACCCGAACCCGAAAACCAAACCCGGAAAAATTGAACCCGAACCCGAACTACACATAACCCGATTTCCAGAACCCGATTTATGCATAACCCGTACCCGAATGTGTAGTATGGTTCGGTCATTGGGTTAAAAAATAAAGAATCGGAGAACCCGAAAAACCTGATTACACCTTATTCAAATTTTTGAGATTTTCTAGGTTTACCAAAATAAACAATCATTACTCAATTTATATAGCAAATTTGTATTGCCCATCATCTTCAAACCTCAATAGAAACTTAGCCGTAATCAATTCTGCATGAACTAAAGGTTTGAATTTAACTCTTAGCATCCATTGCTTGAAGGTTTGTATTAGCATTCATTTATTGTGGTTTGTTATTAAAAGATTGAAATTCAATGCACAGGTTTAGTTGAAGTTCAAGGTGTCGGGTTTGATCTTTGAAGCAACTACATTGAGTGAAATCATTCAGCAACGGCAAATCGTTGAAGGTTTGTGGCACAAACAATACACTTATTGCATGTGGTCTAAATTGAGTATAAAGTAATATTCTTGTAATGCTATCCATTTATATTTCACTTTCTTTGCATATAATATATATGTTGATTGCAATAATATCTATCTCAAATTGTGTTTTCAAGTTCGTAATATAATAATATGATAATACAATTTAGACTTGTGTTTTTCTTCATCCTGTGAATTCAATCATTCATAATAATATGTAATCATTTTTTAATAAGGATCTTTAATTGCTATTGATTCCATTTACCATCTAAAATCCTTTGAATTCATAATACATATTTGTGCTCATGATTCTGTTGATCTTTATATGATTATTGTTGAATATTGTTTTTGAATGAGGATCTTTAATTGCTATTGAATCTGTTGATCTTTATATGATTATTGTTGAATATTGTTTTTGAATGATGATCTTTGATTGCTATTGAATGATGATCTTTGAAGATGATCGTTGATATTGTTAAATTATAACTTAAAATACAATTGCAAAAAACCATGTATAATAACATGAGTATATTAAACACCATGTGGTTAAATGAATATGTGATGAGAGTAAGAGAAACAATATTTATACAATATATAAATTTATTAGAAAATTAGTATATAACTTTATCGATTATAGCGGACATGCAAACAATATGACAACAACAACACAAGAATCAAATTGTTTATGTATATGTTTACTTTGTTTATATGAAAATATTTTATAGTCATATGTGATATTGTGACTTTGGTTTTGTCTCATCGTTAAGTGAAAATTGAAGTTATATGTTTGATACTTTATCTAATTCATGTATATTTTTATTAATAGATGTTAGGAACATATGATTCGTCTGAAGAACAAAGGATTGATCTTGATAGTAATGATGATCAAATTCCGCAAAAAAGTCAAGCACCTAAGAAGAAAACTAAAATTTATCAACCAAGATCCATAGTGTGGCCAGAGTTTGAGAAGTTCACGGACAAAGACGGTGTTGAAAAAGCAAAATGCAATCATTGTGGTATGGTGTACAAGTCTGAGTCTAAAAGTCAAGGTACAAGTAATCTTAGGAAACATTTAAACAAATGTGCCCCATACTTGGCTAAAATTAGTGCCGGGCAGACACAGATTGCTTTTCAATACGGGGATGAAAATAAAATGACCTCTTGGAGATTTGATCAAAAAGCAATTAGAAATGCTTTAGCCCGCATGATGATACTTGATGAACTGCCTTTTAGTTTTGTGGAAGGGGTGGGTTTCAAGTATTTCATGAGTATATGTCAACCAATTTTTAAAGTTCCATGTAGAACTACAATTACGAAAGACATATACCATATGTTTCGAGAAGAAAAAACAAAAGTTGCTGATTTTATAAAAAATAACATTGGTAGAATTTGTTTGACAACTGACACTTGGACTTCTAGTCAACAAGCCAACTACATGTGTCTCACTGCCCACTTTATAGATAATGATTGGAAATTGAGGAAAAAAATCTTGAACTTTTATCCTCAAGTTAATCATCGTGGGGTGGATATTGGGAAAGTGGTTGAGAAATGCTTATTAGAATGGAGAATTGAGATGTTTTTACAATTTCAGTTGACAATGCAAGTTCCAATGATGTGGCCATTGATTTTTTGAAAAGGATATTTCAAAGTTCCAAAAAGTGTTTATCAAATGGTAAATGGACACACATAAGATGCATTGCACACATTTTAAATTTGGTGGTCCAAGATGGAATTAAAAAAGTTAATACGTCGGTTGAAAATGTTCGGTGGGTGGTTAGGTGGATTAGGCAATCACCATCAAGGATTGACAAATTTAATGAGTTTGCTAAATTTGTTAATGTTGATACAACGAAACACCTAATTAGAGATATGCCAACTAGATGGAATTCCACTTACCATATGTTGGAAGTTGCACAAGCTTATGAAAAAACATTTGAAAGATATGATCTTGAGAAATTTGACTTTAGATCTGACCTCGCAAGTGCGGGTTTTGGGGTACTTACACCTACTGATTGGCAAAGTGTTAGAGATTTATGCCATTTTTTGAAACCATTTTATGATGTTACTTTGAGGGTCTCAAGGACACTTAATGTAACATCAAACTCGTGCATAGAAGAGATTTATTCTATTCGTAGCGTATTGGATAATGCTATTACAAGTCCTAGTCTTTGTCAGATTGCAATCACAATGAAGGCAAAGTTTGATAAATATTTTGGCAATATATTGAAAATGAATTTATTGTTATACTTTGCTTTGATTCTTGACCCGAGGAACAAAGAACAATATTTGGATATATTGTTTGTCGATCGCTATGGGAAAAATATGGCGGCTAACAATATGAAAATCGTTATGGATTCTTTCTCTGAATTATACAATGAATATATTAGAATTCATTCACCAAGTTCAAGTACTTCCGAGTCTTCAACTACATCAGTGTTAGGGAAACGAAAAAACTCGGAAGACATGGCATCGAAACCACAATTTAGAAGCAAGTTAAGGGAAAAAATGAAAATACATTAAGTTGAATCTATTGGTGAATTAGACAAATCTTTGAAAGAGAGTGTTGAAGAGGATTCTGAGATCTTTGATGTTTTAGAATGGTGGAAAGTTAATAGCCCGAGATTTCCGATTCTATCATTAATGGCTAGAGATTTATTCGCTATCCCCGTCTCAACGGTTGCTTCTGAATCAGTTTTTAGCACAAGTGGCCGAATTTTGGATCCATTTAGGAGTTCTTTGACTCCTAGGATTGTCGAGAGTTGACATGCACTCAAGACTGGCTTCGAGGTGATTCATCTTCCAGCAACAAACTTATTAGTGAAGAAGACTGGGACACAATCCGAGAAATTGATAAAGGTATTTAATGTTATTCATTTATATCTATCTAACAACTTTAATGCTGATGTTGTTTGAATGTTTTTTGTAGCATTGGAAGCGGACGAATGAGTGAAGGATATTAAGAAGTTTATTTTTATTATTTTTTATATGTTTTGGTTTGAAACATTAAGACCTTAGTTATTATTTGTCGTTTCTTTTTACTTGATACAATCTGAGATTTTGGTATGAATCATGATTTCATTACTTTATTAATATGAATTATATTCTTTTTATGAGTTTGGATTTTTGTTGCAATATAAAAAGTTGGTTATGAGGTATTAATGTATTTTACTTTTTAGATGCATGGATTTGTTGATGCTTGAATTACTATTATTTAACTGGTGATAAAATGAGAGCTTAGATAGTTTTTGATAGGTTGAATGTTTTTTAAAATTTTATGGGTTCGAACCAAATAACCCGAATTACAAACCCGATTATACCCGAACCAAATAACCCGAAAACCGATTATACATATTTAAATGGTTTGGTCTTTGGTTTAATTTTCAAGATACAAAAACCCGAGGAACCCGACCCGATGAACCCGAAACCCGATTACACAACCCGAACGACACCCCTATGCCACAACATCAATTGGGGCACAACAGCAAATGGACGACAATGGTAGTCGCACTACAACCATTGGCACTACAACCATTGGCACTGCAACCATTGGAGGCGATGAGATCTATGGATGTACAAAGAGGTGGTGGTAATCAAAACCCTTGGGTGACCACCAACAACACCGAAAACAACCATGCCAAACGGCATCAAAGGGAAACCATCGAAGAACGATAGCCTGAGGGCTGTCTATAATGACAAACAAAACCCAGAGAGCATACATAAGCATGTGAAGAAAAGAAGATGAAGAACAATCCATTTGCCTTCTTTGTTAAACACATAAGAAAGAGACTTCCCATCTTTCACACTTATCTGCTTGTGGCCAAAATCCAATAATGAAAACTTTCCTATTCCTCGCGTTGCTTTTTTCATCGTAGGTGATTAGCCGCAAATTAACCATAACCGGTGGTTAACCGAAGTTTTGGCATTAACAGAACTCGTGGTTTCGGTTTCGAAAATTGTATTAACCGCATCAAACCGTACCGTGCACACCCCTAGCCATAGAAATTAGAATTTATCTGGAAACTATCATAGGAAGTGTAGTACATATACATTGTAAATGATATAATTACCCGTCATTGTATTATTTTAAGTTTATGTATATTTAAAAATAATAACTTGAGAACTAACAAATATATACTTGTAAGTTTATTGTTAGATGCATTATAAGGTTCTGTTAGATGCATTATTATAATTTTCTACCATATAAACTTCTAAAAAAATTGATGCGCTATAATTGTGTTTCTAACTTAATTAGACAAGTTTTTATTATATAAACTAGAAATTCCCGTCATCTAGTCACAAGGTATAAAGATGGTTCGTTAATTTCTAAATGTTTAGGGGGGTTATCATTATGTGTCTTGAGTGTTTTTGTATTGTCAGGGATATACCTACAAGTCTGTTAGCCTGTTAGGGGAGATTGGAGAAAGGTTACAACACCAGGTTTAAACTTTAGTCTCATTTAATTTAATATACCTACAAATGATTCATTGCAACCATCACAAGATAATCCGTATGTTTGGTTTAAACGCTTGAATTTTTTGTTAATATGTTAACAAACTTTCAATTTAAATACATGACATTTTAAAATTATAGCATAAGTGCTTTAACTTAAAAATTAAACTTGTAAAATTAAACTACAAACCATTATCATGAAAAAAGATGCGATTATATCTGATGGGTATAGCCCAAGCGAAAAATACTCACTCACATCCCAAGGCATGATTTAGCAAAGAGGAGCCCGGAAGCAAAACACTTTCACAAGAAGAGAATCAAGGATATGGCCGACCGAAGGAGACACAAGACCAGGCAAGAAGGATAAAAGCTACATCAGCGAGACGGACTTATCATCTGATAAATAGGAGTTGATTTAAGCCTTAAAATGATATTAAATGATAGAAACCTTTATAAGAACATAGACAACATAGTCGCAATGAGAGGTCCAATAGGTTAAAGTGGGTCATAAAGGTAAGGAGAGCGGGTCATAGACTGAGTCGGCAACAAAAAGATCAAAACAATCAACTGTCAACTGAAAAATAATTGTAGTTATATAAGGAGAAATCCGAGTAGCACAAGATCACCAAAAATTCAACCCTAAAAACATTCCAACCGCTCACAAAAGACATTCTCTCAGAAAATCTTAGGAACCAGTGTAAATGTTTCATAGCCTTTATAAATAAATATATTGCAATTTCTCAATAAAAGTACATGCATATTCAAATTCACTCTTCATGAATAACTCTGTTTTAGCCCGACCGCAACTATAAATTGTATATTTTAAGTGAATCGTTTTACTAGTGGTTTCAACAAACAATATGTATCTTAAAACAAACAAATATCACAACCAAGATCTAGTTGCTTACAGTGCACCGAACAACAAACCAAATAGATTTGATGTAAAACTTTTTTCTTTTTTCGAGAAGTGATGAAAACTATTACAACACATGCGTACATGTGGTTGCAACATTCTAATGGTAGCTTCTTAAAAGATTGTTTCCCTACATTCAAGACAATGTTACCTATAAACCTCCCCCAACATTATACAACAATGTAATTTAAGAAACCAAAAACCATTCATAAATGTTACCATACGATGAAATCTTAAGCTAGAACTGAAAATAGATGGATAGACCGTTGGGCGAATCCCTCCGAGTTGAATATTTTTTACGTTGTTCAGAGCTCACAAAACATGTAATGTTGTAAACAAAATGATACTAAATATAACATATTGTAAGGAATATGCATAGAGGCTGAAGCAACCAAAGACTTTCTGTATGCATGCTGCACAAGTACCAAAGAAGAATGCTTCGGAAGTTTCACATATGCAACATAAATATTCTAAGTGTGAGATCTTCCGAAGCCAAGACCAATATCTTCCGAAGCCAAAGATGAAGTCTTCCGAAACTTCAGAGACAAAGTCTTCCGAAGCCTTAACTCTTGAAGACAGATTTCTTCCGAAGACTTTTAGTAACATGTTTTATCTGATGTACTATTCAATAAAGCTAGACACATTTCCGCTGCATCTCTGTAAAATCACCAAATTACATGAGTTGGTGAAAAGGTCCATGCTTTTGGTAACTGTACATTGAGGTCTTGAGTCTGTAACTTTCTACTTTATGTACTTTATCCTTTTTTTAATAGATAAGGATGTGAGCTATGGCATGTCATAGTCATAAAGTCAAAAGGGCAATCTGCCTTTTTGACTCTACAATTGATTTTGTTTTGAGTCTAATTAATTGTATCTAGCTAGCTTTCATAGTATGGTCGGCTGTATAATATAGTATAAGTATCTTATGTTCTTGTAACTTTATGGATATACTTTGTAAAACTTGTAATAGAACATAAAAAAAACAATATACTGCAATCTTGAAAACCATATACTTGTGCTCTTGTGTTCTGTCCCTTACATTACTTGTGTTCATAATGTCTTATTGTGGTTAATCCAGTTCATTGTTTGTTTGAGTATAGTTAATCTCCTCTTTGTGTAGTTGTGTTGTAAGTGAACCCCCTTCACCGGTCCTGCATTTGGTATCAGAACTTTCTAGGCTCTTGATATAAGATCTCACCATCTTAAGATCCCTCACACACACAAATACTAAACTTTTTAAATGGCGGCCATTTCCAAGACTGATATGGAAACTGGAACCATGAACAAGTCCCCACTGATCACTCTTGATGACTTTGATACCTGGTGCCTGAGAATGGAAGGTTTCATCAGGTCTCTAGACTCAAGAATGTGGGAGTCTGTTGAGAATGGACCTTATATACCTAGCACCCTCTCTGCTACTGGTGCTGGTATGATCCCCAAGGCTGTGGCAAACTACTCTGATGAAGACAGGAAGAGAGTAGGGATTGATAGAAAAGTCATAACAGCCCTTCAGACTGCTCTTCCAAACTCTGTATACAGAGGTTTCAAGAAGTGCAAAATAGCCAAGCAGTTATGGGATGCACTGAAAATGATATATGATGGTTCCTCCGAAGCCAAGGAGAACAAGAATGATCTCTTGAAGTAGCAGATTGAAAACTTCACCTTCAAAACAGGTGAAACCATGACTCGGTAATACTTCAGGTATGTTGAGATTGTGGATACCCTTGTGGATGGAGGAGTTCTTCTTGAGAACAGGGACATTGTAAGGAAGTTCATGTCCTCACTTCCTAGGCAGTGGACACACTACTGTGTGGTGATCAAAAGGACTAAGAATCTAAAAACTCTTATTCTGACAGAGTTATATGTGATTCTCAGTGGCTACTAGATGGAGATGAACATGCAAGGTTCATCTGGCAACTCCAACAATCAAATAGGTTCAGCCCTGCATGTGGTTGAAAAGGATAGCATAGAACCCCAACATCATCTCATATACTACCCTGACAACTCACAAAAGGGTCCTTTCATCACCTTCCCAGAGACACCTAGAGAGAACTACACTCAAGGAAGCCCATTTCAAAAGACAAGTTCTTCTCAAGCATTTGTGTCTTTGGATGAAAGTTGTGGCAGCTTCCTATTCACCCTTGAAGACCTGGACTGTATCCATCCAAATGATCTGGAGTACATGGAGATAGTCCAGCAGATGGCTCTTCTCACTCACAAAGCCAAGAAGTTCTACAAACGGACTGGAAGGAAGTTTCCAAGCAATGCAACTAGTGGAAAGTTTGACCTGGACAAAGGCAAAGTCAAGTATTACAACTATGACTTGATGGGATACTTTGCCAGGGAGTGTAAGGCACCTAAAACAAATGGTGGCCAAACACAGTCTAGACCGAACTACACTGACAAAGCCCCCCAGAATGAGAAGCCAAAGCAGCAGGTTGTTGTTGCCGTTGAAGAAGGAGGCTTTGACTGGAGCTTTCAGGTGGAAGATGCTTCTCCAAACCAAGCACTAATGGCAGATCATGATGAAGCCAAGGTATTGGAACATCTTTGTACCCCTGAATGAATTGCTAAAGTTAATAGATACAGGTCCTAAAACTTTAAAATGAGATCTGATCTTGAGTCTTTAAACATTTTAAAAGCTGATTTTAGAAAGTCTGAAAATGATTATAAACTAAAGTTTGAGGACTTAGAAAAAACCATTTCAGTTCTAAAACACGAGCATACAGATTTTAGGACTCAAATGAAGGATCTCATAACCAAGCTAACTGAGTTCCAGGCTGAGCTTGTGATCAGCAAAGCCAGGGCAGACAAATATGTTCTTGAAGAAGAGACCTTCAAGAATATGATATCCTCATCCCTACATAACAAAGTGTGCTATCAAAATAAGCAGGGACTAGGATCAAATGAGATAGCTCCTCCACACACAATCTTGTCTATAAGATCACCTAGGTGTGGAACTTATGAAGATGAGCTTCCTCTCATAGATCCTTTGAGTGAAGAGGATGAAGAAGTGATAGTGAATAATTCCTCTGAAAAGAGTGAAGAGGAGGATTCTAAGAAGGGCCACTATCCTTCTGAGGAGAAGAAGAAGACTGTGATGACCAAGTCAATGAGGAAGAACTTGATCAGAAAGAGCAAAAGGAAAGCAAGGAAGGCTCAAGAGATCAAGGCTACTTTTGACTCCAAGCAGAAACAAGTGTTTATCTCTACAAGATTTGAAGTAGTAAAGACTGAAGACATCAACCTAAACTCTTCTGCTAAGAGTTCTGGTTTTTGTTCAAATCATCTCAGTACCAAGAAGAAGATTGATTTATTGTGTACTACTGCTGCAGAGCCTGGACCATCAAACTCCAAGAACAGTTCCCAGCTCAAAAGGACTGTCTCAGCATCTGCAAAGATGAGGGTGGAGAAGGGATGTGACCAAAGTCAGTCTTATTCCCAGCAGAAGGCTCTTGGGAAGAAGAAAATGGAATGTGGCATGTGTGAAAGTACTGCTCATCTTGCTAAGGATTGTCCATACAATCCTAAAGATACTTTTCACATGACCAAGACAAAGACTTCCAAGAGTTCCAAGAAGATTCAAGCTTTGGAAGGAAAATTTGTTTCCTTTGGAAGCTCCAAATCTAAGAAGAAGGCAAGTGGAAAATTGCCTTTGGAAGAAAAGTTGGTCTCGGAAGGAAGGAATACTTCCAAAGCACTGAACTCTGCTGCAGTGTCTTCAGATTCTTCCGAAGGCTCAGTCATAACTTCCAAAGTATCAAAAGCTTCCGAAGTATTGAAGGTAAAGTCTAGGACTCCAAAGGTGGTGTGAAAGTCTAAGAAAGACCAGGTGACTGAGAATTCTCCATCAACAACAGCTCAAGATCCTCCTTGCACAACCATAGGATCTATCACTATTGTATTACCTTCTGTTTCTCTTAATGAGCCCAAGACAAGTAATGCTTGGGGTTCCAAATGTAACTAATCATTTTCTTTGTGCAGGACAGCTGAAGACAAACAAAAATGACTGGATCATAGACAGTGGTTGTTCCAAGCACATGACAGGCAATAGGTCACTACTCTAGAACTTTGAAAGGATTAATGGAGGGCCAATTGCCTTTGGAGGAGATGAAGGTGGTTACATTTTAGGAAGGGGCAAGGTCACAAATGGTAAGCTCAACATTGAAAAGGTAAACTTTGTCAAGGAGCTTGGGTATAATCTTCTAAGTGTATCCCAATTTTGTGATCAGACTCATAACATGCTCTTTACTGAGCATGAGTACATTGTTCTCAAGCCTGGGGTGTCATTCCTCATGAGCATATTCTGCTTAGAGCCCCAGGAAAGGGAACATGTACAAGATGAATTTGCAAGAAACATCTCCCTCTAGAGAAGTTTCATGCTTTCTGTCTAAAGCCAATAGTGATGAGTCTTTCCTATGGCATAAAAGAATATGTCATGTAAACTTTAAAAACATGAATAAACTGATTAAAAATGATTTGGTAACTGTAATGCTAAAGAAAGAGTTTACAAGTGATGACCATTGTGTTGCATGCCTAAAAGAGAAGCAACATAAGGTATCTCACAAGCCTAAGGTAAGTAACTCCATCACTACACCCCTACACTTGTTACATATGGATCTCTTTGAATCTACCAGTGTAATGAGTCTAGGAAGGACCTCTTACTGTTTAGTGATCACAGATGACTTTACAAGATTCACTTGGGTCTTCTTCCTTAGAACCAAGGATGAGACTCCTGAATTTCTGAAAAGTTTCATATTGAAGATTGAGAATCAATCTGATCACAAGGTCAAAATCATAAGATGTGATCAGGGAACTAAATTCAAGAACCAAATCCTTAATGCATTATGTGATGAAAAAGGTATTTCAATACAATACAGTGCTCCAAGGACTCCTCAGCAAAATGGTGTTGTTGAGAGGAGAAACAGGACACTGATTGAAGCTGCAAGAACCATGTTGTCTGACTCTAAGCTGCCCATCACCTTCTGGGCAGAGGCAGTCAACATTGCCTGTTATGTGCAGAACAGAGTTTTAGTAGTTAAGACTCATGGCAAGACTCCTTATGAACTTTGGCACAAGAGAAAACCTTTCATTGGTTTTCTCAGGTCATTTGGATGTCCTTGCACCATCTTGAATACCAAGGATCAAATTGCCAAATTTGCTGAGAAATTAGATGATGGACACTTCATTGGATACTCTTCCCAAGCTAAGGCTTACAGAGTATACAATCTTAGAACTAGAATTGTTGAGGAGTCAGCCAATGTGACTTTCAATGAACACACACCTTGTGTGGCTGGTTCTGGTCCTGATTGGCTCTTTGATCTTGATTTAGTTACCAACTGTTTTAGCAAATCTTATGAGACTGTTTCAGGATCTGTAGAAAATCTAAATATAGGTGATCTTGATCCAAGATTTGAGCTGAGAAGACCTTCAAGTAATACATATTCAGCTCCAGTTGGAACTACTTCTGCAAATGAGGTTTCTATCAGCACCACAATGACAAACTCAGCTGAAACATCTGGTATGCCTTCAAATTCTAGCTTAGAGGCTCCACAACCAGATAAGAATGTTTCAATTGCAGAAGAAAATGATGGTAGTGGTGATAGTGATCAAGACTTTCTTGATGCTAATAACCACTCCATAGATGACAACATCAATGATGTGACACACTCCTTGGATCAAGTCTCTCTTGATAAGTGTGTTGATGTGGTGGGTGAAACTTCTATGCCAGAGCTAAATTTCTCTAATTTAGATCTTTCTCAGCAACTTGCTGTGATCCCTTAGCTAAGGATCCATAAGTCCCACCCCACCACAAACATCATTGGGGATGTTGTCACAGGGGTAAGAACAAGATGACAAACACATGAAGTAAATGTTTGTCTCCACTCTTGTTTCTTATCCCAGATAGAGCCAAAGAAATTTGATGAGTCTCTGAAGGATGTAAGTTGGGTTGAAGCTATGCAAGAGGAGCTGCTTCAATTCAAATGACAGAAAGTTTGGAACCTTTGTCCTCTTTCTCATGGGAAGACTACCATTGGAACCAAATGGGTGTTTAGGAACAAGAAGGATGATAGAGGCTTTATCATCAAGAACAAAGCTAGAATAGTTGTTCAAGGATATACACAAGAAGAAGGATTTGACTATACAGATGTCTTTGCTCCTGTAGCAAGACTGGAAGCCGTTAGGATATTCCTGGCATTTGTTGCATCCAAGAACTTCAATGTCTTTCAACTTGATGTGAAGTGCGCTTTTCTTTATGGAGTGATTGATGAGGAGGTGTATGTCAAACATCTACCTGGTTTTGTAGATCCTGATCATCCTGATTATTTCTGCAAGCTTGACAAAGCTCTTTATGGGCTGCATCAGGCATCCAGGAAGTGGTATGAGACACTATCTGAGTATCTTTGCAAACATGGATACATGAGAGGTACTATAGATGGAACTCTCTTCATCAAAGGACAGGGAAATGACATACTGCTAGTTCAAGTATATGTGGATGACATCATCTTAGGTTCAACTAATCCAAAGCTTTGCAAAGACTTTGAGAAGCTGATGAAGGACAGATTTGAAATGAGTGCCATAGGGGAACTCAATTTCTTTCTGGGAATTCAAGTGAAGCAAGTTGAAGATTGCATCTTCATTAGTCAGTCAAAGTATGTTCAGGATATACTCAAGAGGTTCAACATGACTGATTGTAAGATTGCTAAGACACCCATAGCTATAAACCACTCCCTTGGACCTGGTCTTGAGGGGGAGTGTGTAGATGAGCACTTATACAGGGCTATGATTGGGTCTCTTATGTATCTTACTGCTAGCAGGCCTGATATTATGTTTGCTACATGTATTTGTGCAAGATATCAAGCCAACCCTAAGATGTCTCACCTTATCACAGTCAAGAGGATTCTAAGATACCTCAAAGGTGCTTCAACACTTGGTTTATGGTATCCCAAGAATCCTGACTTCAATCTGTATGCATACACAGATAGTGATTATAGTGGTTGCAACATGACTACAAAGTCTACATCTAGGGGATGTCAGTTTCTGGGTGGAAGGGTTGTCTCATGGTAATGCAAGAAACAATCCTGTGTCTCTTCATCAACTGCTGAAGCTGAATATATTGCTGTTGCAAGCTGCTGTGCTCAAGTGCTTTGGATTCAGAATCAGATGTTGGACTATGGGTTCAACTTCAAGGAGACTCCCATTCACATAGACAACAATAGTGCTATCATGTTGGACTATGGGTTCAACTGAAAGAAAATCATGTCTTCAAAACAAATAACTGTCTAAGAAATTTTACCTTCGGAAGGGATTTCTGATGTATCTTCCGAAGCTTAAATGACTGTTTAAGACACTTATATGTTTTCAAGGACCTTTTTCTTCCAAAGCAAAATTAAATCTCGGAAGCCTTGCTCTTTTGTGTCCAAAGCTCTCAAGTCTTAATTTCTCTTCCGAAGCAAAATTTTCAAAACTCTCAGCAAATTCTTCCAAAGTCATTTTACCTTCAGAAGCTTTTTCATTAAAACTTCCGAATATAATTTACCTTCGGAAGCTTTTTGACTTCCAAGAAAACTACTTTTTGAGCAAAAGTAAACTACTTTTTCAGAGGTGAGACCGACATCCAGATTTCAAAATTTATCCTCTTTCATTAAACTTTATCTGAAATCCTTTTCACATATAAACCCAACGGTTTCCCCCTCTTTCTATCATCTGCTTCTTCCTCCAAACCTAAAACCCTAAATTTCTCTCTGAAATTTCTTTCTTCTTTCTTTCTTCATCCTTAAGCTACCTCATAATAGCCAACCCCACTCACAGAAATGACCCGAACTTTACCATGCAGCTCCACAAGCAACACAACCATGTTGCTCTGTTAAGCTCTGAGAAAGATCCTCATTTATTAGAGGTTTACCATTTCTTAGCTTTGTCCAACTATTTCACCTCCCTAACCATTGATCCTCCACTTTATGAGGATCATCTGCTTGAATTCTGGAAGACCTGCTAAAAGGTCGTAATAGATGGGGAGAAGCCACTATCTGCCACAGTGCAGGGGAGAACAGTCTTCATCACTCCGGCCATCATTAACATGCATCTTCAGCTGGATGATGAAGAAGGTGACGTGTTCTTTCCCAAAAAAGTTGTCAATCATTATTTTGAGAAAATGAGGTATGAGGAAGATTACTCTGTCAAGACCTTCAAGAAAGGGAAGGTCTCATCCCAGTGGAGATTCCTACTCTATGTGGTCATCCATAGCTTATCAAACAAGCATGGTGGATGGGACCAGATTCCTGAGGATCTCTCTTTCATTATCCATGGAATGATTCAGGGGATCAAGTTCAGGTATTCTCAATTTTTTTATACTAACTTACTTGCAAATTTAGATTCCTTAGAATATTACATGTTTCCTAGATATGTTCAGTACATTCTTAACTATGAACTGGGCTCACAGTTAAGGACAATAGGTAACATTCTTAAACTAGGACAGATGAAGCTCGGCATCTTTAAAATTATTAGAAAGCCCACTATTGGCTTCTCAGGGGTAGAAATAACCCTAGTCCCGAAAATATTAGAGCTCATTGCTCAAGGTGACAACCTAGCAGCACCAGCTAGTGTTGAACCCACACCTGCTATATCCCAACCACCTACACAGCCACAAATCACCATCACCTACCAAAGAAAATCCAAACAAACCCCTGCTCAGACTATTTAGTCTGTGGAGACCCCCATACACTCACCATATAGGAAGAAGTGGAAACTAGAGCTCCCACTTCTCCTGAGGAGCAAACCACTCTCATCTCTTCAAGGATCAGTGCTGAGGTTCCTCATGCTCTGATAAGCTCATAAGCCAAACTGCCTTAAGCCTTCACTTTGAGTCTCAACACTCAAGTGATCAACCGTTAGAGGACAGTTACCATCCTCAGCCTTTAGATCTCAACCAACCAATCCCCAACCTTGATTTCTACACTGATGAAGATCTAGGTTTCAGTGAGTACCATGATTCTCTCTTCTTTTCCCCTACTCAAAGAGAGATGAATGCTTCTGAGGCTCTCTTACTTCTAGCCCCCATCAGTCACCTACTGCTGACGTGGACACTTCTGAACTGTTCAGGATGTCCATATGGAAGAGGCTCTCACTTTTGAAAGTGATTAGATCATTAAGACCTCCACCATGGCAACTCAGCCCACTGTCATCTCAACTGAGACTGCCAGTGAGCAGGGAAATCCAGCAGCCAAGAACCTGAAGCTGGTGGTGAGAGAGAGGACTTTGGTCCAATCATCATCCCCCAATGATTCTTCTGAAGAGAGGACTTTGGTCCAATCATCATCCCCCAATGATTCTTCTGATAAAGATGAGGGGAATTTAAGACTAAAGGTGCAAAAACTGTCTAGAATGTGCACCTATTTGGTCTCCAAGGTTAGTCACCTTGAATCTCAAGTGACTACCTTACACAACAGGGTCAATGATCAGCAACTTCAGATTTCATATCTTAAGGAAAAACTAGCTGGGAGACCTTTAAGAAGAGCTCAACCAGGAACACAAGAACCTGTGGTTGTGATTGACCTAACTCCTGGCTCACCTATGCAAGTGGGTGATGCTACCAAAAAGAGGGAGAAAGTCATTACAGCTATAGAACCTGGGGGTTCTTCAGAGAGAATGGACACTGAGGACTCACCATCCTCACTTGCAACTATGCATTCTCAACAACCTCCTCAAGTTCACATTGATATGGATTACACAGACTCCTTCATACAGAGCCTGTTTGAGGATGGGATACCAAGGGCTATGTTATCTCCACCATCTTCCAATCACATCATTGGGTGGAGGTATGACATCAACAGGAAAGCCCTAATCATCATAAGAGTTCAAGGGCAGCATGGGATTTTTAACTTTCAGACCTTGAACTTCTATAAAGGTCTGGATTTAGTCAACATGCCACTTGTCAATCCAAGCCAATCAAGACAAGCTGACAAGTTAGCACAAAGAATGCAAGATAGGATCACTACAGAGTTCAGCCTAAGAAGAAGACTATGGCAATCAAGCAATGTCATCGGTCAACTGGATGTTGAGGCAGACCCTAAGATTAGTTTCATAGGGGAAACCTTGACTGAAAGCCCAGTGACAGAACTTGAGAACCCAGTCTTATCACCAACAACTACTGTAGAGATCAATGCCTTTTTTGAGACACCTGCTGGTGAAGGTGCTTCTCAACCTCTCACTAGCCACAGCTCAGAAGCTGCATCAAGCAATAAAGGCCAAAGCTCTCTCCACCCTGAGTCACAAAGGTCTATGAGTGACAAAGGGAAAAGAAAGATGACATCTGAGAAGATTGAGGAGGAGAAGAGAGGAGGAAAAGGAAGCTGAGGGGAGAAGGTTCCTCTTCTGGGTCTGCAAGACTCATGGAGACTACAATCAGGGCTTCCCCTAAACCAAATTCTCAGAATGATGAGTTAAGAGCAGTCAGGATAAACTATGTGCAGACAAGGAACTATGACATAGATAGTGTCATCTCTCTCCCCTTAGAAGAGCTAAATGAACTGGTTGACCTGGAAAGGTCAAGGGAGAAGAAGAAGGTAGAAGATGCAGAGCTTCTTATACAAATCAAAGAAGACATAAGAAAGAAAAGATTGTACAAGCATGTGCCTACCCTCTCCCCAATTCAAGAAAGCCCTGCATATAAGGATGTGGTTCAACAAGAACCTCAGGTAGATAAAGAAGAAGAAAGGATCAAGATGATCAACTACCTGAGTGCCACAGGCCTCTATCAGGCAGAAGCACTTCTTCCGTTGTCTTAAGACTATGTTGAGTTCGAGTATCTCAAACAACTTGAACTTGAGATAGTCAGAGATAGAAAGACAACTAAAAGAAAGCTGAGGGAAGAAGCTGCTAAGTCAAGAGCCATCATCCACAAAAGCACGAAGAAATCTGCTGACAGGCAGAGGATGATGAGCTTCTTGAAGCTGTATGGATTCTCCGGAAGGAGACTTGGCCCCATGTCTCTATCCACTATGGATGAGCATATCAGGGTGATCAAGCAGAAGATCAAGAGTGGAGAGTTGGTTGACTTACTTTCCCCCCCAAGTCAAGCCCCACCTGAAGTGGAGGTTAAGGTTGAACAACCAGAGACATCACAACCTGGACCTCCTGCTAAATCTCAGCAAGCTTCATCTTCTGATCCATAGCAGGGTCAAACTCACTCTCAATCTGAACATGTGAGAGTTGAAAACCCAACTGAGAAAGACAATGAAGATCAATCAGGTACTGCAGGCCAGTCTTCTCAATTAAAAGTTGCAAAGAGAAAGAAAAGGATGGCTTCTAAACCAAAGCCAAAGAAGAAGAAGAAGATTGCATCCTTTTCTAAACCTCAGGATGAGTCAGAACATCTTGAGGATGTGCAGCCAGAGGATGCTCCATCATCTCCCATTCCAATAGCTCCTCTTGCATCAGGAATACCCATCCTATCCTGGACATACACTACAAATCCAGAAAGGTGGCATGTCATCAGAGATCATGGCATTGAGAATGTCTACACTTAGCAAGACATGTTTCAGTTTCCTCTGCATGATCTCTTTGACATGAGAAGACATTTTGACAGTCTGAAGGATCCTGATCATCTTATGAAGAAAAGATTGGTTATCATCCTGATGAGAACTGTTGAAATCTGAAGTCTTCAAAAGTTTTGGTAGCATCAGCCTAGGGGGAGTTTGTAGAGAATATACATAGAGACTGAAGCAACCAAAGACTTTCTGCATGCATGTTGCACAAGTATTGAAGAAGAATGCTTCGGAAGTTTCACACATGTAATAGAAATATTCTAAGTGTGAGATCTTCCGAAGCCAAGACCAATATCTTCCGAAGCCAAAGATGAAGTCTTCCGAAACTTCAGAGACAAAGTCTTCCGAAGCCTCAACTCTTGAAGACGGATTTCTTCCAAAGACTTTTAGTAACATGTTTTATCTGATGTACTATTCCATAAAGCTGGACACCTTTCCGCTACATCTCTATAAAGTCACCAACTTACATGAGTTGGTGAAAAGGTCCATGCTTTTGGTAACTGTACATTGAGGTCTTGAGTCTGTAACTTTCTATTTCATATACTTTATCATTTTTCTAATAGATAAGGATGTGAGCTATGGCATGTCATAGTCATAAAGTCAAAAATGCAATCTGCCTTTTTGACTCTACAATTGATTTTGTTTTGAGTCTAGTCAATTGTATCCAGCTAGCTTTCATAGTATGGCCAGCTGTAGGATGTAGTATAAGTATCCCATGTTCTTGTAATTTTATGAATATGTTTTGTAACACTTGTAATAAAACATAGAGAAAGCAATATACTGTATTTTGAAAACCATATACTTGTGCTCTTGTGTTCTGTCTTTTACATTACTTGTGTTCATAGTGTCTTATTGTGGTTAATCCAGTTCACTGTTTGTTTGAGTTTAGTTAATCTCCTCTTTTGTGTTGTTGTGTTGTAAGTGAACCCCCTTCACCAGTCCTGTACATATTATGTCATACCATTTAAAAAGTTTGATATATTTATTATAATAATATGTTTAGATATGAAGTGAAATAGTAATCTAAAATAGAATTCAAAAAACCGTCTTTAACGAACCAATTTCGCAAAATAGAACACAAATGTAATGAATAACTTATGTAATAATAGTATTTAATGATATATATTAGAGAAAAAATTATAGAATAGTAACCAACTAATCTAATTTAGTCACTTTAATTTTTTTCTCACCTTAAAAACCACTCAACTTTCAAGTTTTGTTCTAATCTTGTGAAATATTTGAATTTTATGATGATGTGTCAAAAAAAATTATTTTTATTTATTAAACCATATGACATGGCAAAAACTTTTTTTACATTTGCTAAAATTAATGACCTGTCAATTTACTATTTGTGTTATTGAATCTCATTGCTATTAGTTTTCTTTTTGTTAGTGTAACTTATAATGATCTATAATAGCTTTTTGAGTCGATAATAATTAATCATATCATTACATTCATTTATGACGTATTCCATGTCTATCGTTAATATACTCAACACATACAAGAAGTAAAAAACCATTCAGTATACATAACACAAACTTTGATTAAATAAAAATAGAGCTTAGAGTACAAGGTGGTGCCAAAGTTGATTTTTAATCTGCATTTACAAATCTACAATAGGTATTATCTTTGTCAACTAAAATAAATTTTGTCCTTCTTTAAATGAGTATGATTGTTTTATCAGTTATACTAATTAACTAAATAGTGACCATACTATAATTTACTAATTCACACACCAATCAAGTTCATAATCGAAACCAATTTAATAAGCAAACCAGAAAAAAGTTAACCAATATTTAGTCATACAAACCAAAAAAAGAAGTGTTTCTCAATATTCTTATCACCAATTTGTTTTAATTTTAGCAAATGTAAAAAAAATTGCCATGTCATATAGCTGAATAAATAAATATAAAAAAAACTTTGACACATCATCATAAAGTTTGAATTTTTCACAAGATTAGAACAAAACTTGAAAATTGAGTGGTTTTTAAAGTGAGAAAAAAGTTAGAATGACTAAATTGAAACATTAATGAAAGTTGGTTATTATTCTATGATCTTGTCTCTATATATTATGTTTAAAGTTTTAAAAACTTGTTTTCTTTTTTTTTAAAAACTCGTTTTAAACTTAGAAAAACTTATATTTAAGGAGAGTAAATCATTGGAAATGATTGGATATTCTAATATAGAAGTTTTGAATACTCATTTATAGTATTATTTTTGTGACACTTGTAAATCAAAATATTCAATCATGTTCAATGATTTATTGTCATCAAGTTGAAAACTACTTAGAATTCTCACGTCTTAATAAGTTTTCCATTCAATGATATAATCGTTAATCACGGTCTTTTATTATTCATGACATAGAATCTTCATCATTATTGGAGATTTTCAAATATTCCATATATGCAAGTAATCATGTATTGTCTCATTCCAACCTACATCTTGATAAAGAACTACAAATCAATAATTAAATTTTTAAACCAAAAATTACAAATATCACAAACTCATGGGTGATCTTGCTTCTTGCAAAATATTACTTATTTGCCTCTAAACAACTATTTATTATTTTGTCACTAATACTTTGTTGAAAACAAATTACGCACACACTAACAATACTCTTAGATTTACGGATTTACAGAAGGCCCTACTTAGTTGACTGACAATGACGTAGGCTCATAGGCTTACGTCATGAAAGGACATCTATAAACATTTGGTAATCAACTTGAAAAGGGTATAGATAACCCCTAGGAGAGTAATAAATCAACATGGATATTTCTTTTGACAATCTTACTATCATGGTCTACTCTAAAACATGACAATTTGTGAAGTAATTATTATAAACTGTTAAGTATCATCCAATATGAACTAGACATCTCTTGCCTCAAATTCAAGTATGGTACACCAAAATATCACTTGCATAGATGATAGTCCCAATAGCATTTATGCTAGCGTAGTGTGTTCTCTACGATCGCAAACAAACAATCAATGTTAAGTACTTCATCACTAGAGTTTCAAACCCCAAACTATAACTCCATATGACATGCTGTTAACTATTATCTCAACACATTGCCATCTTTACTTTAAGCCTCTTAGTCTCCTAGCACAAATTAACTCAAATTATTTGTAGTTGATTAAGTACCACCTTTAATTAGTATTACTTTTGGGTAGTGTAAAATTCCTTGTAATGCTACTAATGATGGCCCCAAAGCTCTGTTCACACTCAAAGTGAGTGCATGAAAAAAAATCAAATAAGAAAATTGCAAATGAGATTATATAAAGCATGAACATGATAAGTTAGACCAGCCAATACTAGAATAACTGCTACACTTTATAACAAAGGGGTAAAATTAACAATCATGATATTTTACAAGGCCTTTTAACACAATGTCATTGCACTTGTGCAATCTCTATCCCTAAATAAACATCTCTATGATCTCTCCCCATGTCATTTACCATCCGGATTAGCTACTTGTGATTATTCTTCATTAGGTTATTCTCGATCCATTGGCTGTCCACGCATAGACCGCCCACCTTCATCTGTTAATCCAGCCAACAACATCAAGTTTATCAATACAAAAGAACAATCACAAATTTACTCAAATACTTTATCTAAGATTTCCTCAACAAGCAAATATTTGGTCATGATATTTGACCATCGAGACAAACAGTAGACTGGAAATTATTTAATGGCTGAAACATAGAATGGTTGGTTAAAGCAATTTCTTCAATGTAAAAAGTAAAAACCATATCAGAGTTTTATGAGGATGTACCACTTTCACCATCAGAGATATCTGCTAGCTTTGCAATGGCATCGGCAAGTGCCTGTTCATGTTCCTGCATTATATCATATCATAAATGAGATGTGAACTGATAGTACAAAACAAGAGATGACGTTATGTATAAATGGTCAACGAGTAAAATCAGAAATTAGCTAAAAAGTAAACAGGTTGAGAGCCACCATTCAAACGTGCACAACAAACAGAGATTAGCTAAAGAAACAGGGGCCAACCAAAACCCAAATTAACCCTTTCATCATGCACAAAAAATGCCCATTTTAACCCACTTCTCAACCTGCCCATCTATTAAAAACAAAAAAATCCGCAAAATTAGATGTATTTCCTAACCTTCAAGACTTTCCTAGCTTTCTCCATCTCAAGAGGATCCGGATGGCTAGATCCAAATACCCTCTCCACCTGCATAATATCCATCAATAATTGAACTATTATACTCGAGGATAAGATTCAACCGCACATACAATTGATCCTGGCTGTTTGATTATTTACCTCCTTTATTAGAGTATCAGTGTTAAGTAATTGAATATCATCTAAACCCTTCTTTCCTATGCCATTCTGTGACGGTGGAAAATCCTTTCTTGTTTGACCCTTGGTCATCCCTCTACCTCTTCCTCCACCTGGACCATTATCACGTCCAACGGGTCGACCCATTCCATGACCTGATCCACCATACCCCCCTTTATGAGCAATACCAGGGTCCTCACCTTCTACCCATTGTATATCTTCAGGAGATATCTGCAACAACAAAAACTCGGTAATGAAATTCCTAGTCGTAAAACCTTTTAAGAATACAAATATTTTGAGAAAGGAAAAGAATATTTTTTGAATGGCAATTTTACCTCTGCAAGATTAACCCATTCCCATGTCTCATTTGTTGTATACATATCATATACTAGAGCATGGCGGCCCTGAAAATCATATTTTCAGCACATAAAACATGACTGGGGGCAGGAAGTCATCAAGGCATGCATGTTAAGAAATCAAACTACCTCAACAGGATTGTAATCTGTTATTGTAGCTTCATAGAAATTGTTGTCATCAGGCCACCTGGTTCTTACTTTCCTCCCAATCAACGGAGAGAATGATGATGTGTCAGCAGATACATTTGCAAGTGCACCAGAAGTCGCACGATTACCAAGCTGGGCCCTGCCAGTTGAGCCTGATGTAGGGTGCTGAGCTTTTATGGAAGACGTTCCACCCATCATCTGGCCATGCCAAAACAAACGTGTGAGTTGAGAAGGAACATAAATAGAAACAATTGCTAAAATATAATATAATAAACGAGCCTACAGATTTCTTGCTTTTCGCCTTGCTCCCTGTCGCAGGTGCTCTTCTAGCAGATGAAGAAGTGGGTAGTGGTACATGTTGTGGTGGCACACCAAAAGACTGAGAAGGTCCTGACGTGTTCATCTTCTGTTTCTTACGGGTTCCTGAGACAGATGGGCTTGGTAATGGATCATGAACTGCTTGACTCGTGTTGACCATCCCAGGTTGAAGCCCACTTGATTGTCTCCACTCCCTATTGTTATCACACACCATTGCCAGACTTCAGTAAAACAAGTTCCTCATCATAATATGACAAAAAGTGTGTTTATCAAGACTACTGGACCTTATTCTCCGGATGACATCATCTGAATTTACTTTGAGCAAAAGCTCTCTATGTTCTTCATTTGACAATCTCAATTCTTTTCGGAGCTCAGTTATTAAACCTTCCTTTTCCTGAAGAAATTCATTTAGTAAATACATCTAACTAAAACCTAATTAAATAACATAAGATTCAAGCATATATAATGACAGCACATACCCAAGTAATTGCATCTGCCTGGGCCTTGAAGGCTCGTAGAACTGAACTGTATGCTTCTTGCTCAAGGAGGTGTATTTGGGCTTCCATATCAGTTTCCCCGTACATCCTAGAAGGATATTGTACAGCACCCATAACTGCAGATCTTCCATTACCTGCCACATGTCCACCTCTTGGCATCCTGTTTTGATGGGATGGTGGAAGATCATCATCAGTGCCTGCAATTAATCCAAATTAGTAGTATAAAATCAACATCAAACCAATTTATGTTTGCCATACATAAATGATCCCATATCATACATTTTTGCTGTTTTCTCAACATCTCTCACAATGACTATATTTCAACACACATAAAACTTGTCGCTCTTAGATTGCATACATGGCTCCCGCCTAGATTCAGAAGTAAGCACTAGTTAGCTACACCTGTTTGTTATGACTTTTACAATTGAGATATACTTCACAGTTTATAAGCCCATTCAAGAAAGACATTTAGTTTTATTCAGCTTGCTTTCTTTGCCAAAGGGTTCTAGTTAGGCATTGGTGATTTGCATCTAACTATGATACAGACATCAGGATTACACCTTCTTGATATAATAGCATGTTTCCTAATATTTCTACCCACTTAAAGTATAAGGTGAGGGCTATCCAAAGAGGAGAAATAATGTGTAATCTGGAAAACTGGAACAAAACTGGAACAAAAGCTTTCTACTGAACTGCTTACGTATTTGAAATAGCAAATTAGCTTAGTCAAGTACCTAATAAGTCCCCACCAACAAAAGTAAGATTCTCTTTTTTTAGCTAGCAGAATTCAGAAGTGGATTAAAAATCACACGTATCATAGATATTTAACCATTTTATGCTCTTGTGACATTCAACTACTAATTTATTACCAATGACGAACATGTAGAATAACAGTTGCACCATCATCCTGTAGTCACCCAAAAAGAAAGGAACCTTTATTCACACATAAGTGAACCAATAAAACAGGCAACATGGATTCTAATGCTTCAACACCATAGCACATTTTTCAGAACAAATCCCCTCAACAAGGTTCCTCTCTCATAAAGATAAAAACAAATGGCTATGGTTTAAGTTCAACTAACATATGTGTAGTTGCGATACTAGTTAGTGCAAATAAAAAGCGCCCACTCTCTACGCATGCCTATTGTGAAGCTCTAACTGTCACATGGGCAAACGCCACGACTTAATAAGTACTCACATCCATATAACATACAGAGACATGTCTTGATACTCCTTTTAATAGTTTCTAAACTGGTCTGCTTCTTGAACACACTTCACACCCATTTAAACACCAATGTTTTCATTTTGAGCATCCCCTATATCCAGGGCATCTAAAATCGGTTTCCTTTTATGTAAACTTTTTTAAACATCCCTTATATCCAGGTCATCTAAATTGGTCTCCTTTTAGGTTAACTTTTTTGAACATCCGTTATATCCGGCCATAACAGATGCTGACTAAATTGGTCTCCTTGTAGGTAAACTTTTTTGAACATCCATTATATCCGGCCATAATAGATGCTGACTAAATTGGTCTCCTTTTAGGTAAACTTTTTTGAAAATCCGTTATATCCGGCCATAACAGATGCTGACTAAATTGGTCTCCTTTTAGGTAAACTTTTTGAAACGTCCATTATATCCGTCCATAACAGATGCTGAGTTGGTGATCACATTGCATAAGAGCATTGACATAGCTAAGTAAGATTTATTAGTGTTAAGCTTCTACATGCTACTACACTAGAAAGTTAAGCGTCGTGACATTTAATGATTTAAAGATGTTAAAGCCTAAAGGTGTTAGGCAAGAATAGGCCTTTGAATACAGTCTAAATTAACTTCATAAACATACGTCACCTGATCCATAATCATATAAATCACGTCAAGACAATCTGAAAGACCATTCTCTTCAATATTTTATTAGTTGGAGCTTTCAAGGTTCCGATACGACAGAAAGAAAGCAACCAACAGAAACCCAAAAAGGAAGCTTACTCATGGTCCAAGGGCCCTACTTAATTTATGATTTAGTATCAGTTATAACCACCATTTGAATGTACAAACACTACCAAACATTGAATTGACTCTTAGAAGTCAAAACTGCACTACACTTCGGTTTAAACATATGCACATGACCAAGAAAAAGGTTGCTCCAACATACTAGCACGTCGTTTTCTAATCATCTCACTTTTTCTGTATCATTAATACACACGCATACACCAATAAGGTAGCTCCTAAGTTTTAACACCCGATCAACTCCAGTACACAAAACTCACACTTCACCTACCCCAGCCAAATACTGAACTTCACGTTCCCTTCACTTCTATAGTTCTATTACCCTTTGATTAAAACCCAATAAAAAGCGATAGAATTCAACTAAAAAACCATCTTTCCAGTCAATCACACAAGACAACAGCAACAATTCAAGTTGCTTGAGCGTCGAATTTGAGAAAAGACAATAGACAAACCCAAAATTAACAAAAAGACAATGCTGAAAAGGGGATCGAGCGAATTTATCGCACATTGATCGAATTGTTCGAAAACACATTCTCCAAGAAAGAGTAACAAAATAATCGATCCCCATAAAGTTATAAACTCACCGCTGCTATCATACGGTTCGTAGTCCATAGCCAGCTTGCAAAGTAAACCCAACGATTAATCGAAATCCCACAAGAATTAAGCGCACAAAAACCCCTAAATTCGCTTAAAGATAGGAAACAAAGCGAATCAATCAAACACGAGTCGAAAGAAACGATGAATTGTCTGTGTAGGGATGGAATTGGCGTTTTAACGTGAGATTAATCAAGTGATTGAGGGTTGAAGGGGATCGATCGAAGGCGATTTAGGGTTTGTTTTTGGAGTTTAGAAAGAGTGATGACAAAAGGGGTAGGAGGCGCGGATTCGAAAGCGGTTGGTTGTTTTTAATTAATTGTTGTGTTTGAGTTCCGCCTCCTTTTGGGGTTTTGACTTTTGCTATGGTCAAACAAATTTATGATCTTTCAATGAGAGATTTATACAAGATCTATGTAAAGTTTGATTATTTTTAGTTTATAATAATATTTTTCTTAAATCAATGAATTTACTATTTTTAAAAAAAGTTTCATATGTTAAATCTTTTTTTGAAGTATAAAGCTCAATGTCTATTTTAACAAATTTCAAATGTAATAAAAATATGTAAAATTGAAGTAGTTATGTAAATACTATTATCAAATAACCATTTGGCTTTAACGTGTGTGTGAATATATCAAAATTGTAAATATAAATCTTTATTAGATAAACATATATGTTATGAATTTTGATTTAGTTTGGTTATCATTTCCTTAATTGGAGAATACAACTTGATTAGATTTTCTTTAAACCGTTCGCTTTGCGTCTTTCTTCATTTCCAACTTTGCAACCATGACTAACAGATATCTGCATTATGAATGTTTTTATAATTGTTATTATTATATTTTTATAATATTTGATTAATTATAGAAAATTATATGTCGTATTTTTTTGTATACTAAAAATGGAGCATGTATTAGAAGAAAAAAATGACTGGAACACAAGTCTACCAAATGGGAAAGGAGCTTAAAGGTGAAAGGTTCTAATGATCGCGCAATCAAGTGGAAGCTTTGAACCATTGCTTGTTTCACCCAAACCACAATTTGGCAACATTGGTGATCTCATGAATCCCTGAGCAAGAATAAGAATCAAGTGAAAGTTGACTGTTAATTCATATGTACCGACTATTACTCGTAAACAAAAGTTAGCAAAAAGGTTATCCCAACTTACATTCACTAAGAATGTATGAGTTCTAGTAATATGTGATTATACAAATGAGAGGGGACACAAATTAAGTTGTTCTTCGGATCTACTAAACTACTATAGTAGAGAAGGTGACATGACTCTAAAACAAACCAATCACAAAATCAATGAATAAAAGTAAATCTATGATGATAAATATAAAGGTGAGTAATAAGATTCATTTGGAAAAAGATAAATAATACTATTGGGCATTGCTAATTAAGTAGATACGTAATTATGTATAGCCAGCCAAACTATATGCTATTTCATTTAGAAACTGAATGCACGGTAAATATGATTGATTAAGTCACGTGTCGGGTTTTGGTTGATTTTTTTTCTTTCAACACTACTACAAAGATGTTATATATAATTTTTCTCATAACTCAAACAAGTACACAAAACTCAATCACTTCGAAAAGGGTATATTAGTCTTTTCAACAATCACACAAAAATAAAAGCAGATAGTCATTTGATAACATGGAGTCACAAGTTGGAATATGTATACAAGAACACACATCAGACAAACAAGCCCTTAAATCTTCTCTTTCGATTGTTCCCCTTCTTTCCTACACCCAAGTTTCACGAGAGGACACATATTTTCAACACATTTTTCGTATAGCGCCTCCTTAGAAGCCCGCCCATCCAGCAGGTTGGGAACTCGACTTACTTTCTTTGTTTTTCGAGTCGCCAAAACGCTGAGAGTGATTTAAATGCACGTTCGCCTGAGAGTCGGGAGTAGGAACTGCTGTAAAGCTGTCTGCTTCAAAACCCCAACTGGTGGCTGCTGGTGCTGCTACTTCAGCAGGTTGTTTGTTGTTCTGGTGGCCGTTTCTTGTTCGAACAGATTTAGAATTGGTGGTTGTTACAGGTGCAGGCTCGGGAAACGCCTGCCATGAGCTTTGGTCAGACTTTGAAGGGGTATTTTCAAACAATCCCTTTTGCAGCTCCCAAACTGTTCCGTCTTTCTGGTGCATTTTAAACAAGCATCAATCAAAAAGATATTCAGAATGAACAACAATTAAGAGGTGGCAGAATGGCCAAGTTAAAATGGTCAACTCAGGTTATTGGCCTAAAACACTTTTTATCTTTTGCTTATTTACTTTTTATTATATTAATTTGTTATAGATGATTACAAAAACTAAAATACCAAAACAATAATATTATCTTTAATAAATAGATGGTTTTTTGCATTTTAGATAGACTTTAGGTGACTTTTGCCCCGTTTGACATATTTCAATTTTAGCCAACCTTGTAAAAGTGTAAAACTTTTACCTGTTGAGATAATATACAACTCAAATCAACTCATTTAACTACAAATGGGTCAAAATTACAACCTGCAGGATTAGGTACAGCAAAAGAGCCCAAACCCAACAGGAATCACTGAATATTTGAGACGGGAGTCGGGTATGGAATTAGTTTCATAAAATGTCATTGGTTTGGGACGGGTATGGTGTTAGGTGATACATCCTCGATTGCATCAAAACCAAATATATTTACATATTATATAAAATTAAAAATATAATAAGTATCATGCTTAAGTTTCTAGAAACATGAAATCATTAAGATCATAGAAATTGCTAGAAATTGGAGCTGAGCACCTGATATTTCAAGTCAGTTTTTTAAGTGACTTTAAGATTTGGTTTCGGCAGTTCATGGGCAACTTTAACCACGTTGGACCATAAACAGGCATACTAGAAACACCCTGCCCTAACGGTAATGAGTAACATATGATGGGTATGGGACCAAGTACGGGGCATGTTTTTTAAAGTAGGTATGTGACTGGGATTCCCAAAACCCATAAACACATCCCATACCAGGCCCATGGTCATCCCTATATATGATATGATCTGCAGCAACTAAAACCCGAATGATGCAAGTGTATGTGTGAAGAAATCAACATGGAATGAATGAGATTTGAAGAATTTAACCTGCTGAGAGGAAGACTGGTTTGAAATTTCAGGAGGCTGGGTTTTGGAGGCAGTCTTATTCGGTGATGGAGTTGTAGAAGCAAGAGTTTGCTTCAGCTCATGAAGCTCTTGTCTCTGTGATTGACAAATAGCAGATAACTTTTCATATTTGGAACTTAATTCACTCTTCTCCATATTAACCTGCTTCAGTTGTTCCCTCAATCTTTCCACCTCAGCCTCTAACTGCTCTTCCTTCCGAGAGTCAACACTACTCCTTCTAGGGCTGACTTTATTAATGTCAATCTCAGTTGCAAAAGCATTGAAACCGTCACTTGAATTTGCATTTGGACCATCCTGGAAAAAGTTCATTTCAAATTCGTTTGAAGGGCCTGATTTTCCCTGAACGGTTTTTTGCGAGGGGCGTGAATGACCAGTTTCAATTTTAGGACTATTTCTGTGTATAGAAAACCTCCTTTCAGGGACATTTGGCACTTCATCAAATATAACCTTGCTAGGCTCTTCAGCAACAGCTGATTCCTTACCAGTCTGTGTTGACCAGAAAGAACCTATGGGCCCGCCATTTCCCACAGATTGAGGTGAAGTCCGAGCTGCCTCGGCAGCTGTAGGTGGAGGTGGTGGACTTCTACGAGGCATTGGACTAGATTTATTTGCAGACTTTGGAAGACCTGTTAAGCCACCATTAACACCAAAATATCAAATCAATGGTGGAGAAAAGATATTCATCTTGAGAAGCATAGGTTGGCAGACATACAAATTATGCCAGATATACGTGTGTCAGGGTCGAACTATATATATGTGACAAATCTTCATGAATTGAGAGTTAAACTATAGTAAATCAGAGTTCTTATATAAACAGATAAATTGTTCATGTCAACAAATCATGCTGTTTAATGGTTAAAGCAATATCAAGGAAAGAGATGGATAACACTTGGGTGTGACACCTTCAGTCATGTCAGTTTGAAGCATTTCAGGCGGCCTATCTGGTAACGACTTCTGTAATGCATCAGGTAACAGTCCATTAACTCGAAACCACACCTGCGCCAATCAAACAAAGTAGCATGAGTTAACATAGACCTACACATGCCTGATATGTTCCATGAACATATTCAATCTATAACTAACCTAAATTCATGGAGATGAATGTCCAATCAAGCAAAGCTCTTGCCTGCGTGATGTCTGGTCTGGAATCTGGTGAAGATTGCAGCATGTCCCGAATCAAATCTGTCATGGATGCGCTGTACTTCGGCAATTCTGGAATTCGATAGTTTCCATTCAAAACTTGTAGCTTTGATTCACCATCAAATGCGGACTTGAAATAACAGATGCGATATAGAAGACATCCTAGGGCCTACATAAAATAAAATTTAACATCAATGTTTGCGGGGAAAACCAACACATTTCAACCCAAACCCATTTTAACATGTTCATCAACCTGCCCATTTTGCCACTTCTAGCTAGATTTATAACACAAACACATGAAGTCCAGTTAACTTACCCAAATATCAACTTTCTCACTTATAACTTCTCTAAGGAGCAAGTCCCACATCTGGATCAAGAACAAAAGTTAGATATGAACAACAGAGTGATCTGATTATTAACTATCTTGTAAGAAAGGAGAGTTTTTTTATTAAACCTCAGGAGATCTATACGCAGGTGTTGTGTGCTTCCTTATATTGTCTTCTTCGATGCCCATTTCTTCTGGCCTCTCAAAACGTTTATGATTTGTTGAGGTACTACCAAAATCACACAACTTCCATAATCCGTCAGATCCAAGTAAAAGATTTTCTGCCTTCAAGTCACTACAGTGGAAATTTAAGATGACACTAAGTCTGATGTTCTTCGGTAAGGTATTTGAAGAGACAGGTTTTATTCGCAGTATTTCAAAATTAGAGGAGACGGTGTCAATCCATTTACATAAATACGGATGGATTTGGGCCAAATAAAAAAAAAGAAAAAAGATAACAGGTCAAATGGGTTGAACAGGTTGAAAGACGCCCAAAGTGTGTTTTATTCTTACAGCCTCCTAACAGACCTAACTCATTTTTTTTCTTTTTAAATATAAACAATAGATTATTATTGGAATAACGTTTTCTTGATCACGCATGACAGAAAAACTATTTCTGAAAAATGGGAGGCAACCAAGTCTGAACTGTGTTCTTTCAACATGTACTAAAACCAACCCGTCATGACTTGTTTACACACTAGCCCATTTTGCCACCTCTGTAGAAAACATTACAAATAGCATGCTTTCAAGAATTTACTCTGAAATCGTATGAGGCACAAATTGCAACTAATACCGCAGCTTACCGGTGAGCAATGGGTGGTGACTGGCAGTGCATAGCAAAAATTGCATTACAGATATCTCTGAAAATTAAAAGTATTTGTTTTTCCTCAAAGTAGCCAGCACCTCTGCTCTCCAGCACATTAACGAGAGATTTTTCACAATATTCCATTACAAGGAGTGCTTCCTTAGTCCGCCCCATATCTAATATAGAATGGGCACATAAAGCAACAACATTTGGGTGTCCTTGCAGAGATTTCATCACAGATATCTCTTTCCTCACCAGTTCTAGAGATTCTTCATCATTACATATCATGTGCTTAAGTGCATACTGCTTGGAACCATTTAGAGCATCTTGAGCCAAGTAAACACAAGAGAACCCCCCCTCGGCTATGGCATGGCGAACATGGATTTTCAGATTTCCTATGTCAATCATACGACCTTCAAGTCCAGATTTCTCTTTAGGCATGAATTGCTTGATTCTCCACATGTTTGACAGCTCACAGCCAACAAACGAATCTGCAAAAAGTTAAGAATCATGAATCAAAAACATTTATGTTAATAAAGAGTTCATAGTGCAGAGAGGTGTAAAAGGATATCATAAAATTTACTGTTTGTACAATTGAGCACTGTAATTTACATGTCCAAGTTGCCTACTATAGACGATAAAAGTATACATCTATTGCCTAGTAACAAAATCATCACAGGGAACTTGCAAAATTTGTAAATAGCATAAGGCAATCATCATAACATAAATGCATAGCAGTTTGAGAAAAGCTTGCAGAGAGCAAAAAACCACAGAAACAGCCACAACAATATGAATTCAGTGGAATTTATTTTTGATCTAGCCTTCAAACATGCCAATTAAAAGGTCATGCGGCGATATAAATGTAACCAGAACTAACATCCGAATAAAACTGACTTTTAAAAAACTATTTATGCACAATCATTACCTGATTGCTAAGCAGTAGTAATAATTCACAACAAAATTATATTTTCAGCTTGTGTTCATTGATTAAAAAGCTTAAAACTTCTGAATCATATTTACTACAAGACAACAAAAAAGACCAAATCATGTACTCATATCCGTTTGAAATGATCATTGATTAAAAACCAAATATGATCCCGCATCAGTAACCTCCCTCCCAATTCAAGCAAATTAACATCAGGCATCTGTCAACTTTTACGTTTTGGCTGATCAAAGCAGCATCTTGTTACGCAATTCACCCATCAAACTTTAATTAAGCCGCAAAGAAACTGAATAAACCCTTAAGTCATATGCCCTGATCGTGTACACAATTTTTCCCCAATTTGTCGTATTCTCATGATTTATTAACCAGCGACACAGTAACAAACACGCAATCTGAGTGTACCAACAAGATCCACAAGAATCAACAAATTTCAAACGAACACAACTCCTCTCCACACACTTACAGAAAAAACGGATCTTAAGATGCAAAAACCTAGATCTACGTAGACCTCGTCTACTTCAAAATCAATCAGCCATGCGAAGAATCAAACAACAAATGAAGTCAAATGAGTCGTATAACACTATCAACAATCAACGCACAACCAAAATCTATAACTTGAAATCAAAGAAACTGAACCTGAAGCGAGATAATCGGATGAATCGGACTATTGTTCTGTGAACTATTGCTGTTATGTGCGTGAGATCGAAAGTGAGATTATAATAATGAAATTGGATTTGGTAGCTGATTGTGTTGTTAGATCTTGATTTGTAGGTTTGAGGTGAAGAAAAATGACATAAAGAGAGTTCGTGGTGGGTCGGCAATTTGAGAAAATGCCGCAGAAAGCGTCAGATCTCAACCATCACTGTGAAATGATTTGTTATGGTAGGTTAATAGTAATAAAAATATAATAATTACAAAATAATATGATTGAAATTAATAATATAAAAAATAAACAATAATATCATTATTTTAAATATTTGTTTTTAAACTCTGATTGTATTTTTAATAAATATTTTATTGTAAAACAAACTGTTTTAAAAAATATCAATATTAAAAATTTTCTTATTATAACTCTTAATTTTAGTTATTTTATTTTATAAAAAAATCATTTTAAAATACTTCATATTTTTAAGCATGTTTATTGTTTTAGAAAAAATTTTATTTTTAAAATTTTATTTATTTAGAAGTTACATTTATAAAAGCATCTCTTTCTTAATTTATTGAAAAATAATTTTTAATCTCAAAAGAAATTAAATAATATTATTAGTATTTAAGGTAATTATTTAATATGAGAAAGAAACGAAAAAATTAAAATCAAATGACCTAGAATTATGACAAGTAACATCTTAAAAACTTCTTTCATTATACATAGATTAGAGTAAACTTTACTTTTGTTTCCTGTGGTTCAGTCCAAATAACTTAGTATTTAAAGTAATTGTTTAATATTAAATTAGAAGTGAAAAAATTAAAATTAGATGGTTTAGAATTATGGCAAGTGACATCTTAAAACTTTCTTTTATTATAATACATAGATATATAAATACATAGATACATAAATACATCAAGTATTATTGATTTGTTTTATTTAAGATCAAATCGGTTCACATCTACTCTAGGTTTGGTTTTAAAACACACTTAGAGCATTTACAATCCACTATTTATCTTCATTTTTATAATTATACTAAAAATTATTATTTTTTCAGTTTTTCTCTCTCATCCACTCAAAACCACTTTCAACAAATATTAAAAAATTTATAGAGATGAACAATGTTTTATCAAATATAGATATAAACAGTAACACGTTCTATATCTTTCACTCACAACCACTAATAATCATTCTTTATAATATAGAGAACATACTCACAGAATTATAAAGAACAGTTTGTGAATGCTCTTAGGGTATGGTTGGGATTATTTATTTTGATTGAAAATAATTTTTAATAAAAATAACTAATTAACTTATAACTTTTTAAAATGAGTTTAAAAAAATGTTTAGATTAGCTTATAAACTAAAACGTTATAAAATGACCAAAAAACATACTTTAAAAATAATGAAAGTTAATAGTAGGTAGTAATCGGGTATAATAGGAAATTAGACCAAATGTAATTTTCAAAAGTCAATAAGTAACTATCTTTTTACTTTTCAAAACCTCATTTTTACCCTATATAATGAGATATGTTTGGGATTGCTTATTTACACCTTCTTTTGACTTCTCGAAATGAATATTGAGAAGATAGAATTTTTTTACTTTTCAAAAACTCATTCTTCTCTTTACATTTTCATTTTTATCCAAATATATTTTCATCTCCTTTCAACTTATCTTCTTTTTAAAAATTAAAGGGAGTTTTCAATAAACAAACCCAAACACCCACATGAAAAGTCAATTTTAAAAGTTATTTTGCCTTTGCCAGACATTTTTTGACTTATTAACTTATAAGTCAAAAGTAATGGGCAAATAAGTCATCCTAAACATGCATTTAATTTCAAGATCTTTAATAATTTGAATTAGTCATAAATAGAGGTGGCAAAATTGTCATACCCCGACTGATGGCGGAATCATCGGGGCGGACGAATGGGAGACGATTGCTCATAACACATGGAACTAATTTAGTTGAAATAATATTAAATGTTATTATTCATTAAACATTACAAGACAAATAAGTAATTACAAAACAATCAAAATACATTAAAAGACATAAGACTTTCAATTTAAACTAGGTCAAGTCCTATATGAGCACGAAGAGAAATTCACAAGAAGTAAACCTGAAACATGATAAAAATAAAAGGTCAACTAAAAATAGTTGGTGAGTTTCCAAGGTTTTCATACATAATATAAATAGGTTACAAGTAGCAATTCATGTCATATGTTATAAGTTAGTAAGGTTATAGAACACATATCGTTACAACCAAACCTCGACTTGATTACAAGTATATAAGATTGGCTAAGTGTATTTGGTTCCCATGATGAACAAACATACGTCATCAGGAGTAGGCAATACATCGACTTTAGCACCAAATAGGTTTGTCAGACCCAAAGATCTAAGACGTCGCCAGGCTAGCAATAGTTAATGATTGTAAACAAACTATGTATCTTATATAATCACTTACAACACACAAATAACCATGACAAAATATAAAGATGAATTGCAAGTGCTTTACAAGTCTTAAACGTTTATAAGTGTATGATGTATAAGTATCATGTTTCACCCCAAAATAGTATGAAAAATGTAAAAAGGGGCAAGAAAACTCACATGAAAATAAGTATAAGAATGATGATAAGAGATTAAACGAGGCTCCAACGATTTTTTTTACAATTTACCTAAACGTATATATATATTCCAAGGTTAAGTTTAAAGGTAAGATTAATGAATAAACGTGAATTAGGATTTCAATTGGAAATTTGGGGTTTAATTAATTATGAAAAATAATGAATCGTTTTTGGTTTAATAAAGATAAAATAAATCAATTAAGTTTAAGAATATTTAAAAACGTCTCAACAATTTAAGTTGTTGATTTATTAAAAATCAAGTATAATATGTGAAAGGAACTAATTAATTTAACAATTAACTATTTAAAGCTTGTTAACGAGAATTAATTTATTAACTATTTACGATTTAACATGGTTAAATAAATCATTAAATAATTAATTATTTAAATAATCATCTAAATAATCATTTGCATAATTAATAATAATCATTGAACTATAATTATTTATAACATAAATGACTTTATATTTTTTATAACTTTTTATTCTAAAAAAATTAATTAAATCTAAGAATTATAAGTGTTAAAACTTTTAAAAATTAACTTGATATTTTCCGTAATAATTTGATTAACAAAATAATTTTTATTCTTTAAAAAAAAAACTAAATTTAAGAGTTATAAGTTTTTAAAATCTTTAAAAATTAGCTTAATAATTTCAGAAATATTTTAGTTAACAAAGTAATTATAATTCTAACTAAATAATATATTAAAATCTTATGCACTTAAAAGAAACTTAAAAAACAAATATTTAAAAAGAATGAGGGTCCCCGGGGTCGAACCCGAGTCCCTTGTGTAATTGCATGATGTTGTAACCAGTTGGGCAGAAGCCCATATTTGATTAAAAGTTCAATTACAATGTTTAAAAACGTTAATTACTGAAATCCTCAAATTCAACATAAACCCTAGATTCAAATTGAATCCAAATTGAACCTCAGATTGATGTTGTTAATGGAAATAATCTTAGGGCTTTCATTGCCCATAAGAAACCGAGTGAGTATGCGTGTTTAATTACCATAATGATGATCAAGACGGAGTTACAAGATGAAGAACCGGTCGCGACCACGTTGAAGTCGATTCAAGATACAACTGTTATTGATAATCAAATTAATTTTGCAGGTAGAATCCAAGGACGATGGTAAGCAAAAGCCCTCTATCAATTCGGTTTAATAGAGTTCCGAACATGGATCCCCGTTGAGTTGTAGGTCGTGAATCATATGTTGCTCGTTGGTGTTGGATTTGTGTTTTCCAGGTGAAATGGAAGTAACAATCGAATAAAGATAGATAGATGTTCGTTTGGGTTGAATTAATTTGATTATTATTAGTGTTTTAATGCCCAAACATTGCAACTCGGTGATCGGCGGTTACACGAGCTCGAACGCTCATGTAACCGATGTTAATCTTAATTAAGAAGCATCCAATAGTTCGAAACCTTCACTTGAACGGTTAGGAATCGTTTTGTGTGGCTGAAACTCGAAGAATCGAGACTTTTGTCCTCGCCGGAGCTCGCCGGACTCGCGGCCGGAGATGTGGCCGGGAAATCGGGAAGGGGGTTGGGTTTTGGTTTCAAGATTCTTAAGTTGGCAACCTAGGTCCCTGAAGTATCAATTGTTATCATTTTATGCTAAAAGCTTTTATATTAAGTTTTATAGATTACAATTTACACTCTATACTTTATAAAACCCAACTTTTAAATGATTAACCCATTTATTTATTTATAAAATATTATAAAAATTATTAATCTTGTTATATATTAATTATTAATTATTAAGGTGGTTAAAAAAATAATCTTTATATATATACTCATCTTCATAAATTCCATAGGAATTTTAAAGTCTAATATTTATTTTTATAATAATTAAAACTTCATATATGATATTTATAAAATCTCATAAGTTTATAAACTTATTAAATAGAAGATTAAATGTAAATTTTAAATTATCAATTTTACAAAGTTAGTCAAATAACACATTATCGTTTTAAAAACCACTAAAATGAAAGAAGTAGTTTAAATGATGTGCTTGATTTATATAATCAACAAAAGGGGTTCGAATTATATTTTGAAAATTGGTGGATGTTACAAAAATAAAGGGGCTAAATTGGATTGGTTGTCAGGTCAAAGTGGGTTTGGGTTAAAATGGGTGTGGGTCAGGATGGTTCGACTAAAAAAAGTCAAGATAGGTGTATGTTAGGATTGGTTAAAGCAAGATGGGTGCGAGTCAAGAGTTCAAGTTAGGAGTTGTTTGGTAATTTCTGAATGATTAAGTGTTGAACCAATAAAAAGCCTAAACCATTAAGTGTTGAACCATTAAGAGGCTGAATCATTAAGAGCTAGTATATTGCTTAACTATTCAAAGGAAAATGTCTGACCAATTTAGATAAGAGGTCTTAACCATTCAACATTAGACCTCTTAACAATTTAGTATTATTATTAAGTTTAACCACTCATAGGCAAACTTCTAAACCATTTAGACATATGCTCATGAAACAAACATTCTGAATCATTAAGTGTTGAACCATTCAAACATCATCATTAAGTGTTGAACCATACAAACATCTCAATTATTAAGAGGCTGATTCAAATACTGCTAAACAGCCCCTAGTTTTGCTTATAATTTCAACAAATATATAGTCTTCAAAATAACACAATAAAAAATTCATTTAACCACTTTTTCAATCTCGTTGGGTTCGAGTCAGAAGGTAACATTTTAAAAAATGATTATTATGGTTGGCTCAAAACAAGGTTTGACAAACATAGGTTTGTGTCATAACAAGTTATCTTCCAATAAAAACATAACTTAAAAAGTCCTAGTACTGTTATTGTAAGTATTCATGGTTGTTGCTTTTTGTTCTTTGATAAAATCCAAAAGTCTTCTCCAAGATCGTCATCACCATCTTATTTTTCATTCAAATAAATATGATAATGATTAAGGTTTGAGTCAATATTGCTAAGCATTGATAGTGTTCGATTTGATGATTGGTTTTCAATTACACACCTGACATACTGCTAGGACTGAGATCATTACCCGTATTTGTTTCTTCATCAAGATTAGATTTGTTATTACTTCTCTCAAAGGATTTGAAGTAGAACCAAGTGAACAAAAACCAGCCATTAGGAATATGTAACACCCGGTTATTTTAAAAACAAAGACAAGAAATAAAGAATAAAAGAAAGAAAAGCAATAAAGCCCAAGTGGAGGGACTAAAAGTGTCCAAAAGGACAAAATCTTTGAAAAGTTGGTGTAAAGGTGGGCATGGCCGCCCACCCTCTTTTCACATCACTTTTCACTTTGGTTTTAGAGAGAGAGAGAAAGGAAGAGAGCAAAACTCTCGGTTGAAGAAAAGAAGAAGAAGATAAATTGACTTCAAGGTAAGAATTCGAGGTTTTTAAGTGTTTATGACGGGTTTTATCTCGGTTACATGCTTATGTGCTTATATGCTTGTGTGTGTCCGTGTGTGTGTGTTGGTGTGTTTTTAGGTGTTAGAACTCATTCGTAAGAGGGTTAGAAGGAAGATACACCCAAGTTGCACCAGGTGAGGTCTAGACCCTGGTTTTTACTTGTTTTAAACTCTCTTGGGGCTGAAAATGTATTAAAATGGTTTTACAATGTTTATGTACGTATACCCGTATGTATTATGCATGTTGGATGATGATTCTTAGATGCTTATAGGTTGTTCATGTTTAGAATAGCCTTGGTAAGCTTAGAACAGATGGGTTTGATGATTAGGTTCGAAAACATCCTAGAAACATGTTATACAGAAGGTTCATGCGCCTAGATAAGGCTCATGCACCTGGGAATGCCTTAAAAGAATTTAAGTGTAACCCATGCGCCTGAACAGTAGTCCATGCGCCTGAAATTTGCCTTAGAAATGATAAGTGCATCTCATGCGCCTGAACAGTAGTCCATGCGCCTAGAAATATTAGTCGGATGACTAAGTGTAGGCCCATTGTAAGGCCCCGTTCCCGGAAACCTCACAGTTGGTCAATCACAGCAATTAAAACACTATACATTATAATTATACAAACTTAAGCAGCGGAAACGATTTATCAAAAACCATTCATTTCATTTAAAACATTGTTGTTAAGCAATACATCATCATTAACGGTTTACAAAAGAATTGTTTTAACGCATTACAAAACAACAGCAACATAGAATACGAATGGATGTCAGTCTTTTCCTGCCGAGTAGCTTTACCCTCGTGCCATCCTCAGCAATAATTAACTGCCAACTGAAAATGTTGTATATGAAAAGTAATAAAATACTTTCTGTAAAATACAACTATGTACTGTATATGCGAGCACGCATTAATTGTATGAACAAATATTGTTCGTTCTCTTTACTGTATGCCTTGTCTGTAAGCTTTTATCTTTATGTTTCACTTTCTGTATGCGCGATGGGAAACGGGTGATGGGCCATCTATATCCCCCGAAAAGGTCAACTATATCCCTCGAAAGGGTCAACTGTATCCCTCAAAAGGGTCAATTATATCCCTCAAAAGGGTTCTGTGTAATGTGTACAAGGCCGACCCAATCACTCAGGACACGCTACAAAGGTCCTACCAATCTCAATTGATTGGCCTTGTGTGCATAATAGGGTAGCTAACCCGCAACACAGTTGAGCTAACGACAATATGGTCGTGCACCTCCTGTAAGCTTGCAAGACTTGTTAACATTTTCATTAATGTTCCTCTTCTTTTCTTTATTGCTCTTTCACTTTATTATTACGATATACTTTACGTTACGATATTAACATAACACGTAAAGTCATATACTATAAGTAATAATAATAATAATAGCAATAATAATAATAAGGAACAATCATACGTAATCATATCATATCCATGCATGAAACATTATCATTATCAAGCCCTAGTCAACCTTGGTCAAAATCCTAAAGCACAGACTCCTAGAAAATTCTGTAAAATTTTCTAAGTGCTTAGGCGCATAGGAACTATTTGGGCGCATGAGCCCTATTTGGGTGTTTCATCTCTATGTAGGCACATCAGCCAACACTTAATCATTTATCACTTTTAGGCGCATGAACTATTCAGGCGCATGGGCACTATTTATGCGTATGAACACTTAGGTGTATGGACCATTCGGACGCATGGACACTTAGGCACATGGGCCTCTTGGGCGCGTGGGCACTATTGGGGCGCATGGCCCTACACTTAGTCGTCCGACTATTATTTTCTAGATGCATGGGCTGTACTTAAACATTTCTAAGGTAATCTTAGGCGCATGGGCTACTGTTCAGGCGCATGGATTACACTTAAATCTTTCTAAGGCATTTTCAGGCGCATGAGCCTTATCTAGGCGCATGGACCCTCTGTGTAACATGTTTCCAGTAAGTTTTCAAACCCAATCATCGAACCCATCTGTTCAAAGCTTAATGTGGCTATTCTAAACATGAACAACCTATGAGCATTCAAGAATCAACATCCAATCATGCATATTACATACGAGTAAACATACAAAAGCTTTGAAAATCGTTTAAGACATTTTCAGCCCCAAAGATAGTTTAAAACAAGTAAAACCAGGGTCTAGAACTCACCTGTTGTAACTTGGGTGTTTCTTCCTTTCTAACCCGCTTGTAATGAGTTCAAACACCTAAAAACAACACCACACACACGCACCCGAGCACATACACAACACATGAGCATATAAACACATAACCGGGATAAAAACCCGAAGTTTTGCTCTTCTTCCTTGTATCTATCTCTAAAACGAAAGTAGTGATGATGTGAAGTGAGGGGGGCGGCCATGCCCACTTTACACCAACTTTATCAAAGTTTTGTCCTTTTGGACACTTTTAGTCCCTCCATTTAGACTTTATTACATTTCTTTCTTTTATTCTTCATTTCTTGCCTTATTAAAATAACCGGGTGTTACACTCATGCGCCCTAATAGTGCCCATGCGCCCAAGTGATCCATGCGCCTAAGTGTTCATACGCCCAAATAGTGCCCATGCGCTTGAATTGTTCATGCGCCTAAGAGTTAAAGCAGTTAAGTGTTGACTGGTGCGCCTATATAGTGATGAAACGCCCAAACAGGGCTCATGCGCCCAAATAGTGTCTAAGCGCCCAAACACTTAGAATTTATTACAGAATTCTTGGGAGTTTGTGATCTTAGAAATTTGACCAAGGTTTGACTAGGGCTTATTAATGATGGGTTTCATGGATGATTATGATTGCCTTATGATTGTTCCTTATTATTATTGCTATTATTATTATTATTACTTATAGTGTGTGACTTTACGTGGTATGTTTATTATCGTAACGTAAAGTATATTGTAATAATAAAGAGAAAGAACAATAAAGAAGAGAAGAGGAACATTAATAAAATGTTAACAAGTCTTGCAAGCTTACAGGAGGCACACGACCGTGTTGTCGTTAGCTCAACTGTGTCGCGGTTTAGCTACCCTATTATGCACACAGGGCCAGTCAATTGAGATTGGCAAGACCTTTGGAGCTTACCCTAGGTGATTGGGTCGGCCTTGTATACAGTAAACAGAACCCTCTTGAGGGATATAGATGGCCCATCACCAGTTTTCACCGCGCATACAGTTTAGGGTATTGCTCATTGGTCCATACAGATAGTGAAAGATAAAGATAAAAGAATATAGAGTAAACAAGGCATACAGTAAAGAGAACGAACAGTATATGTTCATATAGTTAATGCGTACTCGCATACAAAGTAAAGAGTTGTATTTCACAGAAATAGTATTTTCATATACAACATACAGAAAGTATTTTTATTACTTTTAAAACTAGAGCTCACTCAGCAACACTGACTTTTATACATTTTCAGTTGGCAGGTAATTATTGCTGAGGATGGCACGAGGGTGAAGCTACTCGGTAGGAAAAGACTGACATCCATTCGTATTTCATATTGCTGTTGTTTTGTAATGCAGTTAAACAATTCTTTTGTAATCAGTCAAACAATAGTGTATTGCACAACAACAGTGTTTTGAAAAGAAATGAATGGCTTTTGCTATAATAATTCCGCTGCTTGAGTTTGTATATTTATAATATATAATGTATTAAATGTTGTGGTTAACCAAATGTGAGGTCTCCGGGAATAGGACCTTACAAGTTGGTATCAGAGCCAAAGTTTAAGAGAATTGGGTTAAATAAAATTTTTAAAACCTAAACTTAAACTAAAAATGGGACAAATGGAGGGATGTCGGCCCAAGTAGCTACGTGCCATCAGGTATGTCTTTTCTTAATGTTAACCGGTATTATGTGCGCATGCTATTTGATTTATGTGCTCTTAGTAGATTTAGATACTGATTAAGTCAGGATAAGGAATGCTTGGGGTATGAAGAGTAAAGTAAGTGGCTAATCACAACTGGCCACTGTAATTAGGGACGTACTATACTTGACATAAACTGAGTATTACCTTGAATGACCGCGTTAGTGTTTGAATCTTATAACGTGTTAGAGGATGGTCGGCGGTAGACCTTCGAAGGTTTCGTCAGGTAAAGGTTGTGATGGACGTGGGGCTCGACCGCGTGTCACAAGAAGCATGGCTAGGGCTACTGAGATGGCACTCGAAGAGCCTGAGATCCATCACCCGGAAGCCAGTGATGATAGTGCTAGTCTGAGAACCTCAGTGAAGGAGGCTGTTGTCGAGGGGGTTCAACGGGCCATGCAGACGATTTTCCCGTTTATGGTGACTGAGGTAATGAGGGCAGTAAAGGAGATGACCGTGATTGAAGTAAACAAGAAGGGTAGCAATGACAGGAACTGCAATGGAAAGCGGGTTAAACATGGGGGTTACACTCCAAACAGAAAGGTTGCCAGGACGGATGACTAGCGTGTAGCTTCGTCCGGTGCGGAGACGAGGAAGTGTGGTAAGTGTGCTAAAGGGCATACTGGTGAGTGTAGGTCGGGATCAAACCTTTACTTCAAATGTGGGAGGCCTGGTCACCTGGCAAAGAATTATGGGGTGAAGAGGTGTTATAACTGTGGCGGAAAGGGTCATATAAGTAGAGACTGTAAGAAGCCGAGGGCGGAGAGCTCTGGAAAGAGGAAGAAGCCGGAGGAAGGAGGGCAGAGGGCATGTGCTAGAGCTTACACTATGACCAGGGAGGAAGCCAAAGCTGGTCCCGATGTTGTGTCAGGTATGTTTCTAGTAAACTAAACTTGTGCCTCTGTATTGTTTGATTCCGGTGCTAGCAGGAGTTTTATTTCCACTACTTTTTGTGCTAAGCTGCCTATTAGTAATAGAAATGTCAATGAAACATTCGATGTAAAAACCTCTATTGGTAAATCCACTAGAATTACTGATGTGATAGAGGACTGTACCATAGAACTAGAAGGTCATAGGTTTGCTACTAGGTTACACGTGATGCCCCTAGGTGGATTTGATGTAGTACTAGGGATGGACTGGTTAGAAACCTATGAAGCAAACATCGTATGTCGCAAGAAAATGATTCGATTAGCTGCGTCTGATGGGAGTTTAATTACGAATTATGGAGATCGCGTTACTACGATCCCGAAGATGATTTCGATGGCGGTGGCGGGTAAGTGCATGAGACGTGGATGTAGTGCCTACTTAGCATACGCGAAAGATGTGGATGCGTCGGTACCGCAATTATCCGAGGTACCAGTGGTGTGTGACTTTCAGGACGTATTCCTGGAAGACTTACCCGGCGTGCCACCGGATCGCGAGATTGAGTTCCAAATTGACTTGATACCCGGTGCTCAACCCATTGCCAAAGCACCATATCGATTAGCTCCTACTGAGATGAAGGAACTCATGAGCCAATTACAGGAGTCGATGGATAAGGGATTTATCCGACCGAGTATCTCTTCGTGGGGTGCTCCGGTATGTTTATAAAGAAAAAGGACGAAAGTATGCGAATGTGCATCGACTACGAGAGTTGAACAAGTTGACGGTGAAGAATCGGTACCTGTTACCAAGGATTGATGACTTGTTTGACCAGCTCCAAGGTGCCAGTTGGTTCTCGAGAATAGATCTACGATCTGGCTACCATCAATTGAAGGTGAAAGAACAAGGCATTCCTAAGACCACTTTTCGTACGCGTTATGGACACTACGAGTTTCTCGTTATGTCTTTTGGTCTAACTAACACACCAGCTGCCTTTATGGATTTGACGAATCAAGTGTGCCGGCCTATGTTGGATAGATCAATAATTGTGTTCATTGATGATATTCTGATCTACTCGAAGAGCGAAGAAGAGCATGCCGGTCACATTCGGGAGGTGTTGGAGACATTAAGAAGAGAGAAGTTGTATGCCAAATTCTCCAAGTGCGTGTTCTGGTTCCGCGAAGTTCAATTCTTGGGTCATGTGGTGAATCCAGAGGGGATTATGGTAGACCCCGCAAAGGTGGAGGCAGTGATGCAATGGAAGTCTCCGAAAACGCCATCCGAGATTCGTAGTTTCTTGGGGTTGGCGGGATATTATCGAAGGTTCATTCAAGACTTTTCCAAGATTGCTTCTCCACTAACCAAGTGACCCGAAAGGATGTAAAGTTTGTATGGGGTCAAGCTCAAGGGCAAGCATTCGAGGAGTTAAAGGCAAAGTTGACTTAAGCTCCTGTTCTGTCATTACCCGAAGGAAGCGAGGATTTGATGGTTTATTCAGATGCTTCCTACTCAGGGTTGGGGTGCGTGTAAATGCAGAGAGGGAAGGTTATAGCCTATGCATCCCGACAGTTGAAAGTTCATGAGGTCAATTATCCCACTCATGACTTGGAGCTAGTGGTCGTGGTCTTTGCATTGAGGATTGGATGCACTATCTCTACAGGATGAAGTGCACCATCTTTACTGACCACAAGAGCTTGAAGTACTTCTTCGAGCAAAAAGATTTGAACGTGAGGCAGAGGAGGTGGTTGGAGCTCATAAAAGACTATGATTGCGAGATCCACTATCATCCGGGCAAAGCCAACGTGGTGGCTGATGCTTTTAGTCGAAAGGAGAGGCCCAAGCCAATTCGGGTGAAAGCATACCAACTGATCATGACCTCCGATGTGATGAAGCACGTCAAAGAGTTTCAAGATGAGGCACTGAAAGAAGATCATCTTAACTCTGAGAGGATGAGAGGTCTGGTTGGGGAATTGGGTGAAAACACACTTGGTGTTAAAACTCGATTTGGACGGGTGTGGATTCCTCGATTTGGGGATCTACGGGTGAGGATCATGGATGAAGCTCATAAGACTCGATACTCCATTCATCCTTGTGCCATAAAGATGTATCAAGACATGAAGAAGAATTATTGGTGGTCGGGTATACGTGACAAAGATCCCATACGAGTCAATCACAGGGATTGAACTCTATCCGAGTCTGTTGCAACACAAAGTCGCTCACCTCATTATCTCGTCTCATGCCATATCCCCAACTCATGTCTGAAGACTGATACTATGCCGAGGCCTGACAAACAAACCCCCGACCCATGTCCAAAGACTGACACAGTACCGGGATACGCGACACGGATCTCATCATCCGTCACTTTTTTATATGCAATACTCCCGACTCATGTCCGAAGACTGATACTGTGTCGGGGCCTGCTCACAAACCCCCGACTCATGTCCGAAGACTGACACAGTACCGGAGTACGCAATCTGTATCCTGTCTCATGCAATACCCCCGACTCATCTCCGAAGACTGATACTGTGCCGGGGCCTGCTCACAAACCCCCGACTCATGTCCGAAGACTGAAACGGTATCGGGATACGCGACAAGGACCTCTTTCGAGTCTGTTGTGACACAGAGTCGCTTACCTCATACATATGCAAGCCTTTCTATACTTTCTCTTTTATTCATTCATTATTCATGCATGCTGTCATTCATTACGTTCCTCTTTTCATTATCTTCCACTTTACGTTACATAATACTTCTATTACATTTATTAACGTTCAACGCAAAGCCAAGGGAAGACATACATACATAATAAGGAACATACATAAACATAAACATACACCATCACCATACAAGCAACATCATACATGCATAACACACATCAAACATAAGCCATCACATCATAACCAGGCTTATCTTCCCATTTACCCCTTAAAATCCACTTAGAAAACCTCAAGTCCAAAGTGGGTGCATAGGTCCTTCCAGGCACATGAGCATAAAATTCTAAGTATAAACAGTTTGGGTGCATGGGCACTGTTTGGGCGTTTCTGCCCTGTTTAGGCACATCACCAACACTTATCCGTTTCAAGCATTTGGGCGCATGGGCACTGTTTAGGCGCATGGCCAATACTTAGCCGTTTCAAGCACTTGGGCGCATGGGCACTGTTTAGGCGCATGGCCAATACTTAGCCGTTTCAATCACTGGGACGCATGGGCACTGTTTAGGCGCATGGTCCACAATTAGCCGTTTCAATCACTTAGGCGCATGGGCACTATTTAGGCGCATGGCCACACTTGAGCGCATGGCCAATACTTAGCCGCATGGCCAACATGTTAGGCGCATGAGCCACTGTTTAGGCGCATGACCCACTCTTCGGAGCATGGCCAACACTTAGGCGTCTGGTCTCTCATGCTGGATGCATGGACAACTGTTTGGGTGCATGAACCACTGTCATGTTCATCAAAACATGCTGAAATATTTTCTATGCTACCAACATCGCCCGATTACCATTCTAATCATACCCAAACGCAGATCTAACATACTAAGGCCCTCTAAGCATGCTAAACATATATCTAACCATAGTCAACACTATAACATGCATACATACATATAACATTCGTAACTAAAGCTGTAAACCCATAGTTTCTTTCAAAACGCTTACTTAGTATGCATAATAGCCCCAAATCAGTTGAAAATCAGTAAAAGAGGGGTTGTAAAAACTCACCTTGAGTAGCTTTTGAGCAACCCTCTTCTAGTTCAAGACCCACTTCGATTCAGCTCTTTGAATCCCGAAAACAAACTCTAAACAACCAGAACTTCGGTCAAGAACTCAATACTCAGCTGAAACCGAGCTCAAACAAGAGAAGACTTACCTTTTTCAGCTTCTTCTTCCTTTTTCTCTCTCTAGAACTAGGCTCTCTCTCTCTTCTTCCTCCTCCGAGAGCAAAGCAGCTTTATGCTTTGATATGGGCAACCATGCCCCTTTAAAATCTTAAAATAATAAGATTTATACTTTGTACACTTTTCCCCCTCCATTTGTGCACAATTCTATTCTTTCTACTTACTTTTCTTTTCCTTTCGTTTAAATAGAAAATTCAGGGTGTTATAGTAGGAGATGCAGAACACCCGTTTGTTGGGGTGATATTGGTCAGAAGGAATTAGGGAGCGTCGAGGTTGAGGCTACGACTGAGAAGCTTGAGAAGATTAAAGCCTTCATGAAGGCAGCCAAAGATAGACAAAAGTCGTATGCTGATAAACGACGCAGACCGATTGAGTTCCAAGTGGGTGACCGGGTTATGTTGAAGGTCTCACCTTGAAAGGGTATCATCCGATTCAGGAAATGAGGTAAGTTAAGCCCGAGATACATAGGACCTTTCCGGATCATTGCTCGAGTAGGAGAGGTGGCCTATAGATTGGAGTTACTAGATGAGTTAAGTGGAATTCACCCGACATTCCATGTATCTCATCTGAGAAAGTGCTTAGCTGATGAAGACATGATTATCCCACTGGAGGATATCGAGATAGACGAAAGGCTCAATTATGTGGAGCAACCAGTGGCAATCATCGATCGTAAAGAGAAAAGGCTAAGAAATAAAGTGGTTCCTCTTGTGCATGTACAGTGGAAGCACAGGAAATGATCCGAATCTACATGGGAAACTGAGGAGGAGATGAGGCAGCATTACCCTCGTTTGTTTGAGGAATAACAGGTTTCGGGGATAAAACCTATATAAGGGGGGTGGACTTGTAACACCCGGTTATTTTAAAAACAAAGACAAGAAATGAAGAATAAAAGAAAGAAAAGCAATAAAGCCCAAGTGGAAGGACTAAAAGTGCCTAAAAGGACAAAATCTTTGAAAAGTTGGTGTAAAGGTGGGCATGGCCGCCCACCCTCTTTTCACATCACTTTTCACTTCGGTCTTAAAGATGATTATTGGTTGTTCATGTTTATAATTGCCTTGGTAAGCTTAGAACAGATGGGTTGGTTGATTGGGTTTGAAAACATACTAGAAACCTATTACATAGAAGGTCCATGCGCCTAGATAAGGCTCATGCGCCTGAAAATGCCTTAGAAGAATTTAAGTGTAATCCATACGCCTGAACAGTAGTCCATGCGCCTAAGATTGCCTTAGAAATGTTTAAGTATAGCCCATGCGCCTGAACAGTGGTCCATGCTCCTAGAAATATTAGTCGAATGACTAAGTGTAGGGTCATGCACCCCAATAGTGCCCATGCGCCCAAGAGGCCCATGCGCCTAAGTGTCCATGCGTCCGAATATCCCATGCGCCTAAGTGTTCATACGCCCGAATAGTGCCCATGCGCCTGAATAGTTCATGCGCCTAAGTGATAAAATGATCAAGTGTTGGCTGATGCGCCTATATATTGGTGAAACGCCCAAACAGGGCTCATGCGCCCAAATAGTGTCAAAACGCCTAAGCACTTAGAAATTTTTACAGAATTTTCTGGGAGTCTGTGCTTTTAGGGTTTTGACCGAGGGTTGACTAGGGCTTATTTATGATGATGTTTCATGCATGGTTATGATTGTTCCTTAATATTGTTATTGCTATTATTATTATTACTTATAGTATGTAACTTTACGTGGTATGTTTATTATCGTAACGTAAAGTATATTGTAATAATAAAGAGAAAGAGCAATAAAGAAAAGAAGAGGAACATTAATAAAAATGTTAACAAGTCTTGCAAGCTTACAGGAGGTACACGACCATGTTGTTGTTAGCTCAACTGTGTTGCGGGTTAGCTACCCTAATATGCACACAGGGCCAATCAATTGAGATTGGCAGGACCTTTGCAGTGTGTCCGGAGTGATTGGATTGGCCTTGTATACAGTACACAGAACCCTTTCGAGGGATATAGTTGACCCTTTCGAGGGATATAGTTGACCCTTTCGAGGATACAGTTGACCCTTTCGAGGGATACAGTTGACCCTTTCGAGGGATACAGTTGACCCTTTCGAGGGATACAGTTGACCCTTTCGAGGGATAGAGTTGACCCTTTCAAGGGATATAGATGGCCCATCACCCGTTTTCCATCGCGCATACAGTTGGGGTATTGTCATTGGTCCATACAGAAAGTGAAAGATAAAAATAAAAGTTTACAGAACAGACAAGACATACAGTAAAGAGAACGGACAGTCTCTGTTCATATAGTTAATGCGTGCTCGTATATACAGTACAGAGTTGTATTTTACAGAAAAGAGTATTTTCATATACAACATACAGAAAATGTTTTATTACTTATAAAACTAGAACTCACTCAGCAACGCTGACTTTTATACATTTTCAATTGGCATGTAATTATTGCTGAGGATGGCACGAGGGTGAAGCTACTCGGTAGGAAAAGACTGACATCCATTCGTATTCTATGTTGTTGTTGTTTTGTAATGCAGTAAAACAATTCTTTTGTAAACAGTAAATGATGATGTATTGCTTAACAACAGTGTTTTATATGAAATGAATGGTTTTTGATAAATCATTTCCGCTGCTTAAGTTTGTATAGTTATAATGTTTAATGTTTTAGCTGCTGTGATTGACCAACTGTGAGGTCTCCGGGAACGGGACCTTACAAGTTGGTATCATACCAAAGTTTAAGAGAATTGGGTTAAATAAGCTTTTATAACCTAAACTTAAACTAAAAATGGGACAAATGGAAGGATGTCAGCCCGAGTAGTTGCGTGCCATCAGGTATGTCTTTTCTTAATGTTAACCGGTATTATGTGCGCATGCTATTTGATTATGTGCTCTTAGTAGATTTAGATACTGATTAAGTCAGGATAGGAGATGCTTGGGGTATAAAGAGTAAAGTAAGTGGCTAATCACAACTGACCACCGTAATTAGTGACTTACTGTACTTGACATAAACTGAGTGTTACCTTGAATGACCGCGTTAGTGTTTGAATCTTATAGTGTGCTTTTAAAGGATGACTGGCGGTAGATCTTCAAAAGCCTCTCGTGGTGGAGGTCACGGTGTTGCTCCGCGACCCAAGATAGGGAGACCCAGAGTCGAGAAAGTGGTTCATGAAGAACCAGAGATCCCTCATCCGGAGGGTTGCGACGAGAGAGCCTATCTGAGAGCCTCAGTAAAGGAGGCTGTGGTGGAAGAGGTTCACCAGGTAATGCAGACGATTCTACCATCTGTGGTGACCAAAGTGATCAAGGTAGTAAGGGAAGGGGAAAGAAAAGAAAGAAACAGGTCCTCGGGAGGACGGGAACAACTAGAGCCGAAAACGGTTCTCTCTGATGACGAGGAGGAAGAAGAAGAAGAGCCTGCACCGGAGGCGACTCGAGGCTGTAACTATGGGGCGTTTATGAGATGGAAGCCCCCTACTTTCGATGGAAATGGCACTGTTGCAGCTGATCACCGGTGGGTGAGGGAAATGGAGGTTGTCCTTGATATCAGTGAGTGCCGTGAAGATCAGAAGGTGAAATTCGCTACCCACTCTTTTGTGGACTCAGCTTTATGCTGGTGGGACAACATTGTCCAAGCCGAGGGTAGCAGGGCCATTAGGAGAATGAGATGGCTTGAACTGAAGAAGTTAGTGAAGATCTGAAGGTGAAATTCGCTACCAACTATGAGGTCTCCGGGAACGGGACCTTACAATTTTCATCATGTTTCAGGTTTGATGCTTGAAGATCTTCTTGTGCTCATATAGGACTTGGACCAGAATAATTGAAAGTCTTATATTTCTGTTTGTATCTTGATTGTTTTGTATTTACTTAATTGTCTTGTAACGTTTAATGAATGATGATATTTAATAATATTTCAACTTAATTAGTTCTATGTGCTATGAGCAATCGTCTCCTATTCGTCCGCCCCGATGATTCCGCCGTCGGTCGGGGTGTGACAGATTGGTATCAGAGCCATGGTTATAGGGAACTAGGTTAATAGAAATGGAATGACCTAGACTATAACTAAGTACCTTTACACATGAGTCCTCTCATGTAATATATGTTTAGATAGGATCTTATGTGCTTACATGTTTATACTTGATTATGTGATTATATGCCTTATGTGCTTATTCTTATGCTTTGAACCTTATTAATGCACACACGTTTCTTAAATCATATTCTAAGGCATTATATGCCAGAATCAAATGGTTTTCAAAAAAAGTGCTTTTGAATCGTTATTCATGGTTTTACAAGTCTCGTCAAAGTCTGTGCCCTACAACTTGAAACATGTAATGCTGGAAGAGCGGGATGCCTGTATCTCGAGGTGTTCTGTCTAGGCAAAGTATTCATATAATCCAAATCAACCAATGGATCCGTTTACCTTACCTGGGAACCCTTGGGATGAGTGTCCGCTTATAGGTACGCATGTCTTTATTAAAGTTGTAGTTGACTTAATACTTTGATAAGTCAACGTAATGTTTTGGTTTGTAAACCAAAGGTTACACTCGAAACATCTTGTTATTTTGAACTGTTCCATCTTTGATTTTGTCCTCCTGAATCTTAAAACTCATTATTTCATTTGTATTAATGACCTTATTAATCTTTCAAAACGTCTTCCCTCAAAACCGCACTTATCATGAAAACCTATAACAATGATACTCCCTGCTTAAATTGAATCTTTAATCTTGACAAACACGATTCTCGTATCAAATTTAAGCTAATAAAACTTTAAAACCTCAAAGACATAATTAAACAACAATCGATCATCCAGAAACCCCGTAAAAGTTGTTTCATTAAGAAGCTCTTATTAATTTCATATCCTATCCAAAAGCATACTGAACTTGTCTCCGAGTCTCGTATCACACTAATACTTAGTGTTTCCCTTGTGACAAAACCTTCTCGATTGTCTTGAACTATTTAAAATACAGACGTTTATCAATTAAAAACTCAAGATTAATAATCTTGTAACCTTTGCCAAGGAACACATGAAATCTTAAATAATGAACTTTTAACAAACTTAAGCTTAGAAAAACATCATAATTAAATTTATTTAATTTAACGTTCCAAGTGACACTTGCAAACGTGGCATAAAAACCAAGTCTCCTCATGTCCTTGAAATTAGTCCCCTCGTGGTTAAATTTCAGGACGAAATTTCTTAAAGTATGGGAGACTGTAACATCCGCCATTTTCAAGTTATTAACCCAAACCCGAATTAAAAATGAGCGTTCATACGATGTGAATTTTCATTATTTAAGTAATCTTACTTATTTAGATAAATCAACTGCACTAAATACGTAGTTTAATCTATATTGTAAACTGAATTGTCTAATTATCACTCATTAAAGCATCTAATCAACTTATAAGAATTTATTAATTTATAAATAATTTCTTTATAAAGTTATAAAGATTTATTTATCATTTATGGGTTCTAATTGTTAAACTAAAATATATAATTAAAAAAGAGAGTTATTTCAAGATTTATAAAAACTATGAAGTTTATAACAAGTGATATTATTTTAATTTAAATAAAGTTTACTAAGTTATAGGGCTTATTCTAAATTATGAGTTTTAATTAAAATATATAATTAAATTGTAAAAAAAATTTAAAATATTTAAAAGGTTCATAAAGTTTTTCTAAAAAAATGATTAGTTAACTAAATATGATTTTACAAACTTTGGGATTTATTTGAAAATGTAGAAACTTTAATTGAGAAGTTTGTACATAAAATGATGAACATTAAACTACGGGGACTAAAACCATCAAAATAATAAAATCAAAATGAGTTTCTCATTTTCCCCGTTTTTTCGGCAACGATCGCCGGCCAAACTCCGGCCACGCACCGGTGGCCCTAAAAACCCATTAAAACCGCTAATCGTGATTTTCTTTGTTCTCATACTAATCGTTTCGGCATCTATTCAGGTAATTAAACCTCATCATATACTCGGTTTTATGTGAACATCAAAAGCCCCATGAATGATTTCATTAACATTATTGTTTGGATGGTCAATTTGGAATCAATCGAAACTAGGGTTCTAGGAAAATTTGAGGATTTCTTGAAGTGTTGTTTATAAGAATTTAATTCCAAGTTTACCACGGCTGAGAGCCTTAGTTCACTCGTTATCAACTTCCATCTCAACCTTGAGGTCCCGAGTTTGAACCCGGGTACCCTCAAACATTTTTTAAGGCTTCTTAGCCCTTAAATTAATTATATAAAATTTCTAATAAATAAAAAAATGGTTTTGTAAACTTTAAATATTTTTTTGTAAGACACCAAATAATTTTATATAATTTTACTAAATTTAAAATCTCTTGAATAAAACATTTTAAAGATTATTATTGGGTTATTTATATTAAAATGGATTCTAATAATTAATAAATTATTAGTGGTCCCAAATATTTTCTTTAAATATTCATCGTTTAAATCACGTTATTTTAGATGGAGATTTTTTTTGAAACATTATAAATCAATATGTTAAATGAATAAATTGTTTAAATAGTTATTTAAATAGTTAGTTATTCATCTTTTAATTTAATCATGTTATATATAATTAGTAAATAAATATATTCTTTAAATTTTATTTAAACTCTTGAAAATAATAAAACAATATAATTCGCTATTATTCTTTATTCCTATTTTAAGGTTTTGGATATTATAAAAATCATTCAAAGGTTTAAAAACTTTATAAAATGATTCTAAGTTATCTTACAAGTTATTTAAAATAAGTATTCAAGAACCTTTACCAAATTTTAAATAACTAATTATTACTTATTTCTTTTGCACATCATATTTAATCTTTATTAAATCAATAAATTAAACAATTGTATCTTTCACCGTAATTGTTATTAGTTCATACCATCTTTGTTGAATCAAAATATAATTGATTGCGTTACTATATTTTATTTAACTTAAATAATAAAACCCTCAAATTCCAATTGAAACCCTAGTTCACGTCTAACTGTTAATCTTATTATTGAACTTAATCTTGGAACCTATACGTTTAGGCAACTTGTAAAAAAAATCGTTGGAGCCTCGTCTACATTCTTATCATCATATTATTTACATCTTTTGAGTTTCCTTGCCCCTTTTTACATTTTTACACTATTTTGGGGTGAAACATGATACTTATACATCATACACTTATAAACGGTTGAGACTTGTAATGCACTTGCAATTCATCTTTATATTTTGTCATGGTTATTTGTGTGTTGTAAGTGATTATATAAGATACATAGTTTTTTTACAATCATTAACTATTGCTAGCCTGACGACGTCTTAAATCTTTGGGCCTGACAAACCTATTTGGTGCTAAAGTCCCAAATACACTTATTTGGTCTAACAAGCCTATTTGGCATGACAAGCCTATCTGGTGCTAAAGTCGATGTATTACCGACTCCTGATGATGTATGCTTGTTCATCATGGGAACCAAATACACTTAGCCAATCTTATATACTTGTAATCAAGTCGAGGTTTGGTTGTAACGATATGTGTTCTATAACCTTACTAACTTATAACCTATGACATGAATTGCTATTTGTAATATTATCATATTATGTATGAAAATCTTGGATACTCACCAACTATTTTTAGTTGACCTTTTATTTTCATCATGTTTCAGGTTTGATGCTTGAAGATCTTCTTGTGCTCATATCGGACTTGGACCTAAAATAATTGAAAGTCTTATGTTTCTGTTTGTATCTTGATTGTTTTGTATTTACTTAATTGTCTTGTAACATTTAATTAATGATGATATTTAATAATATTTCAACTTAATTAGTTCCATGTTCTATGAGCAATCGTCTCCCATTCGTCCGTCCCGATGATTCCGCCGTAGGTCGGGGTGTGACACGAATGAACCTCAATCGCACCTCATTCGGCCGTATGGCCTCCATTCGGTCGCCTAGCCCTAGCTGATGCAGAATGCAGTTCATCCTGAACCCAATCTGCCATTTTCGACCTCCAAGCTCATCCAAACCCATTCTAAGCCCAAATCAACCATCATAAACCTTAGGAATGCATACCACAACACCATTCAAGCATGCACAAGCCCGGAAACAAACTACAAACGCATCACACACAAACACATACAAATGGGTCAAACACACACATACAAAAACGGGTTTTCAGATGTGTTCCAGCCCCAAAATCGACCAAAAACGTTTAAAAGAGAGGTCCTAGAACTCACACAAATCACACCAAGAAGTAGAGCTTCGTTTGGATCCGCTACACGATGATTTTGCTCGCTTGAATCTACTCAAACCAACCTTTCTCTCTTGTCTATTTCTTGATGAAGACAGAACTCCTCGATCACCAACTTTTTCAGTTCGGACCATCTCATTCTCCCAATGGCCCTGCTGCCCTCAGCTTGGAAAATATTGTCCCACCAACAAAGAGCTGAGTCCATAAAAGAGTGGGTAGCGAACTTCACCTTCTGGTCCTCTCGGCACTCGCTGATATCAAGAACAACCTCCATTTCCCTCACCCATCGGTGAGCAGTAGCAGCAGTGCCATTACCATCAAAAGTAGGAGGCTTACATCTCATAAATGCCCCGTAGTTACAGCCTCGTGACGCCTCCGGCGCAGGCTCTTCTTCTTCCTCGTCCTCATCATCAGTTAGAACCGTTTCAGGCTCTGGGTGTTCTCGTTCTCCCGAGGACCTATTCCTCTCTTTCCTTTCCTATTCTCGTACCACCTTGATAACTTCGGTCACCACAGACGGTAAGATTGTCTGCATGACCTGATGCACCTCTTCAACCACTGCCTCTTTCACCGAGGCCCTCAGATTTGCACTCTCATCACCACCCTCCGGATGAGGGGTCTCGGGTTCCTCATGAACCACTTTCTCAACTCTGGGTCTCCCTCTCTTGGGTCGTGGTTCAGCACCGTGACCTCCACCCCGTGAAGCTTTCGAAGATCTACCACCAGCCATTCACACGCATACTGAAAGATTCAAACACCAACACGGTCATTCAAGGGAACATCTAAGTTTATGTCAAGTATAGTAAGTCCCTAATTACGGTGGCCAGTTATGATTAGCCACTTACTTTACTCTACATACCCCAAGCATTACCTGTCATGACTACATCAGTATCTAAATCTACATACGACACATAACCACATACCATGTGCACATAATACCGGTTAACATTAAAGAAAATACATGATGGCACGCAGCTACTCAGATTGGCATCCGATTCCTTTCCGTCCCATTCTCAGTTTAAGTTAAGGTTTATTTTGAAAATTTACCCATTTCACTTAAACTTTGGCTTTGATAGCAACTTGTAAGGCCCCGTCCCCGGTACGCTTACAGCTGGCCAATCATTGCTCATAAAACATATAGTTACATTTATATTTCATAAAACATCACAGCGGAACGTCAAAACAACTTTTCATTTCAGAAAGAATGCTTTTGCAATTTAATACAAGCATCCATTACACATTTTCATTTGTTCGCATTACAATGCAAAAACATTAACAAAAGAATGCCATCCAAAATGCCAAGTAGTTGCCCCGCGCCATCCTCAGCAATGCTCACCTGCCAACTGGAAAATGCATAAAAATCAGCGTTGCTGAGTGAGTTATAGTTTTAAAATAAAATATACTTTATCTTTCATTTAAAACAGTTCTTTACATTCATTCAATCATAACAGGTTTTAGAATGTGATCGCACATCGTACGTACACATAGATAATATTTATTATCTTCATCATCGTTCATTTCGTACTTTTATTATCTTTCATTTTCATCTAGGTCCTGTCATGTGCTTAAACCCCCCCCCCCTCTAAAGCACCAAACAATTCATCTAGGGTTAAGCGACAAGGACCCCATACATCTAGTCAATCACAAAGACTGAACCCATGTGTGCATCCTCATGGGGTGTTTAACCCGCACATAGTTGAGCTGACAACCCCTCATTGGGTGTGAACCTCCATACATATGCTTGATCACGCGGATCAAGCCCTAGTGTGCATCCTCATGGGGTATCTATCCTGCACACGGTTGAGCTAACACTCCTCATTGAGTGTGAACCTCCATACATTTGCTTGCAAGACTTTCTTACATTCGTTCATTCATTAATGCATGCATTCTTCATTTCGTTCCTCTTTCATTATCTTCCACTTTGTGAAGTCGGTTTCTTGGATCGATAAACATCCAAGCATGTTCTTGACGGAAGGATAAACAACATCAAACCAAAAGTCAAACAATAATACGAACTATAATTGAATGGTTTCATTGATAAAACCTAACGATTACAAGCTTGTTACAACATAAGAATCAAGACTCTTGGCAAGGGGAAGATCGAGCATGATCTCCCCTCTCATCTGGCAGCCCTAGGCTCCCGGGCACACTCTTTCTAAAACCCTTTAGAAATCCTTCATCTCTCTACATATTGAAACTGGTATATATAGGCCTCGGCCCATATAAGATGCGATTGGGCCCATTCGTGTGATTGGACCATGCGTATGGTTCAATCGTACGACTGGACCATGCGTATGGTTCAATCGTACGACTGGACCATGCGTATGGTTCAATCGTACGACTGGACCATACTTATGGTTCAGTCTTACGAATGTCCCAATCGCATCTCTCAATCGCACGACTGGTCCATTAGCATGGCTCAGTCGTACGACTGGTCTCATTCGCATATGCTCTTGCGAATGACCCAGTTTCATGTGTTTACAACATATCAGGTGTATAACATTAAGCCTAAACTATTCGACAAGCGACGGACACACTATATATGACTATATATGCTCCAACAAATTCCCCCATGGACGTTGCTTGCGAATAGTAGATAACACCTCTTACAATCTTTAGTCAATCTTTGCTCTGGTTGCCAATAGAATCAAACGAAAACCATATTAGCCAACGTTGCCGATCCGTCAGGTTACTACCACATCCCTGAAAATGAATTTAGGCACAATAGCTTTCGTTTACTTTGCAGAACACCATCATAGCAGCAAGATTCCCCATATGACTGATTTTTCCAGATAATGATACGAACATTTTCCATTGCTTCAATCTTCACACAGGCTAACCTGATTAACATCACCACCTGCAGAAATTCCCCCTCACATTCAGCATATCCCAATATATAGACATTGTGCTCTCCTTGCGTCTTCACACGGTGTATTGGGCAAAAGGTTGAAGGTTCCAATCCACAGCTGACAATATCAACCAAATCAGCATGCACGAAGATTCATCATCGAAAACCAGTTCACATCATCACTTTCTGATTGCGTCTTCACTTTCTCTATACATGGATTCCCCTTAAGAATGAGAATCCTCTTTGTGCAGATAAATATAACTTGATTGGCCCATAAGTAGTCAGATGCTCCTGACTACCCCACAAAATCAGCACCAACTGCTGACATCTTCTCTTCTCTCTTTCGTGTTCCAATACATTCACCTATTCTGGAAGTTCGACGAATAATGGGGTACACATCGAACTTATTTGACAAAGAACCTCAAGGTGAATATGCTTTGCTCATCCTCAAATCTATGCAAGAAGCTGATTCAGACTTTTTTTTGGTCTGGAACAAATGGGGATGAGTCAATACGGATGGCTCATTCGTGCGATTGAACATACGACTAGTCCAGTCGCACGACTGAACATACGACTCGTCCAATCGCACGAATGGTCCATTCGCATGGTCCAGTCGTACGAATGCTCCAATCGCATGGCCCAGTCGCATGAACGGGTCTGCACGCAGATTTTCAGATCTGCAGCCGCCAAGGCTGCCCAAAACCCTAATCTGACGAATTTAACATGAACCGAAACAAAATAGGCATCATCAGATTCGAAAGGGTGATAGGAACATGGTTTCGAATTCAATTTTAACATGGAAGCAACACACGTAACAAGATCTGAGCAAAACGCGAAGAACACGACGTGGGTTTAACGTCAAGATCTAAACTTTGATCCAGAAATCAAGAGCTCGGGTTGCTAGAATGATTGTTAGATCATTCGAGCAGGAACCGGCTCTGATACCAATTGTGAAGTCGGTTTCTTGGATCGATAAACATCTGAGCATGTTCTTGACGGAAGGATAAACAACATCAAACCAAAAGTCAAACAATAATACAAACTATAATTGAATGGTTTCATTGATAAAACCTAATGATTACAAGCTCGTTACAACATAAGAATCAAGACTCTTGGCAAGGGGAAGATCGAGCATGATCTCCCCTCTCATCCGGCAGCCCTAGGCTCCCGGGCACACTTTTTCTAAAACCCTTTAGAAATCCTTCATCTCTCTACACATTGAAACTGGTATATATATAGGCCTCGGCCCATATTAGATGCGACTGGGCCCATTCGTGCGATTGGACCATGCGTATGGTTCAATCGTACGACTGGACCATGGTATGGTTCAATCGTACGACTGGACCATACTTATGGTTCAATCTTACGAATGTCCCAATCGCATCTCTCAGTCGCACGACTGGTCCATTAGCATGGCTCAGTCGTACGACTGAGTCTCATTCACATATGCTCCTGCGAATGACCCAGTTTCATATGTTTACAACATATCAGGTGTATAACACTAAGCCTAGACTATTCGACAAGCGACGGACACACTATATATGACTATATATGCTCCAACACACTTTACGTTACATAATACTTTCATTTCATTCATTAACATTTAACTCAAAGCCAAGGAAAATAATCTTGCAAAATAAAGAACATAACATACACAGTCAACATCATCATACAGGGCATCATACTTACATAACATACATCATACATACCATCATACATAAGCATCAATCATACATCATAACATGCCCATCAAACATCTATGATCTCAAAAAGTCAACTTACATAGCCCCCGGGAACCTCCCAAGTCAAAGCCTACATTTTCACTTTTCCCCAAAAAGTCAGAAAATATTCTAAGTGTTCATCTGCATTTCCCTTTTTGTTCTTTCGCATTTCTTTTTGTTCATCCGCATTTCTTTTTGTTCATCCGCATTTCTTTTTGTTCATCCGCATTTCCCTTTTGTTCATCCGCATTTCTTTTAGTTCATCCGCATTTCTTTTTGTTCATCCGCATTTCCCTTTTGTTCATCCGCATTTCCCTTTTGTTCATCCGCATTTCTTTTTGTTCATCTGCATTTCTTTTTTTGTTCATCCGCATTTCCCTCTTGTTCATCCGCATTTCTTTTTGTTCATCCGCATTTCTTTTTACACTTAGGCAGTTTTCTAAATTCAGGCGTATGAACTACCATTTGGGCGCATGTACAGTCTAGGGCACACTTATCATCATAATTCGGTCCTCAAACACCATCTATCATGCTCTAAGCTTAAATTATACATTCTAAGCCTTAGAAACACAACCATAACATCATCAAGCATGAACATAGATCAAAATCACACCATACACGCAACATACACACATCCAACATACGGGTATGAACCCAAGTTTTATAAAAAGTTCAATCATGCGTCTCCAGCCCCAAAATCGGTTAAAACATGTAAAAGAGGGGTTCCATAACTCACCTTTGCAGCTCTGAAGTATGGCTTCTCCCAAACTTGTTTGCAATTGAGTTCAACCGCCTAGAAACCCACTTGAATTCAACTTTTTAGCTCTTCTTCTTCAAAATCCGAATCTGCACTTTCTCTTTCTAAAAATCTGATAATTTGGGGTTGTAAGAAGAGAGTGGGCAGCCATGTCCACTTTACACCCATTTTTCCAATCTTTTGTCCTTTTTGACACTTTTTACCCCTCAACTTGGGCAAAATATTTTTTCTTTCTTTTTCTTCACTTTATTATTTCTTTCTTTAAGTTTAAAAATAACCGGGTGTTACAGCGCCTTTCATTTCACTCATGCGGTTGATCGGTTTCTCATTTCTAATAATATTAACATAATATACAAATGCCTCAAATTAGTCACGCAAGTTTAATTAAATTTTATAGATATGTATGTAATATACAAATTATTTTTAATGTATATATTCTTTAAATGATTCTATAATCATGAATAAAAACATTAAGAAATAATTGATGTTGTATGTACAAATTTAATCAAACATAGAAGTGTTGTGGGAAATTAAAAAAATTGATTCTTGGAGGGTTTCGAAAATGTGAGCTCCCCTTTAAAATATTAAAGACCGACCACTAAACCAAATGGCCTTCAACGATTAACTTTAGATTTAATAGATATATATAAAGTAAGCTCCATAGTGAATAAAAAACTAATAAATTCACCATTTGAAATAAGTTGTGTAACATCTCCCATTTTCTAAATAAAGTTATAAAGTTTTATTAAATATTTTACAATAAATAAGTAAATGGAAAATACTTATTTAAATTTATAAAGTTATAAAATGAATTTAATAAAACATACATATAAAGCTTTATTAGTAATTATGAATTTTAAATATTAAGTGAAAATAAATATTCAAATTATAAAGTTTACAAGCTTATTAAAAGTTATAAAGACTTATAAATAATTAATTTGATTCATTATTAACGTTAGTCTTATAAGTCCAGTGTCTAACTTGTAATTTTCACACATAAAATAACAAACATAAATATTATAGGGACCTATGTTGTAAACTTGAAAAACTTGAAACAAAACCCAACCCCCTCCCTGTTTTCCCGGCTACCCTCGACCGTTGTTCGGGTCGCAACTCTGGCGAGCTCCAACGAGTACTCTAAATCATAGAACAATCGATTTAATCCCAATTAACACAATCGAATCATTTCCTCAACTGTTTCGAACCAAGCTAATGATTTAATTCAGTTATAACCGTAATATTAATGGGATTCAATCGAAACCGACACCCGTTTCAAAACAACAACTCATCGATCGAACACTTGACCAAACGAAAGCGATTTAAGAGAGGCTGAACATCCCATTCGGTTTTCTTAACCCCTCTGAACTCTTAATTTCACTTACAAAATACACAAATAACCCATTCGATCATTACCTTCATCCCGAACCTGCAACTTCGCCGATGTCGATCTTCTGAGTTTCATTACTCGAAATTGACAGAGGGCAGTCAATCATGATCATCATAAGAAGCTTTCCAAACATTTACTTGAATCAGAATATCATAAACATCTGGAAATGATTCCCTACCGGTAGTGACTTCTCCCCTCATTTGTTCATCCCCATTCTAATTCAAAACGGGTAATTAAACACACACCTATACTCAATTTCACCAATCAAAGCCCTATGATTGATTTCATTAACAACATCAATTTGATGTTCAATTGGAATCAAATTGATTTTAGGGTTCTTGAGCATTTGGGGTTTTCTTTTCTAATGAATGTTTAAAAAAATTGTTAGTGGACTTAAACTAGAATTGGGCTTATAGCCCACTGGTAACACGCAGGAAACATACACATAGGGTCCCGAGTTTGAACCCGGGCACCCTCAAGTTATTTATAAATTATTAGTTTTTAATCATTTTAAATTTCATAAATTCTTAATATATTATTTAATCAAAATAAAATAATTGTTGTTAATTAATTTATTCCAGAAGTTATTAATTTAATTTTTGAAGTTTCTAAACAAAATAATATTATAATTTTATAGTTTAAAATTATAAAAACTATGACAAAGTTATTTAAAAGTTTGTCTTTTATTACTTTATAATGATAATAATTTTTTTAAATCAAATAAGTTATGTTATAACTTATTTAAATAATTGATTATTTAATTGATTAATTTGATCAAGTCATTAATTAATTGATTATTAAATTAATTTTAAAGGTTTTAAAAACTTATCTAAATCTACACTACTATATAATACAAAAGTTTGGAGTAAACGATAATTTCACTCATGTTTGTAAGACGCGCCCTTTCATTGTTCCCTTCCCCTCTGCATCGTGAGATAAGTTTGTTGAATTGCACCAAATCAATGGCCCTCATCGGTTTTAGATCAAACCTCCATCTTTAATTCCCTTCCATCGTTTCATCTGCAGAAGAGTTTGACCACTCTCGATGATTTCATCTGAAAGCGTTTAAATCCCATCGGTTTCATCAGCAAGGTCTAATTCATATTCTTCCTGTCATATATCAGATTGTCATTTGGCAATTCTTCTGATTGTCAATCATAGGCACACACACCATCAGGTCTCAACCAACCGGTCGGCTTTATCAGTTACGTTGGACTTTCTTTTTTTCATGTCATGTATGTGATTGTCGTTTGGAAATTCCAGTGATTGTGGTTTGCCATTGTCAATTAGGGATGCACACATCGGTTGATTTTAGCCAAGCAGTGTTCTGCTTTCTCAGGTGTGCATATTATTCTTGGTTTTGATTTTGCTATTACCTCAATTCAATCTCTTCTGCAACTGCTTTTACAAGTCCTTTTGAAACTTTCTCTTGGGTTGTTATGATCTATAATGTAAGCTGATGTATGAATCCAATGCTTGAATCCAGTGCTTGCTATATGAAAATCATCTTAAAGCTTTCAGTTCATATAAAACTATGTTTCCATAACTACGAATATCCCGGTTGCTTCTAGAATTAGGTCAATATACTTCTTCTTTTTCATTTTAGATTGTTACTATGAATCTCTACATACTGGGCATACATATGTTTTCTTGTATGAGAAAAGAAACTATTGTAGATTCAAGTCCTTTAAATAATTTTGATAGGTGCATTAGGGCATACATAATATAATGATTTCAGACGAGAATTTGTTAGAGTTAATTTTGTAATTGGTCTCCCAATTGTTCATCCGAATGCTTGGTTTAATGGAGCTTTTTTATGTGTCATTGACGATTCTACTATTTGATCTATTTTACCATGATTGAGCTGAACATTAGCATAAATCTTTGAGTTGTTTCATTCTTGCAAACTGGTTAGTATATCAAATGATCCTTATGCTCCCATATTGATGGAGCTTTATAGGTATATCAATGATCTTGATGTTTAAATTTTAACATCCATCACCCTCTATCAATAGACCTTGATTTTAATTGTTTTATATTAAAAGTGAGTATGTGCTATTAAAAATAATTGATAAATTTGAGAATGCTCTAATAAAAGCAACTGAATTTGGGTTATTGGTCTTCAATCATAAAGGCATTTGCTTGATTTTATTTGTTTTATTCCTAGGTATTTAAATGGTAATTATGTGATTTAAGCCTGCAAATTGTGTGTTACATGTCAAATGAGTCTTTATTCTTGTATTATTAAATGGGTCTTTGCCATATACACACTTTTGATCTTATTTGTTTTTTTTTATTTATGGATCTTAAACAAAGAGTTATGCCAATTGGACCACTTAATTTTGTGAAGTTGTGTGTTGAAAAACGAATATGAATTTAGTCTTAATCAATATATTTTGAACTATAATACTAGCAAATGAACCTTTTAATCCTGCAAGATTGTGTTAAATCGGCCGATGGGTCTTTCCCTCTCGACACTTTTTATTCCTTTTGTTGTTATTTTTGGATCTAAAAAGATCTATGGCAATTGAACCATTTAATCCCGCAAATCGTTTGTTACTCTACCATAAGTATGAAATTAGTCTTAATCAATGGATTTTTAAATATAATTTAAGCAAATGAACCATTAATCCTCGAAGAATGGTTGTTATGTCTTGGCTAAATGAATCTTTATCCTTTTTGTACATTTGGTTTGATATGCTTTTACTATGGATATTCAAGTAGAATGGTGGAAATTGAACAATTATAATTGTGGGTTATGTCAAACAATACAAGTTTTTAAACTTGCAAACTTTTTTGTTAAAAAGTGATCATTTTAGTTTTATAAATCCATGAACTTATTTTTGTACATGGTTGATTGGTTTAGTAATTATTCTCACTTGCTTCATGTATATGTCTTAGCATTTAGCAGCCATGATTTTGTAAAAGTAGGTGCTTTAATATGGATGTATTACTTTTTGACTTGGACTTCATTTAAAAAAATCACGATATACTTCGCAGTTGTCATTACACATTAGACTTTTAGACCTTAAGAATGTGTTTAGAACTTAAATGGTAATTTTTAGACTTTCATTTGTTTGTATAATTTAGATTATTAGTGTGGCATTATGACTTTCACACATGATGTACCATACACTTGACTTTGACCTGTCTACAACTTTATGATTTATTAACCAGCACATTATACACTTGGAGATAGTGAATCCTAGCCTACTGATAAGCAACACTTACATATCAACTTAATTATGTATTGCACCAACCTTGACTTGAATAATTGTTTCATATAGAAGTAAAGCATCCCCGGCACTAATTGCCCAGCATCACATACCACACACTTGAATTTGATTTGCCTGTAACTTTCTGATTTGTTAAACATTAGATGTTGGTTTTAGTGATAATTTGGCTAGAAAGTTTTCATGAAAACATCACATGTGTGGCTAAACACCACATACTTCTTATCTGTATAGAATTTGCAAGTATTTTTTGCTAACATATATATAACTTTAAGCACATGTATAGAAGTATGCATAAAAACATAATGTTGATCTTTGTTAGTTACAAGTATGTACAATAAAGGTAATTACTTTTGTTTTATATTCGTGAAATATGGTCAGCCACTGCAAAGTGTGTTTTGTTATTCACGTTTTAATGACAAGTATGCTGGGTTAATCGAGTTCATTCACGGGTCAGCGGGTCAAACGGTTCACAAGTTACGTACGAGGAGCACTTAAGAATACATATTTGATCACATGTTATTTTGTGCTTATGGACGACTTGGCAAAAGTTTGACCAAGTAAATTGGAAGCAAATGTGGTTGTTAAACAAAGCAATATTACGTCGAGATCATGGTGCATTGGGATTTTTATTTGTTTTGTTTTTTTTTTCTTTTATAAGCATGTTGAAAGTCTTACTTATTACTCCCTTTTGTAATCGTATTTTTATGTTCAAGACGAATATCATAGAAATGGTCCCATAGTATGAGTTTGTGTGTGTGATTTAGAAGGGACAAAGTATGTACATATCTTAATTAAACCTATTTTGGTCTTGAACCTTTTGTGTTATTGTTGTTTTTTTGTCTCCGCTACTAAAAGTGGTTTTAATTTGTATAAGCTCAATGAGCATACACATGTATTGGTTTTATAAACTTTATCTTTCTGAAATTAAGTCAAACCATGGCTTCTGAATTCTCATCATAAAAACTCAAAAAGTAATGCATTAATATTAAATAATATGATAAATATTAGTTTTATTAACTTAATAACTTCATATATTTTCCACATTACAGAAGATCATAGAATCATTTTATTACTTTTCTGAGTTCATATCATTTTACCTTAACTAATTATACATTAAATTTTACAATTTCACATATATCGATACCTTAAATTGTACATTAAATTTAACAATTTCACGTAGTTAGCTTAACTTTTACATTTTTTTAAACAACATAGCAAGGAAAAATTCATTCCATGAACATTGGTACATCCAAATGAGCCTCACAAGAATTAGCTACATGAGCTCATTATAATACGAGATTAAATTACACCAACAAACAAACTCATAATATTAGGTTTACTGGGTTAGCATGGTACATTATCTATAGTACATTGTGTTATGATAATTATATCAATTGAACATCTTTTTTACCTTCACATAAGTATTGATTGAATTAGTTTCAATTCTTTCTTTAGACACTTATCATATAATTCTGTATATACTAATGCTATTGCATAATATGGAGTTGCTTGAAGTGCTAGAAAACTTATACATGAAAAATAGTCTTCACGTGATAAGGTACATATTTAAATCACAAGCAAATTATGATTATATGTTATGTTCCTTATTAAAAAAATGTGATTGTTCATATCCCCCTCCCCTAATTATTGTAATATCGTCGTTTTTGTATTGATGAACCAGAAACCAAGTTTGGACTATTTTTGGTTTAAGGTCTTTAATATAAGTTATGTTTGTTAGTCGGTATTATTTTACATGATACGCTTTTATTCTATATTTGAGTCACTTTACGTTTTGACATAATATATTTTGAAAAGAGTCGTGAGATTATATTTTATATTTTATCCCACCACATATGGCGTCAACGCAAGTGCTTATTTTTAACTATGTTTTGGGATGTTTTATGTTTCACCATAAATTTTGTTTATAGTTGCTTCAAATATAACATGCTTTCATTTGAGTGGAATCCTTTCCTGTCATCTACGCTTCAACATGGGCTAAACTTGTAATGTATCAAATACATTTTCTGAGCCACCTACCTATCTACTACTCTTGTTAATTCTCTCATAAGGTGTGATCAGACAGGCAAGTCTAGCTCACAAGTAGCTGTGGAACGTCTTTCCCAATCTCTGTTGGTTTGTAACACCGATCAAGGTATAGAACAATCTATTGACATGGCGTATCATAAATCATTTAGTAATGGACAATACCTAACGGTGAAAGTAGTTCAGCAGCTCTAAGCAGCGCACTCAATCGGCGAAGGAAAAACACGTAACTAAAACGCTCCAACCAAAGCAACGACCCATTTAGCAAAATAGGTTTCATTTAGTATAAGTAATAAATAATGTTCAGGGTACATTTAGCATGATCCTTTCTAGAAAGTTTGTTCAGGCAGACTTACCAGTTTCTACCAATGACTTCTCGGAAGAATAGCCTGTCATTGTAAAAAAGTTGTTGCTAGCATACATGATGGGGCAGATTGGCTTTATGGCATATGAAACAATAGTTGTTCTAGCTAATGAAAGTTAAAGCATGCATAAAAACTACTTTCTTTGGAAAATATGGAATGTGGATATTAGGAGGTGAAATTAAATCTCTGATGTGAATTTGATATTAGCAACAAGTAAGAGTTATTTGTAAGAAAAACCTAAAATTATAACTAGATATTTATAACTTAGCCAAATGTTATATTTGTTTTCATTTATCTTTTAGTTGGGATTCAACACATTTAATAGAAACTTTAACCACCCTTCAAGTTGGGATTGAATGTGTTATGTTTGTGCATTTTTGTTGGACTAAATGTGTAGTTTGTCATACTAGATGTTTCAATTGAATGAGCAAAAAGCATAATTAACTCTAAACTATATTATATTTACATACCAATTTACGTGTGTTATGAATAGTATCCTATAAACCAAAACACTTGTTTTTAATTTATTTTTTTTCCCGTAACAAATATTAACATGCATGTTGTTGAAATAGACTCTTATTTAATATGCCCGCTACAACGCGCAGGTAATGACCACTAGTGATCTTAAATTTAATTACTTTAAAGAATAACAAAGGTTATAAAAACATTATTAATTCCTTAATGTAATTTAAATGCAATAAATCTATTATGGTTTAAATTTAGGTTATTTCAAAACTTTATAAAATTACATGTTAAATAACTAATTATTCAAATAGTTATTTAAATAATTAAATATTCATCTATTTATTAAACCATGTTATATCATAAATAGTTAATAATTTATTTCCCTAAACTTTTACTTAAATTCTTGAAACTTATAAAACAATATAATTATCTATGATTCTTTATTAAAATCAATAAATTAAATTATTGAATCAATCATTATTGTTTTCAATCTTAATTGATTTATTTCATCTTTATTAATTCAAAACATAATCGATTGTATTATGTTATTTTAATTTATTTAATTATTAAAACCCCCGAATTCCAATCGAAACTCAAATTCATATTAATTGTTAATCATATCTTTATTTTAATCTTAAGTCACCAAATAGTAGGTTGAATCATGAAGAAACATTGGAGTAATCTTATCTTCCTATTGTTATCTTAAGTGCATTTTATAGCACGTGAGTTTCCCATGTGAGTTTTCTCTGTCTCTTTTTATTTTATTTTACACATTTTGAAGTGAAACATGTTAACCTTATAAACTTACACTTGTAAACTTTTTATACTTGTAACTCACATGCAATTTATCTTTACTTTTTGTCATGGTTATTTGTATTACTATGAGTGTTATATAAGATACATTATATTTTGACAATCATTAACTATTGCTAGCATGACGACGTCATAGATCTATGGGTCTGACAAACTTATTTAGTGCTAAAGCCGATGTATTGCCGGCTCCTGATGACATATGACTTGTTCATCATGGGGACCAAGTACACTTAGTTAATCGTTATAAACTTGTAAACTTATTCTTGATCAAGGTTTGATTGTAGCTATATGTGTTCTATAAACTTGTATAATCTATAACCATTGACATGAATTGTTACTTGTAAATCTTTTATATATATATATATATGTATGTTTAACCCTTAGAAACTCACCACTTTCAAAGTTGACCCTTTATTTTTAACATATTTCAAGATCACTACTTGAGGAATTCTTCTTGCACATATAGGACTTCGACTTAGTTTAATTAAATATTTTATTTGTTTTTGAAATCTTTGTTGTACTGTAATGACTTAATTGTCTAGTATTATTCAATGAAAATGACATTTAATATTATTTTAACTTATTAAATTCCATAAGCTATGAACAATCATTTCACATTCGTCCGCCTCGATGATTCCGCAGTCGGTCGGGGTGTGACAAGTTGGAACTAATTAAGTAACTTGACATGATTTTATTATCAGGAAAGAACAATGACATAATGAATAAAAGAGGTGAAGAGAATCTACAAAGTAAAAAAGATTAGGGGGAGCACAGTGGTTCGGGATCTGAACCATGTCATCACCAAAACAGTTTTACATGCCATTCTCGCACTTAAGAAGAAACAGAGAGAGGTAGTTCGTAAAATGGGTTTTGAAAGATTATTATCATGGAGGGTTGATGGAGTTCTAGCAAAGTTGGGTCATTATACGATGGATGTATTTAACATGAAAACAATGGAGATGCTTATGGAGACAGAGTCATTAATGATCAATTGTGATACTATACATAAGTTGTTAGGGGTACCAAACCAAGGGTTGGATTTAAGTTTATTGGGAAAACAAGAATGTTGGACGCCTATTGCAGTTGAGTGAAAGAATAGGTATCAAACAAAGATGATTAGGAAACAAGATACTGTTAGGATGATAAGTGAATCCGATGATGATGATGGGTTAATGTTCAATATCAATTTTATTGTTTTGTTTTATAACACATCTAGTGAGTGCCATGTAAATGGTAAGTGTAAGTTGAGGATTTTTGATCTCATAACTGAGGATATGGATCTTGGGAATATTTAGTGCAGTTATATAGTTTTTAAGATTAATAAATGCAAAAAGAAATGGAGAATGAGGGATTTAGATTCACAATTCCATGAAGCCCTAGCGATTTTGACGGTACGTATTAGAATGAGTTAAAATATTTGATGGGATGTACAATGAATGTTTATGTTACATGCTTTGACAATAGAATAAGAAAAGTACTCAATGAACTCTAAGTTTTGAAAATAAAATACAAATTATGATAATTAATTATTTATTTAAATAAACATCATAATATTCTTTTTGGTATTGTTTCGGCTTTTATACGTAGATGCAACAATTTGTCATGGAATCAACGATAGAACGCACAATGAGTCCATTACATTTTTGGACATTTAATAACCTTGGAAAGAAAGAGGAGATGGCGATAGAAAGGGGTGGATTTGAAGAGGAGATATGCGAAACTTGTATCATGATAGAGTAGTGATATCGGGCAGTTTGAAGGATGATGATGACGAGGACAATTCAACTAAAGTTAGTGACAACAACATTTTGAAAGCTAAATGTTTTATTACTTTCAATTATATAAAAAGACATATATATTTAAAGAAGGTTGTATGATTAGTATATATATGTGATAAGTTAAGTAGGTGGTACAATTGGTTGAGGGTGATTTACATATGGGCAAACAATTTAAATACAAAATAATTGAAAATTAAGATATATAAAAATTGAGTTATTGTAATAAGTGTAGAGTTCATATCTTATATGACAAAAAAGGAAAATTTGAGAAATTAATCAGTGAAAGTGTCAACGATTATCCAAATTGTTTAGATATACGAGATTTGAAAGAAAGATATGAGGGATGTTTCAAGAGTTGTGTCAATATAGATGAGTTGAGCGAAGAGGGGTGAAAACCAAATTGAAGAAGCAGATCGTGCTTACAATGATGATGAGAACATTAATCTAGAAAAAAGAATTCCACCGAAGTAAGAAAGACAAAACAGTCCATGGCTATGATTAAATCTAGCACAGAGATGAGAATGGTGTTATACACTGAGGTAGATGACCCAAATATCTCCACAACACAGTTAGTGTGTCAACTTTTAGATTGGGTAGAGTATAGTATAAAAAATACATTTGGGGGATGAAGTTTAGCTGTAATGATCTGAGAACACCGGAACCAAATTTTACTCTAGGATTGACTTAAGATTTTGAAGAAGCCGAAAAATGTTACAAGTAAAAGGAAAAGGGTTATGTGAGAATGTGATGTGAGTTCAAAATTGGAAGAACTTAGATGTGACCATAGAAAAAGTTCGTCAAGGGTGAAGAAAGTTACAAATGTAAATCGGTTACCATACAAAATTAAACCGATTAGCATTAAGAAATGTATTTATGAAGAAAAGCGAAAAGTTTGGAGCTACTTAATAAGGGGACTTGAGAAGGACATGTAATTGTAGTTATTTAATTTATTCTTGATACTTACGTGTTAATATACAACGTTGTAATATGTTGATGGGATTGCTCATTTAAATATGTAGTGTGAATGTAAATAGTGAAGTAGATGAACAAAGGGAAGTGGAAAATGAATTTTAGTACATATATTTTTGTGTGTTTAGATCATGCTTATAAGTAATATTAATTGATTGTGCTTATAACTTGTATTGGTCGATTCAATATATGATTACTTATCATTTTGGATGTATGTAAACAAGGGATGATGTTTTCGAGACAAAAAACTAGGCTATTACAAAAAGATTTTTCTAATATTGTTATAACATGAAGTAAGACTTGTTCCAAATGTTATTGACTGTTGGCAGTAGTGCTAAACTTTGAAGAAAGGAGCACGAATAGAGAATCTGAATAGAGGCTGTTCATACACACTGGTGTAATAGTAAGTCATTACTTTTATAGTGAATATATTAAGATCTATGTTGACTTAAACATCATATCTCTATCTCTATATATGATAAATAAAAGGATGTTAGACCACGTGACAAGATTTTAAACATTATGTTGTCACATGACACCTTAATAGCATATGATTACCACGTATCACTTTATTAGTAATACGATTTTAAAAAGAATCTTATCAATCATATTTAAACAATATTTAATGTCAAGTTAAACAATATTCCAAAATTAGAATTTCAAATTTAATGATTGAATTTTTTAATAACTTCAACGTTTAACTTAATCTGCACTTTAATCAGAGATTTTATCTAAAATAACTAACTAAATTAGTCAAAATTTAAATTTTAAAACTTACAAATTTTAAATTCTAATAATAACAATACTATGTTAGATCTCATGTTTTACACGGGTTGAATAAATAAACTAATAAATAATTAGTAATAAAAATTTATGAATTATAAAACCATGTTTGAAGATAAAATATGATTATAATTGCATATGAATAACTATTTCAAGTAAATAAACAATAGATAGGTTATAGACAGATAGATATATAGATAAATAGATAGTCTAGTTAAACAGATTATAGTTAGTAATAAACACGAAAAGTTACAGTACGATGTTTTAATATAAGATATGTATAAAATTATATATACATACTTGTTCCAGAGATAAAACAATTATACTAGTTTTAAATCTGTTATCTAAATAGTTTCATTTTTAAATATTTGTTTTAAGATTTTATTATAAGAACTTATTGTTTATAAAAATCTTTAAAAATTAAACATAGTTTGATTTTTTAAAAATTTATTATCAATTTAAATTTTCTTAATAAAATTTATTTTTAAAAACATAGTTTGATTTTTTAAAAACGTAGATGAGAGAGAAAAATATATCAATTAATCAATTAGTTTTTATGAAGAGAAAGAAATTATTTGAGTTTTTAAATTACTTTAATACCTTTTTGAAGGGAAAATAAAATGAGAATGCTTAAAAAATGATAAGTGTCGAAAAAGTGATTTAAGAATATGACAAGTGGCAAATGAATCTTTTTTTTATTAATATCTATAGAAATACGATATTTTTGGGTTATAATTTCAAATTTTGAAAATGTTCTTTATTTGAACAATATTTATAATATTTACCTGCATTATATACCACTAGGTTAAATACGCGTGTGTTACACGAGTTAAAATAAAAAGCATACAATATAAAATATCTATAAATCTTTTTATATATCTTTTTGAAGTATTTTAGTTTTAACAATCCTAACTACAAATTAAATAATATTTCAATAATATTAAGTCTCATTAAAATATTTTTAATAAAGTGTTATTTATTTATATAAAGAAATTATCTTGATTAGTATGGTATTAAATGATAGTTATTAAGTAAACTTTTTTTAAGTCAAGATTTTTACCATAATTGTAATTTATTATGGTGATAACACATGAACAATCATAAGTGACGTCTAGGTGACGATTACGTAAACATGCTAGAAAATAGTCACGTGCTAGATAATAGTCACGTGTCACATAGAGGTTTTGTTTTATTATTAGCTTATACAATTATTTTACTATATATACACAATAACTTTTTTTTTGTTTATTGTTCTTTCATCATCACAAATATTTGACAATTCTATAAAATGACTTATTATTGTGACATCCGGTAAATTTCCGTTACCAAACTCCGTTAGTTCCGTTAAGTCTTGCATACACGTGTCGTGAACACACACTAGTTGTTGTTTAACGTTGGTGACTTAATAATAATGGATAATGTTAATTTAATGTGAATCTAATTGATTATGTGATTATTGTGTTATGTTTATGTGTTTACACGTTTTTAAAAGGTTAATTAGAAAATTAATCGCGTAACGCGGAAACGTGCCTATTTATTCATATGTCTTGTGTTTTTATAAAGATAAGATATATAATGTTTTTCATTAGTTTATATATTTATATTATTAAGTTAAAAATACTTTACAAAGAGTTAAAGCCTAGTTTTTATAAAATACAAATTACAAGGGTTAAAAGGGTAATTATGTAAATTAAAATTAAACAAAACAAATCCCAAACCCTAATCCCCACCCATTCGGCCACGACTTCTTTCCCCACACCCTCACCATTGCGATTTCGACCTAGAACAAGCATCAAAGCATCAATTTGGTTCGATTACAAGGCATACAACACGTAGGAATCGTCAATTGCAAGCTATAACACGTTTAAAGGTTAGAACTTTTCGTGTTATTGTGGATTTTGGTTAGGGCCGAACCCTAATTCATGAATGATGGTTCATGGGGTCGAATTGATGTTGTTTGATGATGTTAGTACGTTAGTTGGATTGATTACATGTTGTTTAACGTTGATTATGCATGAATTCTATGTTTTTAGTGGATTGATCATGAACTTTGATTATGAAGCAAACCATAGTTCGAAAATGGCATGATTATGCATGATGGATGATTGTTTGATGAATGTATGATGATTAGTAGGTTGTATGAATGTTAAGATACATTGATTTTGCAAGAAATTGGTGAATTGAAGTTGATGTTCATAGGTTACTAATAATAGTAACTTTATTTTCATGTAATGATGATCTAGTGGTGGATTGATGTTATGGATGTGTTCATGATGATGATTAGATGTTAGATTGTTGTTATGAATGCTAGAAATCTTTGAATGGATGTTGTTGTTCATAGCTTGCCAAAAGTAGAAACTTTTGTTTATGAAGATTGTTAGATTATGGTGATTAGGTATTGTTGATCATGTCTAAACATTGTTATGAGCTTGAGATGGTATAATTGTGATGAATTCATGAATACATTGAGTGGTTGATGGATTTTGGAATGTGCTTTCCCAAAAGGGAAACTTTATTTATACAAAATGTGAAAGATGATAGTTTGAACATGGTTGGGATGTTAGGAGCATGTTAGTATGATCATGGATGAATTCTAAGGTGATGAAACATGTTAAAATAGTTGTAAAGGATGTTTTGGATAATCATGAATGATATTTGGACATTTATGATCATGTATGATTTGGATGTTGATTAGTAGTAGGACATCATGTTTGGGATTGGTAATTGATTGTTGTGATGTTGTAGAATGCAATGCATATGGTTAATGAATATGGTTATGATCATCATACACGCGTGCGAATCTGAGGCCCCTACTTAGTAGGATTGGCAGGGTTTAGGATGTGAAGTCGTGAGTGGATTCACATGGCATGTGGTGAGTGGTTTGATCTTTGTGTGACATGTTAGTTGTGTTATAACTAGTGGATATGTTAATGTTCTAGATTCGCATGACTTGTATGGTACTTGGTTGTATGATGATCTAAGTGATACACCTGGTTAATATAGCATACATATGATCTATTTGAATGTTAACTATGTATGATATATGTGTATGATTACTTGAATGGTTTACAACACATAAAGTCACAAACGGGTCAAACGGGTCAACTAGGTCAAACATGTCTGTTTTCTGAAATCTTGAATCCTTGGTTGTAGTGTACTTAGGGTTTCACATGTTCTTTGATTACACGTACTCATGTACTTATATGATCTAGGTAACCTCTGAAGGTTGTCTGTCTATTCTGTTTGACAAGTCAAACTCTGTGTATCTATATGCATATCAGGTGAGTTCATGCCCCACTTTTTATTTACTCTTTTTGGGGGAGATAACATACTGGTAAATCACGAACGCTTTATAAATTCAAGTTGTGTACAATACTATACAGTGTTGATATCATGGAAAAGTCCTCACACTTTCGAATTGTTAATATTGAATAGCGGGGAAATTTGGGTAGTACTACTGGGTCTGACGAGCCCCACCTGTGTGACTTGAGGTCAACCGGGTGCAAGTTGTCCTAATGAACATTGTCACGACCTGTTAAGTCGTGGCAGGAGGCAACAAGGTAACACAGTCAGCTTCAATTGCGAAATCACTATGAAATAATATTTATTGTTAATGGACTAGCTATCTGTTACAATGCGCTACTTGTATATCTCTATTATTAAACTGTTTATGTTTGATTATCTCTTGAACTCACCAACCATTGTGTTGACAGTTTAGTATGCTATTCTCAGATCATTAACTTGCTTGCCATAGGAGCACTGCATGGTTCTTCACTGCATTCTAAGACTCGGTCTTCAAGACAACTTTTTTCATTTTAGCGATTATTATTTACTCTTTTGGGTTGGCACATGTTTTGCCATAGTTATACTTTTATTTCTTTGGGTTGTTTTCAAAATGCTTCCGCACTGTTTAAAGTTTGTACTTTGGTTGATTTTATTTAAATTATGGCATATAGAGTCGTTCTGAGTAACTATTGACTGTGATTCTGGTTTGTTCACACGCCTCGCGGTAAAACTCCGTAAGTGGATTTTGAGGGTGTGACAATTATATAGTAAAATGTACAAGTACTATGCATGGAAAACTTCTTTTATTTCTTCATTATACACACAATTATTATTCTCGATTTATTTCTTTATACATTTAATTACAATATTACGTACACTTGGATTAAAAAAACAAGTTTTTAATGATAAACCTTAATAATAATATTTTTTTACTTTATTGATAAACTATTAAATTACAAGTTCATTTTATATATATATTGGTTTTCACTTTATTGATAAACTATTAAATTATATTGTTTAACATGATGTTATCAGTATCATAAGTAACTTTTTTTTAAAGAATCTTGACATATCACACTTTGATTATACAATCAAAGTTCGTGAATGTGGCGTCAAAGGCTAAAACACTATCAAATGCATAAAGTAAATGGCTTACTTACAGGTGATGGAAAAAACATATACAAAACGGGAAAAAAACCCGGAAATTAAAAGAGCACCAATAGAATAAAACAAATAAAAATTTACATTTGATCAATGGTTGATAATTATGATAATTGTGTAACTTGCTAACTAAGTCATTTGTGCATTAAAGAATAAAATTAAATAAATATAATAAAAAACTAAACTACCCCACTAAATTATTTAAAAAATAATTTAATTACAAATTATTAATAGTTAGAATGAGTTCTCGCGATCTTTAAATGTTCTGAAATAATCATACAACCCTTCAGTGGTTGTATGTGTAACATGTCTTCTCATTAAAAAAAACTAACAATGTTAGCTTGGATTAATCAAGACAAGTTATATATCTCAAGAATCACAATCAAGATTTTAAAAACTTTAAATACAAAATGTGAGTAGAACAAACTTTTAAAAACCAAAAAAAGAGTTTCTCAAAAAAAATAAAGGTTGAGTTTTGTTAAAATAATATTTGTATAAGGAAAAAATCTCTAATTACTAATGCGGATAAACCCCACTCCATCCCCATTCATCATCTCCTTCCTCCTCCCCTCACCATCTTCTCCTCACCTGCAAATTCTCTCATTGAAGTTTTTCACAAAATGGCCACAATTTCAACATCCATACTATCTTCCACCACTTACCTCCGCCACCACTCATCTTCTAAACCCTTCAAACCCCAGCTCCCCATTTCCCCAAAACCAAACCCCAATCTTTCTCAAACCCATCTCAGACTTCAAATTTCACCTCTAGTTTCAAACCCCATACGACCCACAAGACTCCTTTGTGTCGCCGAAGAAACGCCGGCGACGGCGACGGCGACCGTGGACCCTTCGTCGGAAGCGGCCAGAAGACTGTATGTCGGTAACATCCCCCGCACAGTAACCAATGATGACCTCCAGAAGGTGTTTGAAGAACATGGTGCCATTGAGAAAGTTGAGGTATTTTGTTTTAAATTCTTTTATATGTATTATATTGATTCAGGGTTTGAATTTGCTTTTTTCCCACTTTTCTTTATGAGCAATTGCTGTAGAAACTTCGTGTTATTTGCTTATTGTGTATGGATTTTGACTTTTGAGGTCAACTGACTTAGATTTGTTAATGAAAGCTGGAATTGAGCGGAGTTTAAATGAGCTCGAATATTAGGATTACTGATTAGACTGATATTAGTATTTTATATTTCAGAATTAGCGTCATATGTACACTTCATGATATAGATTCTTGGAAGATTATAGATATTTTAAGGCCTTGTATTGAAATCATCTTAAATCTAAATATTAATATTACTGGATTAGAATGATAAGCAAAAGTTTAAGAAATTCAGTATTATGAACGTTCCTTTTTTTCTTTCTTTTTTTCTTTTAAAGCTGCAATTTTATTGTTTTCTAACCAAAGTACCTAGTTTGAAATTTGAATAACCAACTAACCAAGACTGTCTTCTTTACATTCGTGGAATATTGCACATCCCCAACACATCTGAAATCTCATATGCTTGGTGTACCAATTTTTCTTGAGTTTTGTAAACAAGTCAGAGTGTGTTGATAGAATCTTAAGGATGTTTAGACTTGCGTTTTCAATGTAACGTGAATTCAAGAGTCATAATGAGAAAATTATTTGGATAAGGATAGACGTAGCTAAGTGATTTACTTGTTACCATAGTAGCTAAAAGGCACAAGGCGCGTGCCTAGGAGCTCAAGCGAGCGGCCATTGCGTCTCAGGTAGACGCATTTTTGCTTCTTATAGCGGTGTGTGCCTCACGAGTCATGTCAGGAATGTTTGGACTTTGGAGTTGTTTCTTCTTCCTGTTTCAAGTGTTGAACTTTAATCATTTAACCCTAAAACTCACATCTCTCGCTGACTGCTAACAAACTACCTCTGGTCTGGTCCATACCCTTACTCAGCATTGATCCTTACACTGCTCTGATTGGGCCCTATTGCACAATGTGTCAATCCCTCTTGCAGGTGCCAAAACACTTTCTCACTCCATCTAGCTGACTAGCTTGCTAAGCAGGTGGTTCATTTCATAGGTTGGGATGGAAGACTTGAATTGAGTGGACTGATCTTACATTCTTAGCTCATATATCATCTTTTCTCGTTTGCATTAATCTTTCCATGCGAAAAAATACAACTTAATTGGAAAATATATTGTTTATCTTTTTTGTTTGGCTGAAATGGTAACCAAATGCTCAAACTGTCAAATTACAAGAACGTCCCTGATTTAAATAAAAACTGATCTTCCAAACATCAATAAAAAGTTAACTACTTTGTATAACTTGAATTTGTAGGTAATGTATGACAAGTACTCGGGAAGGAGTCGAAGATTTGGTTTCGTCACGATGAAGACCATTGATGATGTAAATGCAGCTATTGAGAAGCTAGATGGCACGGTGAGGCTATATCTAATATTTGTTTTCTTCTCGTGCATGTGAAGTTAAATGTTTGCATGTAATATGTTGATCCCTTTCCACAAGAGTCTTCTTATTTTTGTCATTACTAAAGGGTATTTTAGACATAAGAAACCACGTGAAGTCGTGAAGAGGTGCCTCACTTATGTACAATTAGGTTAGTTAAAGGTATCAAACTTGTAACTTTAATCAAAATGAGGATTTTAATATGTTTCTGTTTAAACTTGAACTAGTTAGTGGGTTATGTCTACTTGGCACACCTAGTCAAATGTCGTATCAGTTGCTTTGTAAACAATACTTTAGGAATTATACATAAAAGGGTATTTAACATTTTCTAATTTTTATTAGAGGTATCCCACTTTCTCTTTTTATTTATTAAGGATGGAGTTGGTTAACGAATGAGCTACGTCGAGCCGAGCCAATATCAACTCCGGCTCAAGCTCTTTCTTTTGAGTTCAAAGTTGAGCTCGTACTCGGTTCTTAATCAACTCGAGACAACTTGTGGGATGGTGAGTTGACGTGTATTTAAGTTGAAAGTTGAGCTCGTACTCAGTTCTTAATCAACTTGAGACAACTTGTGGCTTGGTGGGTTGACGTGTATTCATTTTAATTTTATTTTAATGATTTTCAAGTCTTGAATCTTTATACAATTCAAATTAGCTCAAGTTATACAAGGATGAAATTATTTGATCGAGCTACCCTTAGCTCGAACTTGGCTTGAATCTTTATACAATTCAAATTAGCTCAAGTTAAATTAGGAGCAAGTTTATACTAGCAAGTTATGAGCAATTTGCTTGCAACAAGTTATTTTAACAACTCTAGTTAAGGGTGTCCAGCTCAAAGAGGAACCGAAAGTGTGATAGGTTTCCGAGAAACCTAGAAAAGTAAAAAAAAACCTCATTTTGATCAAAATTACAACTTGGATACATTTATTAACCAAGTCAGGGGTCTTAGTGGGTGCAAGCCCTCTATCCAAGAGATAGAGGAAATGTTTGTCCTTATCTCGCTCTCCGCGGACCCTATTCTAAGTAAAATATCACTGGGTATGTTTGTTTGTTTGTTTGATTATATGCTTATCAACCTAAAATATTGATATCTCAGATGGAAATCGAACATAAGTTGGGTACCTTTTTGTCCAAGATACGACTAAAACAGAAATATCAACACGTCAACAGGGGTAACATGGTATTTTTCATGAACAGGAAATTGGAGGGCGTAAAATCAAAGTAAATGTCACAGAGAAGCCTTTGGATGGAGTCAGCACTTCACTTCTTCAATCAGAAGAGACCCCATTTGTTGACAGCCCTTACAAACTTTACGTGGGAAATCTTGCGAAAACGGTGACATCAGATTCACTCAAAAGCTTTTTTGCAGAAAAAGGAAACGTTCTTGGCGCCAAAGTGTCTCGAGTTCCTGGAACTTCAAAATCAAGTGGATTCGGGTTTGTTTCATTCTCTTCAGAAGAGGAGGTAGAAGCTGCCATTTCAGCGTTTAACGATGCTGTAAGTTCTCACATTTTGCATGTTTGATTCATTGATTTCATTCTTGCAGCCACGTCATTTTAGTTTCTCTTGACCATGAGAACTCGTTAGGAAAAACTCACGGGCGTCATTAATACTCTCACGGGCGTCATTAATACTCTCACGGGCGTCATTAATACTCCGCTAATGTAGTTTTGATTTGATTGTTTTAGATATAACTATTTGTTATATATTCTTGCAGGTGCTTGAAGGCCAAAAAATTCGCGTAAATAAAGCCTAGTGTACCAGAAAACAACTTTTCGGCTTTTTTTTTTTAGTTTATATTCGGGATTTTTGTGAAATTTTCATCCATGAGCTATCATATTGTATCTTCTATATGATGTTATGCATGCTAATTGATAGATGACTGTTTAATAGATGCTCCAAAGATTTTAACTATAATCCAAATAAGGAAGTTATAAACAATAGAAAAACTTGAGATTGAAAATAAACTATTCAAGAGTGTTCTTGTAAATAATAGGCGACTCAAACCTAACAGTTTGAGATTGGAAACTCTCTAAGACTCTAACTAGCCGAGCTCAAAAGCTTGAAACAAGTTGAATTTGCTTGATTTGTTTACAACTCAATGATTGTTATCATTGAAAGAATCAACTATATAACAAATGAAAATCTTTCTGACATGTTCTAATTTTCTCCTCCTAAAACTAAAGAGAGAGAGAATCTTTTTATGTTTTACTGGTTAATAGTTCTACATAATTTCGTTAAACTAAACCATAAACTGCTCATTATAAGGATTATCCTTTGTTTAATTTAGATAAATGCTTTATGATGCGTATGAGGTTGCAAATGAATACACTAAACATTTACGAATGTAGATGATTGGACGAGAAACTTGTTTGTGTATGCTCATTCAACTAAGCAACATATAAAAATCTTGTTAATGTTTAGTCCTTTGATATACAAATGAAAGTGCAGAGTTTTTAACTAAACATTCAACTCGTTAACAAACATTGCTCATTCTAGCTTTAACCATTGTTTCACCTTTAAATATTTAAATAACTAAAAAGATTAAACATTCAAGACTACTACATTTTATCACACTACAAACAAATTCATACATTACATTGTAACCTTCTTTTTTGAACGGCAAATGTATGATCCTGATAATATTTGTTATCTTAAATGGGTTCATATATTCGTATCCCAGTCAAAACTGCATTCCTAATCCTCTCAGGAGAAAACTCATTGCTGAGAAAATATTTTGATTCAATTTTAAGCGTTTTGCTCAGAGTGAGACTTGAGCTCATGACCTCCTTTTATATACATGTCATGGATATCTCACTTTAACTAGTTTGACAATTGTAACTTAAGATTTTATCACACTACAAACAAATTCAGACATTACATTGTACTTTTTTTTGTGAACGACAAATGTACGATCTTGCTTCGAAAAATATGTGTTATATTAATTGGCACCACCTATCCGTATCCCAATCGAAACCGCCCCCCTAACCCCCACAGGAGAAAACTCATTGCTGAGAAAATATCCTGACTCAACTCTGAGCATTTTGCTCAAACCTATGACCTCTTCTTATTTACATGTCACGAGTATCTCAACCTTAACTAGTTTAACTGTTGTAACTTTAACTTTTGTCATAGGTGATTATTTATTTCTAGTCATCTTGCAAACCATAAGCTATTGTCTAAAATTAGGGTTTTTCTTTGACAATTTTGCCCTTTCACCCATTTTACTTGTACGTTATAAATATGGACCTAGGGTTTCTTGCATTCCGTCGGCCGACTGCAGCAAGATCCCGCGGTTCTTCGTCACAGGTAACACTTATGTTCTTCGATTAGTATGTTAATTGATTCATCAGTAGCCCTATAAATTTTATTGATTTCGACCATTTTGTTATCTATTGTTATGTGTAAATTGTTCTTTTCAATTTACACGGATTTAGGTGAGATTATTCCATTTAAAGTAGTGTTTTTGGTATTTTTGTAGCTTGTGAATTGTTGGTTTGAAGATTTTCTAGTGAATTGGAGTTGTGGCTATTCATTTATATTAAATAATACAGGTTCTATTCAACATTCACCATACTGTGAATCTGATTTTCATTTTTCATGTTGTGAGTAATTGAAATAGACATTCGCCACTGACATGGGATCAAAGGGGGAATTATTTGTTGATTGTCTCGTGTTTTAAAGCTATAAACAGAATTGATTTTTGCTTGATTGTTGTGCTATCAACTTATGATTTATGTGATCATAACAATATACAAAGCTAGAATGGGCCTAAGCTTTTGGGTTAAGTTTTGCTTGTTTTTAGGATTTTGATTTAATGACAATTTTCAGTGTATAGGTAAGGTTCAATGGCACCACAGCAGAGGAAACCTCATGTGTGCAGGAACCCTGATTTGATCAGGGGTGTAGGCAAATACTCAAGGTCAAAGATGTACCACAAGAGGGGTCTGTGGGCAATTAAGGCAAAAAATGGCGGCGCTTTTCCTAAACATGAGAAAAAAGCTGTTGCTGCGGCTCCAGTTGAAAAGCCACCGAAGTTCTATCCTGCTGATGACGTGAAGAAACCACTTGTTAACAAACGCAAAGTGAGACCCACCAAGCTTAGGTGCGTATAGCCGTATACTCGTATATAGATGTATTCTAGTACATATTAATGTTATGTATATTTTTATGACTAATTGACTATATGCATATTTATAACTTATATATGTGTTGACTTGGTTTGTTATATTTTGTATGTGTTCAGAGCTAGTATTACTCCTGGAACTGTGCTGATTATACTGGCTGGGAGGTTAAGGGAAAAAGAGTTGTTTTCTTGAAGCAACTTACATCAGGGCTGTTACTGGTTACTGGTAATGTTCTTTTCTCTCTCTTTTTTATTTGGTTAAAAGAGAAGTTTTCCGAAAACTGTTGTTGTTTAGGATTGGTCGTTGATTCTTTTTGGTGTTTGAATTTGGTATTAGTTTACTCTAACAATTACACAAGATCTGCATGGATGAGAAGTTATGAAACAACCTTTGTTACTATGCATGAAGATTTTGGCTAGTTTTTCGTTTTATTTTGATATAAAAACTTCAATTGAAGATAACTTACCATTCAGAGTCTTTTTATATCGAACAACATCGTTGTAAATTGATGTATTCAAGTGATGATCTTGACGTCGTCTGCCTTATTGACATTCTTTTATCTTTTAAAACTGTTTCCTCTTGTGTAGGTCCCTTTAAGATCAATGGCGTTCCTTTGAGGAGGGTGAATCAATCATATATGATTGCCACATCAACAAAGGTGGACATCTCAGGATTGAGTTTGGAGAAGTTTGATGATAAGTACTTTGGAAAGAAAGTTGAAAAGAAGAAGAAGAAAGGAGAGGGCGAATTTTTTGAAGCAGAGAAAGAGGTAACACCAATATTCTTGCGCTTTGTAGTAGAGGCTGCAAAACGGCGGGTTAGGCTGTTTGGATAACTAGTTTGGGACAATATGGATAGGTTTTGTATGGGTTGAAAATTTGTTGGGTTGACCTGCACGCAAAATATTATAGATTGTTTTATCAGATGGACATGTTAAATATTATCATAGCATTATCATTAGAATAAAAATATATGTTATTGCAACTCTTTTTAGATGATATATAACCCAAATTGACCCATTTGAGCAGAAGTATAAACCCAAATTGACCCATTTGAGCAGAAGTATAAACCCAAATGACCCATTTGAGAAGAAAATATAATCCAGATCGACCTGTAAATACATAATTTGAGATTGGCATGTCCCAACTTATGCCTTATGCAAGTTCCATCAATTCATGTATAGGAAAAGAGCACCCTCCCACAGGAGAAAAAGGATGACCAGAAATCCATAGATGCAGCACTGATAAAATCCATTGAGGCTGTACCTGATCTGAAAAGCTATTTGGGAGCAAGATTTTCACTTAAAGCAGGCATGAAACCTCATGAGCTCGTCTTTTAGAAGCAAATTTTGAATTAGTTTTGTTTTCCAAATTATTTTTACGTCAACTCTAGATTTAGAGATGTATTTTGTCGGTTTATGACGGTGATCAACAATGAAGTTCTCTTCTTCTTGTTTGTCGATTGCTATTGAATTTGGAATCTTTATCTTTGGGCTATTGTGTTGTGCAACCTGTTGATGTCTTTCTGCTATATTTATGTCATCTAGTGTTAGCATGTTTTTGGTGTGCTCTGTTGCTGCATTTTGTGTCAGTTGGCCATTTCTTGCGTGCCTTGTGTGTTGTTTCTTCTCTCGTGTCTGTGGACTTTTTCTGGTCTTATGTGTTGGTTTCATTGTGTTTATTGATGGAGTTATAAATGGTGAAAATGGGTATGTTTGGTATGGATGTTAATGGTGTGACAATATGATGTGGTTGATTTTAACAAATTTTTCGGTTGGAAATTTTTAACTATGGTTTGAGAAGCAATAATTCAAAATAATCTCACTTATCTCATAGCTATTGTAAGGTTTAAGGATAATGTGAAAAGAGTAGCCTTATCTTTATTGCAAGGAACACAAAGGCTACTTCTTGTTCGCCTCTTGGAAGAAAAAAAATCTTTTCTTTTTCTTTTCGTAAAAGAATCTTACCAAACAACAATACAATATTACTACTACTAAATGCTGCAAATCACCGCTAGTATACAATTGTGTAAAGATATATAGTAGGATCTAACAATGAAGTAGAAAACTATAGCAAAATGTAATAATAAAGTTAAATATTAGAAAAGCAAAATATATAAGAAATTTATTTACATAAAGATGCTTGATTTTATAACATAATTTTTTTTAGAACCATTAATATCTCATAAAGTTATTTATATTTAAAACATGATAGAAACGATAAAAACTTCAATAATGGTTATATTACGTTTTACACATTATTGTAATAATAAAACGTGACTTTGGTATCATATGTCATTCTATCTATCTTGACTATTAATTACACTTGATCATTGATCTTGGAATTTTCATATATTTTATTAACATGCTAGACTTTTTAATTGAACCTAGTTTAATTTTATATATATACATATACACGTGCATGCATATGCATGCGTGTGTACATGTGTTTGTGCCGGTTCTTATGTGAAATATTATCATTTTTTATTTGTGCAAACACAACCATCGGTCACTCTAATTTAATGGCCGGAAGTTATAATATAAGGCAAGTATAATGTGATGACAAGACTCTAATAAATTTTTCATTACAATTAAATAACAAATATTGATTAAAATGAGTAATAGTTAAAATCATCATTTATATTTTTTTAGTTTTAAAAGACTTTTTATTTTAACCATTCCCAAATAATTTTATCTTGTTAAAATAAAACAAGAAAATACAACAATTGCATGGAGTTATTCGGTAAAACTTAGAAATTAAAAGAACTTGTATTAAAAGTACACAAAAGATATTAAAATGTTTTGTAGTGGAGTGTATAAATGAGATCAAACCCTCTATCACCTATAATAATCATGTTTGTTTAATTGTTTGCTTAAGAGATGTCATAATTTTCAGTTATTTGTCAAATAGTAACAAGTACAAGGACTCATCTGATCAAAATTCAGAAAAGGAAGGGGTTTATCTAAAAAATAACACAAGGGATGTTCTAGTTTCAGTTATTTGCCAAACAGCCCCTCCTTAAAAATTGGGGAAAATTATTAAGACCACTGAAGCTAGCCCTAGAAGGTTCTTGAAGTTTGATCCTGTAATTAGGGTTTTTTAGGGTTTACACTGCAGAAATTCCTTTGCCAATAATAAAACAACTCGAAATTCAATAGTTTCTTCTAATTTACAGGCAACAAATGGTTCGTTCTAACGCCATTAATTCTTCTCATGGATTGCTCGCCGCTCCCTCTCTAACGATTCCGTATGCACTCTGTTCTTCAATCACAGGATAAAGCAGGATTATATGATTTGGCGAATTTGTTTATTTTGTGTGTTAATTCTCTGTGTGTGTTTGTTTGTTTATCTTGTAATCACGTTTGGTATGTGATTGTTGTGTAGTTATATGAGTCGTTGGTGAGAGGAGGTTGCAGGAAGTTTGGTTCATCAATACACGGGAATTACAAGGTTCCTAACTGTCACAATTACAGAGATGGTAAACGTTAAATGGGAAGAAAGAAGTGATTTTTATTTTATCTTTTGTTCTGCCATGTTCATACCATAGGAGCTTGTATTGTTATACTGTATTGTATTGCATCACTGACGCTGTCTGTATTTTGTTGCAGTACTGAATTCAAGATATGGGTCACATCTTGGAAGAACTAATGCATATTGTGGCAAAAGTAGATCGGTTCATGGCACTTGTATGTTGTACTATCTCTGATTTTTTGTTAGTATGGGCTGTTAGAATCTTTTTATGTTCCAACATCTAGTTGTTCAGTAGCTTATCTTAAATTTGAAATTCCCTACTAACTGCTCTTCTTTGATGATGGAATCAATAAGAATATAAGATAGAGCGGAACATTATTTATTTTGTGTCAAATTCTGGCTATAGAAGATAAAATTACAACAAATCTTTAGAAAGTTCGAAACGATTCTTCTTATCTTGCAGAAAGCAACAAACTTTATAACAACCCTGAACAAGTACAAAATGTGCTAATATCCCTTTCAAGTTTCAGTGGTGTACAATGACAAGAGTTCTTGTCCATCACAATTTCTTTTCCTTGTGTTAAATTCTGGCGGTAAAAGAACAAATTATAACTACTTTGTAGAAAGTTCAAGACAATTTTATCTTTTCTGGCACAAGGCATCAAACTATATAACAGTTCTGAACCAGTGGAATGCGTGCTAATATTCTTTCAAGTTTCTACGGTGCGCCTGTAGAAGAATTCTTGACGATTTGGTTGTTTTCTTGATCATGGTAACATGGAAGAGTACATGTACTTGAAACTTGTACCAACCAAATTGGCATTGAATTGTTGAAGTTTATAATTTCATCGTCACCTGTTTCTAAAACTTTCTACATCATTATGACTTTATAATCACAATGGTATGGTATCCAGAAGGTGTATTTTCTCTCCCTGGAATAAGCTAAAGCAACACTCATAAGACTTGATCTCAGCTTGCAACAATATTTCATCACCCTGGATGTGTTTCGTGGACTTATCCACCCATCGAACTTTCTGGCATTGACAACCACATTTAACACTCCTTTGGTCACACTGATACAAACCCGCAGGCAGAACCCGGTTATGTTGGAGTAGATCCAGTGGGTCATCGGACCCTGTTCTAGTTTAGTCAAAAGAGTAGTTTAAGTGGGGTAGTTAATAGCATGTTACCTTATTTATAGTTGTTTGATTGTCTAGTGGGGTGTGTTAAAGAAATTGTAATTGTTTGTGTTTGGCTTTCTGGAGATTTTGTCCATCTCGAACAGGACTATTTTGTTGCTTTGTTTTAGTAATTCCACTACCGAGTCTTATCATAAACGACTTGTCCTCAAGTCGAGATGAAGCGGTGCGAATGAAGCTTGGCTGGCCTTATCAAAAACCCACGGTGGACGCCATTTGAGTCGTACCATGGGATGTGGTGCAATTACAAAAGTCCGCCAAGGTGTTCGCCACTCGTGTTGTCCGGCTACACCTTCGTTTAGAGTCCCTCGCATTGTCGTGAGTTTAAAAGGGAAGTACCAAACATGCATAGATTTAATGCTTTGGTTGGGCAATGTGACTAGTAAACCTGATAAGTTGGCCATGGGGTGCATAGGTGCAATATTTCGGTTGTGCAATACAATTAATTTGGTAATGGTGTAGACATTGTGATCGACTGGTTTGGTACTGGTGATTGATTTGGTGTTGGGTCTTTGTAGCGGTGTTGGTGTTGTTCATGGCATGGTGGTGGTGCGAGGGTTTGTAGGCCGGTTTTGGGATGGTGTATGGTGCCAAAATCAGGTTGCTGGTTGGTTTTCCAAACATCACGATCTTGAGCGCTGCAACATCATCCCTCCATTGTGCCTCTATAGCAGCGAGTTTGACAGCAATGACGGCTAACTGGGCAGTTATTTGATCGGATGAAACACCTCTACGGGTTTGAACCATCTCAATTTCCCGGCAATGGAACCAAAATGATAAGAACCGAACTAGTCGGCTTGATTTCGCTGAAGCTGAATACAAACACAGCCACTTCGAGAGGGCTAATCTCCAAATACAAGACACTAATTAACAAGATAAACTTCATTACTCAACTAGAACAGGGGATTGCATATTTAAACATAAATCAAGCAGTTAGTTTCTCCTAATATTCAGCCACTTCCCCACCACTGCAGTTTCTATTTGACTGGGTCATGGGTCATGGTTCCAACTGGGTTTATTGGATACGTATCACACACCCACTACTTACTTTGTCCATCCGTTAGTTTCAGGTTACAACCCAGTGATCAGTTACTTGGACACTCCTCGTCCACCCTTTAAACTCCTCGTTCACCTGTCCAACTCCTCGCTGCCTACAAACCGTTTTAATGGATTTTGTTTGTATGCTCGAAACCATGAATGGTATTGTTGGTTGTAACGCCATACTAAAAACACAATGTAATTAGTTGCTCACTTCATTTTTGGTTTACCAGATCATTCTCTTATTGCTGCCTGTAGTTAGGCCGCTACATATTAGACCTGTTATCCAAAAGGACCCAAACAACATCTTTGCTTCTTTTCTCCCTCAGTCCTCTTATGAAAACTGTCTATTAAGTGTTCTCATTGACTGAGGAGTCTCGAGTTTTAAATTTGGGAACTTGTATATTCATGCAGAAACAGCCATATACAGGTCATTTATAGAGAAGTCAAACAAGTTTTTTCTCATCTCTGATCATGTTAAATACTTTCTCACAAATCTGAACTAACTATGCATGATTTATTATACGAATTACTTCTTGGTCATTTTAATATCCATTTTCGAGATACAATACTCAGGTAGGGAAGATTAAGAATAAAACTTGTGGGGTTGGGTTCTTGTTTGACAGTTTATTTATACAGTGATAGAGTTCTGTGGATTTGAAAATTTTTCCAGTTTGCTTGACTTTGAACCTTCTTATGTTCACCAGCATACATGGCTGCGAAAGATTATTATGACACACTTGGAGTCAGTAAGAATGCAACTGCATCAGAAATCAAGAAAGCTTATTATGGGGTATGTATCTTTCTCGTAACTTTCTTTCTGCAATTATTTACATGCCTTGTCTTGCGAGTTTGTTCTGTTTGTTTTGTGCTATCTTTTAATAAATAATTCTTTTTGCTATTTGGAATTCTTAGCTAGCCAAGAAGTGGCATCCAGATGCAAATAAAGATGATCCAGAAGCAGAAACAAGGTTTCAGGAAATTTCAAAGGCATATGAGGTACTAAGGTGTTATTTAACTCTTGATATGTCTTTCTAGATTCTTTCTGTAGTTGAACTGCTCTATTGTCTTCAAATGAGTATCTCCTAAGTTCTAAATTTAGCCAGTTTTTGGTTTAAAAATGTGGGAATTTTGTCTTATCGCATTAAGAAAATTATTTGTATTCATTTCATGATAATTGTAACAAGAACATTTATTTTGCAGGTTCTGAAAGATGAAGAGAAACGAGCTCAATATGACCAGGTTCAGTTACTAGCTTTCTTATATAAAATATTAGTGCCATCTCTTTAATAGTTTGTGCAGAAATTGACATGTGGTATACTATGTTATATGAATAATAGTTCTAAGGTTCTTACTTCCTTGTTGATCAACTTTGTCAGTTTATATCTGTTTGTAACGTAATAACGTACAACATGTGGGAATACTTATGATTAGAGTTACAAAGATACCAAAGTTGCTCTTGGTAGGTCATTAAGTACAAGCTAATCAATTTCTAGCACTTTTCTTCGATGTTATATTTGTTTAGACCTGTTATGCTTTTTATACTCATGCAGTCTTACTATATTAGTTAATTAATGTGTTTACATTATCATTTTGTCATGTATGATCTATGTAAGCTCATTTGATTTGTGCTGTACAGCTTGGCCATGAAACTTTTGAAGCAAGTGCTAATGGTGGAGGGGGCGGCCCAGATGCTGGTTATTGGCGCAATCCATTCCAAGACCTCAATGATGTGAGTTCTTGATATTATGTGAAGGAACTAGTTATCACCTATTAGTTATTTTTTGCATGTCTCATTAATATATGCTACAGTTAACAGACGTTACTTAGTCATTCTGTTCTATAAGATGTTTCAGAAAAGACCATATTATTTATCCTGCTTTACAGCAGAAAATACTACCACCGTACTGCTAAACGTACTAGTATACTACAAGTCAATATTTCTTTTGTCATCGTTTGATCACTCCAAAAGGTCTTAAAAGTCTACAGCTATACTGTAGTATTGCAGAAAGCAATGGACTTTTTAAACGTTTCGTGATGATTCATAAGCATAGACCAGAAAATTATGAAAAGACTACTAATCGTATCCAACCTATTGCACTTGAGAGTTGAGAAAATAAAAACTATCACTAAAAAGCAAACAAAAGAGTAAATTACAAATGTGTCCTTTATAAATACATGAAATTACACTGTGTGTCCTTTAGTTTCAATAATTACACCTTAAGTCCTTTTTATATAAAGTTTGCACACATATTGTCCTTTACACTAACATTTGTTAAAATTTACTCATGCATGTTCCCCTCACATAAGGGGCATTTAAGTATTAACGTGCCTACAATGAGTCAAAAATATATTTACGTCGCTTCATTCCCGTCGCATTCATGTTAAGTGTTCAAAGTTTGATGTTTGAAATTTTCAGATAGTAGAAATCACTTTCTAGTATGTCGAAATTTCAGATATAGATACAAATAGAGATTTGCATATCTGAACTTCTTTTTTCTTTTTTCTTTTTGCAATAATTAGATATATGTTATTATAAAAATAGTGGAAAATCAACACGCATAAAAAAGTCCTAATATACACTAACAAGTCCCAAAAAGAATGTTTAACATTTTAAAAAATAACAAAAAGAATTATAAGTTTTTGGATAATTTTAAAAATATCTTTTGTTATAGTTTTTAAAGTGTTAAAGGTTTTTTTATTTTGGTTGGGACTTGTCACTGTATATTGGAACTTTTGTTAACACGTGTTGTTTTACATTATTTTTATACTTACAATTATCTAATTATTCCAAAAAACGAAGAAATTCAGATGTATGAATCGTTATCTGTATTCGTATCCAAAATTTTGGATATCTGCATTTTAGATATCCGAAATTTCAGATACGGATACGGATAGTGATTTCAACTATCCGAACATCTTAGATATTTAACGTTGGACACTCTAACATGAAGGCGACGGGAATGAAACAACATAAAACTATTTTTGACTCATTGTAGGCATGTAATATATATAAATGCGCTCATGTGAGTAGCACATGCTTGACTTAATCGTGAATTTGGATGAAAGTTAGTTTAAAGGACGATACATGTGCGAATTATTTTAAAAAAAGACATTCCATGTAATTATTAAAACTAAAGGACATAACATACAATTTTATGTATTAATAAAGGACATAATTTGTAATTAACTCCAAACAAAATGAATACAGTAGAAGAATTAGGGCCAGTTCAAAGAACTATAAGAAGCAATGACAAAATCACAGAAGGGAAGAGAAGAAGAAATGACCTGAGAAGAAGATTAAGTTCTTTTTGGTTTCTAAGTACACCTGATTTGATATCTGAATTTACATAGGATTTTTTTTAGTATTAAAGTTCTGTTCAACAGTACTCTTTGTGGATAGGGATGCCTGCGGTGCATGCTCTATGTTATTAGCTTTTTGTACTGTCTGAGGTAGTTGATCTGCTGCTGCCTCATACTAGGTTAACCGTCAAAGTCTTTATGGGACATACTAATAAATGTGATGGAACCAAAAAAACTGTGCTTCTCTTCTGATGGTTAAGTGTCTAGTATAGAAGTTCATGTTGGATGCAAATGTCGATGGCTTATTTATATCCTAGACATGTTATTTGAGGTTAATGTGTGGATAATTTCTTTATGAGTTGCATTCAACTTTGTTATAAACTGTACCCTTATTCTTTCTATAATAACTTTGTTTTTGTGCATGTTGGTGGGAACAGATTTTTGGTTTCGGGCCATTTGCTGCATTCAACTTTGTTATAAACTATACCCTTATTCTTTCTATAATAACTTTGTTTTTGTGCATGTTGGTGGGAACAGATTTTTGGTTTCGGGCCATTTGCTAGGGACCTTACTGGCAAGGATGCTAAGGTCTTGATTTTTTTCCTTTAATTTCTCTTTTGATTTTCAGTGTTCATGTGTTTGATTTGTCATCTGATGTCTTGATGTTTCTGTTCATCATGCACAGGTAGCCCTTGAACTTTCATTTATGGAGGCTGTTCAGGGATGTACAAAAAATGTGGTCTTTCAGACTGAGCTTCCTTGTGAAGCTTGTGGTATGAAATACCTGTTTAGTTATTGATGTTGCTTACTTTTTTCTAATTAGCTGTTGTTATTGCTGGATGATGCCCATTAATTTTTTGTGATCATTGACAGGTGGAACTGGTGTGCCTCCTGGAACAAAGCCGGAGACCTGTAGGCGGTGTAAAGGAGCAGGAATGGTTTGTATCATACTATTTTATCATATGTTTTGTAATTTGTATATTTAATAAATATTATGGCTAACATGTGTTTCCTCACAATCTGCAGACAATCAGTCAAACTGGCCCATTTAGAATCCAGGTCACATGCCCTCAATGTCGTGGAAGTGGTAGATTTGTCAAGGTTTGTGCCAAATATTTAATTAATTAATTTACAAACACAAGTATCATATTTTTTCTTTGCCCACATACAAGGTAGTTGGAGTTTGTCATTCAGATATATGATCTGGATAGATAGTGTAGAGCTTTTAGATAGTGATTAACTTTGGCTGTAAGGTGGTTAATGATCAAAAAAAGGGAAAAAAATTACACCATTAAAGTAACAAAGGATGCAAACATATACATAGTGTCATACACTCACACACATACACACATATATGTATGTATGTATGCAACTATGCATGTGTGTGTGCGCGCGCATGCCTGTTGCATTGTTTTTATGAGTGACCTGAAAGCTGAATGGTATTGGCAAAGCACATGAAGCATGTTACAGTACATGCAGCCTACATTAATGTTGTTTTATGCTTCCTGTGTATCTGTCTTATGCTGCTGGTCTAAGTAAGTTTAAAAATAGTTGACTTTGACATATAATATTGGTTGGCTTACAGAGCGTATGCAAGTCATGCAATGGAGATAGGGTCGTGAGAGGACCGAAGTCTGTGAAAGTAAATATAATGCCAGGTACTTTATTGTTATGGTTTGGCTCGTCATTTTTTTGCATATTGTGGGGTTACAATAGTTTTTATTTCGTAAATCTTTTTTTTTCCTTTGAAGACGATTTTCCTTCATAATAAAAGTAAAGGTGACATTTGAACAGAATCTGAATATCTTATTGAGGACATATCTGTATTATGTTAGGCATTCATATGTAAAATTCTGAAGATACCAAACATAAATATAGATCATCTGTAAAAACAATAACGCTAAGAAAAATCATGTTTGAAAATATCTCTGCATCCTACTGTGTGATCTTTCAGACTCATCATTGTTTGGACTACACAGGTGTGGACACAGATGAAACATTACGATTGCCTAGAAGTGGTGGAGCAGATCCAGATGGCAACCAGCCTGGTGATCTTTATGTTGTTATCAAGGTAGCATCTTGTTACCAGCCTGCCGTATATATGTGTGTTTTTAATATTGATGTACTTAACATGTATATATAGACAATGCGTTATGATACCATAAAGTGCGAAGAAACGTGTACATGGAGATCGGTATAGAATGCACATGTGTATGTGGTTATGCATATATGAATTTGTATGATATGCACACACACTATGCCTCAAACTGGATATTGAATCTTTTTTTTAATTATGAAATTATGTATACCTTGGTAACTTTTTAGGTGCGAGAAGACCCTATTTTTCGACGAGAAGGATCAGACATTCATGTGGATGCCGTTTTGAATATCACTCAGGTAATTGATTATGAACCAAGGTCAAAAATCCGTCTGAAGTTTGCTTGGAACTTTGAATTTTATAGGAAACATTTATCTTTTATCCATCTGCAGGCAATTTTGGGAGGAACGATTCAGGTCCCTACATTGACGGGAGATGTTGTCCTCAAGGTCTGTTCTTGTTATATCCTTGAAATATTATCGATAACAATGACATGAAATGCTTTGTTACAATTCCTCAAGTAAATTTAATTTTGTATGCAGGTTCGTCCAGGAACCCAACCTGGTCAAAAAGTAGTTTTAAAGGGGAAAGGTAGGCTGTAATGAAAATATATATTTGCCATTTTTATTTTCATTTTTGTTGATTTAATTCTATAAGGGCTTACGAGGAATTCAACAAAAATTATACAATTTTGTTTTTCTTACCTACGGGTTTACACAAAATTTATAATATGAGGGTCCATGTAAACCTTTTCATTTGTTCGTTATCAGGAATTAAAACAAAAAATTCTTACTCATATGGAGATCAATATGTACACTTCAACGTCAGCATGCCAACGTACATTCCTTACTCTCTTCCTGTGATATTGATTAATCTTTTTGTTTTATTGTTTTAGTTTGACGGTTTTGGTAAGTTGGTTGAAATATAAATTTATTATATGTGGTCTCAGGAACCTAACTGAAAGACAACGTGAATTGATTGAGGAGTTTGCAAAAGAAGAACAAAGTGAATATGAGAAAGACGCTGCAGCTGGAGCATCTAGGTAAAGCTGCAATGAAGGGGACAGGAAAAGAGGTATAAAAAACATCGAGATTTTTTCAGTTATTTCAGTTACGTTCCTCTCATATAAAATAGACGGATGCGAGGTTCAAAGTTTTGATGGGAAAGCGATGACGTTTTAGCATTTAGTTTGCATATGTATGACATGCAAAAAGGACATAAAGTGTACCCATAATCTTGTCTCGAGGCATTGTTGTGACCTGAATACCTAGAAGGATAGTTTTGTCTATTCACTTCTTAGTTAATAGGCTGCTTCTAGTGTAAAATAAGAAGCAATTGAAGCTGTTAGAAGTGAGCAGCAATTGTATAATCTATTCTCATATAACCTTTCTTCTCCCCTCGTTTTGTTTCTGATTTGGAGATGTATGTTCTGTTAATCGGTCATGACAGGAAGAAGCTAAGTTATGCTGGTTTGGTTTATACGGTGGTTTTTCGGACAATCTACGCCAGTGAACTGTTAGACTTAGGGGGCGTTTGGTTCGTGGAATTTGTTGGAATTGGAATTTAAATGAATTGTATTTGGAATTTATTATTTTTCATAGGATTTGAAATTCAAAGAAATTGGAATCCATTGATGTAATTTAAATTCCAAATGCATTTTAGTGACAAAACACTTATAAAGGAATTGGAATTTATCACTCGCTATAAACCGTCACCACCTGCTACATACCATTGATCACCGCCGCCATCACCGTCGACAATCGACCGCGACCACCAATCGCGTCCGTTTTCGAAAACCGATCGTACCCCACTGCCGCCACCAACCGGTAATGCTTGTCGTCGAGACACGGTTGGCGGCGGGTGGTGTAAACAATGGGTGGCGGTTGTCGGTGACGGGGTTGTGTGGCGTCAGCGTAGGTCGGAGGCGGCGGTCTAATAGCGACGAGTGAGAGTCCGCGGTTGGGGGCAGGGACGGTCAGGGGTCGTCAACGGTAGGGGTGGTGGCGGTCGGGGTTGGCGGTCGGGGGTGGACGGCGGTAGTCGGTGGTAGGGGTTGGCGGACAATAGCGATGGTCGGTGGTGGGCGGGATGGTAGGCGGCAGTCAGGGGCGACAGTAGTCGGGGTCGGTGGGGGACGTCGGCGACAGTGGTCGGGGTCAGCGGGGGACGGTGGTCGGGATCGGCGGGGGACGGCAGGGGTCGGTGGTGCTCGGCGGCGGCGGTGTGGGTCGGGGTCGCGGGGGGCGGTGACGGTCGGGGTGGGCAGGGGACGGTGCTGCTCGGCGATTAGGAACGGCGGTGCTCGGCGATTAGGGTCGGCGGTCGACGGTCGGGGTCGTCGGTAGTGTCGCTTGGCGGTGGGCAGGGTGGCACGTGGCGGTTAGTCGTGGAGACGGAGTCGGTGAAATTTAAACCTTCAACATTTGGAAGGATTTTGAAATCCTTCATTGGAAGGAAATTGAGGAAATTAATTTCAATTCTAATTCTTTTATTAACCAAACATGTGCAAAATGGAATTCAAATTTCAATTTCAATTCCAACAAATTTCTACCAATCAAACACAATGATCAATAGAATTCAGATTCCAATTCCATTGAATTCCATTGAAATTCCGCGTACCAAACGCCCCCTTAGTTTTTCAAAATGTAATTGTTGACCGAATCACATAAATCTTAAAGTGCTTGAACTGAACGGTTTGCTTTGGTTTTGAAATTTGGTTCGACTGATTTCTAATTAGTTATTTGATCAGTTTTATAGATAACGTAACAAAGGGCATGAATGCAAGATTTATAGTTAACAAGTTATTAAACTAATCTTTTTACGGCCAACAACTATTATACTTAAGCTTGATCATCTGGGTAGATTTATTGGCGAAAGGTCACACACGTCTGTGAACACAGACAATGCTGGTGAGTGGTGACCCAGTGAATGAAACCCAGTTGAATTTACTTACCGCAGAGTAGCAGTAGAAACAATGCCTGCGCATCGTGTACTGCGAGGAAGGCAGAAGGTCGAGTTATACATGGTTTTAGGCGAATCAACGAGTTCAAGTTAGTAGAGCAGATTTAAAGGTGAGATTCGTATGTTCGTGAATGGTTTTAAAAATTTCCAAAACGTAACTTAACAAAGTAAGTTGATTTGTAAGAATGGAAAGCAAATAGGGCTTCAAATCTAGCCACTATCCAGTGAAGAGAGTTGTGGCACTCGACAAGTAACTTTGATTGTGAATGTAATAGTAGGTTGTGAAGGATGTAAAAGTTCTATTTTTGCATTCTATAGACTTGTGTCAATAAATGTTAATTTAGTTCCTTTCTAATTTACAATGTGTAAAACTAGTTAAAGTAGATATCATTATAAATTTTTTATATAGTTTGATGCTAGCCAAACAAAAATACTTGTATAAGAATCGTGTAGTGAACAATGTTTTCAGAACTGGATCGATGTCGAACCGGACGTTTTACTGGTTTGGTTGTCGGACCAGATTTAAGAACCGGATGATGTCAGAATTATATATATATATATATATATATATATATATATATATATATATATATATATATATATATAAGGTTGCATTCAATTGAGAATCAAATAATGTGAAGAACCATAAGAATTATTTTAAACCATAGATTAACAAGATCAAGGGTTGTAATTGAAGGTGGCAAAATAGTAATTTTTAATTTTAAAGACTAGTATAATCTATAGCAGAAGGGTAAATTTGGTATTTCAAAATTAAATCCCTATCAGAACGTGGGCTTATGTAACTGAGGAAAAACATATAATTCATTTTCTTTTTAAAAATTATATTTGGATAGAATTACGTATTATAGTTATTTCTTTCTTTTTTATTTTTGTTTTTGTCTTTTTTCTTTAACATAACCTTCTTCTTATCTATAATGGATTCTCTCTTTTAAAAGAAGTCGTGATATTTTTTATTATTAATATTAACTTTAGATATCGTATATGAATTTTAATTTCTTGTTCTTCTAATTAAGTTATCAAATATTATTTACTTTATTGATTACTCTATTCGTTTTGAGTTTATTAATTGATATGATCTTTTTTAACATAATTTCTTATCTTAAAAAAATATAATTTAAGAAGAATGTTCAAATATAAAAATGTCTTTACCAAGTATTGAAAATAAAGAATTAAAAAACGCAAAAGGGATTTTGTAAATAACATGCCGTTTTGTCAAAAATAGCAAATTATAATGTTATCTTTAATTGATTGTGAGCATCTTTTAACTTTTATGTCATTTTAATTTTTCACTTAATGCCAAAAATCAATGATAAGCTTGTACCTTCATTAAAACATATTAGAACTCATTAGTTGCATGAACTCGTTATATACACGAGAAAACTGCATATATATGCTTATAAATACATATATGCATAGGGGAGAGATCTTAAGAAAACCATACTTTTATAAGAAAACTATAATCAACCAATCAAATAATTTATAACTATTTTTATTTTGTTTTTATTTAAAGGGTATATTAGTAAAATATCAAACCATTATTTTTGGTATCTTTTTAATTTAAACTATATGATTCTCTCTTTTTCTTTCATTTATCTTCTTCAACCTTCATACCCTAAAAATAATATAATCACAAAGATCACTCAAATCCACGTATGAAGAAGATGGACCATGATGAAAACGATGAACCGAGATGAAGATGATAACCGAGATGAAGATGGTGATTCGAGATGAATATGATTACGAACTCGAGATGAAGATGATGATTCGAGATGAAGTGAACTCGAGATGAAGATAATTATGATCTGTAGATAAAGATAATGGTTCGAGATGAAGATGATTATGAAATCAAGACGAAAATGATTATGAACTTGATGAACAATATGAATATGATGATGAAAAAGAAGAAAGCGATTCAAAAAAGATCATGACTCATTTCTAGAGTATGTAAACACATCTCATTGAATCAATTGCAAAAGGTAAAATCAAGAGGTGTACGATATCATCTCTTGTTTGATATTATTGAAAATGTGTTTGATTTTAGTACAAGAAATTGAGATGATGATGATTTACGTATATGGTTACGTATACATAACTACGTAATTAAAGCAGGAGTTGTATTCTAAACACATAGATAATTATGATAGAATATGACTTCAGACTAATGTTTGGTTACGTATATGTAAGTAAGAGTTATATATGTAATATATGTTTGTAACTCATTAGAGTTTCATCAACTTACGTATATGTAACATACAATGTTATTTACATATACCTTACCTTCTATGTATCTGTTGATATTTTTTATAAAACTTAAGTTCTAGGTTTTTATGATTGTTACCTATATGGAATCAGGTTACATATACGGAACCACGTCTACATATACGTAAACTAATGACTTTAATAAAGTATTTGTACTAGTAATGTATCATAATTACATGTACCTAACTAATAATTATTGCATATATGTAACAAGATGTATAAACATGATTTACTTTGTTTGAAGATTTGCAATTAGATTTAACTATACAATCTGCTTATGTGTTTACGTATACGTAAGCAGATTAACATATGGCTATGTAAGCTCACTGTTGATTGTTTAGAAAACAATGGGGATGAATTTAATTGTTGATGCATATGAAGATAACAAAAATTAAGTCAACTCTTGAAATTTTTTTAAATGTAACTTATGAGAGAGGAGAGTGAATATAGGAATTTTGGTTGTTGTTTCCAAAACTAAAAAGAATATTATTTTAAATTTGCCTTTTTATCATTAATATAATCTAATTAAATTTTGAATTATTTACTAAAATGCCATTTTGTATATCAACCATTGATTAGATAGATTAATGGTTTAGATTTGGTTTTCATAATTTTATAGTAAATCATAGTTTTTTAGGAACCACCTCCTATATGCATATGTGTATAAATGCGCATAAACGCATAAATGCGCATAAACGCATAAATGCGCATAAACGCATAAATGCGCATAAACGCATAAATACGCATAAATGCATAAATGCATAAATGCGCATAAATGCATACATGCTTTATTACATATACACATTGCTACACATAATCTGTTGCTATACATATATAATGCAATATTTGTATTTCTTCAAATATGGATCACATGGGAGTGACGGGCATCAGTCTTCAATTTTTATTTTGTACGAGACAACTGTTACTAAAAGGAAAAAACTATAGAGAGACCACAATCACAAGATCAGCTGCAAGCAATTTTCAAAAACAGGACCAAAATCATAGTAAACTAGTTATGATTTTAAACCTAAAATCTTCTACGTTATGATTGATATAAGGAGCGAACACCATAAATTACTAATAGCTACCAAATAAAGTATAATCATACATATTTTATTTCGTTTTGCATTTACCAACACTCAGAACCTTATATAATTTAATACTTATAATCCTTATACAACAGTTACACTCGGATCTATAATTACTTCTAATATCATTATAACACTCATGTCTCCAACTTACGTATGTTATTACGAGACACTTGAATACAAAACTATATGAAATTAATTACGTACCCAAATACATGTAAATTCTTTTGTCGGATTCGAACGGCCGGTTTTTATGAAAACATGGTTTAATTTTACAAAACCTAGGTATTCGTGTATGCATATATTATGTTAGTTAATGTATGCAGATACCTGTATCTGATTGTTATAAGTTTTGATGGTTTCTTATAACGAAAGATTATTAAGTTGATTCCCCAAAAGCTAATATGAGATCAAAACTTTTTTTACCTTTTTATTCTTTTGGCTCTCTTAACTATGAAGGATGCTAGCTTTCAATTGAACAGTATGAATATGATTTTTACATGTCCATGTATCAAATTTTTTATGCATCATAGTTTGTACTCTAACTTTATAGGATTGTACATACTTTTGAGAAATTTTTATATCTTGATTTTTTTCTTTTAATCCTAATAGTTTTATATTTATTTTACAATTTAATCCCTACAGTTTTTCATTTTAAACTATGGTCCTCTATAAATTTTATATTTTACAAATTTGTTGTTTTACTTTTCGGTATAAATTTTACGAGTTAACACGCTGTAATGTGCGTGTGCGATTCAACGTTTTTACATCTATATTTCCCGTTTAACGACCATGTCACAACGCACGGGTACTAGATCGACTTAATTATTTTTTTTAATGTTTTAAGTTTACGTGTATGGTTCAACGTTTTGATGTTTATTTTTTGTTTGTTTTTATTTGTTTCATTTTTATATATTTTCAGCACGAGTTTTTTCTGATGTTGATGATCGCTGATGATGATCGCTGATGATGATGTGACATTCATGCTACTTGATGTTGATTCACACGCCCCATTGCAACGTGAAATGTTTAATACTAGTTCATGTTATAAATGATTTAGTTATCATCAGCTATTTAATTTTTTTATTAAGTATTACCTCCTATACCATAGCAGTAAATTGACTTTTTTTTCAATATATTATTATTTTTAATATAACTATTGTAAAATTTTCCAAGTGGAAACCCTTGTAATTGAACTTAGCTATATTGACATAATATTAAATAATATAATTTGTGAAGTACATTTAATTTACTCTCAAAAAATCAAGCAAAAACTAAGAAGTCGAATTGTAAATAAACATAAACAATTGTGAAGCTAACGATTAAGAACCATATTTGAATAGAATTACAAACATCGACAAACTCTTTTTATTTATCTAACAAATTAAATTGTTTAGATAAATCTTTGTTGATTTACATATTAAATTTTGTATAGTTTAGTAACACCGGAACCTCAAATAATTAATTACTATATTGTTATTCAATAGTTCAAGTGTATATATCTCATCTTTTTTTAACGGCATATATCTTCATCTATTTATATATTCATCTGTTAAATTAAATAACAAAATGTATATTTTACAAAATAAAATCTTAAATTCTCATGAAAAATCATACAGAAATAAAATATTTAATATTTGATAAAGAATAAAAATACAAAAATAAAGTAGTTAACATAGTATAAAATTATCAACAGTTAAAACTACCAAGAATCCCGTAAACATAAGTAAATTCAAACTTAAAAGTAACATTAAAAGTATATTCTAACCAAAACCTAATAAAACCTCATGAAGTTATTGTTTATTTTCTACATTCTTGTTTTGTATCCTTTACTTTCTCAAGTTCTTCATCTTCCATGGGAACAAATCTTTTCCAGTACCAGTGATCTTTCCAAATTCCGGCCATCTCTTCGATCGGAATTCCCTTCGTCTCCGGCAAGAATAAGTAAATAACGATCGTCATCACCACCACCCAGAACAAAAAGAATATAAACAATCCAAACCTAAAAAAACAAAGAAAAAATTAATACATTAGATAATTAGACATTGATCGATCGTATGTATGGACAAACCAAATGCACAAAACTATATATAAATATGCGCGATCAAGTTAAATAATAAGCTATAACTCTTACCTAAGAGCACATAACATTTGAAGGAAGATTTGCGCGACGAAAAAGGTGAAGATCATGTTAACCGAAACATTAACACTTTGCGCTGCTGATCGGATCTCTAGAGGAAAGATCTCACTAGGCACGAGCCAACCCAACGGACCCCAAGACCACGCGAATCCAGCAACGTATATGCAAATGGCTATAACCACGAGAGTCGAATACCACTTTTCGAGCTCCCCAGGGTTCCCATTTATCCCAAACTTAAAAGCGATAGCGATAGTGATAACAACCTACAAAAATAACATGAATCAAGATAATCAGTTTCATAAGTTTTTAACCTACTACTTTCACATATAATAATTAACATAAAACCCTAATTTTGTTGATTACCTGACATATTAACATTTGCCCACCACCCTCAAGAAACCAAAACCTTCTTCCGAACTTATCAACCAAGAGAAGCGATACGATCGTCGCGATCATGTTAACGGACCCCGTTATGAGAGCCGAGAGGAGGGACGCGTTATCCCCGAACCCCATCGTCTTGAACAAAACCGGAGCGTAGAACATGAACACATTCATACCAGTTAGCTGCTGAAAAAAGGGGATCACAACTGCAAAGAACACTTGTGGTCTATACTTTCGGTTAAGAAGATTGAACCACGGGCTCTTGATCTTCTTCGACTGCTCGCTCGCTTCAACGAGATCATTGAACTCTTCATCGACGTTTTCGACACCACGGATGCTTAGCAACCTTTGTTTGGCTTCTTGGAGCTTACCGCGTTGGATGAGGGAGTTCGGAGTGTCTGCGAGGCATAACGAGCCCACGATGAAGATGATCGCGGGGACTATGGCGCCGCCCAAGCTCAGACGCCAGCCCCAGCCGCCCTCGATCTGCGCGAACCCGTAGTTTACGGCGTTTGCGACCAGAATCCCCATGGTGATTGAGAGTTGGAACAACACATTGCATGCACCACGGTACTTGTATGGAGCTACCTCAGAGAGATATAGAGGCACCGACTGTTTATATGAATAAACACAAGAAAATATTACACATTGATCAGATTGAACCTTTACGTAGCAATAATAGTAAAAATAGAATCATGCATTACTGTTACGTGAATAAAAAATATCATAAGATTTTACATAGTAAATAAGACTGTTGAAATATTAAATAGATCAATAAGTAATTAAGAATAGCTAGCATTTAAGAACGGGATGAGAAAGATTATAAAAAATTAAACTATATATGTGTATCGATCTAAACATTAGAATTGAAAAATGGTTATAATAATAATAATTTAACAAGACCGATTAAATACCGGTTGTTACGATACAATATATATATGTATATATATATCCACTAGTGAAAACAATAATATGTGACAACGTACTATATAGTATCGTATTAATATTGCGTTACGTACCTGATTAGCAAAGCCAATGCCAACACCAAGAAGAATACGCCCAACAATAAGCATCCACACAGCAAAAGCAAAGCCATTGAAGAGTGCTCCGATGCAGAACGTAACGCCACCGATGAGCATCGAGATCTTGCGGCCCCACGCCTTGGTCACGAACGACGCGATGCACGACGCCACAAGCGCAGCCAAGTACAAGGACGACGTGAACATTGTCAATGTGGTGCTGTTAAACTTGCAATATTGGTTGCTAGAAGCTTTTGTCCCTGACTGCTTCTTGTACACCTCAGGGAAGAACTCTTGGAGAAACGGGGCCATCGAAGTCACGCCACCCGAGATCCCGATGTCGTAGCCGAAGATCAGACCGCCGCAGGCCGCCACGAGACATGTTATCAGCACCTTGCATGTGAGATTTCCGGGGTAAGCTTTTGAGTTGCCGGAAGAGATTACACCACCACCAGCCATTGTGTTGAATTGAAGAATGAATAATGATTTGCAACTAAGAATATATATAGGGTTGTGTATTTATAGATTAAAGATTTGAATTCTGTTTTTGTGGATATCTATTCAGGATTTAAATATTTTATCCGTGCAGGATTTGAATTACGAACTGTGTGTTAATCTAATAATCTTTTGTTTGTTACTTGTAGATATATTTTATATATTTCCTAAAAAATATGGATTTTTTAACTTATTATAAAATATCTATATTATATATAAGTTATTTGAGATGAATAAATTAAGATACCATAAAATTAAATACAATTTCTTTAGTCAATACATAAAATACAATCACTTTTAAGGATAAAATAATAAATATATAATTATGTATGGATTACCCTCTTACAATTTAATACATAATAACACAACACTTACCTAAAAATTTAAATTATTTGCACCATTTGATATTTTAAAATTTACGTTATTTTAAAAATTTAGGAAACCAATTATTCAACCATTCTATCATTGTATTATTTTAGAAATTTAAGAACCAATTATTTAACACTTCAATTGTAGTGCAGTATTTGATATCTTCAATCGTATTGCACTATTTGATATTTTAAAATTGTATAATTTTAGGAACTTTCTTCAGGTATGTGATTTTCAAATGTGAATTATAGAAAAGCAGTATTTAAAATCCTCAATTGTAGTGCACTATTTGATATTTTAAAATTACATTATTTTAGAAACTTTCTTCAGGTTTGCTCTTTTCAAACGTGAACTAAAAAAAACTTTAAATTTTTTAAATTTCGAATGTGAATTATCTTTTAGATTTTAATATTTACAAAAAAATATTTTGGTATTATCAACATGTAATTTCAAAATTTAAAACTTTTCTAAGACAATCTATAAATAGTGTACATCTCAAATGTTATAGATTGGAAAGTTTTACTTGATAGATGAAATGCACGTGTGCTAAAACCTAAGACAATAATTTTTTAAATTTTTTGTCATATGTTTATATTCTTCATGTCACTTTTCAATAGTAATCTTTGGAGTAATCTACGGATTAAAAATCTTTTATTTATTAAAAATATCATTAATTTAATATTAACTTATTCTATTTGTTTTTACATAATACAGAAATTTAATATGGAGTAGACAAAGAATATGTTAGGTGTCACTTTAACTTTTAAAATTTTAATTTTATCTATTTATTTATGTTACGTAATATTGTTAGTTATGATAAAATCACATTAATAAACTAAACTATTGATTGTCTTTTCAATATCAAAACCTGTTGTAGTTACCGACGAGTTTGTCAAAGTATATAATAGTTTCGAAAACCAACATCCGAAAGATTTAGCGGTGAATCTAGAAGACTATCGGATGTTCATGAGTTTGCTCTTGATGACGAATGGTGGTGGCCTAGCATAGATGAGATCTTTTGAGTGTGCGAGCATTTCGATTAAAATTATCTCTTCATGATTAAATTACTTACCATTGAATAAAATGAGTATTGAGTATTTTTCTTCAATTTTTATGTTTAAAAGCTATATTTGTTTATTCGTGTTTAATCCATTACTGGTTTTTGAACTATTTAATAATATTAATATTTTTATTAGCCCACCGCATATGCATGTACCATTTTAGTATACAAATGACTCTAGGGGGTTATAACATCTCACGTAGGCTTTTTTTTTTTGTAGAATCACTTTAAAAAAATTAATATCCAAATAGTTCAACTTAATGCAAAATTGCACACTTACCACTTACCACTTACCACTTACCACCGAGACTAACGAATATACTGGATTTTAACCTCAAAAAAGGAGAAAATGTACAATAGCACATGACACGCTCGCACCTATCATGCATGCATAACACGAATCTACTTTATGCTACTTTATGCTTAGAAGGTTATATTTTATTGTACATCAAATTTTTACAACAAGAATTACACCTCTAGTGACTGAACCTACAACGATGACATGGTCTAATCGTTGTAGACCACTTTAAGGTGGTGGGATGTCGTCACCATACGAATACTTTGATTTTTTGGCTATCCTATACTTATGGTGACGACATGTTGTCACCTTAAGATGATATATGACGAAAAAATTATGTCATCGTCATGAAGTATTGTCACCGTAGCCCCATTTTATCTAACTATTGATTTATTTAAATAAATAAATGTTGAAATATCAAAATATTATGAGCACCTTAAGGTGAACATGTCGTCGTTATAGGTAAAAAGTCTTTTTTCCCTTAAATAAATTGGAGGGAAATAAACTCACCATTAGAATGTTTAATTAAATATAATTATATATTATGCTTTGTTCACCATGTAACAATGACACATTATCTTAGATGAGGTGTTACAACGATAACTTCTTTAAACAATGGTAGGTTAGCTTACGTTTTAGTCTCTTTGATTTGATGGTTATAACCTTGTTCAACGAATAGTTTAAAAATATCCAATTTAATCACCATAGTTTATTTTTATTTTTATTTTTTACATTCATCTACATTACACTAACATCAACCGGTTTTTCATTTTAGTTTTTTTCAAAGACAATTCAAATAAGGGGCATTTATGTAGCTTTATTTCTTTAAAGGGCTTACACTACAAGATTTTTGCCCTATCGCGACGACAAATGTCATCGTCATAGGTGCTTTTGTCGTCGCCATAGCCTATCGCGACGACATGTCGTCGCGATAGGGGTAGTAGCCGTAGTTTCGTCGCAATAGGGGTAGTAGCCGTAGTTTCGTCGCAGTAGGTCAAAAAAAGTCGTCGGCGTAGACATTGTCGCCATTGTCACCTATCGCGACGACTTGTGGTCGCGATAGGCTTGTCGCTATTAATTTTTTTCCCAATTTTTTAATTCAAAATTTAAAATAAAATATCTAACCCGGGGACCCTATGGCGACGACATGTCGTCGGCATAAGTATTTTAATATAATAAATAATAAAAATGAAAAATATATTAAACTAATACAAATATTTTCTAATTTTACCTATGGCGACGACATGTCGTCGCCATAGGGTTCCTGGTTAAATAATTTATTTTTTAAATTTTGATTTTTTCCAGGTTTTTACCTAAATAATTTACCCAAATCAGGTACGCAGAAATGAAACCTAAATATTACCAATACTTAAACGTAGATCAAACAATTATAATTAAGTACATACCAAACAAGACAAAAGTACCAAACTTAACATATCTTAAGTTTTTACAACCCTAACAAATTAACTTCCTAATTGTCGTCATCTTCATCATCTTCGTCGTTATTGGGATTATGTTTTCTTCTTTCAAATTCATTCATCCTTTCTTGCATTTCTCGCATTTGTTGCTTTATTGCTTCCATTTCTTCATTCGGATGTGAGATGACCCGCTTGATTGTTCATAACGAGAGAGATTTTTTACCTTTCGTCCAACACCTCTCGTATTACCACGTCTTTCTCCAATGCAAGCTCTAAACATTGCATCTCATTAACGGGCGACTCTCCCGCCTCCATTTGCATTTGGGCGTATTGATTTTCAATTTTTGCCTGCAATTTTAAAGAATCAAAATGAAAAGGTATTAAGATTTTTATGAAATTTCGACATCATAACTGTAACAAAATAAAAAAAAACCATCCAAAACTATAACTAAATATAACATAAAATTCCCAACTTTTAAGATATAAACACAACTTATCAAAACCAAACAGTTCTCAAATATGTATAGCATATAGACTATATTGGGTCAAGATCACTAAAATAATATATTAAATACATATGAACATATGATAATAACATTCTTAACATATTAAGCTTATCCAATCTTCTCCTGCCCTTTGGTTGACCCATCCTAACCCTTCTCTATAATGTGACCTCCTCCACGTTTCGATGTAACTTGGGGTCCGGTTTGTTGCTCCTATTAAAAAAAATATTCATAATAATAGAAAAAAATTAATAATACATAATTAAATAATATATGTTTTTTTTACCTGAAGATATCCTCTTTGAGCATATGATCGACTACCATGCAGACTTGGATAGAGTTGTTTTGCCCTATTCTCTACGACTTTTTCAGAAAGACGTTTATGTTCTTCACTTGAGAAAAAATCATGATTATGTAATTAAAATAAAGAATTCATTAAAACATATTATAAAACATAAGTTATATAAATCTAGAAAACACAATAAACCTCGGCCTAAGAGGTTGAGATGAGTTACCATCGTACTTCATTAAAATAGAAAGATGTATTGGATTCAATACATACAAGTTGTTTGTAGCCGAAGAAAGAAGAAAAAAAAAGAAAAGAAATAATGCCAAAGTTGAGGGACCAATATTGCTAAAAGACGAAAAATTTAGATGAGTGGATAAAAGGGAATGGCAGCTATTCCCTTCTCCCATTCATCACTCATTCGGTTCTAAGGGAGGAAAAAGGGAGAAAAGGCAAAAACAAGGGTTTCTTGAAAAATCAAGTGCAAAAGTCGAAGGCAAACGAGTTTGTAAGAGGCTATACCCGAAGAGGCTGTCAAGGTGAGTTCTAGGACCCCTCTTTTACACGTTTTGAATGATATTGGGGCTGGAATACATCTGAAACCCGTTTTTGAAAAGTGGGGTGTTGAACCCGTATGTATGCGTATGTGTATGTGTTTGATTCGGGTGGGGTATGATTTCGGGCTTGTGTATGCTTGAATGGTGTTGTGGTGTGTATCCCTAAGGTTTAGGATGGTTGATTTGGGCTTAGAAGAGGTTTGGGAGGGCTTGGATGCCAAAAATCGCAAATTGGGTTCGGGTTGAACTGCATTCTGCATCGGCTAGGGCTAGGCGACCGACTGGAGGCCATACACATGAAAGGAGTGCGACTAAGGTTCATTCGCATGTGAATAGTGAGACTAAGAGTCATACGTATGAGGGCTATGCGACTGAAAGAAATGCGGATGAGAGCCATGCGACTGAAATAAATACGGATGGTGGCCATGCGACTGAAGGAAATGCGGATGAAGGTCATGCGATTGGAGGTCATGCGACTGGAGTCCATACGCTTGTGAGTCGTGCGACTGAGGTTCATTCGCATGCAAGGAGTGCGATTGGAGGCCATTCGTAGAAGGTCATGCGACTGAGGTCCATACGCCCGAATACTATGCGATTGAGGTTCATGCGCATAGGAATCATGTCATGCGACTGGAGGCTATGCGACTGGAGGTCCATTCGCCTAAGTGTTCTCATATGTATGGAAGATCATGCAATTGAATAGGGCCCATACGCCTGAATGATCATAGTTTATTTTCCGATTCTCGGGAAAGTTTAGATGTAGGTTCTGACCGGTGGGGTTATAGATGATGTGATGGGCTTGATGATGGTGATGAGTGTGTGATGCATGATTGTGCGTGATTGATGATTGTGCGTGATGCATGTTATGTATCATGATGCCCTGTGTGGCGATGTTGATTGTGTATGTTAATGTTCCTTTTATTGTGTGTTTGTCTTCCTGTGGCTTTTCTATGAACGTTAATAAATGAAACCGAAAGTATTATGTAATATAAAGTGGAAGATAATGAAAAGAGGAACGTAATGAATGAATGTATGCATGAATGAACGTATGAGAGTATGAATGGCTTGCAAGCAGAAAGAAAAGTGGTTCACAACTCATTGAGAGTTGTTAGCTCAACTGTGTTGTACTTACAGCGTGCGATCTTGGCTAACTCATAAGGGATCATAGACACAGTAAGAGTTCAGTCTTGGTGACTGCTCCGACACGTGCGATGTGGTATTCAATGTATGCTATGTAGCGTGAGATTTTGGCTAACTCATGTGGGTTCATACACATAGTAGGGTTCAGTTTTGGTAATTGCCCCGATACGTGCGATGTGGTATTCACTGTGTGCTATGTAGCGTGCGATTTTGGCTAACCTATGAGATGGCGTGTATTTGGGCTACACCCCAAAGAGTTCACACACACATAGGGGGAGTCTGTCCTAATCACCACTCCATTGTTGCGATTTGTGTGATATGTACGATGGGTACGAAGATATGGAAGTGCGAAATGTACGAAACGTGCGATGTGTGTGAACGAACGAACGTAAGAAAAGATTTTATGAACGAATCAAGTGAATGATAGTGTAACGTGCGATGATTAATGAATGAAAGAATGTAACGAATGTAATGGAAGATAATGATTATATTATCGGTATGTATGTATGTTGTGTGATCGCGTACGAAATTAACGAATGGTTTTGAAAAGGAAGTAAAGTATGTTTTATTTAAAACTAGAACTCACTCAACAACGCTGACTTTTATGTGTTTCCAGTTGGCAGGTAATGGTTGCTGAGGATGGCACGAGGTGGCTACTCAGCTCTTTTGGATGACATTCTTTTGTTTAATGTTTTTGCATTGTAATGCGAACGAACGATGTTTTGAAATGAACGCTTGTATTAACTTGCAAAAGCATTTGTAATGATATGAAAAGTTATTTTTATGTTTTCGCTACAATGTTTTATGAATGTTAAATGTAAAGTTATATGTTTTATGTGCAATGATTTACCAGCTGTAAGTGTCCCGGAAACGGGGCCTTACACAAGTGACAAAAAAGGTCTCAGATTGGACCATGGATTTTCTCATCTAAGGTGGATTTTATTTTGATACTAGTCTCAGGTTCGAGACTAATGGATAAAGTTTGATCTAGGAGCTTCCCTACATGGAGATGCAAGCCAAGTGCTCCAAGGTATCGTACTCGAGTATGAAGATAATCGGGTGGGTCAGTGGATCCTAAATGATTCAACTTAAAAATAAAAATTAGGAAAAAATAACTTAATAATGTTCCTCCTTAATCTTCTATAGTCTCTCTCCCCTCTATATTCTCTCTCCATGCGTACCTAGTACACCACCACCACCACTTCCATGCCACCGTTTAAGGAAGCCACTTCACTGTCACACCCCAACCTTGACGGCGGAATCATCAAGACGTGAGGGTTAAGATTGTTCACAACCAAATAACACTATTATCTATTCCAAATATTATAACATATGTCTCAAAGGTAAATTACAACTATATGTACTCAATAAGAAAATCAACATAACGTAATAAGAAATAATTTAAGACAATTTATTTATTTAACTAGGTCCATTCCAATATGTGAATAAGCTTCAAAGATGGCAATCAAATTTGCGCGTTTCCTGAAACATGTTAAAAATAAAAGGTCAACACAATGTTGGTAAGATTTCCATAGTTTTCATACATACATATATAAAAGATGGCAATTCATGTCATAAGTTAGTGAGCAAAGTAACTAGGGATGCATGACAGATGTAACAATCAAACAAGATTCCACGTTTACAAGATTATGCGATTAGCTAAGTGTACTTGGATTAACCAAGCAGGCTTGTCAGGCCCATATATTTATGACGTCACTAGGCTAGCAATAGTTAATAATTACACATACAATAGTCAATACATGGTAATTACTAAAGTTCAACTAACCACAACAAACGAGAGAATTGCCCAAGTGTTTACAAGAATCAAACAAGTTTACAAGTGCAATAGTTATAAAATAACATGTTTCACCCCAAAGTGTAAAAATATATAAAAGGGTACATAAATACTCACTTGATCAATAAGTATATGATTGAAGATTAATAGTAATTATAAATGTCGTTTTAACGTAATTCCCCACAAGATACTTAAATATATAGATATTACAAGTTTAAGTTAAATGATAAGATTAACCATTAGACATGGTCTAGGGTTTCAAATGGAAACTTGGGGTTTTGATAAAATAAAAGTTAATAATGCAAACACTTTGATTTTTTATTTAAAGGTAAAGAATTATACCAATTAAGTAGTTTATCATAAAGGACTAAATTTTATATCATTTATAATAGTTGACAAAACTTGAATATAAAGTGTAAATACATTTTTATTTATAAAAATTATGATTTTAAACAATAACGTTTGAACCAATAATAATAAGTTTAGTGACTTAAATCATGATTTAAAGTCTATTTTTATCAATTAAACTAAATATAATCTTTGTTTTATAAAAATATTAGGGTATTTAAAGAAATAAAATTTTCAGAAACTGATTAAGTGATTTCAAAATAATTGAAGTTCACAAAATTGATTTTTAATAATTTTCAGTAATTTTATATAATTTTTAACAGCTGAAAAAGCCCAAAAAAATAATGGAGGTCGCGGGGTTCAAAATTTAAAGATGTGAGTGCAGAAATAGTAAACCAAGGCCTCAGCCACGGTGTAACTTGGTTTCAAAAATTTAAAAACGTAAACATAAGAAAATACCCAATTCATATGACCCCTAATTTCAAATTGATCCAAATCAAGTCATAATTCGTGTATGTTAATGGAATTAACGTTAGGGCTTTTAATCCTTATACGAAATCGAGTGTGTGAGTGGGTTCATCTTACTTGATTATGATTGAATTGAAGCGATTACGCTCGGTTTATTCTCAGTCCCCTTCGCGAAGAACAAATGTTTAGAATCAATGATCAAGTGAAGTTATCAAGAAATTGTGGTTACGGAGAGTTGAAAGGGATCACAAGAAACATTTGCCCTCTGTTATATAGTTTCAATTCGATGTGGTTCGTACTCTTCAGTTTCGATTGGGATACAAATGTGAAGTGTTCAATCTGGTCATTAATTCACAGTTAAACTTGAAATTAAGATCATTAACGGGTATGAATTGATTAGTCGATCATGTATACTTGATTAATTGAGTTTTTATTGATTCATTGTTGTTGAACGGTTCACGGTTGATGGCATTCGGTTACCCGAACTCGAATGCTTCCATAACCGACTTAATATTCAAATTAATGTGCAACTACGAGTTCGAAATGGTTCCATGAAACGATCTGAATGATTTGGGTTTGCATTTCGAGTGTTTTGGCCGGTTTTTGAGCTCGCCGGAGCTCGGCCGATGTGCTCGCCGGAATTACGGGGAAAGAAAAGGCCTGGTTGGGTTTGTAAAACTAGAAATTTACACTTTGGTCCCTCAGTTTTGGATTCTTATTATTTCATGCTAAAACTTTCATTTAAGTTTCAAAATTAACAAGTTAACCCCCTGGACTTAAACTAACTTTAAATTTTAAACCTTTTTAGGTTTAATAATTTTTACAAATTATTATTATTATTATTATTATTATTATTATCATTATTATTATCATTATTATTATCATTATTGTTATTAATATTCTTATTATTATTAGTATTTTTATTATACATTAAGTTTAATTTAATGAAACTATAATTTTTCAAATAAAAAAAATTCAAGAACACATAAACCACCCATGAGTTTCATAAATGACAACAATAATCCTTACAAGAATAAACGATACTAACTTCTAGCTAACCAAAATTCCATGATGTTAATCTATAGTCTTTCTCCCCTTTATATATTCTCTCTCCATGCGTACCTAGTACACCACCACTTCCATGCCATCGTTTAAGGAAGCCACTCCACCACCGTCCCTAAAACATTGACATAATTACTTTCATCATTCAATATCGAAACCGCCTCCAAACCTATCACATCAAAACCCTCCTCCTGTAATACCATGAACAACGACCATTGACACCTCCAGAACCATTCACCATCAAATCAACGCCACAAAGAGCTAAGGCTCTAATGACATTGTCTTTATTCGTGTTTTATTATTCTTAAATATGTAGTTTTACATTATTATTATGATGGAACAAGTTTTCTTTGTAGATGTATTGTTTCATAAATGTTTGAAGCTAAAATGAGCATAAATGAGTTTCAAAAGAAGCAAAATAATGAATTTGAAGGACCAAAGGCGTAAATATTAAAGGATACAAAAATAAAAAAGGTAAAATAGGGCTCGGCGTATCACACCAAGTAGGGGTGTACCATACGGCGGCAACATATCAGGGGCATATTTGGTTGAAATTCTAGAAGGTTGGGCGTATGACACAACATATCGTATGTCAGTTGGGCGTATGATACGCCAATAATTATTTCTGTCCTGGATTTTAAAGAATCTTGAGTCTATTTAAATATGTAAAAGGGGATTTCAATTTACAAGTAATTCCATATTAGCTTCTTTTATATCTGTCACTCTAAACCCACTAGCCTCTTTTCGTAAAGTAACTATGTCCCACGAAACCTATTTAACTTTAGCACCATCTTTTGTTCCTTGTCATAGAAATCTTACCTTACATCCCTTCCAACTCTTTCATGACCTGAAGGAGATATAAACATAGACAAGTAATATATGGGTAAGCTCCTGATCAGGGTCGGCTCAATGGTTTTGAAGGCCTAAAACGAAACAAAAATTTGAGGCCTTCTTCTAATTATCATTATTAAACCTCCTTTTTTTTCATTCTTGGGTGTTGGGACCAATAATATAAACAACAATGTTTTTATAGAATTTGGGATCTTCTAATTGATTAACTTATTTCACATGACAAACAAATAAGTAACAACTAAATAGCTTTAAGAATCTAATTAATATTCAACAACTAATCTAGTTCAAACTAAGTTAGCAATTATTCTATTTAAAACAACAATCAAATCAAGTTAACTAAAAAAAAAGTAGTAGCTACAGAGGCTAGAACACCAAGAAAGCAATCATTCTAGTATCAGCCAAGTTAACAAATCAATATTCAACAACTATTCTAATTCAAAACAAATTACCAACTATTCTAATGTTAAAAAAACATTCAAAACAGGTTAACTAACAAAACAACAGATGATGAATCGATATTCAAAACAAAAACTTTATTATATTAGAAGATTAGAAGGTTAGAAAGTGGAAACAATAATACTGACGGTGAATCAATAAGAAACATTGCAACAACAAATGCACAATCGTAATCTTGTAGAATCCAATTAATCGGTCGACGGTCAATCAAGAAGTAGATGGACAAATGGAGAATCCTCGACTTATGTAGATGAAGATATGCAGCAGATCATGATTCAAGATTCCATAAGCAGATTAATAGTCAAATGGATGATCATTTGAGAACTCAAGAAGAATACCATATGAATAGATGATGAATCATAAAATCGGGATGAATGATGATAAATCAAGAGCAAAGAATCAGAGTGATGCCACATAATGGAATCGGGAGATGGAAGTCATTAACGTTTCATTGTTCAAGAAATATTTTGGTTGCTCGCTTGCCCTAATTAATGTAGATAGAGAAGGTGCAGATAATTCCAAATTTCCAATGAGAAAGAAGAGCAATGCAAGTCTATTCCAGAAGATGTCAAACAATGCAGGTCCTTTAGGTCAAGTGGTTATTGATTTACAAGCCCAACGCCTAAATCTTACCCAACATATGAACTTATTTTTTGTGTAAATTGGAGGCCCTAAATTCAAGGAGGCCCTAAGCCCTAGTTTGGCCCACACAGACTATTAGGCCGACCCTGCTCCTGATCGAGCACCGCCTTGATTAAAGTCAACCTAGCTAGCTGTAAGGCCCCGTTCCCGGGACGCTTACAGCTGGGTTCTCATCGCACATAAAACGTATAATTACATTTGTATTTCATAAATCGCAGCGGAAAACTAAAACAATCTTTCATTTCCATGTAAATGCTTTTGCAAATTAATACAACATTCATTATAAAATAGCTTGCTCGCATTACAATGCAAAAACATTAATCAAAAGAATGCCATCCCCAAAAGAGCTGAGTAGTCGCCCGTGCCATCCTCAGCAAACATTACCTGCCAACTGGAAACACATCAAAGTCAGCGTTGCTGAGTGAGTTCTAGTTTTATAAATAAAACATACTTTACTTTCATATAAAACCGTTCGTTACTTTTACATGATCACACATCGTATGTACACATAGATAACATCATTATTATCTTCTTCATTTTTTCATTCGTTCATTACGACTTTACTTGCGCATCGGACATCATCCATACCAATACCATGTGCTACACCCCGGTTAGTCGTAGCTACCGGGCCGAAGTCAACAAATGAATAGCTAAACGTATGCCACGGTACTAGGAGTAACCATCAGTCTTAGCTATTGGGCCGAAGTCAACAAATGAACAGCTAAACGTATGCCACAGTACTAGGGGTGAGCGGTAGAGGTTCTACATTTAGGGTCAATCACAAAGAAGGACCCGTTATCCGATGCGTGCAAGATGTTTCATTCGTTCATTAATACATGCATTCATTCATCATGTTTCTCTTTCTTTATCTTTCACTTTACGTTACATAATACTTCGTTCATTCATCATAATAGGTAAAGCCATAGGAAAGATATTATACATCATATTAAGGAACATTAACATGAATCAACATCACATCATACAGGGCAACATCATACATACATAACATACAACATCATCATCCTCATCATGCCCAACATGCTTTCTAAGACCTCAAGCGTCATCTTACAAACTCTTATGGGAACCTTTACGTCAAAACTTATATCTGCACTTTCCCCCGAAAGTCAGAAGTCAATCTACACCTTCCTCGGGTTCGACAGCCCTATTCGGGCGTATGGACACCCTTCAGTCGCATGGCCTCCATGCGACTGAACATCATGCGAATGAACTAATGCGGATGAACACCTATGCGACTGGACCTTCAGTCATGCGAATGGACCTTCAGTCGCATGACCCCATGCGACTGGCCCTTCAATCGTGCGAATGAACCCCAATCGTGCGAATGGACCCCAATCGCACCCTAATCGGCCGTATGGCCTCCATTCGGCCTCCAGTCGGTCGCCTAGCCCTAACTGATGCAGAATGCAGTTCATCCCGACTGCAGCCGAGGGTTTTCGGCCTCCAAACTCATCTAAACCCATTTTAAGCCTAAATCGACCATCCTAAACCTTAGGGATGCATACCATAACACCATACAAGCACACACAAGCCGGAAACATACACGAAACACATCACACACCTCACACCCAAATGGGTCAAACGCATACACATTCAAAAACGGGTTTTTATGCTTTCCAGCCCCAAAATCGGTTGAAAACAGGTAAAAGTGGGGTCCTAGAACTCACCTAAACGAGCACAACGACAAGGGCTTCAATTTGGCTTGCTTCACGACGATTTTGGCGACCCGAACCGACACTTTTCCTCTTTTCTCTTCTTTCTCTCTTCTTCTCTTTATGAAGCTGAAATGTGGGGTGTGTGGGGAGAGTGGGCTGCCCTCTCCCTACTAATATCACCACATTTCCCAACTTTTCTTCGTTGGCGAGTTTGGTCCTTCAACTTTGAACTTTATTTTCTTTTCTTTCTTCACCGGCTTCGAAATAATAAATATCCGGGTGTTACAAGTCCACCCCCCTTAAATAGGTTTCGTCCCCGAAACCTGTTATTCGTCGAACAGACGTGGATAATGTTGTCTCATTTCTTCCTCAGTCTCCCACGTTGACTCGGATCCCTTCCTGTGCTTCCACTGTACACGCACAAGAGGAACCACTTTATTCCTTAGCCTTTTCTCCTTTCGGTCGATGATTGCCACTGGTTGCTCCACATAATTGAGCCGTTCATCTACTTCGATATCTTCCAATGGGACAATCATATCTTCATCTGCTAAGCACTTCCTTATATGAGATACATGGAATGTCGGGTGAATCCCACTTAACTCATCCGGCAACTCCAATCTATATGCCACCTCCCCTACTCGAGCAATGATTCGGAAAGGACCTATCTTGCCCCGCTTTCTGAATCTGATAATACCCTTCCAAGGTGAGACCTTCAACATAACCCGGTCACCCACCTGGAACTCAATTGGCCTACGTCGCTTATCGGCATACGACTTCTGTCTATCTTTGGCTGCCTTCATAAAGGCTTTGATCTTTTCAAGCTTCTCAGTCGTAGCCTCGATTACCTCGACGCTCCCCAATTCCTTTTGACCAATGTCACCCTAACAAACGGGTGTTCTGCATCTCCTACCGTATAGCATCTCATATGGTGGCATACCAATGCTGGCATGATAACTGTTGTTGTATGAGAATTCGGCTAACGACAAGTGGTCATCCCAACTTCCACCAAAATCGATCACACATGCTCGAAGCATGTCTTCCAATGTCTGAATGGTCCTTTCTGACTGACCATCGTTTAGGGATGATAAGCCGTGCTAATATGTAACCTCGTCCCCATAACGTCGTGGAATTTCTTTCAAAATTTAGATGTAAACTGAGTGTCGCGATCAGACACAATAGACACCGGCACACCATGACGAGCTACAATTTTCTTGATGAACAGATCAGCCAACCTCTCTGACGAACATGTCTCGCGGATCGATAGGAAGTGAGCACTCTTCGTCAAGCGATCAACTATCACCCATATGGCATCATACCCTTTCGGGGTACGCGGCAGCTTTGTAATGAAATCCATGGTGATGTGCTCCCACTTCCATTCCGGTATATCCAAATATTGTATCTTCCCATACGGCTTTTGGTGCTCTGCCTTCACCTGTAAGCAAGTAAGGCACTTACTCACATACTCCACCACGTCACGCTTCATACCGGTCACCAATAATCTTTCTTCATGTCATGGTACATTTTCGTGGCACCAGGGTGAATGGAGTATCGAGTCTTGTGAGCTTCATCCATTATCTTCACCTGTAGATCCCCAAAACGAGGAATCCACACACGACCGAATTGAGTTCTAACACCGAGTGTTTTCTCACCCAATTCCCCAACCAGACCTCTCATTCTTTCAGAGTTAAGATGATCTTCTTTCAATGCCTCATCTTGGAACTCTTTGACTTGCTTCATCACATCAGAGGTCATGATTAGTTGATAAGCTTTCACCCGAATCGGTTCGGGCCTTTCCTTTCGGCTAAGGGCGTCAGCCACTACATTGGCCTTGCCCGGATGGTAGTGGATCTCACAATCATAGTCCTTTATAAGTTCCAACCACCGTCTCTGCCTCATGTTCAGATCCTTCTGCTCGAAGAAGTACTTCAGACTCTTGTGGTCAGTGAATATGGTACACTTCGTCCCGTAAAGATAGTGCCTCCAAATCTTTAGTGCAAAGACCACGGCTGCTAGCTCCAAGTCATGAGTGGGATGATTAACCTCATGGACTTTCAATTGTCGGGATGCATAGGCTATAACCTTCCTTCTTTGCATTAACACACACCCCAACCCTGAGTAGGAAGCATTAGAATAGACCACCAGATCTTCGCTTCCATCGGGTAATGACAGAACAGGAGCTTGAGTCAGTCTTGCCTTCAGCTCTTCGAACGCCTTCTCTTGAGCTTGACCCCATACAAACTTCACATCCTTTCGGGTCAACTTAGTTAGTGGAGAAGCAATCTTAGAGAAGTCTTGGATGAATCTTCTATAGTAGCCCGCCAAGCCCAAGAAACTACGGATCTCGGATGGCGTCTTGGTGACTTCCATTGCATAATCGCCTCCACTTTCGCCGGGTCCACCATTATCCCGTCAGGATTCACCACATGACCCAAAAACTGAACTTCGTGCAACCAAAACGCGCACTTGGAGAATTTAGCATACAATTTCTCCCTTCTCAACGTCTCTAGAACCTCCCGCACGTGACCAACATGCTCTACTTCGCTCCTCGAGTAAATCAGGATATCATCAATAAACACAATCACTGATTTATCCAGCATTGACCGACACACACGATTCATCAAATCCATAAAAGCAGCTGGCGCATTGGTCAAACCAAAGGACATGACAAGGAACTCGTAATGACCATAGCGCGTACGAAAAGCTGTTTTAGGAATATCTTGCTCCTTCACCTTCAGCTGATTATAACCAGATCGAAGATCTATCCTTGAAAACCAACTGGCACCCTGAAGCTGATCGAACAAATCATCTATCCTCGGTAAGGGGTATCGGTTCTTCACCGTCAACTTGTTCAGCTCGCGGTAGTCGATGCACATCCTCATACTACCGTCCTTCTTCTTTACAAACAGGACCGGAGCACCCCAAGGAGAGATACTCGGTCTAATGAACCCCTTATCCAGCAGCTCTTGCAACTGCTCCATCAACTCTTTCATCTCGGTTGGAGCCAACCGATACGGTGCTTTGGCAACAGGTTGGGCACCCGGTATCAGATCAATCTGAAATTCAATCTCCCTATCAGGTGGCACTCCTGATAAGTCTTCTGGGAACACGTCTGGAAAGTCACACACAACCGGTACATCGGCTAGTTGTGGTGTTGGTGTATCCAAATCTTTTACATAGGCCAAGTAAGCACTACATCCACGCCTCATACACTTTCCCGCCACCGCCATTGAGATCACCTTTGGCATCGTCGTGACTCGATCACCATAAACCGTTACCAAACTTCCGTCAGGCGCTGTCAACCGAATCATCTTCTTGTGACACACAATGTTCGCCTCGAAGTCTGCTAGCCAATCCATCCCAAGAACCAAATCGAAACCACCCAAGGTCATCACAAACGGTCTAACAGGAAACTTATGACCCTCAAGTTCCACATCACAATTCTCTATCATCTCAGAAATCCTGGTAGACTTACCTATGGCAATTTCTACATCAAAGGGCGCATCAACACGTCTACTACTAACAGGCAGCTTAGCACAGAAAGTAGCAGAAATAAAACTCCTACTAGCACCAGAATCAAATAGCACAGAAGCTAAAGTTTGGTTCACTAGAAACGTACCGGACACAACGTCAGGGTTCGTCCTAGCCTCCTCCTGTGTCATAGTGAATGCCCTGGCGCTCGCCCTCGGTCCTTCACTTCCCGTCTTCCTCACCCCTGAACCCTCAGTCCTCGACTTCTTACAATCTCTGCTCATATGACCAATTTCCCCGCAGTTAAAACATTTGCCCGACAGGCAATCCTTTGCCATATGACCTGCCTTCCCACACTTGAAGCACACGTTCAAACCCAACCTACATTCTCCCGCATGCTCCTTTCCACACTTACCACACCTCCTTGATCCCGCTCCCGATGTGGCCACGCGGCGGTCATCCACCCGTGCCTTTTTGTTACCCGTCGAGGCATCACCCCGACCAAACCTCCTCCCATTCCAGTTCCGATCACCACCACCCTTCTTACTTGCTTCAGTCACCACCACCTCCCGCTCGTCATACAGTCTCCCGGACAAATCGACCGCCGACCTAAACGTACTTGGTCGGGCGGCGATCATATGCCTACGAACATCCCCCGGTAAGCCCTGAATGTACCTCTTGATCTTCCGAGATAGAGGCGTCACCTGATCTGACACCAATCATGCCATCTCATTGAACTTTGTTGTATACTGCTGGTGTGTCATGGTTCCAGCCTCCAACTGCAGAAACTCCCTTCCAACTTATCCATTTCTCTGTGAGGACAGAACTTCTCAATCACCATCTTCTTCAACTCGGGCCATTTCATTCTCCCGATCGCCCGATTACCCTCTGCTTGGACAATGTTGTCCCACCAACATAGTGCCGAGTCCACAAATGAATGAGTGGCAAACTTCACATTCTGATCTTCCCGACACTCGCTGATGTCGAGAACGGCCTCCATCTCTCTCACCCATCGGTGAGCAGCGGCAGCATTGCCATTACAGTCGAAAATAGGGGGATTGCATCTCATAAATGCCCCGTAGTTACACCCTCGCACTGCCTCTGGCACAGGCTCTTCTTCTTCCTCTTCATTATCAGATAGAACCGTTTCAGGCTCTGGGTGTTCCCGTTCTCCCGAGGACTTATTCCTCTCTTTCCTTTCGCCTTCACGTACCGCCTTGATAACGTCGGTCACCACAGACGGTAAGATCGTCTGCATGACCTGATGTACTTCTTCTACAACAGCCTCCTTTACTGAGACTCTCAGATTGGCGCTTTCGTCGCCACCCTCCGGATGGGGGGTCTCTGGTTCTTCATGAACCATCCTCTCAACTCTAGGTCTCCCTCTCTTGGGTCGCAGTTCAGCACCGTGACCTCCACCCCTAGAAGCTTTCGAAGATCTACCTCCGACCATCACACGCACAATGAAAGATTCAAACACCAACACAGTCATTCAAGGGAACAACTCAGTTTATGTTAAGTATAGTAAGTCCCTAATTACAGTGGCCAGTTGTGATTAGCCACTTACTTTACTCTTCACACCCCAAGCATTACCTATCCTGACTACATCAGTATATAAATCTACATACAACACATAACACATACCATGCGCACATAAAACCGGTTAACTTTACGAAAATACCTGATGGCACGCAGCTACTCAGATTGGCATCCCATTCCCTTTCCGTCCCATTCTCAGTTTAAGATTAGGTTATTTTGAAAATTTACCCATTTCACTTAAACTTTGCTCTGATACCAACTTGTAAGGCCCCGTTCCCGGGACGCTTACAGCTGGGTTCTCATCGCACATAAAACGTATAATTACATTTGTATTTTATAAATCGCAGCGGAAAACTAAAACAATCTTTCATTTCCATGTAAATGCTTTTGCAAATTAATACAACATTCATTATAAAATAGCTTGTTCGCATTACAATGCAAAAACATTAATCAAAAGAATGCCATCCCCAAAAGAGTTGAGTAGTCGCCCGTGCCATCCTCAGCAAACATTACCTGCCAACTGGAAACACATCAAAGTCAGCGTTGCTGAGTGAGTTCTAGTTTTATAAATAAAACATACTTTACTTTCATATAAAACCGTTCGTTACTTTTACATGATCACACATCGTACGTACACATAGATAACATCATTATTATCTTCTTCATTTTTTCATTCGTTCATTATGACTTTACTTGCGCATCAGACATCATCCATACCAATACCATGTGCTACACCCCGGTTAGTCGTAGCTACCGGGCCGAAGTCAACAAATGAACAGCTAAACGTATGTCACGGTACTAGGAGTAACCATCAGTCTTAGCTACTGGGCCGAAGTCAACAAATGAACAGCTAAACGTATGCCATAGTACTAGGGGTGAGCGGTAGAGGTTCTACATTCAGGGTCAATCACAAAGAAGGACCCGTTATCCGATGCGTGCAAGATGTTTCATTCGTTCATTAATACATGCATTCATTCATCATGTTCCTCTTTTTTATCTTTCACTTTACGTTACATAATACTTCGTTCATTCATCATAATAGGTAAATCCATAGGAAAGATATTATACATCATATTAAGGAACATTAACATGCATCAACATCACATCATACAGGGCAACATCATACATACATAACATACAACATCATCATCCTCATCATGCCCAACATGATTTCTAAGACCTCAAGCGTCATCTTACAAACTCTTATGGGAACCTTTACGTCAAAACTTACATCTGCACTTTCCCCCGAAAGTCAGAAGTCAATCTACACCTTCCTCGGGTTCGACAGCCCTATTCGGGCGTATGGACACCCTTCAGTCGCATGGCCTCCATGCGACTGAACATCTGCGAATGAACTAATGCGGATGAACACCTATGCGACTGGACCTTCAGTCATGCGAATGGACCTTCAGTCGCATGACCCCATGCGACTGGCCCTTCAATCGTGCGAATGAACCCCAATCGTGCGAATGGACCCTAATCGCACCCTAATCGGCCGTATGGCCTCCATTCGGCCTCCAGTCGGTCGCCTAGCCCTAACTGATGCAGAATGCAGTTCATCCCGACTGCAGCCGAGGGTTTTCGGCCTCCAAACTCATCTAAACCCATTTTAAGCCTAAATCGACCATCCTAAACCTTAGGGATGCATACCATAACACCATACAAGCACACACAAGCCCGGAAACATACACGAAACACATCACACACCTCACACCCAAATGGGTCAAACGCATACACATTCAAAAACGGGTTTTTATGCTTTCCAGCCCCAAAATCGGTTGAAAACAGGTAAAAGTGGGGTCCTAGAACTCACCTAAACGAGCACAACGACAAGGGCTTCAATTTGGCTTGCTTCACGACGATTTTGGCGACCCGAACCGACACTTTTCCTCTTTTCTCTTCTTTCTCTCTTCTTCTCTTTATGAAGCTGAAATGTGGGGTGTGTGGGGAGAGTGGGCTGCCCTCTCCCTACTAATATCACCACATTTCCCAACTTTTCTTCGTTGGCGAGTTTGGTCCTTCAACTTTGAACTTATTTTCTTTTCTTTCTTCACCGGCTTCGAAATAATAAATATCCGGGTGTTACACTAGCTTCCTCCAAAATATAGCGACCTAGCTTTCCATCCAGCTAGTTTAGACTTGAACTTATTCATGATTGGCTGCCAACTTTTTACTAGCCCCATATTTGCCCCAATGGTATACCAATATGGATAAAAGGCATAGACGCTTCTTGACAATAAAGTAATTCAACCATGGAAGTGGTTTCAGCTTGGTCCACCCCTAATCAACTTACTTTTGATTAAATTGTTAATCCATTTTCGCCACATGTGAGGAAACTCCATTTGTGCAAGGACGGAGACCAAAAATCCCTAGTTAAGCATACCGCATGCTTTCTCGAAATCTATTTTGAAAAGCACCACCTTATCTTTTATTAATTTCAACCAAGATATTATTACATCATTCATTATTAATGGACCATGATGTATGTTATTTCCAACAACAAAGACGTACGTTTGCTCCTTGCTAATGACTAGATGAATCATCATTTTTAACCTATTAGCCAAGATCTTTGGAATCATTTTATTTAGATATCCCAACAGGATAATGGGTTGATAATCAAGCATGGATAGCGAGTCGCCTATTTTTGGAGTTAATGCAATAAACGTCGAATTACACCCGTGACTAATAGTTGCACCTAAGAAGAAAAACTCCATCAATGCCAAAAAATCATCTTCCATAATTGACCAAAATTCCTTCAAAAAGTTGAAGTTGAAGTTGAACCCATCCGGTCTGGGAGCTTTATCCCCCCTCCCTCCGCACTCCCAAATTGCATTTACTATTTCTTCCTTTAAAAAAGGCATAATAAGTGATTGAGCTGCTTCAGCCGAAAGTTGTTTAAATCCACGATTGGTAAATTGAGGGAGATCAACCGCGGTTTCTAACTATCGTTTCTGAAAATGCTCCAACGCTTCTTTTTTTAATTATCTCATATGGTTCTGTTCTCCATGACCCATTATTGATAAATCGTTGATTCTTGAACTTTTGGTGTTACATTATAACATTCTATGGACGAAATTTTGAATTTTCATCTCCATCCACCGACCATTTTATTCTTGCTTTTTGTTGACAATCTCTTGATCTTGCCTATTCTAGATAGGGATCTACCTTCTGCCTGTAATTCTAAATCTATGATCATAATTCCAATTCATTGATTTTCCCCATTTCCACTTCCTTCTTTAGTTTTTTCCATTCCTTTATTGCTAGTTTCATAGCTTTCAATAGAGAACCACATTTTATATGCTTTATAACCACACCTTAAAACCCTAGGGTGTCTAACCATAATTTAGAACACCTTAATGGTTATGGGTTTTGTAACTCTTTTCCTACCTCAAGTTATGTGTGTTTGAATTTAGCAAGGTCAAATGACATCTCAACTATGTTTTTTCATCTCTCGGCTTCTGATTCGCACACACCTTAATGGTTATGGGTCTTGTAATTTTTTTCTTAGCTCAAGTTATGTGTGTTTGAATTTAGCAAGGTCAAATGACTATCTCAGCTATGTTTTTCCATCTCTCGGCTTCCGATTTGCACACCAATTCTTCATATTCTTTATAGTCTTCATGTTTACCTACAAACACAAGAATATTCCAAAATTAACTCTATTTCTTGTGAATTAATGAGTAAAAACACAAAAAATAGAGCATCGTAACATATTGAACTTTCAACATTTGATCATATATATTAGATTATCTCATCATATTTATTTAGTTTTTCTCTTATCTTTTTATATGTGTAACTCAACCGAATCTAATATATGTCACACAAGAGTAAATCGAGTAGTTAGTCATAAACACTATGTCATCCCAATGTGTTCCTACTGTGGCAGTTATGAAGAAATTGTTTAACAGTGGAAGTGCAGATATGCAGAAGAAAATCAAGTGGAAATCAAATCATGCTTGTTTTTATGGATAAAGATTAGAGGAAAGCTTGGTGCTCCTTATTCCCAATCGTGGTGCAACTTTTTTAATCTTATTGATGCAAATTGGTATTAGTTTTATTGTCACTTACCCTCTTACTCTAGCTTCTCGCTAGTGTATGTTTTATTAATTAAATTGTTGTTCAAATAACTATCGCGCTTTAGTAAACCAGGTGGGAAAGTTAAGGGTTTGATGGTTTAATATTGAGCTGATAATGACAACCTTATTTTGATATGTCTTATGTTGTTAAGACATTGATTCAATGTTGTTGGGGTTGCTAGTAAATTATGTATAACTAGGTACTTAGTTATGACATATGATTTAGAAAACCATTTGCTTAAGCATGCTAAATTGCTAATGGTGTTGCGTTCATGGCTTGACAATGGCATGAACTAACTGTGATTCACCCACACCAACATCCACACAAATCTACATCTATTAATCTATATATACATATATATATCAATCATTAGTTGGTTTTAACGCAAATATATCAAATATTACAAAAGTGTGTAATATATATCATTAACACTATGGGAATTAAAGCTAAGACAATGGCAGTACTTATGGCGTCGGTGATGGTTGTGATGAGACTATTTGTTCAAGGAACCATGGCACACCCATGCGGAAACACTTTTTTCTCAGCATTGGTGCAACTGATACCTTATCGTGCATCAGTTGCACCATTTAGCCCCATTCCACCAAATGAGTCTTGTTGTACTGCAATCAAAGTCCTTGGTCAACTTTGTTTGTGTGTGCTGGTTAATGGCCCTCCTATATCTGGTGTTGATCGTAGCATGGCCATGCAACTTCCCGAGAAATGCAGTGTTAATTTCGACCCATGTATCCAGTTTATACATACATACGTGCTTATATATGTATATATGATTATCTATATTAGTTATGAAATGTTTGTATATGTTGTTGCAGGTGAACTTGTGAAGAAGAAAGAGTGAGGGAAGTGTGACATCCGATTGTTTGATTGAAGAAAATCTGATAGAATAAACCACCATGGATCTTAGTTATATCTCTAGTATTCTTGTAGTGGGTCATTTCACCATTGTTATAGAATCTGATTAAGTTCTTAAGTTAAAAAAAATATTCTTTTTCCAACGACGTCTTGTTTTTTGAGATCACTATTAGTTTTATTATTCTTTTCGTTGTCTCGTTAACAAAATCCAAGACATAAATGAACATGGGATCTGTCTAGAAGATGAATAAAGAGAGAAGAAAACAAAATCCAGATTACATAAACTTCCTCACAAATTCAAAAGAAAACACCTTATCTAGATAATTTACACTTCACAAAAATTTAAGGAGACGTTTGGTTGAAAGAAATGAAATGGAATTGAATGAAATTGAGAAACTAGTATAAGTTTAAGTAAAATTATATTTGAGTGGATAATGAAATATAAAACTCAAAAAATGTTTCACCTTAAATTCCTTTGATTGTGAAATTTCAAAATCCTTTTTCAAATTCCCTCTCTAGATGAAAGAATTTTGAAATCACACAACTAAAGGAATTTAAGGTGAAACATTCAATTGGATTTTACATTTTATTACCCACTCAAACATAACTTTACTTAAAAATTATACTAGTTTCTTAATTTCATTCCATTCAATTCCATTTCTTACAACCAAACGTCCCCTAAATGTCTGATGCTTTTTAGTGTTCGATTTGCATGCTTTGTGGGTTGAACACATAAAGCAAGCGGCTATGTGGACCATAATTGTTTGCTTGAACACTTGCACCTTGCTCTAGCGTCACTCAAAGTCTATAATCCCAAAAATATAAAAATTCATAAGATTAAAAGAAAAAGAATACAGAATAAAACTATGTTGAAGATCAATGTGGTATACCTGCAATTCCTTTTGAAGGTTTTTGATGTGCTCAACAGCCATATCTAACATATCTGCTGTATTACTTTGCTGTAGATTCAAAATGTGATTTTAGTGGATATAAATTTCTTTATTTTCAGTTATTTTTTTCTATTGTTATGGTTACAAATTATGGATGTCGATGACTTTATCGTTATATTTATAATTATATTTAAAATCACCTCTTTTTTTAATTAAGTAGTACATTTTTATATATTTGTTATTATCTTTTTTTTCTTCTTCGCTCACAACAATTTTAAGAAATATTAAAAATTTTGTTAGGGTTTAACAATGATTTTCAAAATATAAAAATAAACAATACCATTTTCTCTCTCTAAACTCATAACCACTTACGATCATGATTTAAATTATAAAAATACACTCATATAAATATTAAAAGAAAACCTATAGCGAATGCTTTTAGAGGTTTTAAAGAATGCCTAACCCAGCCCGGCCCGACCCAAACAAGTCAACTTAATACGGATCAGAGACGGACCAACTCCAAAGGTTGGTTTTAGACTTTTAGGATGGTATAAAATCCTAAACATCACGTGTAAACCCTTAACAATGGGACGCTTATTTGGATATGGGATAGGGTATGAGATTAATTATAAATCTTTTGCAGGTTAGCAACGGGTATGATATTTAGTGATCCGGTCACTGATCCCATATCCGTTTACAGCATCAAAACCGAATATATTATATAATCTTAAATTCTACCTTGTCCATATCAGGGAAAAGCTCTTGCAGCCTTTTGATTCTTTTGCTGATTCGAGTTCTTCTCACCTTAAGTTAAGGCCCAAATGATGATAAGTTAATATCAAGTGTTAGAAGACATTGATCATAACAGATTAATATTCAAGAAGACAAGCTAAAAAGATCTTGTACCCTCTCTGCGATACTGCGTGGGTGCGTAGCAAATCCTCTTTTGGCGCGTATTCTCCGAGGAACAGTGGAGTGTTGTTGAAACTGTAAGAATTTTCAACAAACGACATCTCGGAAGAAGTTTTTGGCAAGCTCATATGGTGAACCAAGTGAGGTATATGGTTTTGAGTCCCTCCACTCTACAAAGAAGTTTAACATGAACCGTAGAAGCATATTAGCATAGGTACATTTATAAGAAAAGTTTTGGGAAGCTCATATGGTGAATAAAAAAGTAGCATTATATTGTTGAATGGACATGTACCTGTGGCATCTTCAAAACACCATCTATGCTCCTCTTCAGGGTACTGAACATAAAATCATGCAACTCATTCTTGTTTTCAGCTCTTTGGGGCAAGAATCTTGATGTAGAAGAAGATGACCCTAATGAGAAACTGATATGGTTATTCAACGTACTCGAAAAACTGCCTTTTTTCATGGTAGAATAACCTAAGTTTCAAGAAAGAAAGTAGCCATTCATTAGCCCATGTTGAATCATAACATTTTCGATTCATAAATCGTTCCTACTGATGATTAACTTTTACACAAACAAGACCAAACAATCATTGTTTCTGCACGACGCATATAATCATAACAAACAACAGACATGTAATATCTCACTCATAAGAGGAAGGTTTAGAGAAGAGTGGGATAAAAACAAACCTTACCTGAAAATACAAGAAATTAAGTGATCGTGGTCTAAAGATCTATGAAGCTTATATTCAGTTCCCAAAAGGTAAAGGCCTAAAAGTTGACAATTAATAAATATTATGAACTTTGAAGACAATGAATCAAACTGCAAGTTGAAATTAACTAACAAATTTAAGCAAGTTGAAATAATATATATATATATCAGTATGGCACTATCAAAGGCCAATGACGATAAAAATCCAGCATGAATACTCTTATACCAGATGCTTAGGACGATTGGAATTGGATCGGTTTTTATTAAATAAACATATTAGCTACACTGATGTCTTAGGGTGGTTGGAATTGGATCGGGTGAAAACTAGTTAAATTGTGTAAGAAAATACCCGATCAATGTCAATCGATCCCTATGCGATTGAAACCGACAATTAATCTATGTGACCTAATTTAAACAAATTAAATATTTTATGACATGATTTAAAAGTTAAGTACAAGTTGACATATGAATATATACTTTTAAACTAACTCTTCTATATGCATTGTATCTACCCTTTATTGTAGAAAAAAATGTTATTTTAAAGTACTAATGTGGAAAAAAATATCTTGTTTGAGTTTTTGTTATATTTTTGGGTTCTTGTTTGCATCCGTCAACCAGACAAGAAAATATGTTTGAACATGTAACGTGAAGTATAATAATTAATTAATTATCCCACACTGTAATGCATATAAGCAGTGATGGTTATAAATGGTACAAATATAACCAATATGTATATCAATATTTTTATTAAATACACAATTTACGCATACAAGAACATAATAAACATAAGTAAGATTTCAGAAAAGAATCATATATTTCAAAACTAGTATTCATATAATACACAAATTAAATAAATAAAATATTAAATAATTATTAATAAAAATTTATGTATTATAAAATATGCTTGAAGATAAACACTACTAGAAAAAAAATTGCTACGTGTTTTTCCGTCGCAAATGCGTAGGAAAACATCATTTGTTACTCATGACAATAGGACGTATTGGTGTACGTATAGGTATGTAAGCGTGTAATACGTGTAAATTTGTGAAATAAACATAGTTGGTGTATAATAAAATTATATGAAAAAAGGGGGGAAAATAGTACATTTAGGTCTTAAAAAATAAAAAAACATAATTATATGAGAAATGTGTTGGAAATGTGAAGCAATTAGCTACACATTTGTGACAAAACTGATTGATTTGTCATAAATGTGTCTCTTATTGCGACACTTTCGCGACGCAAGACAATTGTAAAGAAAATTCGAAGCATTTTACTACATATTTTTACCAAAAGTTACGTTTCGTCATAAGTGTGTAATTATTATGACACATTTGCGACGTAGTTACTTATAATAACAAAAATTATAATATTATATAATAAGAATAATATTATGATAAAAAACGTAATAATTATTACCAACTCTCATTTATAATAATAACTATTATTATTTACCTTCTTTTATATACTTTATATCCGTATGATAGTTGTCTTTTGTCGTAAATGCATCGGAAAATGTAACACATTTGCGACGCCATGTTATTTACATTTATATTATTTTTTTATTTACTGTATATAAGTATGGTTAGCTGTCTTTGGTCGTAATACGTCAGAAACAGTAACACATTTGCGACGCCATGTTATTTACATTTATATTATATTTTATTTACCGTATATCAGTATGGTTAGTTGTCTTTTGTTGTAAATGCGTCGGAAACTGTAACACATTTGCGACACAATGTTATTTACATTTATATTATTTTTATGCACTTTATGTCCGTATGGTTAGATGTCTTTTGTCGTAAATGCGTCGGAAATTGTAACACATCTGCGATGCAATGTTATTTTTCTTTATATTAAGCTCTATATACTTACTAATTCTCTTTATTATTATTATTATATTATTATTATTATTATTATTATTATTATTATATTATTATTATTATTATTTTGTTATCATTGTTTATGTCACACCCCAACCTTGACAGTGGAAACGTCGAGATGTGAGAGTTAAGATCGTTCACAGCTACATAACGCTATTATTAAATCCAAATATAATAATTATAAGTTCCAAATGTAACATTACAAGCATAAGTCTCAAATAAGAAAATCAACAATGCATAATAAGAAATAATTCAAGTTCATTCATTTATTTAACTAGGTCCATTCCTAGGTGTGAATAAGCTTCAAAGGTGGCAATCAAACTTGTGCGTTTCCTGATACATGTTAAAAATAAAAGGTCAACATAATGTTGGTGAGATTTCTATAGTTTTCAATACATAAGTATATAAAAGATGGCAATTGATGTCATAAGTTAGAGAACCAAGTAACTAGGGATGTAGGACGGATGCATAATCAAACCTTGACAGTTTTACAAGTCTCAACATTTACAAGTTTATATGATTAGCTAAGTATATACTTGGATTAACCAAGCAGGCTTGTCAGGCCCATAGATTTATGACATCGCTAGGCTAGCAATAGTTAATGATTGTATATATAATCGTCAATACATGGTAATTACAAAGATCAACTAACCACAACATATAAGTGAATCGCCATATGTTTACAAGAATCAAACGTTTTACAAGTGCAACGGTTATAAGGTAACATGTTTCATCCCAAAGTGTGAAAATATGAAAAAGAGGTATAGAAATACTTACTTGATTAAATAACTATAGGAATAGTAATTATTAAGAAATATAAATAAACGTTGCAACACAAAACCTTTCACAAGGTACCTAAGATTATATATATATTTACAAGGTTAAAGTCTAATGATATTAAGTTTAGCAAATTAACAAAGGCTAGGGTTTTAGGTGGATTTGGGCATTATTATATGTACTTTTAAAATATATTCTTTATAGGTTTATATAAAGCAGGTGGAATTGGATCGTTCATAAATATTAAAGTTTAAATATAATATTTGAGTAATTATTTGAAATAAGCATGAGTTAAATAATATTATGTAATAAGAAAGATTTAGACCAACAACAATTTATTAAAAATCCATTTTATAAGAAATTATTTAAAACGCTCTATGTTTAAAATGTTAAAAAATATTTGTTTAATTAAACTTAAAACGAAAATTACAGAAAATATTTGGTGGGTTTTAAAAATATAAGAAGTTTATAAAAGTAATTTTTATATTGTTTAGAAATATTTTTGAAATTTATTTAAGGCTAAAAGCCTTTAAAAAATACATGAGGTTGCCCGGGTTCGAACCTGGGACCTCATGTAGGGGAGGCGAGTGACTTAACCAATAGACCAGGGCCGCAACCGCATTTACTGTTGGTTTCGATTTGTTATAGACCCAATTCAAAAGGTTTCCCCATTTTCAAGAACCCTAGAACCATCTTGAATCAAATTGAGCTCCAAATCAATGTTATCAATCGAATTAAGTTTGGGACTTTTGTTTCCAAAGTGAAATTGAGTTTATATATTCGTTTAACTACCCAGTTGAATGTGGATTTGAGATAAACACGGCGAAGCACTAACCGCAACTAAGTCTTGACTCGATTTGTGGGCAAACAATGATGAACACCAAATTGAATTCATGTGAAGCTTCGGATGGTATTCAGGACTCAAAGCCCTCTTTCAATTGTGGGTTAGAGGGCTCGGATAGAGGTCCACGAGTGACTTGCAGGTCATGACGAAGTGGTTGTGTGAATCAACTTGTTTGTGCATTTTCAGGAGAATTTGAGAGTTGTGAACGATTAATATTTGTTAGATGATTGCTTAAGTTCGTTTAATTATACTATAATTAGGATTTAAGGGTCGAACAGTTATAAGGTTTAATGTATATCGGTTATGTAATCGATTAGGCTAGAAACCGATGTTTAAATGCAATTAAAGTGTGAGTTTAAGTTCGAATCACGCTCACGAATATTTTTGGAACGATTTGATTCATAAACCGAAGAGTTTAAGTCGTTTTTTTGACTTCGTCGGAGCTCCGCCAGAGTTTCGCCGGAAAAACGGGGTGAAGGGGAAAATGGTTTTGGAATTTTGAAATTTTACATGAATGGCCCTTGTAGTTTGATTTGTTATCATTTCATGCACAAAACACCTTTCTAAAGTTTATAAAAATGACAAATAACCCCCTAACTTAATCATTTCAAGTTTTTAACATTTCTAAGATTAGTAATTTTTATAAATTAATATTATTATTAGTATTATTACTATTATTTTATTATTATTAGTATTGTTATTATTATAACTTATGATTATTATTACTATTATGATTAGTTATTATTATTATTATGATCAATTGAATAGTCAAGTTATTAACTTTCGAATTAAAGATTTAAAGGAAACAAATATGAATAACCCTCATAGTTATATTTTATTAATGACAACAATGGCCTTACAAGATTATAGCGACGTTAAATTTTAATTAGCCAAAATTACACGATGTTACAGTTTATTATAATTATTTACTTATTACTTAGTATGTTTAATCGTTTTTGTCGTAAATGCACCCGAAACTCTAACACATTTGTGAGACAATGTTATTTTCATTTATATTAATATCTCTATATATTTATATTATTATGGTTAGCTGCTTTTGTCGTAAATGCGTTAGAAACTGTAACACATCTCCGACACAATGTTATTTTTATTTATCTTAATATCTCTGCACTTTATAGTTATATGGCTAGCTGTTTTTTGTTGTAAATGCGTCGGAAACTGTAACACATTTCCAACACAATGTTATTTTCATTTACTAATACTAATACTACTAGTACTACTAATACACAATGTTATTATTAGTAATATCGTTTAATAATAATAATAATAATAAGAATAATAATAATAATAATAATAATATAATAATAATAATAATAATCGTAATATATATGTGTGTGTAAAAATAAAAAAACAAAAATAACAAAAACATGATAATAACAAAAAGTAATATATAGTGTCACATACGTGTAGTAAATCATGTTATGTATTTGCGATGAAATTTATGATTTCTAGTATTTTTGTTTTGTTATTTTCATAAAATACCAATGGTATTATTGTTAATATTATTTTCCTACCCATTTGCGAAATAATCATTAATTAATACGATTTTAATTCACTTGGGTTATCATTGTCTCGAAAATTTACTACGTATCTGCGACAAAAATCTGTAGTTTGTAAAAATTTTGTCGCTTTCTTGTCGAAAGTTTGATGAAAATATAGAGTTTTAGATTTTGTAGTATATGTGTCATAATTGTGTCGTTAATTTCGACATAAAATTTTGCTTTGGAGATTTGGGTAACAACAGAGCAGTTTTCTAGTAATGAAAATATAATTATAAGTACGTATATATAGCTACATTACATAAAAAACAATAATGTATTTTTCTTAAGTTTTTATTTTATAAAAAATTATGATTTTTAAATATATTGTATTTAAAAAAATTAATTTTTTTTATTGTATTCTGTATTTTATAAAATGTTTACTTTTAAAAAGTGTGTTTAATACAAAAATAGGTTTTTAATTTATTAAATTATATATATTTTAATTTGAAAACAGTATGAGTAATATTATTAGTATTCAATATCATTATTAATAAAGATAGAGAGACAGACAGACAGATAGATAAAATAATCATTAAATAAATGATTAAATTTTAATATAAAAATATATATAATAAACATGAATAGTTAGAGTATAATATATTAATTAAAATATAATCCTACTACTCTATTTAAAGGGTAACTATGGTTGTATTAAATTTATCTAATATCACATATTATCTTGACATTTAATAATAAATAACTTCTCCGCCCAAAAATAAATCTACCATTTTTGTATTAAATTTTTTGAATACACATTTTGTGTAAGGCCCCGTTCTCGGGACGCTTACAGCTAGGTTCTCATCGCACATAAAACGTATAATTACATTTGTATTTCATAAAATCGCAGCGGAAAACTAAAACAATCTTTCATTTCCATGTAAATACTTTTGCAAGTTATACAACATTCATTACAAAATAGCTTGTTCGCATTACAATGCAAAAACATTAATCAAAAGAATGCCATCCCAAAAGAGCTGAGTAGTCGCCCTCGCCATCCTCAGCAATCATTACCTGCCAACTGGAAACACATCAAAGTCAGCGTTGCTGAGTGAGTTCTAGTTTTATAAATAACCATACTTTACTTTACATTCGTTCGCGATCACACATCATACGTACATACAGATAATATCAGTATTATCTTCATCATTCTGTTCATTAACTTACTCATTCACGTGTTACATTATCGTTCGTTTCTCTATCTAGATCCGGTCAGACTTTACCCTCTTTGTGGTACTCAGCCACAATTACTGAGGTCGACTGACAAGGATCTTATTCTGTACATTATTCCGATCATTCATTTACGTTCATTCATACTTCGTTCTTTCATACATAATCTTTCGTCCCTTAATACTTTCGTTTCTTCGAGTCTGTTGCGACAACATGGTCGCTCACCTCGTTAACAATCCCAACGACTTCGCGCTATCCGAGTCTGTTGCAACCATATAGTTGCTCACCCCAATTACCAATTTCAACGATAGCATGCTTTCCGAGTCTCTTGCAACCATAGGGTTGCTCACCTCATGGCAACTTCACAATAACGCGTTGTCCGAGTCTGTTGCAACAACTGAGTGCTCACCTCCTTTCTCTGGCCATCTTAATGATGCCTATGATCCGAGTCTTTTGCAACCACACGTTGCTCACCCCATTGGCAATCTCCATGATTGCCTGTGATCCGAGTCTTTTGCAACCACACGTTGCTCACCTCATTGTATGCTTGCAAGCCTTTCCTTCATTCATTCGTCATTCAATAATGCATGCATTCTTACTTTATGTTCCTCTTTCATTATCTTTCACTTTACGGTACATAATACTTCATTCATTCATTCGTTAACATGACACGTAAAGTCACAAGAAAGATAAACATACATCGTAATAAGGAACACATCATACACATTCATCATCATCATACAGGCAACACCATACATATATATAACATGCATAAACATGCAACATCATCATCATGCCCAACGTGCTTTCTAAGGCCCCAATCGTCATCTTACATGCTCTTACAGGAACCCTTACGTCAAAACTTACATCTGCACTTTTCCCCGAAAGTCAGAAGTCAAACTACACTTTCCTCGGGTGTGACAGCCCTACTCGGGCGTATGGATACCCTTCAGTCGCATGCCCTCCATGCGACTGAACATCATGCGATTGAACTTATGCGGATAAACACCTATGCGAATGAACATCCAGTCGTGCGAATAGACAATGCGGATGGACCTCATGCGAATGGGATTAATGCGGATAAGCACTTATGCGACTGGACCTTCAGTCGCATGACCCCATGCGACTGGCCCTTCAATCGTGCGAATGGACATTTAATCGTACGAATGGACCTTCAATCGTACGAATGGACCCCAATCGTGCGAATGGACCCCAATCGTGCGAATGGACCCCAATCGCACCCTAATCGGCCGTATGGCCTCCATTCAGCCTCCAGTCGGTCGCCTAGCCCTAACTGATGCAGAATGCAGTTCATCCCGACTGCAGCCGAGGGTTTTCGGCCTCCAAACTCATCTAAACCCATTTTAAGCCCAAATCGACCATCCTAAACCTTAGGGATGTATACCACGACACCATTCAAGCACACACAAGCTCACAATCAAGTCACAAACGCATCATACATACACATACACATACACAAACGGGTCAACTTACACACATACGAAAAACCCGATTTCAGATGTTTTCCAGCCCCAAATCGTTTGAAAACAAGTAAAAGAGGGGTCTTAGAACTCACATAAACGAGCACAACGACAAGAGCTTCGATTTGGCTTGCTTCACGACGATTTTGGCGACCCGAACCGACCCGAACCGACACTTTTCCTCTTTTTCTCTTCTTTCTCTCTTCTCCCCTTTCTTTGGCTGATTTGTGAGTGTGGGGGAGAGGGTAAGGGCTGCCCTCTACCTTATATACTCCCCCTCACCCGACTTTCTTTCGTTGGCGAGTTTGGTCCCTCGACTTTGGACTTTATTTTCTTTTCTTTCTTCACCGGCTTCAAAATAATAAATATTCGGGTGTTACATTTTGTTTCCAAAATTAATAAGATAAATATTAAAACCCTTCCATTGTAAACTAAAAAAATATCTCTTACTTTTACTCATAGCAAACTCTATTGGTTAATTTTTAAAATTATCTTCTTATCAAATTTTTATTTTTTAAAAGACAAAATAAATCATAACTCTGAAATAAATATTTAATTTAATATTGTATAGTAGCACTTAAAGGCACACCAATTATAATGTTTTATATGTTTTCTACAGAAACTACTATAAGTAATAACAAAGAATTGATTTTAGAAATTAAAATATAATAGTATTAAAAAGATATTTAAATCAGATATCAATATTTTTAATTATTTTTTATTTCATTACTGTCTCTTTTTTCTTTATTTGTTATCATCAACAAAATCATTATTTCTAAAATTTAAGATTTTTTAACTAATTTTTGAAACGTGTTCTTGTTTCATTAGAAATATTTTATTTTATTTTATTTTATAATTGGTTTCTTTAATTTATTGTATAAAATTTTTACTGTTTTCTTTATATCCAGTTTTATTATAATGTTTGTTATTAATGTAGAACTCTTTAATCAAGTCTATTAAGATATATAGTATTTATTTTTTAATCTGAAATTTAGAAGGTTCTTTTGATTGATTTTTGCATTGTCCATGCTTAGTTGTATTATTATTTGAGCTTAATTTTAATAGTAAACTCAACTAAATATGTGTATGATTATATGTTATAATTAGTACGAAAAGATATAACGGACATTTTTTCCTTTGGGGCTTTTTCTTAGTTTTCATGCAATTTTTACTTACACCATCATGTTTTACATTGTTTGTCATTTACAATTGCTCGAGACGATATTATTCAATATTTTACTTTTTTCTTAAATGTCACGTTAGGTTATTTAATTAAAATTTTAAACTCATGTACATTCAATGGTTTTATCATACAAAACTTTGATAAAAAAATTGATATCATTGATTATTACTTATAATTTTTACTCATACGTAATTTTAATCGTATATTTTAAATATTGTTTTATATAATTAATAAAATATTATTTTATTTAATATTTATTTATTTAACCCGTGTAATTCACGAGTTTACAAAAGCTAGTTAAAATTATATATAGGTAATAGTTCAAGAAATAAAACAATTATACAATTTTAACTTTCTTATGTAAATAGTTTTATTTTTAAATATTCATTTTAAGATTTTTTTTAAAAACATGCTTTTTATAAAAAATATTGTTTTTAAAAAAATATGATTTGAAATTATTCTGATTGTTTTGATAAGACTGTGTTAAAATATTTCACTTGTTATAATTTTTTTAAAAAACAAAATAATTTTGAGATATTTTGTTTAAATATGTTTAATGTTTTAGAAAGTTCATATTATATATAACTTTAGTTTTTTGTTATTTAGATTGTAACTAAAAAATGCTATTTTTTATTTTATTCATAAAATCTATCTTGAAAAAAGATAGTTTGACTTTAAGAAATAGATAAGAGGGAGAAAACATAGTAATTAATAAAATTTATTTTTAATAAAAAAGAGAAATTTATATAAGTATTAAATTCTATAACACACTTTTGGAGGGAAAATCTATAGATACTAATAAAAGAAGATTTTTTTGTCACTTGTTATTTTTTAAACCACTTTTTAACACTTGTCATTCTTCTAAATATTTTCATTTTATTTTCTCTCCAAAAGAATATTAAAGTAATTTAAACACTCAAACAACTTCTTTCTCTTTATAAAAATTAATTTGGTCAATTGATACATATTTCTCTCTCATCTATTTTTTATAAAATCAAACTATGTTTTTAAAAATAAATTTATTAAGAAAATTAAAATTCATATATTTTCTAAAACATTGAATCTTTTGAAATAAAATATTTTAAATCAGTTCTTTTTTTAAATAATTATAAAAATATGAAATTTTCTAAAATTAGTTTTATTAAAACAACCAGAATAATTAGAAACTTGAGTTTTTAATAAACAATAATTTTTATATGAAATTCTTAAAACAAATATTTAAAAATAAAACTATTTAGATAAAAAAATTAAAAATAGGATAATTGTTTTATCTCCTGAACAGGTACGTATATATAATTTTATACATATTTTATATTAAAATATCATACTGTAACTTTTCGTGTTTATTACTAACTATAATTCGTTTAATAAATGAGTTTCTAGACTATCTATTTATCTATATATTATCTATCTATAACATATCTATTATTTATTTACTTGAAGTAGTTATTCATATGCAATTATAATAATATTTTATCTTCAAACATGATTTTATAATTTATAAATTTTTATTACTAACCTTATTGTTTTATTTATTCAACCTGTGTAATACACGAAATACTAACCTAGTTAATGTATAGATGTCTAAAAAATGACAAGTGGCAAAAACATGAGTTAAGAGAATGACAAGTGGCAAAAAAAACTTTGCTTTATTAGAGGTAATAGTTCAAGAAATAAAATAACTATACCAATTTTAACTCTCTTATGTAAGTAGTTTCATTTTTAAACATTCGTTTTAGATTTTTTTTATAAAAAAATACTTTTTACAAAATCTTGTTTTAAAAAAATATGATTTGAAATTATTCTGGTTGTTTTAATAAGATTATTTTAAAATATTTTACCTGTTTATAATTCTTTTAAAAAACAAAACAATTTTGAGATGTTTTGTTTAAAACATATTTAATGTTTTAGAAAATTTCATATTATATGAAACTTTAGATATTTTTTATTTAGATTGTAATTAAAAGATGTTATTTTAATTTTCTTTATAGAATCTATTTTGAAAAAAGATTGTTTGACCTTTAAAAAATAGATAAGAGAGAGAAGCATAGTAATTAATAAAATTTATTTTTAATAACATAAAGAAATTTTTATGAGTATTTAAATTCTTATAACACTTTTTTGGAAGGAAAATTAATATATAGATGTCTAGAAAAATAACAAGTGCAAAAAATATGGGTTAAAAGAATGACAAGTGGTGAAAAAAACCTTGCTTTATTAAAAATTATAGATTATAGATATTTATAACATTAGAATTCGGTTATAGGTATCTATTAATCGCCAATGTCCAAGTAAGGTTTCTTCTAAAGGCATTTGGAACTATCTTCAATGCCCGAATGTGTCTTACTATGACAAAATATCAATCGTTTTTATAAGAAAAACTTTTAACTCAGATTTTAACACGTGACTTAAAAGATATTGACTTGAATTGTTACCCCGTACCATTTGATCATAATACTCTCGGTATCAAGGTTGGATTACTAATTGATTTTTTTTAGTTGTTGTCTCGTTGAGGATGAATTTGTGTTGGAAGTAGTAGCGGAGGTTAATAGGGGCTGCCCCCTCTTTTTTTCGTCGTTAGTGTAAATTTTAGGTTTGGTGGTGTAATCTTTTTGTCCAACGGTGTAAATTTTTGTCTAATAGTGTAAATTTATATATATACTAGAAGGGTGCCCGCGCAATGCATCGAAACGATATTTTACATCCAATTCATGTTTCTAATTTTTGTTATTTTTTAGTATTTTATCAAAGTCTATTATATTTTTCAAAGCTTAAATTTAAAACACAAAATAAATGGGTTTTGCATGACGATTTGTACATTTACGGATTAACTTATTGTACCTCACAAAATACAAATTGGTTGAGCAAAAATTTTAAACCAAAACGTATAAAATACATAGGTTACAATTATAGTATCAATTTTTTAAAACATGATAGATTAAGATATATAATTGAAATCTTAAAACAAATTAAGTTTTTTTAGTTTATGGGTAGATAACTAGATAATGTAAAATTTTATGTAAGTTACACTAAGTAAATTATTATATAACTAATTGTAAGAGTTAATTTATAAATAATATTAAAAATACTATTTTACATTCAAAAGTGAATTTATATTATGCATTGAATAAAATGATTGTTATTAATTTTATAACATCTTAAAATACCGCTCTAATATAATTTTTTATATTATATATATACTAACTATGAACTCATTATGCATTATGGGTTGTACAACATGCTTTAAGAGTTGTACCCAACTTTTGTCTTATTCATTTTATTGATTTTTTTCATTTTAATCGAATACTTTTACATCTTTCAGAATTTAGCCCAAATATTTTTTACTATTAACTTTGGTCCCTATACTTTTTTATATTTAAAAAAAATTGTTTTACGTTTCGGTCTACATTTTGCAGATTAACTCGGCGCATTGTGCGTGTGTAGTTATGTTTATTTTTTTCTATTGAACGGTCCCGTTGTAACGCGTTGATCCAAGATCAACTAAGTTATTATTTTATATGATTTACGTTTCGCCAAATGGTAGTGTGTCATTGGTTCTACGTTTTGGTTGGTGGTCGGTAAGAGTGATATGTCTTTGGTGCTACTTGACATGGTTTTACGTACCCGCGACAACACCGGGAACTTAACACTAGTTATAGATATATATCAAGTTTGTCGTAATAAAAATATTTAATTTCACCCCTGATGCCGTCGGAAACAGAAAGATAGTTAATTGAACCTGTTGAAACGATGACCCAAACCGCTTGCGACGGTTTGTGAAAACGTGCTATTCGGTCCAACGGTCGTTTTGACTGGCCCCGGGCCCAAAACGAAGACTTGTAGCTCAAGTTATGGTTATTTCAGTAAAGCAATTTTTGATAAACGATCTTAAACATTCAAAACAACTAAAGCTTGCTCATCCACGTTTGAGTTCACGTAAACCCCGCTTTCGTGTAGTTATTTACATACTACTCCATCGGTTGGAAGCAACTAGAAAAGTATGTAGAAAGAATCTTGAACAATTGCACAAAGTACAAAAAATCGGCGTAGTAACCGTGCATTGTTTCTACTTTCAATTGCGGCGGCCCCATGTTTTCCATACTCTAGTTTCAAGGGTACCATACTTTAGTATTCTTTTTCTTTTCTTTTTTTTATATATACTTTAAAACCATAATGAGTCCCGTTGAAGTATAAATTACAAGTACTTAAAGCGTGTTTTATTTTGTCGTTAAGTGCATGTTTTACTTTCTATTTTTGTCCCCTAAGTTATCTATATATATCTTATACCCTTTAGTAATGTGTTTTTTTTCAAAGTACAAGTGTTTAAGGCATATTTTATTTGTCTTTTAGTGTATGTATTCTCTTTCGTTTTTTGCCATTTTAAATTATTAATATATATACTTTATACCTTTTATTTATACGTTGTTTTCTTTATAAATTCATAATTTTTTACTTTTTTGTATTCCTCTCATAAGCTATAAAATTTAATATTTTCTATTTTGAAGATATGTCTACAACTTGTCTATTATCATATACGTTTAGATATAATTTCATTTAAAACGTTGTTGTGCGTCATAACATGCAAGCCATCGAAACACAACATGCAAATCATAAAAAGTTAATTAATTCTTGAACTTTTTTTTTAAAATGAGGTTTTTAGATAGAGATGGTTGACATGAGGGTTTTTCTTTTTGAGATTAGACATTAGGAGTACACGCCCATATTATGGGCGGGTTTTTTGGTTTCGGTCAACGTGTCATTGATTCTATCAGAATGCAGAGTTGTCACATCATTGAACCAAGAACTCGCCCCTACCATGAGCGAGTTCTCAAAAAGCAAAATTAATTTATTTTCTTTGTATAATAAAATTGTGTGTGGGACAATTCGATATTCCATTAATTTTCTTAAAATGTTATCTGTATTGAATTGAATGAATTGTGAATTCGGTTTAGTCAGTTGAACTTGATTCAATTATATTATTTCAAACTTGGTTCAAATAAACCCAAAACTACGTAGTTTAGGAATTGGCTTCAAACTTCATGTAATCACTTCATTTTAAATTTAAGTTTGTCTTTTATTCATCCACAAATTTCATGTAATCATCTTAATACCGTTAAAAAACTAAAATAAATTTAAGTGTCCCTTTGAAACATGCCGAACCAAAGTAACCATATCTATCATGCACTCATATTAATCTAAAAAGTGCATTAAAGTTCTTTTCCACGTGGCTTTTCCAAAAGAGTGTAGGCTTTTTTTAAATATACAAGGTAAGTATTTTACATTGAAGACTAGTATAATATCTTATGTAATACACGGATTAATTAAATAACATATATGTAAGGCCCCGTTCCCGGGTACCTTACAGTTGGTCATTCATTGCACTTAAAACATTATAAAACATACATTTATTTTGCAGCGGAATTTAAAACTTTCATTAATAACTAAAAATATGTCATTTTATTCATTTACAATATTTGTTTTCATCTCAAAATACAAAGACATGTCAAAATACGGATGTCAGCCTTAAAATGCTCCCAGTAGCGTATGCATCCATGCCTGCAACTCCTCAGCATCAACAAATACCTGGCAACTATCATGCATACAAAAGTCAGCGACGCTAAGTGATTTCTAGTTTTTATAATAAAATACTTTACTTTTGTTAAAACCGTTCTTTACTTTTCTTTCAAAAGCATACTATACTTTAAAATCGTTCGTGATCATACATCATACGTACATACAGATAATATCATTATTATCTTCGTCATTACGTTCATTAACTTCCGTTCATTCAACGTATTACATTATCGTTCACTTCTCTTTCTAGATCCGGTCAGACTTTACCCTCTTCGTGGCGCTCAGCCACGATTACTGAGGTCGAATGACAAAGATCATGTTTAGTACATTATTATGATAATTCATTAACGTTCATTTCATACGTTCGTTCTTTCCATCATTATCTTTCGTTCATTCATTCATCTCTTTGCTCATTACTCTTTATTACTCGAATATTGTCTTGTGCAATATCCCCGACTCATGCTCGAAAGCTGATGCTGTGTCGGGGCTTGCTCACAAACCCCCGACTCATGTCCGAAGACTGACACAGCACCAAGATACGCGACAAAGATCCCATTCGAGTCAATCACAGGGTTGAACTCTATCCGAGTCTGTTGCAACACAAAGTCACTCATCTCATTATCTCGTCTCATGCAATACCCCCGACTCATGCCCGAAGACTGATACTGTACCGGGGGCCTGATAAACAAACCCCCGACTTATGTCCGAAGACTGACACAGTATCGGGGTACGCGGCACGGATCTCATCATCCATCACTTTCGTCATATGCAATACCCCCGGCTCATGTTCGAAGACTGATACTGTGCCGGGGCCTGATAAACAAACCCACGACTCATGTCCGAAGACTGACATAGTGCCGGCGTACACGACACGGATCTCATCATCCGTCACTTTCGTCATATGCAATACGCCCGACTCATGTATGAAGACTGATACTGTGCCGGGGCCTGATAAACAAACCCCCGACTCATGTCTGAAGACTGACACAGTACCGGGGTACGCGACACGGATCTCATCATCCGTCACTTTCGTCATATGCAATACCCCCGACTCATGTTCGAAGACTGATACTGTGCCAGGGCCTGATAAACAAACCCCCGACTCATGCCCGAAGACTGACACAGTACCGGGGTACGCGACACGGATCTCATCATCTGTCACTTTTGTCTCATGCGTACATTTCGTACTCTATCGTTATCTTTCGTTCATTCATTCATGCATGCATTCATTCATTACGTTCCTCTTTTTATTATCTTCCACTTTACGTTACATAATACTTTCATTACATTCATTAACGTTCAACACAAAGCCAAGGGAAGATATACATACATAATAAGGAACATACATATAATCATAAACATACACCATCACCATACAAGCAACATCAAGCATCATAACACACATCAAACATAAGCCATCACATCATAACCAGGCCTATCTCCCCGTATTACCCCTTAAAAACCACTTAGAAAACCTTAAGTCCAAATTAGGCGCATAAGACCTTCCAGGCGCATGAGCATAAAGTTCTAAGTGTAAAACAGTCTGGGCACATGGGCACTATTTGGGCGCTTCTGCCCTGTTCAGGTGCTTTGCCACTATACAGGCGCATGGCACTGTTTAGGCGCATCAACACTTAGCCGTTTCAACACTTGGGCGCATGGGAACTATTTAGGCGCATGGCCAACACTTAGATGCATGGGCCACTGTTTAGGCGCATAGCCAACACTTAGGCGTCTGGCCACTCATGCTGGGCGCATGGGCACTATTTGGGCGCATGAGCCACCTCTAGGCGCATGGACCACTGTTCATATTCATCAGAACATTCTGAAATATTTACTATGCTACCAACATCACCCGATTATCATTCTAATAATACCCAAGCATAGATCTAACATACAAAGGGCATCTAAGCATGCTACACAACATCACTACCCCATAATCAACACTAAAACATACATACATACATACATCATTTCGAACATAAGGTTGTAGACCCACGGTTACTTTCAAAATGTTTACTTGGTATACATAATAGCCCTAAACAAGTTGAAAATCAGTAAAAGAAGGGTTCTAGAAACTCACCTTGAGCGGCCTTTGCGCAACACACTTCCAGTTCGAGATCCACCTTCAATTCAGCTCTTGAATCCCAAAAACAACACTTTGCAGCTGCTTCTTCCTCTTTAACATCCGTCATTTTCCCGAGATCAAACCCAAACCCGAACTTATTTTGAGTTTTATTATTAATTATGTAATAATTTTAATGGATCAAATACGTCAAATATGTAATCAACTTTTAATAACTTATTATTTATAAATAAATCTTTTCACAAAGATATAATATTTATTAATCATCTTACAATAATAACTAAATGAAAAAGTTTTATTAAACTTTATAAAGTTATAACATCAATTTTAATAAACTTATAAAGCTCTATTGGTAATCATGAATTGTAATAATAAACTTAAAAGTTACAAACTTTATAAAAGTTGTAAAGTTTAATAAATAATTAAGTTGATTTGTTATTCAAGTTTGTTTTATAAGTAAAGGGTTTAAATTGTAATTTCTAAAACTTAATATAAAAGTTTCTTGCATAAAATAATAAATTCCAAATACTATAGGGACCAAAGGTGTAACTTACCCAAACCAAACCCCCTTACCACGTAAGTCTGGCGGGAGGTCCGGCCGAACTTCGGCCGCCTCCAAAACATGCCAAATCGCGGCGATCATGAACTTAAACCGTTTCCACCTTTTCGTGGGAGGGATTCGAACATTAAACACACTTCAATTCGAGTTAAAGGCCAGTAATTGGTGCCGTTTGGGTTTAACAACCGTCAAGCATCAAACGTAAACTTTCGGCAATTAAGATCGAATAATAACCAAATTAATTGAACCATAATCAAACGTTTTCGGCAATTAAGATCGAATAATAACCAAATTAATTGAACCATAATCAAACGTTTAACTAGTTCTAAGCTAGTACCAATCTTAATTTCACCTGAAAACACCCAAACATCGAATTCACTCCTCCTCTCATCGCAAGTCTGCAACTTGATCGAGATCCTCTCTCTGAACAATTTGACTTCAAATTGATAAGGGGTTTTCGGTCGGAATAACACCCCGAATTTGTACACAAAGTTAATTTGATTATCTTCATCGTTTGCGTCTCGAATCATACTCATGACAACCGTGACCATCTTCCATATAGTTCATTGTCAATACGAACTTGATCAAGTAAGTTAATTATATATTTTACTCGGTTTTACATGGGGAAACAAAGCCCCATTAAAATGGTTAATCTGCATCATTTAGGTGCTCAATTTGATCAAAATCGAATTAGGGTTCACGAAGATTTGGGGAAAATAAGCAATTCACGTTTAAAATATTTTAAAGAGGAACTTGACCAGACTTGGGCTTTAGCTCGGTTGGTAATCGGCAGTCTTCTTAGGCATGAGGTCCTGGGTTCGAACGGGCCTCTGCCAAACTTTTTATTTAATTGTTTTTGTTATATATCTAATTCAAAAAAAATAATATTATATTAATAAATTAAAATAAAAATTAATTTGTTAACTAAAATATTTCAGATTTTATTAAATTATTTTAAAAGTTTAAAAAAACTTATGATTTTAAATTTAATTACTTATTTAAGGATAACAAGGATTATAAAAATATTATTAATTATTTAATGTAATTTGAATGTTATAAATCTATTATGGTTCAAATGTAGATTATTTTAAACATTATAATTTACATGTTTTAAATAAATAATTATTGAAATAGTTATTTTAATAGTTAAATAAATAATTAATTATTCATTTATACATTTAACATGTTATATATAATTAGTCAATAATGTTATTCCTTAAAATTTTATTCGAGTTTTTGAAACTTATAAAACAATATAATGGGCTATTATACTTTATTCCTATTTTTTTAAGACTTTGTATTATAAGATTTTCTTTATTAAATCATTTAAAAGTTAGACACTTTATAAAATGATTTTAAATAAGTTTAAAGTCATTTAAATAAGTATTCAATTAATCACCCTTATCAAGTTTAAATAATTAGTTATTAAATTAATTATTTCTTATCACATATTAAACCTAATTTCCAATAAATCAATAAATTAAATTGTTGAATCATTTTTTTCTATTCTTAAACTTAATTGATTTATTTTATCTTTATTAAACCAAAAACGATTCATTATTATTATTAATTAAACCCCCAAATTCCAATTGAAACCCTAGTTCACGTTTACTCGTTAATCTTATTATTGAACTTAATCTTGGAATCTATACGTTTAGGCAACTTGTAAAAGAAATTATTGGAGCCTCTTCTGCATCTTATCATCATATTATTTGCATCTTGTGAGTATTTCTATACCTCTTTTTCATATTTTCATACTTTGGGGTGAAACATGTTACCTTATAATCGTTGCACTTGTAAAATGTTTGATTCTTGTTACGATATGTGTTCTATAACCTTACTAACTTATAACCTATGACATGAATTGCTACTTGTAACCTTGTTATATTATGTATGAAAACCTTGGAAACTCACCAACTATTTTTAGTTGACCTTTTATTTTCATCATGTTTAAGGTTTCATGCTTGAAGATCTTCTTGTGCTCATATAAGACTTGAACCTAGATAAATGAAATACTTATGTTATTGGTTGTTTGTTGTTTTTTTTGTAATTACTTATTCATCTTGTAATGTTTAATGAATAATGGCATTTAATATTATTTCAACTTAATTAGTTCCATGTGCTATGAGCAATCGTCTCCCATTCGTCCGCCCCGATGATTCCGCTGTCGGTCGGGGTGTGACAGATTGGTATCAGAGCCATGGTTATAGAGAATTAGGTTATTAGAAATGAAATGACCTAGACTATAACTAAGTACCCTTACACATGAGTCCTCTTATGTATTATATGCTTAGATAGGATCTTATGTGCTTACATGTTTATACTTGATTATGTGATTATATGCCTTATGTGTTTATGCTTATACCTTGAATCTTATCAATGCACCCAAATCTTAAATCATATTCTAAGGCATTATATGCCTGAATCAATTGGTTTTCAAAATGTGCTTTTGAATCGTTATTCGTGGTTTTCAAGTCTCGTCAATGTCTATGTCCTACAACTTGAAACATGTAATGCTGGAAGAGTGGGATGCCTGTATCTCGAGGTGTTCTGCCTAGACAAGGTATTCATATAAATCCAAATCAACCGATGGATCCATTTACCTTACCTGGGAACCCTTGGGGTGAGTATCCGCTTATAGGTACGCATGTCTTCATTAAGGTTGAAGTTGACATAACGCTTTGATAAGTCAACGTAATGTTTTGGTTTGTAAACCAAATGTTACACTCGAATCATTTTGTTATTTTAACTCGTTTCTTCATTGATTTTGTTCCATTGAATCTTAAACTCGTTATTCCATTTTTCTTAATAACCCTTAAAAAATTTTCTAAGCGTCTTCCCCTCAAAACCACACTTATCTTTAAAACCTATTACAATGATGTCCTCATTATGAATCGAATCTCTAATCTTAACAAACACGATCCTCGTATCAACGTTGCACTAATAAAACTTTGAAACCCTAATGACATTAGTAAACAAAAATCGAGCATCCAAAAACCTCGTAAAAGTTGTTCCTTAGGAAGTTCTTATGAATTCCTTATTCCATTTAAAAACATCTTGAACTTATCTTTGAGCCTCGTATCACACTAATATTTAGTTTTTCACTCATGACAAAACCTTTCTAACCATTTTGAACCATTTAAAATACAAGCGTTTTTCAACTAAAAATTCTAAATTAATAATCTTGTACCGTTTGTCAAGAAACACATGAAATCATGAATCATGAAATTGAATAAACTTAAGCATAACAAAGCATCATAGTTAATCTTGTTGAATTTAAACGCTTCCAAGAGTTCACGTGCAAACGTGAAATCGAATCCAAGTCTCCCCATGTCCTTGAAATTAGTTCCCCTGTGATTAAATTTCGGGACGAAATTTCTTAAAGTAGGAAAGACTGTAACATCCGTCATTTTCCCGAGATCAAACCCAAACCCGAACTTATTTTGAGTTTTATTATTAAATTATGTAATAATTTTAATGGATCAAATACATCAAATATGTAATCAACTTTTAATAACCTATTATATTATAAATAAGCCTTTTCACAAAGATATAATGTTTATTAATCATCTTACAATAATAACTAAATGAAAAAGTGTTATTAAACTTTATAAAGTTATAACATCAATTTTAATAAACTTATAAAGCTCTATTGGTAATCATGAATTGTAATAATAAACTTAAAAGTTACAAACTTTATAAAAGTTGTAAAGTTTAATAAATAATTAGGTTGATTTGTTATTCAAGTTTGTTTTATAAGTAAAGGGTTTAAATTGTAATTTCTGAAACTTAATATAAAAGTTCTTGCATAAAATAATAACTTCCAAATACTATAGGGACCAAAGGTGTAACTTCCCCAAACCAATCCCCCCTTACCCCGTAAATCCGGCGGGAGGTCCGGCCGAACTCCGGTCGCCTCCAAAACGTGCCAAATCGCAGCGATCATGAACTTAAACCGTTTCCAACCTTTTCGTGGGAGGGATTCGAACATTAAACACACTTCAATTCGAGTAAAGGCTAGTAATTGGTTTCGTTTGGGTTTAACAACCGTCGAGCATCAAACGTAAACGTTCGCCAATTAAGACCGAATAATAACCAAATTAATTGAACCATAATCGAACGTTTAACTAGTTCTAAGCTAGTACCAATCTTAATTTCACCTGAAAACACCAAATATCAAATTCACTCCTCCTTTCATCGCAAGTCTGCAACTTGATCGAGATCCTCTCTCTAAACAATTTGACTTCAAATTGATAAGGGGCTTTCGGTCGGAATAACTCCCCGAATCTGTACACGAAGTTAATTTGGTTATCTTCATCGTTTGCGTCTCGAATCATACTCATGACAGCCGCGACCATCTTCCATATAGTTCATTGTCAATACGAACTTGATCAAGTAAGTTAATCATATAATTTTACTCGGTTTTACATGGGGAAACAAAGCCCCATGTTTAATTCGTTAATCTGCATCATTTAGGTGCTCAATTTGAAAAAAATCGAATTAGGGTTCATGAAGATTTGGGGAAAATAAGAAATTAACATTTAAAATATTTTAAAGAGGAACTTGACCACACTTGGGCTTTAGCTCGGTTGGTAATCAGCAGTCTTCTTAGGCATGAGGTCACGGGTTCGAACCGGGCCTCTACCAAACTTTTTAGTTAATTGTTTTTGTTATATTTCTAATTCAAAAAAATTAATATTATATTAATAAATTAAAATAAAAATTAATTGTTAACTAAAATATTTCAGAATTTATTAAATTATTTTTAAAGGTTTAAAAAAAACTTATGATTTTAAATTTAATTACTTATTTAAGGATAACAATGATTATAAAAACATTATTACTTATTTAATGTAATTTGAATGTTATAAATCTATTATGGTTCAAATGTAGATTATTTTAAACATTATAAATTTACATGTTTTAAATAATAATTATTGAAATAGTTATTTTAATAGTTAAATAAATAATTAATTATTCATTTATACATTTAACATGTTATATATAATAGTCAATAATGTTATTCCTTAAAATTTTATTCGAGTTTTTGAAACTTATAAAACAATATAATGGGCTATTATACTTTATTCTATTTTTTAAGACTTTGTATTATAAGATTTTCTTTATTAAATCATTTAAAAGTTAGACACTTTATAAAATGATTTTAAATAAGTTTAAAGTCATTTAAATAAGTATTCAATTAATCACCCTTATCAAGTTTAAATAATTAGTTATTAAATTATTATTTCTTATCACATATTAAACCTAATTTCCAATAAATCAATAATTAAATTGTTGAATCATTTTTTTCTATTCTTAAACTTAATTGATTTATTTTATCTTTATTAAACCAAAAACGATTCATTATTATTATTAATTAAACCCCCAAATTCCATTGAAACCCTAGTTCACGTTTACTCGTTAATCTTATTATTGAACTTAATCTTGGAATCTATACGTTTAGGCAACTTGTAAAAGAAATTATTGGAGCCTCTTCTGCATTCTTATCATCATATTATTTGCATCTTGTGAGTATTTCTATACCTCTTTTTCATATTTTCATACTTTGGGGTGAAACATGTTACCTTATAATCGTTGCACTTGTAAAATGTTTGATTCTTGTTACGATATGTGTTCTATAACCTTACTAACTTATAACCTATGACATGAATTGCTACTTGTAACCTTGTTATATTATGTATGAAAACCTTGGAAACTCACCAACTATTTTTAGTTGACCTTTTATTTTCATCATGTTTAAGGTTTCATGCTTGAAGATCTTCTTGTGCTCATATAAGACTTGAACCTAGATAAATTGAAATACTTATGTTATTGGTTGTTTGTTGTTTTTTTTGTAATTACTTATTCATCTTGTAATGTTTAATGAATAATGGCATTTAATATTATTTCAACTTAATTAGTTCCATGTGCTATGAGCAATCATTTCTCATTCGTCCGCCCCGATGATTCCGCCGTCGGTCGGGGTGTGACATTTCTCTCTCTAGAACCGGGGCTTTCTCTCTCTTTCTTCTTCTTTTTAGCCGAATGAAGAAGATAGAGAGGAAATGGGCGACCATGCCCCCTTTAAACCTTAAAGTAAAAAGGTTTTGTACTTTGTACACTTTTCCCCCTCCACTTGTGCTCATTATCTATTCTTTCTATTTACTTTTCTTTTCCTTTCATTTTAATAGAAATTCAGGGTGTTACAAGTCTACCCCCTTTAAAGAGGTTTCATCCCCGAAACCTGTCGGTTCTCGAACAGTTATGGGTAACACCGTCTCACTTCTTCTTTGATCTTGCATTTAAACTTGGATCCCTTTAGGCTTCACTGCACCCGCACAAGTGAAACCATCATCCTCCTTGGCCTATTCTCTTCTTCTTATTAGTAATGGCCACCAGTTGCTTCTCGTGGTTGGATACTTTGTACATCTTAGTGTTCTCTAGTAGCATGATCATATCCTTATCGGTTGAGCTCTTTCTTAGACGAGATGCATGGAACATCAGATGAATTCCACTTAACTCATCGGGTAGCTCCAGTCGATGTGTCACTTCTCCTACCTGAGCAACAACTGGGAATGTCCCTCTACACTTTAATATTAGCTTTACTCGATTCCAAACCAAGCAATTCGCTTTCCTGGTCGAAGCCTTTATCATAATTCATTGTCGTAGGTCGACACCAAACTCTAGTTGTGCACGGTTGATCAATCCATCTCCTTGCAACACTTGGGGTTCGAGTCGTAGATTACTGATCAACTCACCCGGAGATGTACATCTATTCACCTATGCCTATCTTGAGTAGTCTAGCAGGAACAAGCACACGCTCTCAATTCTATCGCGCAATCCTCTAGGGCATCTAGGTAACCTAGTGGATTCATTAATAGCAATCTTTACATCGAAGGGCTCATCGATGTTCTTTCTCCTAACATGCCACTCATAACAGAAAGTAGTAGGTACGAGACTATTACTAGTATCGCATTCAAATCATAGATGCACAATTTTTTTAAATTACCAGAAACGTACCTGACGTCAAGTCGAAGTCCGCTCCAGCCTCCTCTCGATCATGGCAAAAGCTCTAGCCTTCACCCTCTGTTCCCTTTCCTCGCACCGGAGCTTCCGGCTTTCGACTTCTTACAATCCCTGCTCAGGTGTCCAGTCTCGCCACAGTCGTAGCACTTAGCCGTGCAACAATCCCTCGCCCTGTGGCCTTCCTTCCCGCACTGGAAACAGGCGTTCAGTCCCCACTTGCATTCCCCCTCATGGCCTCTACCGCACTTTTTGCATACTTCTCCTTTTCTTTCTATTCTCTTCTGATCATCGTCCCTCGACGCCGTACCTTCATACACAAATCCACCATCATTGATTTGCCTTCCTTTCCCCTTCTTAACATAGGCTCGCTTCTCCCCTTCGTTTGTCATCGCCATCGCCCCCCTCTCGTCGTACAACTTTCCCGCCAGGTCAATTGCCGACCTAAATGTGCTCAGTTGGGCATCGATCATGTGCCTACGGATGTCCGCCGGCAAGCCCTGAATATACCTCTTGATCTTTCGTGAAAGAGGTGTCGCCTGATCCGGCACTAGACGTGCCATCTCGTTGAACTTTGTGGTGTACTGTTGATGTGTCAGGGTTCCCGCCTCCAGTTGCAGGAACTCCCTCTTAACCTTGTCCATCTCTTGGTGAGGACAGAACTCCTCAATAACCAACTTCTTCAGCTCCGACCATCTCATTCTCCCAATAGCTTTGCTACCCTCGGCTTGGACTATATTGTCCCACCAGCACAGAGCTGAGTCCATAAAAGAATGGGCAACAAACTTTACTTTCGGATCCTCCTGGCACTCGTTTATATTCAATATTGTTTCCATCTCTCTCACCCATCGGTGAGCAGTAGCAGCAGTGCCGTTACCATCAAAGGCAGGGGGCTTGCACCTTTGAAACGCCCCATAGTTACAGCCTCGTGCCGCCTCCGTCGCAGGCTCTTCCTCTTCTTCCTCTTCGTCATCGAAGAAAACCGTTTCAGTCTCGCATCGTCTCCTTTCGCCCGAAGGTCTACCCCTTTCCTGTCTCTCCCCATCTCTAACAGCCTTTATAACTTCGGTCACCACAGACGGTAGGATCGTCTGCATGACCTCACTTCCTCCACGACTGCCTCTCTCATCGAGGTCCTCTGATTAGCATTCTCATCACCGCCCTCCTGATGAGGGGTCTTGGGTTCTTCATGAACAACTCTTTCAGCCCTAGACCTTCCTCTTGTGACCCGTGGTTTGGCACCACGTCCACCGCCACCTCCACCTCCACCTCGTGAAGCTTTCGATGATCTACCACCAGCCATCTTCTAACACACTATAAGATTCAAACACTAACGCGGTCATTCAAGGTAATAACTCGGTTTATGTCAAGTATAGTAAGTCCCTAATTACAGTGGCCAGTTGTGATTAGCCACTTACTTTCTCTTCATACCCCAAGCATTTCCTATCCTGACTACATCAGTATCTAAATCTACACAAAAGTACACAAGCCACATAACATGCGCACATAACATCGGTTAACGTTAACTTACTTTAAATGTTTACATAAAACCTTTACCTGCAGGCACGTAGCTACTAGGACCGGCATCCCTTTTCCTTCTAGTCCCATTCTCTGTTTAAGATTAGTTTTTTTTCAAAATATTTACCCAATTCTCTTAAACTTTTGCTCTGATACCGACTTGTAAGGCCCCGTTCCCGGGCACCTCACAGTTGGTCATTCATTGCACTTAAAACATTATAAAACATATATTTATTTTGCAGCAGAATTTAAAACTTTCATTAATAACTAAAACCATGTCATTTCATTCATTTACAACATTGTTTTCATCTCAAAATACAAAGACATGTCAAAATATGGATGCCAGCCTCAAAATGCTCCTAGTAGCTTATGCATCCATGCCTGCAACTCCTCAGCATCAACAAATACCTGCCAACTATCATGCATACAAAAGTCAGCGACGCTGAGTGAGTTCTAGTTTTTATAATAAAATACTTTACTTTCGTTAAAACCATTCTTTACTTTTCTTTCAAAAGCATACTATACTTTACAATCGTTCGTGATCATACATCATACGTACATACAGATAATATCATTATTATCTTCGTCATTACGTTCATTAACTTACGTTCATTCAATGTATTACATTATCGTTCACTTCTCTTTCTAGATCCGGTCAGACTTTACCCTCTTCGTGGCACTCAGCCACGATTACTGAGGTCGAATGACAAAGATCCTGTTTAGTACATTATTATGATAATTCATTAACGTTCATTCATACGTTCATTCTTTCCATCATTTCATACATTCATTTCGTACATTATTATGAGAATCTTGTCTCGTGCAATATCCCCGACTCATGCTCGAAAGCTGATGCTGTGCCGGGACCTGCTCACAAACCCCTGACTCATGTCGAAGACTGACACAGCACCGGAATACGCGACAAAGATCCCATTCGAGTCAATCACAGGGATTGAACTCTATGCGAGTCTGTTGCAACACAAAGTCGCTCACCTTATTATCTCGTCTCATGCAATACCCCCGACTCATGCCCGAAGACTGATACTGTACCGGGGGCCTGATAAACAAACCCCCGACTCATGTCCGAAGACTGACACAGTATCGGGGTACGCGACACGGATCTCATCATCCGTCACTTTCGTCATATGCAATACCCCCGACTCATGTCCGAAGACTGACACAGTACCGGGGTATGCGACACGGATCTCATCATCCGTCACTTTCGTCATATGCAATACCCCCGACTCATGTCCGAAGACTGATACTGTGCCGGGGCCTGATAAACAAAGCCCCGACTCATGTTCGAAGACTGACACAGTACCGGGTTACGCGACACAGATCTCATCATCCGTCACTTTCGTCATATGCAATACCCCCGACTCATGTTCGAAGACTGATACTGTGTCGGGGCCTGATAAACAAACCCCCGACTCATGTTCGATGACTGACATAGTACCGGGGTACACGACACGGATCTCATCATCCGTCACTTTTGTCTCATGCGTACATTTCGTACTCTATTGTTATCATTCGTTCATTAATTCATGCATGCATTCATTCATTACGTTCCTCTTTTCATTATCTTCCACTTTATGTTACATAATATTTTCATTACATTCATTAATGTTCAACGCAAAGCCAAGAAAAGACATACATATATAATAAGGAACATACACATAATCATAAGCATACACCATCACCATACGGGTACATCATACATACATAACACACATCAGACATAAGCCATCACATCATAACCAGGCCTATCTCCCCGTATTACCCCTTAAAAACCACTTAGAAAACCTTAAGTCCAAATTGGGCACATGGGACCTTCCAGGCCCATGAGCATAAGGTTCTAAGTGTAAAACAGTCTGGGCGCATGGGCACTATTTGGGCGCTTCTGCCTTGTTCAGGTGCTTTGCCACTATGCAGGCGCATCAACCCTTAGTCGTTTCAACACTTGGGCGCATGGGCACTATTTAGGCGCATGGCCAACACTTGGGCGCATGGCCAACACTTAGACGCATGGGCCACTGTTTAGGCGCATAGCCAACACTTAGGCGTCTGGCCACTCATGTTGGGCGCATGTGCACTATTTGGGCGCATGAGCCACCTCTAGGCGCATGGACCACTGTTCATGTTCATCAAAACATTCTGAAATATTTACTATGCTACCAACATCACCCGATTATCATTCTAATGATACCCAAGCACAGATCTAACATACTAAGGGCATCTAAGCATGCTACACAACATCACTACCCCATAATCAACACTAAAACATACATACATACATACATCATTTCGAACATAAGGCTGTAGACCCACGGTTACTTTCAAAATGTTTACTTAGTATGCATAATAGCCCCAAACAAGTTGAAAATCAGTAAAAGAGGGGTTCTAGAAACTCACCTTGAGCGTCCTTTGCGCAACACACTTCCAGTTCGAGACCCACCTTCGATTCAGCTCTTGAATCCCGAAAACAAACACTTTGCAGCTGCTACTTCCTCTTTCTCTCTCTAGAACCGGGGCTTTCTCTCTCTTCCTTCTTCCTTTCAACCGAATGAAGAAGATGGAGAGAAAATGGGCGACCATGCCCTCTTTAAACCTTAATGTAAAAAGGTTTTGTACTTTGTATACTTTTTCCCCCTCCACTTGTGCTCATTATCTATTCTTTCTATTTACTTTCCTTTTCCTTTCGTTTAAATAAAAATTCGAGGTGTTACAATATAAAATAATTTATAATAAAAAGTTAAAAATTATAAATGATATTTGTAAATAGTATATGATTGAGTTAAAAATAAATATTTTAGTTTTTTTTCTAACAGGATCAAGGTGATTACATAAATTTTGGGATGAATAAAAGGCAAACTTAAATTTAAAATAGAGTGAATCTAGGGCTGATAGTTTGAAACCAAGTTTGAAAGAATATATTCAACTGACTAAACCGAATTCACAATTCATTTAATTGAATACGGATAACATTTTAAGAAAATTAATGAAATATCGGATTGTCCCACACATAATTTTATTATTTAAAGAAAATTAAATAATTTTGCTTTTTGAGAACTCGCCCATGACAGGGTGTGAGTTCTTGGTTCGATGACGTGACAACTCTGCATTCTGATGGAATCAGTGAACCCGCCCATAACAGGGGCGGGTACCCCTTAATGTCTAATCCTAAAAAGAAAAACCCATCATGTCAACCATCTCTCTCTAAAAACCCTATTTTTAAAAAAATTCTTAATTCTTTCATTTTTTTCCTATTTCTTTTACTCTTCATCCTATAACTTTAAACTTGAAATTTGTTTATATTTTTATATAAAGTTTAAATTGTTATCAACGATATAACATTCCATTTCTCTTATATAAAATTAGGTATGATATTCTAGGGTTTGTTGCAATGTTTCAATATTAGTTTTTACATGTTCTTACACCCTAGGCCCTTTTCAACTCTGGGGTTGACTACAACGTTTTTACGTTAGCTTTCTTTTCATGATTTTACACCCCACCTTCTTTAACATATGCGTTTGTTATAATGTTTGAAACTTAGTTGTTTATTTTACTCCCTGGAACGTGGCGCGACGGGGTCTCTTACTAGTTAATATCTAAATCTAATTTCTTTGAGGCTATAAAATAGAGAAATCCCAAGAGTTGTATCTTTTGAACATCCATACATTATATCAAAGTTAATTTTATAGGTTTATTTTTTTAATGGCTTTAGGTTTATGATAAAGTTATATCTTTAGTTATGATCAGTGTTGAAAAAATCGTTAGGCGCTAGTTGGGCGGTATGGTACCGACTAGGGATTAATCGGATAGAACTTTTGTGTATATTTACAAATTTATATATATATAGCATTAATTTCATACTTATTATGTATTAACTTACAAGTTTAGGAGATAAATTGTAAGTTAATGAATATAAAAGGGGCAAAGCACTCACATTATATGAAAACAATAATGGCTTGAAAACAATAAGATTACTAAAATAGCTTTAAGTTGCATCTTGATCCTTATGGGAGAAATGATAAGCCTTTAAAGATGATAAAAACAACAATATGATGCAAAAATTAAGCTGGAACAGCAGGTTCTCGTCCCTAGAAGTGCCCCCTTTGAAAACGAGACTAGTCTTATTTATAGGTACGGACACATTTTAAAAAATAAGGTAAATTAATTATACACAAATTTTTATAAAAACGGCAGATCACAAGGTAACACTAATATCAAATTTGACAATAAAAAACAAACCATGAATATAAAAGAAAGTAATCTAATTTTATATAAAACGAGTGACTAAGCGAGTCACTTAAACCGTTGAGTTTTTATGCTAAGAAGCCCGAATTAGGTTCAAATATTTATACAGATTAGCATTTGAGTTGGTGTCTAAATGAGAAGAGTTAAAGTCTCTTTAAAGAAGAGCACAATTAAACACGAGATAGATTAAATGTTTTTTGTGGCTTAGGGTGTGTTTGAGATTTCTTATTAAGTCTATAAGGATATTTTCTTGTCAAAAGTTTTTATTAATTTATAATTTTTTTAAAAAAGTTTTTAGAAAATTGTTTGAAGTAGCTTATAAGCCAATAAAGTAATGCATTTTTTTAAAAAGTGTTTGGTATGCTTATTTATGTAAAATAAAAAAGACAATTTTTATAAGTTAATAAGTTGTTAGTGGTAGTTATGAGGGGTGTAATAGCTATTAATCACAATAAATTAATAAGAATGTTGAAAAGTTACACTTTTATAACTTATCAAAACCTTTTATTTTACTCACTTGATAAATTAAAACTCAATAGTCATTTTAACGTTTAGAAAAATCAAAATCTCTTTATTAACTTCTTAAAAAATTAATAAGTTATAAAGGGGGTGAAATATTAAAGAATCTCAAACACAATCTTACAGCATTCATACTAGTTTTTTTTCTTATCACTATCCTTAATTTTATATTTACACTAAAAATATTACTTTTTTCTTCTTTTTTTTCAATTTAATTATATATATTATAAATTTATCATTATTTTTTTTCTCATCCACCAACAATTATTCATTTTTTTAGGATTATACCGTGTTTCCGCATATATAATGATGAACAATAATATTCTTTTTTTCTACTACATGCACAAGCACAACCAATCACAATCATCCATGTAATATAAAACAAATACTCACATAAAGATAAAAAACCTACTATGAACACTCTTAGGAGCAGGAATTTTTTTTCAAACTAGTGATATACATCATTGCGCGCTGCGCGATAAAAAAACATATGACATACATTCTTTACATCATCTCTGCATATTGAAAACTACTTTTAACAGTGAGCACATACAATGAAATCATAACCAAGTTATAAACCAAAATCATCATATACAAATCTAAACACATATTTAGAAATAAAGTACAAATCATCTGTGAATGACGGGACAAACCAAGGTTTAGACAAACACGTATTATTAAACAATCGTGTTGTTACCATCATAGCCATTTTAGTTGTTGATGGAGCAAATCAAGACTCGGATGAACAACAATTTGTAGTGGCTGCGAACATATATGTTCACCATGCCATAACAAAGAACTAACAATTTTCTATTATCGTCATAGCCTCTCAAAGGGAACCCTCATCGCAAACCCACAATTATAAGCAGCTTCGTAACGTATCAAACGAACCAAAACCTGTCCTCATCAACAACTGACGCCTTCTACAACGACTTTAGGAGAGGCCGACACAAATCCAACGCTGATGCACCGAGATGACACTGAAGACGGCCGGTGACAACCATCTTTTACAACGATGTCAGCACAATGATGCCAATTCCACCTCAACCATAAAGGGAGGCAAATCCAACATCATCGACAGTCCTGTTACAGCCTAGATCTGCCATGATGGACCACCACAGTCACATCCACCGCCACTACAAGCACCAAAAACCAGCAAGGCCACTAGATTAACCACCACAACCGACAACTTCACAAAAAAAACAAACCCACATCGCCCTCAACGAAGCCCTAACACACGTTTGGTGTTCAGTCAACGGCGATGTTGGTGGTGAATGATGGTAGCAGCAGCGATAAGCCACCACCAAAAAACCTCTCTCTCTCAAACTGTTACAACCCTAAAATCAAGGTTAGGTAGTTTAATACTTCCTATAAATTATTAGTAAATGTTTGTTTTATTTAGAATATGATTGAGGTAATTTTCTTTTGATTATATGGATCATTAAGTGTGTATTTGTGCATGCATGGATGTTTACGTATGTATATATAAATTGTATGATTACCTTCTTAGCATAATATAATTAGTTAACTTTATATCCAATTCTTTAACTATATGTAATATAGTAAAAACTTAAACTAAATCAAACTTAACCAAACATCACCAAATAAGGTTACATCAAGGAATCTTCACCTAGCATCACCCTTAGTCGGCTATACACTAAGCAAACCTCATGAATCGCCACCTAGCATCACCCATACACTAAGCCTTTCTCAAAGATGCCACCTCTCACCCTAGAACCGACTAAGCATTCCGATTTGATTTCACCACATCGACCTAAGAGTAGGTTTAACGATGGTAACTCCACCATTTTAAAGCTTTCGGCTGATAGAGTCCACACACAACCACAATCCACCGCAAACCACCACAACCATAACCTAACTTGGTTCCCTTTCTCTCTCGGTTTTTCATACAAACCAACATCATCTCTCGGCTCTTCATCCACCTCCACCATCAACAACCTCCTGATCCACAGCACCATCACCGTGAACCACCATAAACCACCACAATACAACCATAACTGACCCCAAGATTATCAACACATCCTTCTCTCGGTTTTCAAGTCACCAACCATCTCATCATCATCTTCTCATCTAAACCTATTCCAATCAAGAACTTAGAAATCAAGCACCAAGAAGACCACCTCAATCAAACCATCAATCCTTTAGTTACTCTTTCATTTAAAAGGTTAAGGATCCATATGTGTTTAAAACAAACACATATGATCTATATCCTTGAAAACAAATCATCAAGAATAATCATGAAAATCCACATAACCTTTGATTTTCTTTTAAAAGAGTAAGTATAAAGATTTAGAAATAAGAAAAACTTTTTATAAGCAAAGGTTTTAACATAAAGATTACAAATAAAAAGAGTAAAAATATAATATTCTTGATGAATTGAATTAAATACTTAAATGACTATGATTATGAGAATAAAATTAAAAACTTGTTAGAAAATATTAGAAATAACTTTCTGTGAATTTTGGTGTAGTTATAATAAGTAAATTAATTTATATAAGTTAATGAAAGAAAAATATCATCTGGAAGCTCCAGACTTGGTAAAGACCTGAAAAAATTATATAATGGACCTTATTTTTATAAGAATTTCTAGACAAATTTCATAACTTAATTTATTAATATGACTGAGTTATATAATTTAAAACCTTCTATGATTAGGAAATAAGAAGAAATAGCAAAAAGAAAAAATAATTATGAAAAATTTATATAAAATATGGTATCTTGAAAAGAGTAGTTTGTATAAAATCTCAAATTTTTAGATATATTTTTCTATTTATGCTAATTATATTAAAACACGAAAAAATCATAGAAAATTTACTATTGTGAGTTAATAACCTATAAATTTATGATATAATATAGATTTCAGAATATAGATTTTGGTAAATTTTGAGAACCATAGGTATTTTTGTTGATTTATTTGAACATTATAAAAATTCCAGAAAAATAGCTGTAATTAGTTATTATTTGAAAATTTTACATATTAAACTAGATTTTTGGATGTTTCTGCTATCAAAATTTAGTGATAAATGGATAATTTTAACTACTATTTTAAAGTTTATATTTATAAGTGTTGAAAATTTTAAAAGAAATAATATTTATTTTCTAACCTATAAATATTTTTGTAGGATTTTTGTTGGAATAAAATGTGAGATTCATAGCCCATTTTTATATTTATGATTTTTGGGAAAAAACATACTATTTTATGATTGATGCTATTATAAGAAAAATTTGAGATTAGTGTCAGTATGTTACAACCATTAATTCGGATTTGGAACCGTCTGGTAATATAGATAGCGTTATTTAGGAAAATATTTTCTGTACCAACATGATAAATGTTGAGATGCTATATTATTTGATTTTATGATTTGTATTTATGACAGTTATGAATCGCTTGACTAATAAACATGTTTGGTTGTAATCCTATTTTGCATCAATATATATTTTGTTAAGAAAGTAAACCTATGATCTCATCAACTCTATATTGATTGTTTTGAGTATGCTTTTTCGGGTATTCATAATTACTAACGATATTATGTTCTCATTTGATGTTTACAATGGTTGGGGCGAGGCGATGAGGAAAGTTTGTGTCAAATTAACTGTTAACATATACGATTTTAGTCTGACGATGGATGCTCATTTCCATCACTACTAAAGATGTAGCAGTTAATTAGCATATTTTGTAATAGGGTTATATTATATTTTGAATACTAACTATGATATAACCCGAACTAATATTATCCATGGAATATGTTAATGTATTATGTTTATATGTATATTGCATTTTCATCCGAGCATTTCACGCTTCTGTCGGGATGTGACACAACCCCCAGCAACTATGTCATCAAAAAAAGGGCATAAAATGGCTTGAAAGGGGTGGCACACCAAACGGCCGACATCCAAGGCTAGAGCCACCCGGAACCCTAGTCGATGCTTAGCCCTAAGGCGACGACTAAATCGTTGGAAATCACCACCAAGAAACCCCATTCTCTCACATTGATACCATGTGTAGACCCACAAAGTAATACTTATAAAGCAAACACACCAAACAAAATGCAAAAAAACACATGTACCATATGCAAACGAAGTTGTACATTAAAAATATCTATTCATTGATAGCTACTGGGTTAATAGTGAGGTAAATTGATGGTGTGAGTCTCCATTTTAAAAGAAATAAAAATAAAAGAAATAAAAATAAAAGAAATAAAAATAAAAGAAATAAAAATAAAAGAAATAAAAATAAAAGAAATAAAAATAAAAGAAATAAAGATAAAAGAAATAAAGATAAAAGAAATAAAAATAAAAGAAATAAAAATAAAAGAAGTAAAAATAAAAGAAGTAAAAATAAAAGAAATAAAAATAAAAGAAATAAAAATAAAAGAAATAAAAATAAAAGAAATAAAAATAAAAGAAATAAAAATAAAAGAAAAGAATGTATAGGGGTTAGCATCCGAGTCAAATCGGTTGGAGCAAACAGTATTTAGTGGAACCAGTTTCACCCTTTCTGTTATAAGCATACTCCGGCTACAGAAGCTCCTACCTCCGCCGCTTCCTCCGTCTCCGATCACCGTAAGTAGTACCTGTGCCCTAAATAACTCTCACTTTCATCTCTTCATACCGTAAACACCAACGCCATACACATGTTCATTGCCCATTGGTCATTGGCATCATTACGGATCGCATTACTTATAGGTTTTGTGTACTACTGTGTTTGCATTAGAGGCGGTTGGTTGCAGTTTTGAAATCATTGGCATTTTTAGTTGAAATCTGGAATTAAAATGAAATTAGGGCTTGTTGCCCCATATTGTTAGAGATTCCAGTTAGAACAATTACTCCGGTGGAGTATGTCTGTTGCCTTTGTCGCTTTACAGTTTAACATGATTCATAGTGATTTGGTTGAGACGAATAAGGAAGTTAAGGCACATTTCTCTTTTCTGGCTGGTGAATGTTCTATCTGTAAATATGGATGATCATGTTGTTTTTCAGAATATGTAAAATAGGGGTGAGCATGTGTTAAGAACATGGAATTGCCAAATTGGATAATCGTTGTAGACCTAGGGTGTTCACGGTCTGATTCGGTTTGTTTTGATTTTAGTTTTGGACTGAACCACTAACTAATGTTTCAAGTTTGAGTTCAAGGTCCCTGGTTTCCCAAACTATAAACTGTGAACCATTCCATATAGATCTCAGATCGGCAGTTTCAGTGGTTTATGAATTCCTTGTTGTCTTTTTGTTCACATGATGACGTTAAATTGTTTTAGATAGTTATCAGCATGTAAATGTAGCCACATTTGTGGTTTTCTTATAACAGATGGAGAAAAATCTTGAACTGAGTTAGAAACTCAAGAGTAGGAGTTCATGTTTTTTTTTATAATTAATTTTACTGTCTTGATTACTTTTGTAGGCTTAGATTTGTTGGTAAACTTCAGATCAGCAAGGGCCACTTTGGTTGGATTTAGTTGGTAGCAGCAGTTACAATGGTACCATTTGTCTTCACTCTTGTCCCTGCCCAGTTATATATTTCATTTTTTTGAGACGTCTACTATCTTAACTGATCAATTTGAAGTGTATTTGAGATCCTGAAAGGCATTTTTCTGGATGCAAACACAGAACCATTATGTTCTGCTCTGTAGTGCTAAAAGATGGTCTTAATATATTCATCATTTTTATCTAACATGTTTTTCATGTATATTTGTTTCAGTCATCCAGGAAGGAAACAGTTTTGGATTTAGCCAAATTTGTTGACAAGGGTGTCCAAGTCAAGCTCACTGGGGGAAGACAAGGTTAGCAACTATATATGTTTATGATATGCTATTTTGTTGAATATAACTTACAAATAGATGCAACTGAAGTACAGTGGGACGACTTAAGAATGATATTTGGGTGTTCCATTTGTACAGAATTTTTGAACTTAAACAGTTAATTTGAAATCTGCCTTCCAAGTTCCAACCTTTTAAATTTATCATACAAGCTAGCTTGGTTTTGGAACTGCTCTGTATTTTTTTTCTTCCTATCAGAAGATAAGATGGTGTGCCATGTGCCATGGCATACATGCTTTCTAGGTTTAGATGGAAGATAGTGCTACTACTTTTCTGGATATATAAATCGATTTATGTTGTCCAATTGCCCTCATAGTTTGCATATTGAAATTGTTTATACGTGGTTGTTCATAGCTCCTTTTGTAAATGAATGCATGATCATAAATTGTACCTTGGTTTTAAAACAAAAGGCGCTCTGAGGTGTTTCGGTCTTGAAAGCCAAGGCGGTAGCCGTCTATGTACAACCACATAAGCTTTATGTACAACCAAAGCTGCATCTGTATCATCTTTCTACATATTAGCCTTTTTATCAAGTAAACCATTTATAATTCCTTTTATCCTTTTGGTTGTTTTTACATAAGAGCCTCCTGCAAAGCTTAATTCTAAGGATCATGAATTATCTTGTGGTTATGTTCAGGTAATTGAAACTTGAAAGTGCTATTGTTGGCTTTTTTTCCCCTTAGTATAGATATTAATCAATTTTTGTCTCAATTGTCTCATGTACCATGCATGGGTCAATATTTTAGTTTTAGCCAATATTTTATTACGAATTGACATTCTTTTCTCACTTAGTGTCAGGGACACTTAAAGGATATGATCAGTTGCTAAACCTTGTCTTAGATGAAGCAGTGGAGTTCATTCGAGGTAACAAATTCATGTATTAAGTGTTGATGCTTAGTTACTTCTTATTTGTGTGTGGGCTTGGAACTTTATTTTTTGAGTTAAATGTGTTTTACGTCCCTGAGGTTTTATAGAAATTGCCATTTGAATCCAAAAGTTTAAAGTGTTGCCATTTGCATCCAAAGGTTTCACTAAAATTGCCATTTGAATCCATTTGGCTACTCCTAACTAACACAGTTAATTTTCCGTTAAGTTTCCAACATGAGAGTTATTTTAATTAAAAAAATTACAAAGTAAGAAACCAACTAATGTGAGGTTTTTATATGTTTAGGCTCTTTTGATAATTGTAGTTGTGATTTGACTTTATAATTGTATTTTATGATTTTGTCTTGTTAATGTATTTTGGTTTAGTAATCGTATCACTTTTGCCCGTTTCATTAGTTAACATAGTTTTATTTAGTTTAAAGCTTGATTATGATTATGATGATTGATGTTTTATGATTATTATTCATGGGCAGTTAATGTTATTTTATAAATTATATTTATAATTTTATGATAATTTGTAATTTATGGTTATAATTCAAATAATTTATATTATATGACTTGTTTGTCTATTTATATATTTTTATTTTGTATGTTTTATAAGCTAAAAATAAATCATAACTATATTTAAGACATCATATTATATAAAATAAAATACAAGTATAACTAATTAAAAATGATTCATTTCTAACTTTATAAAACATACAAAACAAATATATATATATATATATATATATATATACATAAATAAACAAGCCATATAATATAAATTATTTGAATTATAACCATAAAAGACAAATTATGTATAAAAATAATTTGTAGAATAACATTAACTGCCCATGAATAATAATCATTAAACATTAATCATCGTAATCATAGTTAAGCTTTAAAGTAAAGAAATATATGTTTAATAATGAAACGGGCAAAAGTGAAACGATAGTAAACCAAAATACATTAACAAGACAATAATAAAATACAATTGTAGAGTCAAATCATAATTACAATTATCAAAAAAGGCTAAACATATAAAAACCCTCACGTGAGTTGGTTTTTTATTTTGTAATTTTTTAAATTAAAATAACTCTCATGTTGGAAACTTAATGGAAAAAATTAAGTGTGTTAGTTAGGAGTAGCCAAATGGATTCAAATGACAATTTTAGTGAAACTTCTGAATGCAAATGGCAACACTTTAAACTTTGGATTCAAATGGCAATTTCTATGAAACCTCAGGGACGTAAAACGCATTTAACTCTTATTTTTTCTCACTAATTTGTGTTCGTAAAGTAGCTATGAGAGCTGGTTCCTTAATGTCCACAATGTGATTACTAGCAAGCTAGAAATGAATTTTAGAGATAGGTCAAACATGAACTTTCTTTGGGCTTAATGGACCATATTATCAAAAAATATTTTAAATTATCTTATTTTTATAGTGCTTGGTTAATGGCTTTACTTATGTGCTGCAACTTTTGCACCTACTAGGTCCGGCCCATTCATAATGCAGCTAAAGCAATTGCTTTTGGCCTCCAAATTAAGAGGGTCCACATATATTTTTCCTATAATTTATATTCAAAATTATAAAGTTAATAAATATATTGTATGAAACTGTTAGAACCAAATAAAATCTCTCTTAAATGTTCCAAAATAGTTCTGACTCAGATTGTGACATTTTTCACTAAGCATGTGCTTTTTCTGTATATTTTGTAGTAACTAGTGTGTGTTTATTTTTAGTTTATGTTTTTTTCAAGATTTAGGGCTATCACATTAAATGCAAATAGATTGACTGATACATTAACTGAAAAAGGGTTATCACTAGAAGTAGATTAGACGCATTTTAGTACACAGTTTGCAATCATTTAAGCTAGAAAATAAATTTCATCTACATACACATATGGCATACCATTTTTGAAACTCCACCAACTATAAACCATATGGTTTATCTTTGTCGGTTTTTAAATCTGAATAAAAGAAAAGGGTTGTAAATTTCATCTAAAATTTTCTTTTATGAAAAAGGCCTTCAATTTAATTTTTCCTTTAGGCTCTGATTCCCTGAATAAGATAACTGGCCCCTGATTCCTACTCCGGTTTTACTCTTCAAATGTTGCCATCATTATAACCATAGGGTGACAAGATTCTCAATGCACGGTCAATCGTTTGATGGTCAAGTTTTTTAAGTCATGTAAGCATATGATCACAAACATTCAGCCAAAGAAAGTTCTTGTTTAGATTCATTTGAGCTGAAGAGACCATATTATCGAAAAATATTTCAAACCTGTCATTTTTCTAAATGAACTTTCATTGGGCTGAATGGACCATATGTTAGATTCATTCTTCTAAAGGCCTTCAGTGTAAGCATATGATCATTTTGTTGCTTCTAATCAGGGTTTCAACAAGCATCTCATTTATATTCATTTGGATTAGAAGAATGACAAGGTTTATATCAATTTACTGCAGATGTGGATGATCCACTGAAGACCACTGACCAGATGCGTCGTCTTGGCTTATAGTATGATTTCTTTTTCCTTTTTCGGTTAGATTTTCTCTTATCAAAATTGATAAAATGTCTTTGATCTTTTCTGTCATGTTTTGAGGTGTTAATTGTCATACCAGTTTAATGAGTTTGTGTTGTCACAATCACATAACATCCCCGTCACCTTTTTATGGTTCTCATTTTCCAAAGTATATATCTTGCAAGCAAATGTTTTTTGTTATAGATACAAAATTTCGACAAAAGAACAAAAATTAACATTAATGAAAAAAACCATGTGATAGCAATTCAAATAAAACTTCAAAGTGATTAATACTTTGTAATTCTCATTTTCCAAAGTAAATATATAGGGGAGCATTGATTAAATCATTAAAGAACCAAAATTTGATTCTATATAAATATTACTAGTTGGATTTAAACCCTACATCATGTTTTTAACCAGCTCCTATATATTATATACCAGGGTGCGTTAATTACAAAATCAATTTTAAGTACAGAACCGTGAAAACACTTGTATGCGGTGCTTTAAATATATAGTGAGTGAGACGGACATGGTTATGCAGTTACATAACCATATTTCGTGTGTGTGTATGCATATGTATGTTTGTAGCATATTTTGATTTAACTTATAGGCAGTTTGCTTGTATTGTAGGTTTGTAGGGGTACTGCGGTTATGCTGGTTTCACCAACAGATGGTACAGAAGAGATTGCCAATCCATTTATCCAACCAGATGGAGCTTAATTTCTGAGGATAAGCACTTAATTCCTACCCTGTGGTAATTAGCTAGTTAAAACCTTGTATGCCTTGGGTCAAACACTTCAAATTCAGTTCAATTTACATGATCACTTCTAAAATGCATTTTGAATTTCAAACACCCTTGTAAACCACAATCATTTTGTAAGCTTTCAGAAGTGAGTGCTATGATGTTTTTAACAAAGAATATTAAGTTCATCCATGTTATCCTCTCAAAGAACAAGATTAAGTAATTTGATATAATATGAAAGTTTCTAAGCGATACATCATTGCTTTATTTTTCTAGATGTTAAGGTTTGTTTCAAGTTTACCTTTAATAATACTTGAGCTTGAGGAGCTCCATGGTTACCTCCATTAAAATTATTTTCATACAAGTAAAGCAATTTTGGTCAGGGGCGGAGCTTAAACATTTACGTAAGGGGGCCGTTTCAAAATTAATTTTTTAGGGGGGGAGGGGGCGAACTCGAGTTTTATATAAAAATTTATACTATTGGGCCAAAAATTACACTACAGGATTAATGTTTAACACCACCGATAA